>CM075330.1:92433411-93633411 GCA_037788925.1 Mytilus galloprovincialis
GTACATACTACACTTTATTTTATTGACTCATATTCTTCTATTATTCCATAACATAAAATTGTCATCTTATTTGATTGTCTTCACATTCTAAAAGCCAAAACCATTGAGTTAATAACCATTGGAATGTCTCTATTGTTATCCTTCAATGACCACCAGAACGTCTCTCTTGTTATCTTTGAAAAGAATCGATGCATAACCAATCAGTGACCTGAATTCATGTGAACTATATTTAGCCCAAGGTAAACACTGACTTTTCATCCTTGTTTATTGTGACCGCGACTTTGCGACAATACAATGTACGTCTCTCGACTGCCTGTAAATATTTGAAAAAGATATTTTTTTTTCTTTTTGAATTTATATTTTTGTCAGTGAGGTAGCCAGCACTTGAAGGCACTGTAAATGGCGGAAATCTGTTGTCTACCAGCTACTTGGGAAAGCCCTGCTGCGCAGAAATCTACTACCTTATTTCCTGTCTTGTTTGCAAGAGACTTTAAATAAAATATATATTTATCAGTTTAGTAAAATATAGGAAGGAAATCAATACCAATTCATTTTTAATAATGAAAAAAAAAACGTTACCTGATGCTAGCATTTCTTTGTTTACATTGAATATGATGTCATAACTTAAATAACGTCGCAATATAAATCCCTAACAACAATGAACAACAGAACCAAAATAGGAAACGTTAAGGTAGTTCCGTTTCTTTTATTTACATGTTTGATTTAAAAAAAAGTAAAGGCAGTCCTATAACCAATTGAGCCAAAGAAGATCTTCCCTAACTCAACTAGTTAAGACTATCTTAACATCTCTAAGTCTACATCTTTTCTTTGTTAGGGCTGTGTACATGGTGTCCAATCCCTCCAAGCAACTCACAAAGCCACAACTTTACAACCCCAAGACTTTCACTCAGAAACCCTTTAAACAGTTGCCTAGACAAATGTCACTGTAATTTTATGACCTGGTCAACCCTCATGACCATATCAAATTGCCAGACACTTACATACACTTTATATATACATATAATATGTGTACAAGTAGTGGCTAGATGCCTGCAGGATTCAAACCCACAACCTCGGATTTAAAGCCAGCACTCATTCCAATTGAGCCAAAGAAGATCTTCCCTAACTCAAAAAGTAAGACTACACACGTACAACTCACAAGTCTGAGTCCACTATCACTATAAAAATTTCTCCATTTTCTACCACATTGTCAGATTATCATTGTATTGGAACATATATGACTTTATAATGCTATCATGTTCAGAAAGAAAATTTGCTTTATCTTTAATTCATGAAATAAATTTTCATAAATTTATGTTCCGTTCATAAAATTATTTGAAGAGCTTGATTTGTTTACAAAATTATACGCAATTTGTTCTAGTACTGAACCATATATTTCTTTTCTTTAGCTTAACTACACTTACTTTTTTCCACTGAAAGATACATGTAGCTTTGTGCAATTTAGTCGTTTTTTAAATAGTGATGTAATGTTGTCAAATTACCTGATATATGTAGTAAGGTATTGCATTTCTATGAGCCACGTTTCGTCACCCCAAAGTCGCCATATTTATTTCCAAGATCACGTTGTAACGTTTCCAAAAATATTTCGTAATTAAAATATAATTTTATATTTGAGCCTTCAAAATCTGATAATCTCTAAAAAAAATTTTCATGTCTGTGATTAAAAAAAATAATTTTACTCCTTGCAGTTTTCTCGTCATCATGAAAATGCACGAGAGTTGTCTTTTCTTTCCTCGTGTTCGCCATGAAAGTCCTAGGCGAGGTATACAGCGATTCTTTTCTATAATTAAACACTATTTCAAAAATTCAAATGACAAATTGTATTAACATCATAAACTCTAGTTCGTTGTCATTCATTTTTCTCTATTTTTTAGTAAAATTTTATCCATACAGTCGGTTTAAAGTTGCTTTTTGAAAAAAAGGGGGAGGTACATATGTATTCGAATATACGTATTTATACCCACTTTGAGAAAAGTCTATAGTTTTCAAACAGATCATAATGCAAAAGGGATGTGTTATATTACATTAAGTATATTCTTTTCAATAAAAGTGTTTAAATAAAAATGTCATTGTCAAAAATATGACAAATAATTTAAAAAACAGTCCACAGACTTTCTCACACATGTGTCACATACACAGAAAATAGTTTTTTCTTATTAAAAATTATGTTTTATGTCAATTACATACCTGCCAAGTTTTGAAAGTGCCCATGGGGGTTTTAGTGCGCGACAACAATTTCAAAGGTTACAATTCTTTGCGACGACTATTTTGCGTGTGCTGTTTTGTGGTCTAGAAAAAGTGTCATATTTGTAAGATGAGCTTACATGCCTTTTCTAAAGTTTATTTGCATGATTCTAGTTATTATATATCAGTAAAAAAGATGAACATGTAGCTACAAGACCAGGAATTAATTTCATGTGTAAGGATATTAAATAATTGTTGACTTTTCTAATTTAAAATTATGCACAAAGAAAGACCTTTATCAGGTTGGGAACAACACCTAGGGGTATCCCCTCAATGTAAGGACATTAAAAACCACTTTTTAAGTATAAATGAGCACATATTCTAATATTCATATCATTTGAAGAAACTTTTCCCAAAGAATTATACATCTTATTATCTATCTGGTATAATATGGTCAACACACGTCATCTATCTGGTATAATATGGTCAACACATATCCAAGAATTTTGGTATGTTCTTGGCCTAATATATCATGTATATCTTCTTTATTTTTCAAAATAATTGGACCCTACATTTAGAAATGTAGTTCTAAATATAATGTCAGAATTTCCCATTTTTAAGTTAAATAAAAATCTACATTTTTCATTTTTATTTTTCACAGAAGTAAAATGCCCCCTGGACTAAGGGAAATCCCTCATTTAAGTGATTCCTCATGTGGGGTTTTTTGTTTTGTCCATGTGAAAAATACATATCATTTGTTACAGCAAGAGTAATATCAATAAATTAATGAATAAACTACTATTTATTATCTTTATGGTAGTACTGCATCATTGAAGTTTGTCAATCAGCCATGCTTTTATTCTTATTCTGTATAAGAACCTCCTTGCAGGTAAAAAAACCATTTGCCATGTTCACGATTTTAAAAAACAGAGGAAATCAACACAAGTTCATAATCTAGGATGTTAGAATTATCTTGAGAGAAAACGGTTTTGATTGGCTGATTAATTTGATCATGAGAAACATAGAATTTGATTGGCTGAACACAAATGTCTTCCTTGGACACAGTTCAAAATCGGGAACCGTCATATTTTTCGTGTAGATTTTCACAAAATCGTGTTTTAGAGGGTTTTTCACGATCACGATCGTGCAATCGTGACAAAGGGTCAAAATCGTGTAATACACGCCTAAATCGTGAAAGTTGGCAGGTATGCAATTAAAGACAGGAATACAAACTTTTTCTGCACAAAGGAAAAAAGAAATAAATATTAAATGGGCAATAAAAAAACATGAATAACAGCAGACATCCTAGTCCAAATAATTATGACGTCTTAAAAGGCTATTATAATTTTTTTCTTTGACGCCTTACTTCGACGTCATAATGCTGAAGCCACCATTTTCGGTTGGACTTTGAGAGCATATTTTGCTCTCAACTTTGAGACCCGATTCAGCCATCAAATTTTCATTGAAGGCTAAAAAAAATTGCATATATAAAAATTCTTACCTTTTATGTGTTTGTTTGTGCAAAATATTTCCAATTAATCCCTACAGAAATAATAATATAAATAACAATTCCATTCGAGGCGGGAACATGTCGACTGCATTTTTTAAAACGTTTATCTGATTTCTTTTTAGGAGATTGTAAAATAAAAACTCAGTAAAATTTGGACAGACCCGAATTTCCGGAACCTTTGTTTTACATTATCCAAAAATTCAGGTCCGTCAAAATGTACCGAGTTTGGTTCAAAAATATATTTTATACTCCTAAAATGAAGCATCCTACGGAGAAATCAGCTAAAAGTATTAATAAAGCAGTAAATTCCCTCTCAAAGTCCAACTGAAAATATGAGTTTGGCGTTATGACGTCGAAGTAAGGCGTCAAAGAAAAAAATTATAATAGCCTTTCAAGACGTCATAATTATTTGGACTACAGACATCCTAAAGTCCAAAAAAGACCACTGAAAAATTTTGAATGAGCACATATTTCCAAGAAATAACCAGAAAGTTTTTCAGAAGTATTGGCCTTGGGTCGTTCCACTGCCTTCACACTTAACTTTTCAGTCCACAAGCCAGATGCTCAATTTTTTTTTAAATTTAATTGGATTCTGTTGGCTTGTAGAGAATAATTTTACAAACTTGTGGTTAAGCAAGCAAGAGTGGAACATTCGGTCAAACACCCATTTGGCCTTGGTTGTTTGATCAATTATTTTCTTTTATTTTTTTTGAATAAAAAAATATAAGAAAAGTATGAAGCAGAGTACAGAATATGTCCAAGTCAGCATTTCAGGGTCTTTTATATTGGACAATGCAGTATGGGAATTTATCATGGGGAAAAACACCACCACCAAACAGCTTGTCTGAAACCAGAACTGTATTGTGACCCTCAGGAATCTTCTAAACTTTTCAAGCTTTAGCATTTCATTGCTTATCATTCAGTAGACAGTAACTATATACTACTGCTTTTACAATAAACAGGTTGGGGTCAAGTCAGGTAAAGTGACATATTCCTTATTTTCTGGTGTTAAAAGATCCCAGTATACAGGGACTTCTTTTTAAATGGCTGGAAAAAAAATTTTTGGTTTGTATAATGGTATGTCCTCGTTGTCATTAGGTTTCCAGGGTTCGACACTAACGGTAGTCCAGTAGTCCGGTGCCCTCCTAAAATCTAGGAGGACTACCAAAACGGTTAATCAGTAGTCATGTGGACCACCTGGAAATTTGTATATGGTCTTGCTATTTCAATGCTAAAAAATGGCATAAAAGTCCTCCCAATATTGTTTACATTTTTAAAAAGTGATGGCATTGATAGTAAAGAACGTAAATTTCATTTGATATTACGAATTTCAAAGCACTTTTGAGATCCAGGTTTCTGATCAGAATCATCACAGTGTTTGTAACACATGGGATTTTCAATGAAAATGAAAATGTCTGATAACCAAAATATATGTGAACTGCAGAAAAGACAGCAAAGGTCAAAAATAAAAACGGAGATGAGTTAAAAAAAAACTTCCCAAATTTGGATAACAAAAATCATTACCCCCCTCCCCCAAAAAGAAACAAGTAGAGGTAGTTAAAAAAAAAACATAAGCATGCCATTCAAAATAATATTAGAATCATATTCAAAACAGTGTAGCTGTGGCCATTGATTGACGACCTTAAATTATCCTATTGACTGGGACAGATTAGGTGAACGTGTGTCTGTAACGACAACTGCTCACTACTTACTTATTATAGAATTTAAACTGTAGGGTCACCAAAGGTTCTTAACGCCTTTAATATTAAAATGATTCGAAAAATTAATCAGGAATAACTTTGTTTTGATTTATAATATTGATATAAATCAAAACATCGTGTTATTCCTGATTAGTTTTCTAATTTCTTTATTTAGGTGTTGAGAACCTTTTGTGACCCCACAGTTTAAGTGTCTTTAACAAGTACATAGTGAGCAGCGGTCGATACAGACAAACGTTCACATAATCTGCCCCAGTCAATGGGATAATTTAAGGTCGTCAATCAATGGCCACAGCTACACTGTTTTGAATATGATTCTAAAGGCATTTTGTTTCAGCAACATTTCCACTGAAGTGCTTTCAACAGTGGTGATGAAGTTGACCTCTAGTACACAAACAAAGACATTGTATCACTTCAACAAAAATCTTATAAACTGATTGAAGAATTAATGTAAACTAAAAACATTGACTGATTTTTATCCTTTTTTCTAAATAATTCTGGAATAAAAGGTCAAATAACTCCTCCAAACAAGGCCTTAGAAATTGGCTCAGAATGCAGGATTTTGCATCTCATTTTTCAAAATTTTCTGGCGGAAAAAGTTCAGGAGTAATAAAACTGATTCACTGTCACTGAATGTTAACTTTATTTTATCAAAAATAAAACCAAAATATTTTCAAAACTCGAATGAACATTTGTGTGCTTTTGAGGTGCTCAGAGGACAGGAAATTGCATCTTATTTTTCAAAATTTTCTTGGGGGTCATGGCCCCAAACCCCCCTAGCTAGTTCGGGCCGCGATGCAGCCCTCACCGGTGATAGAGGTGGCCCTCCAGGACTACCCAAATCATTTTCTTGGTAGTCCTTTGGACTACATATCCTTTAATGTTAGTGTCAAACCCTGGTTTCTGGACAATAACAAGTTTTAGGGCATGTATCTCTACAAAATTTTACAAGGAAGTTCAAAACAACAACAGGAAGATTGGAATTGATTTTGGGGGTTATGGAACCAACAGTTCAGGAATTAGAGGTCAAAAATAAGCATTATTGTAGTTTATGGACAATAAATTGTGTGTTGAGGTATGGATCTCTCTTACATTGTACCACAAGGTTTCATATTGCAAAGGGTAGGCTTAGATTAATTTTGGGGATTAATTGCCGAAAACATGTTAGAAAAAGGGGCAAAAAACAAGCATTTTTCTAGTTTCCAAACAATTTCTTGTGTTGATCTCTCTAAAATTGTACTACAAGTCCATACTACAAAGGGAAAACTGGGATTGCGAGGGGGGGTTCAAATTTATAGAGGTTCAGTCTGCACCAAAAACTTTTTCAACCAATATTCTAACATTTTTCTTATTGGTCCATACAAAGTTTTACTAGTCTGGGCATTGGACTAGTGGCTAACCATGCAGACTGGAGGTTTATATTTTTTGGTATTTATTAGAGCAAATTTTATCTAATATTATAGAATGAATATTTATGACAATTAGAATGTTCAAATGTTTGTTTGTTAATGTTAAGATGTTAGCATACTAAGCATAGTATTTTCTTAGACTGAAAATAGCACCATGTATTTTTTGTATCAAGTATAATTCAATTCGAATGCAATATTTTTTTAAGAATTTCAAACCAACTGCTTACAAAAATTTAAGACGACTTATATGAGTTAGATTAAGACCATGATTGAACAAATTTAGACTGCTATTTACATCACAAGCATCTAATTGAAATGAACTCCAACATGCACAAACACATAACAAAATACTAAAATGATATGTACAAAGTGAAACTTCCTATTCAATATGTTCAAATGTGCATACATTTTAACAATTTTATTTTTTTTCCTTTCGAACAGTTAAAGGAGTACAAGGTCATTGGCAGATCTCTGCCATCTGACAAAAATAGAGCTCCACCACTCTATCAGATGAAAATATTTGCACAAGACAAATGTACAGCAAAGTCAAGATTTTGGTACTTTGTTTCTCAGTTGAGAAAAATGAAGAAGATGAGTGGTGAAATCTTGTCTGTTCAACAGGTAAGAAGAAATTGTTTTATAGTTTCTCCTTTGCAAGGGAACCATCTTGTGGAGATATTCATCAATCCTCTGTATGTAACATGCAATTTCCCTTAGCTTACAAACTAAAATGTTTGATAAAGTTAGAAGAAATGTGCAACATTAATACAACCAGTCGCCTTCCCTGTAGAATATCTCAGTGTGAAGTGAATTATGGATGTAACACACCATCATTGGAGAACTGAACGTAACCAATCAATATCTTGGAACCTTCAAATGTCAAGTTTTCTGATTTTGGAGCAAGTATTTGACTGTCTCAACAGTCATTTGGGGAAGCATTTAGTAATTTGCACATATTAATTAGGGCCCCGCCGACGGCGGGTCGCCCTATAGTGATCAGTCTGTCCGTCCGTCTGTCCGTCCGTAACACTTTCGTGTCCGCTCCATATCTAGAGAACCGTTATGATTTCATACTTAATACTTAACATGATTATTAACCAACACCAGAGGGTGTGTCATGTTGTATGTACAACTTCCTAGGTCAAAGGTCAAGGTCAAAAACTTTGGTTTCAGTTGACAACCCCGTGTCCTGTGGTGAAGATGGTGTCCGCTCCATATCTAGATAACCATTATGATTTCAAAGTTTATACTTGACATCCATTTTAACAACCACCAGAGGGTGTGTCATGATGTATGTACAACTTCCTAGGTCAAAGGTCAAGGTCAAAAACTTTGGTTTCGAGTTGGCAATCCTGTGTCCTGTGGTGAAGATCGTGTCCGCTCCATATCTAGATAATCGTTATGATTTCAAAGTATATACTTGTCATACATTTTAACCACCACCAGAGGGCGTGTCATGATGTATGTACAACTTCCTAGGTCAAAGGTCAACGTCAAAAAAACTTTGGTTTCAGTTGACAACCCTGTGTCCTGTGGTGAAGATTGTGTCCGCTGTATATCTTGAGAACCGTTATGATTTCAAATATTATACTTGACATCCATTTTAACCAACACCAGAGGGTGTGTCATGATGTATGTACCACTTCCTAGGTCAAAGGTCTGTCTGTCTGTTGGTCTGTCCATCGCTAACAAATTTGATCCACATTATATTTTGAGAGGACAGCTGTTATTATTTCATACTTTATACCTGACAAACATTTTCAACTTAACATATATATTAACCAACACAAGAGAATGTGTCATAATGTATGCATCCTAGGTCTAAGATCAGTCTGTCGGTCTGTCCATCCGTTCGTTGTTCTTAACAAATTGTGTCCGCTCTACCTCTCGAGAACCATTAATATTTCATACTTTATACTTGGTGGGTCATAATATATTGAAGGCATAATTCTAAAAATATGTGACAAATATCAATTGGGCAGCACCTTTAAACATATTGTTCAAACATCAATCCATATATCCAGAAGTCACCTTAGAGTAGTAAACAATGAGTTCACATCATGCAGTCATATCACTATTATACTATGAAAGTAAGATGAGAATATTTATCAGTTTTAACTTAAAATCTTAGATCAAAATCACACATGAGACTATGTAATAACTTCAAATAATGCTTCATATCAGATTATCCATACAACTTATTTACCCCACGTTATTGACAGCGGGGCCCACAGAGATGGCTCCCATCTCAATGATATCTAGTTCTCTTTATTATAGAATATTATCAAATGAGGAAAAAAATAGTGTTTTATGTATTTGAAAATGTGCAATCAGATATACAAGGTAACTTAAACGTTTCTGTATAGTCAACACTAAACAGTACACATGAAGGGTATCTTGAATTTATTATTAAAAATAGAAAATCAAAGCATAACTTAATTAATTAAATGTTGTGAAATAACATGAATACCTTTTGTGTACCTCAAACCTTGACAAAATGAAGAATATTTGAAGAAGTCGTGTAATTTGCATTTGCTTTGCAAATAACATCAAACATAATATAGGTCTATCTTAAATGATCATTTGATGAATCAAGGCGAGGATATCATAATATCTGACATTGCAAAAAAACAAAGAATTAGGAAGACACAGTTTAAACTAATTAAAAACTCTCGCATCATTTTGATTAAAAGATCTAACCGAACTTTATACAAGAGATGTTAACAAGACATAAATATGTTCTCTTGAAAACCTGAGAAAATACAAATGATCTTCATATTTATATTTTGTATTGAAATCTGTCAGTTGTTGTTTGACGTGTTTAAGCTTTTGATTTTGCTGTTTGATTAGGGACTTTGTGTTTTGAATTTTCCTTGGAGTTTGTTTTTTGTGATTTTACTTTTTACTGTCATAACTGTTTGGAAATAGACTTTGCTCAGGCATAGAAAAAAATATGGTATCAAAAGTGAAAGTAAATATTATATTCTGTTATATAGGTGTATGAAAAGAAGCCAGTTAAAGTAAAGAACATTGGTATCTGGTTGAGATATGTGTCCAGAAGTGGAATCCATAACATGTACAGAGAGTACAGAGATCTGACTGCAGCGGGTGCAGTAACACAGTGTTGTAAGTTCTAAGTTCCAAGTCCAAACTAGATACAGAAAAGTTATAGAATTGCTCTAATGGGAGTTTATAAATGTCATAGATGAGAATAAGAATTAATATACAGTACACCCCTGCAGAAGTTAAATCCATGAGGAAGTAAAATGCAGTGCCATAGAGATTTGAGTTAAATTGATCTGGTACAATTTTATAAAGGCCAAAAGAAAGCACTTCACATTTTATTTTAACAATTCATACTGATTGTTGTACATCTTTTTCTAGAGGTCTCTTATGGTAAGGCCAAATAAAAATATATGTGTGTTTCAGTAACCCTACCGTCCCTACTTTTTCAGCTTAAAAATAGCCTACTCCTAAAGATTTTATTGTCATTTTTTATTAAGCACTGTTAAAGTCAGAATGTTGCTCCCATAGACTCAATGTAAAAAAAAAAAAAACATAAAATAAAAAAAAAATCCCTACCTACCTACCCTAACTTTTTTTCAGATGTAACTGGAACCACACATACTTTTTTATTGGCCTAAGAAGAAATAAAATATTTTGCTCGAATATTATAATGTAAATGAAACACTTCATTTGATTACAGATCGTGACATGGGTGCCAGACATAGAGCTAGAGCCTCAACAATACAGATCATTAAAGTTGAAGAAGTAGCTGCTTCCAAATGTAGAAGAAATAATGTCAAGCAATTTCATGTATGTTAACTATCAATGTCCATTCTACTTTCTCTCTCCAAAAATTCATGAAACACTCAAAAAATGTCACAGAAACAGATAATAACATGTACATATAAAAAAGAAGATGTGGTATGATTGCCAATGAGACAACTATCCACAAAAGACCAAAATGACACAGACATTAACAACTGTTGATATTTATTTTCTGGTGAAGTATCTCTATCCGATCAATCTTACACACTTTATTTGCACGTTCCCTTGACTTACTGACACATTGTTAGATAAAGCCAGAAGTAATGTGCTACATTAATACAACCAGTCGCCTTCCCTGACTATCTTATGTCAGTGTGAAGTGAATTATGGATGTTATAATTCCCCCCAAAGAATATGAAATTTGTTTGTTCAGTCACATTATTAAAAAATAGGTTTGGAATCTCTTTCTTTTATTGTCATAAACTAAGTCCAGTACTACCGACCATAGGTTTTAACAAATGGTTAGGAGTATCCGTCTTACGAACGTCGTTTAAGATATTGATACTAAGTATATTTGTTCCACATAGGTCTGTACAAATTCGATTGTCAAGCTGTCTGTTCATTTAATTTGATACTTAATTGATCGGTAATAGGACTATTTTTGTCTTCATCCTGCTTTGTATGACACTAGATTTGTTTTGAGCAAGTTTAATATAGGGCTCTCAAAGTTTCTAATCTGACAAAAGTATGCTCTGTCGAGTTGTAAAAATGTCTATTTTCATTTTCTCCTAGAATTAAGTTTATTAGCCCGAAACTGCTATGGAATATTTTGGAAATGATGTTTATCCTTATCTAAGAAAGAAATATTTTCACTATACTTGCACGTTCCCTTGACTTACTGACATATTGTTAGATAAAGCCAGAAGTAATGTGCTACATTAATACAACCAGTCGCCTTCCCTAACTACCTTATGTCAGTGTGAAGTGAATTATGGATGTAACAGATCAGTAGTTGTATGTATAAAGTACTTAGTACAGTACAACGATGATTTTGAGACCCTCAATTAACAATTGAAATGCTAAAAAAAAAAATTTGTTCTCAATTTATTTTCAGTTCTATAACTTGCATCTTGGTGTTAAATAATGCCTCATATGATTGTTTTCTATGAAAAGAGGGTATGTTCAAAAATTATTTTTGAATGTCTTCCTTTTTTGTCATCAACAGTATAAGTTTTGATTGCTTGACTTTTAGTATAATTGGTTTAATATTTTTAAATCTACATAGGTAAGTTGTTTCCAAGTCTGACATAGCATTTTAGTCTTGTTCTTTTTGTTTGCTTATTTAAAACACTAGATGGCAGGGCTGTCAATTATAATATGAATTTTGATTTTGTGAACATATATGTATTAAGAAACCCAAATATTAATTCAAGTCTATCAAAATTGAATAAAATTACCTCCCTTTTCCCACCTTGCCATAAAAAGAATTAACAAGTCCTACCCAATATGTTTTTTCTTTGTAAAGAATTTGTCAATTTTCCAAGTTTTAATTACGGGTAAATGGTTGATTTTGGCAGTGGCATTGAACCCAATCAGTGCTAAGAGAATTTTGTTAATACATTTGCATGTTCCCTTGACTTGCTGACACATTGTTAGATAAAGCCAGAAGTAATGTGCTACATAAATAAAACCAGTCGCCTTCCCCGACTATCTTATGTCTGTGTGAAGTGAATTATGGATGTTACAGATCAATAGTTTAATGTAAAACGACAGTTAGATGCAGGCCCTCATATTAACAATTGAAAAATTACTATCATCAGATTTATTTTTTGTTGTATAACTGGCTGCTTGGTCACAACAGGTGTTTTGAAAAAATATACTGTTGTCTGTGACAAGATATGGGTTCAAAATAGTTTGGAATCTGGTCCATTGTTATCATAAACATAACACATGTTTGAATAAGTGGATAGCAGTCTCTTATAGTATTAATCTCTTATAAAGATATTGCTAGTTTTATACTTAGGATAATTGTTACAAATATGTAATGTGTAGCATAATTTTTCTGGGAATCTAGTGTGTTTACTTCTTCCTAAATCTAAATAAGAAAGATGTTTCCAAGACCTTTTTAATTTTTTAATCTCTTGATGCCTTGTCTACGTAAAATAACCAACCCTAAATGGCACACTTTGGACAAGGTTAATGTTCCGCAATGACTTTTAGATCTGAAATAGTTCTTGCAGTGTACAAGATGTCATTTCCATTTCACCAATCAGTTATATATTCAATAATTCTTTATATTCAGTTCCAGTTTTAAGTGGAATTGAACCAAAAGAGGATTTCAATACATTTGCACGTTCCCTTGACTTGCTGACACGTTGTTAGATAAAGCCAGAAGTAATGTGCTACATTAATACAACCAGTCGCCTTCCCTGACTATCTTATGTCAGTGTGAAGTGAATTATGGATGTAACAAGCTTTAGAAAATTATATGGGTTAAACACTGAATATGTACTATATACATTTGTAACAACATAACTGCAACTTTACCCAAGGTCCTTAGCAAGGATCTGAAATTATTCACACAGTTTTGATTGGTCTAAAAAAACAGTTTGCTGTGTAACTTGATAGCTTGTTGAATAATGCATATTAATAGCTGGTTATATTTTTTTTTTTTCAGAACTCAAAGATTAGATTCCCACTGACACACAGAATTCACAGAAGACTGAATCGTCCAAGATTCACAACAAGCAGACCTCATACAACTTTCTGAGGTGGACAATGTACTATTGTACACAAATAAAAAAAAACTTTAAAAAAAATCATTTGTTATTGATGTGTAGAGTATTTTACAGTGAAGGATGTATGGAGAGAGATTGCATTGTCACATACATGGTACATAAGGAATGCACATCATTAATAAAACTACTGAATTAGGATGTAAAGCACCAATTAATTGCCATTATGATGGAAGGGGGCATATTGATTTATCCTTGTCTGTTGAAGTAATTGTACAAAAAATGAAGATGTGTGTGTCAACTCACAAATCTGCATGTATTGTATTGATTCAATATCAATTATATTATTTTCAATTTATTCATTAAAGCTTGATTTTGGACAGATCTTTAAGCATTGTTCCTGTCAAAATGTGTTGTTTAATCAAATTTCAAATTAGGAAGGTTTTAATTCATAAATTGCTATTTTCAAGTTTTGAACTATCTAACATGGTTTAAAACACAAATTTCAATAGGAACTTCTGAAAATTTTGTAAAGAAATTTAAATATGGAACAGATTAACAATTTATTATTGATACTTCACATGCAGTTTTGAAAGTTGATTCATTCATTTTCACCTATACAGGAGATAGTTTTTCTACAGGTGAATAATTCGTTTAACCCTCAGTGTATAAACTGAACTAAGAACAATATCTTTTGTATTCTTTCAATGGGAAAGAACATTGTCCAACAATGTCACCTCAGTAAAGCTAGTCAACTGGGGAAACGTTTTGTTTCCATTGCAATAAAAGAGAGAGGAATGATACCAAAGGGATATGTTAGGTTCAAAACAAACCATGACAAAAAAAAGAAATAATTAACAACAGTACACAAAACACTAAATAGATCACCAAAACTTAGCAACACGAACCGAGCCAAAAATCGTTGGAGGCTCTTGAAAGGAATAGCTGATCTATTTCACATGCTACACCTTAAGTTTCATGCTACATCTGTTGTCAGTGACCCAAATGTTGCTAGGCACATGTCCTATCTCTATGACAAATATGTTTGTCCCTGCAGAATAAAAAAGACCAATGTGAGTTTATGCCATCACTTTTCATCTGTCCTCCTTATTTCAACAAAAGATAAACTGGATATTCCTTCACTGTTCTGGATAATTAAATAATATAAAATATTAGATTTCTGGAAATTGCTCAAAGGAACTGATTTCAAAGCATGGGCTTCAGAATGCAGAACCGTAGCTTAGCAACATTTGACTTTGCTATCCTTGACCAGGAACATAAATGAGATATACTGTTCCCAGACTTGACTTATATCTATGATAACTTTTATTCACATGCACTGGGTTGAAGACACTGCTGATGGAGTTTTCTCCCTGAGGATATCCCAATCCAGTGGTTGATATGAAAAAAGTTTGCACTATGTTCATCCTTCAGTCCCGCAAATCAGTTTTTCATGCTTGAAGATATTGATTTGAAAGTTGGTGTATCGTTTTATCATAAGTTACAGATCAAGATCGAATTTTGTTCTGGTTTGATAGTTTTGTGCAGAGTTGTCAAGTTTTGAATTTTGTTCTGGTCTGATAGTTTTGTGCAGAGTTGTGGTCCTTTGACTTGGGGGAAATTCACTAAAATAATCCATTTCCACATTTTTTGGGGTCAATCTTGAAGATATTGATTTGATAATTGGTATAAAGTTTTATCATTACAATTTACAGTTTAAGTTTTAAATTTGTTCCATATGACGATTTTGTGTTGAGTTGTGGTCCTTGGTCTTGGAAAATTCACTAAAATATATCGGTTTTCTGCAAATTTTTTCGTCATGCTTGAAGATGTTGATTTGATAATCGATATATATATTTTTTTTATCATGACAAATAACATATTTTGTTCCAGTATGATTTTGTGCAGAGTTATGGTCCTTGGATTTGGGAAAATTCACACAATAATCAGTTTATTGAACTTTTTTAGAACACCTAGCCCAAAGGGCCAAGTGAGCTTTTCTCATGCGTCCGTCGTCGTTTACTTTTACACAAATCTTCTCTGGAACTACTTGGCCACAATCATCATTGGGGTATCCAGTTTAAAAAATGTGTCCGATGACCTGGCCAACCGACCAAGATGGCCGCCATGGCTAAAAATAGAACATAGGGGTAAAATGTAGATTTTGGCTTATATCTCTGAAACCAAAGCATTTAGGGCAAATCTGACATGAGGTAAAAGTGTTAATCAGGTCAAGCTGTACCTGCCCTGAAATTTTCAGATGATTCGGAGAACCAGTTGGGTTGCTGCCCCTAAATTGGTAATTTTAAGGAAATTTTGCCGTTTTTGGTTTTTATCTTGAATATTATTATAGATAGAGATAAACTGTAAACAGCAATAATGTTCAGCAAAGTAAGATCTACAAATAAGTCAACATGACCAAAATGGTCAGTTGATCCCTTAAGGAGTAATTGCCCTTTATAGTCAATTTTTAACATTTTTTTGTAAATTTTTGTAATTTACAAAAATCTCTGGAGCTACTAAGACAAATTTAATCAAAGGAGTAGGTCCGGTAAGACCCCTTTTTGGCCCCAAAATATAGCAGTTTTACAAAAATTGTTAAACAGTAAACTTTTAGTTATTTATTAGACAGTAAAATGCTTCTGCTACATAAATATGGGCTGTTTTTGACAATACAGTGCACATATATCGGGTACTAGCACCATTAAGTCATGCTAAATCACTGAAATCTTCACAATTATAGCATTTTAGATAAATTTTAGACGATTTTCGTTAAAAAAAAATGGCCGCATTCGTGTTCATCCTTAATATTAAAATGTAAGTTGTATTTGATGATAATACATAACATATATAAAGGTTGAGGATGAGCACGGATGCGGCCACTTTCATTTTTGACAAAAACCATCTGAAAAGTGACATTTTTCGGCATATTTTGTAGATTTTTCATATTTGAGCTTGAATCGGATCGTTTTTAATGACAAAATCAGTTAAAATCTTTCACATAAACTAATAGAATCAAATAAAATAGACACTTAAGTGTTTAAAAAGTGGTCAAAATCTTTCGTCAGATGAACCTGAAATTTGAGGTCAAAATCGGTCCTTACCGGACCTACTCCTTTGTCAACAATCATCATAAGGGTATCTAGTTTTAAAATGTGTCTGATGACCCCACCCCTGAATCAAGATGGCCGACATGGCTAAACAAAGTACATGTGGTAAAATGCAGTTTTTGGGTCATATCTCTGAAACCAAAGCATTTAGAGAAAACCGGATGAAGATAAAATTGTTCAGTAGGTCAAGATCTATCTGCCCTGAAATTTTCAGATCAATCGGGCATTTTGTTGTTAGGCTGCTGCCCCTGAATTAGTAATCTGAAGAAAATTTTGCAGTTTTTGGTTATTATCTTGAATATTATTATAGATAGAGATAAATTGTAAATAGCAATAATGTACAGCAAAGTACGAGCTACAAATAAGTCAACATGACCAAAGTGGTCAATTGACCCCTGAAGGAGTTATTGTCCTTTATAGTCAATTTTTAACAATTTTCATAATTTTTTTAAATTTTTACAAAATATTTTACACTGTCACTTCTGGGACAATTTCATTATAGAAAGTGATAATTGTAAGCAGCAAGTATGTTCAATAAAGTAAGATCTACAAACATATCACCAACACCAAAACACAATTTTGTCATGAATCCATCGGTGTCCTTGGTTTAATATGCACATGCACAGACCAAGGAGAGCGACACAGGCTCTTTAGAGCCTCTAGTTTTGTCATGCTTGAAGACATTGATTCGAAAATAGGTATCTAGTTTTATCATGAAAACTTACAGATCAAGTTTGAATTTCGTTCCGGTGTGATAATTTTTTGCAGAGAAATGGTCCTTGGACTTAACAATCAATCTAATTAAAATATTGATCTCTGATTACGTTATACTACATATGTAGTAAAATTGACTTTTTTTCGTCATGCTTGAAGATATTGATTATAATTGGTATAAAGTTTACACTATGACAAGTTAGAGATCAAGTTATATTTTTGTTCCAAAACAATTAGTTTTTGGGAAATGACGCAGTCATTGTTCCATAACTGCCGACCTGAACTTCATTACATTTCTCTGCCTACCGCGCTTGGTTTCGTATTTACTATTTTCCATACAAACTGGAATCTGCTTGTGTTATCATTATGCATCATTGTGTAGTATTAAATCAGCCAGGACCCAGTTTACACTGGTTTCTGCTTGTATTCCACTACACTCGAACAAAGTGTTGTAGTTTGACGGGAACCAGTTTTAGAATTTGTAAACTACAAAACGTAATCGGTTATTGTTCATTCCGTTTTGGTGTTTCATACCGACTTATATGCTTTGAATAAGCTTAAGACCCTTCAAACATTAATGTGATAGGTATATTAAAGACTGTTTTACAAAAGGATTGAACTGTTTTACTTTCAAAGTCGTACTATAGGGATATCTGTCATATACGGATTTCCACTCTCTCTCACCGGTTAATTTCTTCTTTTACACGTGCTTTTGAAACTTCCTGTTTAAACATCGCAAGTTTTAAAATTGTTTTTGAGTGAATTAAACTTATTTTAACAATCATGAAGCGTTCCAGAATCATTTTAAAGCAGTTTCTTCTTCTCTTTGATGATGGAAAATAGGTTTTCTCAAGAAAATACCGCAAACGATTGCAGAGGAATTGAAACGTACAAGTCAAGTCGGCACCTGGTTAAATTGGCATCTAGTCAAATCGGCACCTATTCGACGTCAATTCGGCATCCAATAATATTTGTTATAATATTTTCTATTCAATTAATTAATTACTGTTACCAAGTACATAGTGAATATGTTGTTATGTATTTTGGTAAACAACGAAACGAAAGTGAATATGTTAAGTGTATAAAGGTAAACAACGAAGCCCTTACCAAAGCTGTTGTTTTAACAATAAGACAATTTGTCTAATTGTATTATTAAAATAAAATGGAAAACTATGAGTCCCTTTCAATAAATCAAACTTTCATGCCAAATAATTAGCAAATTTAAGGTGTTTTTTTCAGTAAAGTTTAAACAGCATTAAACCAACAATCCTGTAAAATGCTCAACTGGTTAAAATAATGCAGAAAAATACCCAATATCTCATGTATTAGTCCAAATAATTATGACGTCTGTCAAGGCTATTTTATTATTTTTCTGGGACGCCTTCCTACGACGTTCGTAGGAAGGCGTCCTAGAAAAAAATTAACATAGCCTTGCGGTCATAGGAAGGTGTTCCAGAATAAAATTAAAAAAGCCTTGCCAGACGTAATAATTATTTGGACTACTCATATATATATATCATTAAAAATACACCAAAAAAGTCATTTAGTTGAGAAAAATAAATATATACAAAATGTACATGAACACCCAAAAATGTGAAAGTTAGTATTTAACTCTTTTTGCTTAAATACTGAAAAAAAATCTGGCAACCCCTTTCTTATTTTTACCCTATTGCTTAAAATACTGTTAAAAATATATATTTAACATGGGTGACGAATTGACTATATCAGGTGTCGATTTTAACCAGGTGCTGATTTGTCCATGTGCCAATTTAACTAGGTGCCGGTTTGACTAGAATTCTTTGACAATTTTAATTCAAATTCAAGTTGAATAATTGGAAAATCATGGTTGTTGTTTTAAATTGCTTTGGTGTAAATACTGAATGTATTTATAGCTTGGTATGAGTAAAACATTGAAGATTTTAAAGGAAAAAACACAAAAGATAATTGTTTTTAACAGCTTGGTCCCTTTGATCTGAAACAACGAAACAATAAAACATAGAAACCAAAATATAGCAATCCACTAATATAACCAAAACATGATAAAATTTATTCAACACACAGAAACAAACATAGTCAGAATCTCACTTCATTTTGAAACAAGTCAATGAAACAAGTTATAGCAATAACTAACCAAAACATAATTAAGAGTTATTCAACACAAAATAAAACGTTGACAAAATACCACTTTATTTAGAAAGGATTATTATTATTTTTAGCAATACCCTATCCAAAACATGATTAAGATTTATTCAACACAAAAACAAAATTGCTGTCTCACTTTATTTTGAGACAATGACAACAATTATACTTATAAGAAAACACTTGCTTACAGAGTTATTTAACACAAAACCAATTAAGATTGGGTGCGAACATGTAGGGTGTGAAAGTGAAAGGGGGTGAAAATGAGTGGGCGCAAACATGAATGGAAGCGAACGGACCCGGATTCAGACTATATACCAGTGAGAAATATACAAGCCTTTCTACGGTATTTATTTGTACAATTCAGCTAGTCTTGACCTATTCATTTGTCTTAAAAAACCAGCCAGTTGTCACCTTCACTTCACACACACACACACACATATACGAATATCAATTATATGCTCACCATACATGTTGCATTGTTAAACTAATTACGGTATGTGAAAATCAAGACTTGCATAAAAACTATCCCAATATTAGAGACAGTGGCGTCATTTTTCTTCAGAGCTTTCAGCTCTTTGATAAACCGGTAGGAGACCATGTACTGCAATACATTCAGAATGCTTGTTGATATGGTCTTGTACTCTCAATTATAAATAACTATTTACAAAACTTCGATTATTTCGAAATACATTTGTGCTAAGGGAATACCAAGGCGGATTTAGGGGGGACAGGGGGGACAGGGGGCCCCGGCCCCCCCCCCCCCCTTTTGGGGAAAAAATTTGGTTGCTTATATAGGGAATCACTGAAGCGTGACTGGAGCGGGCCCCCTCTTAGGTCAGTCAGTGGGCCCCCACTTATGAAAATTTCTGGATCCGCCACTGGAATAGATTACCTTAGCTGTATGTGACAAAATCTTTCGGAAATAAGGATTCTCGATGTTCAGCTTTGTACTCATTTAGCAATTAATCTTTTTATAACTTGAGCGTCACTGGTGAGTTTTGTATACAGAACGGCATGCGTTGTATAAAGTATTACTCCTGATATTTGATGAGTTTGTTTACAATTGTAAATTGCTATCAGCATTCTTACCTCAGAGAAGCAATGGATTCGATCATCAACAGGTCAAGCAAAATACTTTGATATTGACATTTAGTTGTTAATGCTATCGAAGCAAGCTTCAATAAGGAATATGAGCAAACACTGGGCGGATCCAGTAATTTTCATAAGGGGGCCAAATGAGGCTGCCTAAGAGGGGACCCAGTGGCGGATCCAGAAATTTTCATAAGTGGGGGCCCACTGACTGATCTAAGAGGGGGCCCCGCTCCAGCCACTCTTCAGTGATTCCCTATATAAGCAACCATTTTTTTCCCAAAAAGGGGGGGGGGCGGGCCCCCTGCCCCCCTAAATCCGCCCATGGGACCCGCTCCAGTCATGCTTCAGTGATTCCCTATATAATCAACATTTTTTCCCCACAAAATTTGGGGCACAGGCCCCCTAAAAAACCCTATAAATCCGCCTCTGCCCGATCAATATCTAAATGTTTTGCTATAATCAAGGCATGTGACGTCTTTTACTTTTTAAGGCATCTATCCTATCGAACATGAAATAAAAGGTACGACCGATACAGTCAAGTCTTTCTTTATATCGCAACTTGCAATTCAAAATGGACCATGTAGGTAAATTGAGAACTAAACATTTCCACATTGTGAACTTTTCGATTCTATTACTTAACAATCCAGCAGCACCTTTATATGGACAATTTTCGTCCCGATCCGATTGATACGATATTGAAGAGCTTGCAAATTCTACCAAGAATTCCTTGATTAAGGGTTTCTGCCAACATGGATGCTATTGATTTAAGAGGTTTTTGTTAAGTTTAATTCACCTTTTAAAATCCGATGCAGGAACTGCCAGTTCGACCACAGTCGTTACGTTACTGTCATATTTTGTAAAGTGGCTTCGTCTAAAATTTATTTGTTTTAGCGGTTTTGTAATGAGGGATAACAAAAATCAGTTACTGGTTCATGGACAATAAATTGGTTCGCAGAAAATAACTTTATCATAAGTGTATGGATGTGTACGAAATGGTAGCACAAGGTTCCATACCACAATAGGACGTTTGGGTTGATTTTGGAAGTATTGTCTTAGCTGTTCTGTAATTAGAGGCCATAACAATTATTTGACTGGTTTAAAGGCAATAACTTGAGGATAAGAGATAATGCTCGGGTAAAAATTTTAGCACATGCCCATGGTTCGGAATGTATGTCTGACAGGATTCATATGACCATGAAGTTTTATGTAGTTTGGTCTGGTTTTATCAGGTAATATAAGCCAAATGGGCACTGTATTTTTTTATTTTTTTTTAGATTATTGAAAGATGTTCATGTCTGGCATGGTTCATTTGACCTTGACCTCATTGTAATGGATTATTGATACTATCAATGTTACATTACCTGACTTACACAGGAAAATCTTAGTACCTCAATGTAACAATTTCAATATCTGACGAGACTAGGAATACAGCATCTGTGATGCTTCCGACTTTTGTTCTCCTCACTGTTGTTATTTTTTAGTTTAGGGGAGACAATTTGATATTCTGGAAGAACCAGAAAGTTTTTTTGCGGAATTATTATTCATTTTGATTTGTTGCTACGCATGCTTATTTAAATTACTGCTGAACAAAACACAATTCTTTTCAGAAATGTACATAGTTATATACGCCATACAAAAAAATCTTGAATTAATATTGCTGTATCTTAAAGTGTACTCGTATCCAACTGTTATACTGTTTAAACATAATATATCTATTGTATATATTTTTCATATTGTACTGAAATATATAATTGTTGTCATCTTGAAATTTTGTATATTGTACTTATATGGAGAGGATTATCTTAAGTTGTTATAACTTGTATCCAATCCTATTGTATATTTAGACAATAAAATATGTTTAAACTAAGGCTTAATTAATTTCACTTTTGTATACAATTGTTTTCTGCATTTTGATATGAAAAATATTCATGTCTGAGGCAAAGATATTCATGATGGAAATGCTCCTCCCAAAATCAAACAAAGGAAAAAAGCAAAGAGTTGGGCATATTAAAAAGATACACTAGAATCTGTTTAAAGCATACACAATACACAATGATGATGTAGATACTTGTATCAATATGCAGTATGCACATAATCATTGTATTTTTAACAAGTAGAAACCTCTTTAGATTCTCTAATAAATTCAAATGCATTACATAATCCTCTAGGTTAATAAAATTCATATGAAAAAATTGCGAAAGGCCTATGCACAAAAGCAAACGTGTCAAAATTTTGATATATTAATGAGTTATCAAATATATTATCTAATATCGAAAACAATGTCCAAAGATTAATAAATTGCTGAGTAAGCTAACTATTGATAGATGATGATCAAGGGTTTCTTATTTATCAGCATGCGATCGGCTGGTGAACAGATGTACTTTTAACTTCGCCACTTGTCTCATATTTTGACTCAAATTGCGTCATGTATAATTAGTAATGACTGATTTTTGTTGGGTTTTTCTGTGTGAAAGTGTTTTGTTTTGCAAAAAATGCATGGATCGAATTTCATACGTGCAGCACACATCTCAACGGTTCATTGATGACGAACCATAACATTTGAAAAACCTTCCTGTCAGTTGGATTTTGTAGAACAACGAATATAAAAACCATGAAAAGTAAGTTAAATTAAATGTTTTTCATAAACTATCGTTTAGGTAGCGTCTTAGAATGTATTTTTACAGGCGTGGGTAAAATGCATAGTGGAGTTATACTTTAAGTGCCACGTTGGCATCGCTCTGTAACACGTAATCTACTTTTATTAAAGACTGTAAATAAGAGCAAGGAAACCTTCAAAAAAGGAATATATATAAGGTGAATATTTTTACAAAAAATAAAAAAGCTTTCACACCGAAATGGAATGAATGAAATTGGATGTAATGTGTTCATGATACATGTGAAAAAAAACGAAGAGAAAAAGACACACAGGGCAACTTACAGTTTGGTTGACCGTTATGGAATAACCATTTCACAAATGATATCGGATATGTTCCTCACGTCGTAACTACAATCTCCTTCCCTTTCATGAATTTGACCTACCTAATTAGACTATTTACCGGATTTGTAATCACATAAGCAACACGACGGGTGCCGCATGTGGAGCAGGATCTGCTTACCCTTCCGGAGCACCTGAGATCACCCCTAGTTTTTGGTGGGGTTCGTGTTGTTTATTCTTTAGTTTTCTATGTTGTGTCATGTGTACTATTGTTTTTCTGTTTGTCTTTTTCATTTTTAGCCATGGCGTTGTCAGTTTGTTTTAGATTTATGAGTTTGACTGTCCCTTTGGTATCTTTCGTCCCTCTTTTACAGGTCTTAACAATGACTGCGACCAGCACAATTCTTATAGTTCAAATATGCTACATAATGGAATATCCAAATCCGGAATTAACTAGCATGCACGAACCTTTTTTTCAACATGAAAATGCAAACCCCGTCAATATGGTGTTACAAGTTTGTGATGTTTTTTATTCAGTATTTTACATAACATAATATAAGTGATTATCATATAAAAATGTATAAAGATCGTGTTTGGATTCCAGATTCCTTATTTTATTTATATATTTGTTTTAGACAATGTATTACCTTATGAACTTTCCTTCTTTGTTTTCAGATGGTTAATTCGACTTAGAGTTTTCCAAAATGTTCGGAAATTCAACAGAAAACATCGCTTTAAACGCGACAACCGATATATACAATGACTTGTTTGGTGGGACAACAAATACGTCTTATCATGACATGTTTAATGGGACAACAAATACGTCTTATCATGACATGTTTAATGGGACAACAAATACGTCCTACCACGACATAATTAATGAAACAACATATACATCTTACTCAGCAAATATGACCACAACTACAGAATATGGGTACCATTCGACCACTGAACAACCAGATTCGCACAAAGATCTGATTTGGATATTGCCAGCTGTCCTTGGAATTGTTTGTTTTCTAGTTGGTGTCGCATGTGTTCTGTTTTACACTATAAAATATTGTGAAATATGCATATTGCGATTCCTATACAAATATTGTGGCTGTTGTGGTCCACCTTCTGAAAAAGGCCAAAAAAATCGACAAAGTTATACTGAGCTTCAAGAAAGAGAAGATATAACAGATGAAATAGATGCAATGTATATGAAAGGTAAACAATTAATTAATTCCTAGCAAACATTACTTTCCATAAACATTTTGAATGCTTACTGTCTAGCTAGAATTACTTTGTCAGTGGTATCGGATCTCCAAAAGGACAATTAACAAATTTTGATTGGTTCATAATAAATTCATCCTTTTCAACCATAGCACAGACTGTTCTTATTTTTAAATCCTCATAAGCAAGCAATTGCATGATTGCTAGCAACATACAGTGGCAAATATTTCATGCACATTTTGGACGAATGAATACAAAAAGTAGGTTGCAAGATATGTCGGCAAGGATGAAGGGCAAGAAATACGAACTACCACCGGAAATTAAGGGATATCTTGAGTATAGGTTTACATTATGCCTTTTTCAGAACAGGCCTCCTTAGCGGAAACAAAAAATATCGAACTCAAATAAATAAATTAAATCTGTACAAATACTCGACTATACAAACCAACGCAAAAAAACTGTCATAGTTTTGTTAGGCTATGTCCCACAGGCACTTGTCTCAGAAAAAAAAATTTCCTATATACCTTAATATAATATGTTATATTAAGGTATATAGGAAATTTTTTTCTGAGACAAGTGCCAAAAATTTCCTATATACCTTAATATAATATGTTATATTAAGGTATATAGGAAAATTTTTTTCTGAGACAAGTGCCTGTGTTGTGTAAGTATACATGTAATACATATTACTACACAACTGACTTAAAACAATCAAACCAAACTGACAAAGACGCCAACAACAAAAAGGCGAATGGTACATTTTAAGCAAGGGTTTATTGCAGAACGCACTTTTCTATGCACCTTCTCAACTCTTTCTGAAACAAACAATTGAATTCCAATGTATAACTTTTAATATATATTTATTCATTTATTTATTCTTTTTGTTTATCTCTATTAATTCATTTTGACATCAATAAAGATGTCTGCTCTTTCATTTTAGTCTTATGCATTATGATTATGAAATTTTATTAATTTTAGTTAACTAAGTTTATACTAGTATATATATATTTTTCAGATGTTATTGAATCTGCTGGCACTTTTGGAACAATCGACAGATTGGATGACGATGAAATATTTTCACAAGAAAAGGAGAAATCATAAAAGAAACTCTGTATTAATGAATTTTCACATACATGACCAAAGATTATCAAAGCAATCTCATTTTTACAATTAAATATTTTAATATTCAATCAAGATTTTGTCGTTGGGTCTGTTCATGGTATAGTACTGTTTATTGTTTTCTGTGACGGTTTCTTTCTGACTATGAAAAGAGAATATTAACCTGAGAATACATCATATATGACTTTGAGACTCCGGCATAGAATAATATAACTATTTGCTTTTTTTTTTAGCTCACCTGGCCCAAAAGTGAGTTTTTCTCATCACTTGGGTTCTTCGTCGTCCGTTTACTTTTACAAAAATCTTCTCCTCTGAAACTACTGGACCAAATTAAAGCAAACTTTGCCTGTATCCTCCTTAGGGTATCTAGTCTAAAAAAATATATCCGATGACCCTGTCCATCATCATAAAGGGTATCACCGTACATAAAAGCAAAATAAACAAAAGGGATCTTAAAAAGTAAGAAAGGACAGGTATTGCTCTATCTGAAGTAATTTCTTTGGGGGTAAGTTTCAGCAGTATACTTATAGAATAATTGATTATCTAACGAAAAAATACATAAGACCGATAATGGTAAAACGCCTGCGAATGCAGCCCCGGTGTACAGTTTCCCGGTTTATTTACGCGAATGTGCAGTTCTGGCTAGAACGATATTGGTCATTCACAAATTATAAAAAAAAACAATGTGGCGTAAAGATGTGAAATATAGGAACTTAATACATACATTGTAATGTTGCAGCAGTAAATGAACACAGCAATCATAGGATCAGTACAAAATTATAACGGTTAATTTCGTTTTGTTTATTTTCGGTGTGGACATAAATTCCATATCATTTCTCTCTATTTTTGTTGAGGTGTATCAGCATAAAATTCAAAAGAGAAAAATAAAACAAATTACACTTTAACAAGTTACATTCTCTAAACTGTAATCAAATACCTAGGCGTCTCTGCCAAAAAAGCACCCAAATCCATCGGATTCCTTAGATGAAACATAAGAGAATGCAGCCTGTAAAAACGTTAGAAATGCAGCTTATATATGTTCCAGACCATATGAGTATTTGGACCGTACGCGTACGGTCCGGACCGTATACGTATACTCGTACGGTCCGACCATACGCGTACGGTCGGACCGTATGAGTATACGCGTACGGTCCAGCTGATCATACGTTTTCGGATCATATGGGTTAAATTTAAACAAACATTTATCAAAATCTTTATTTTTAGTTATACAAATTGTTACTATTACAAAATAGATGGCCGATGATAAAGTGAATAAGCGAACAATTGAAATTAAATATTTGCTTAATTGTATATCCGTGAAATCTATTTTGTCACTCTGTCCGAAGGTGACACTTGCTTCTAATAAGAACGTCGTGTTTTTACATTTACATGTTTTGTTAATGCATGTTCCTTTGCGTATGCATTTCTTTTGTAAAGTTCATAAATATTCTAAAACAATTGTCCTCCCACATTATGTTTACTTCCGATAACTTCAATTTCAATGAGCATACTGAGCTGCAATTAATGAAGTACCGGCCTGCAAAATACAGGAGATTAACAGATTAAATAAGAGTGATCTTTTTAAATAGTTAAAATATTAAGTTTTTATGTCAAATGCTGTTGAACTTTTTATATTAATTGGAGATATAAGTCATGTTGATCTGTTATATACATTTGTATCTAATAAGCTTGACCAACTTCTTAATATCAGTCAGACCGTACGCGTACGGTCCGACCGTATGCGTATTTTGAAAAAGTACGCATACGGTCCAGACCGTACGCGTACGGTCCAAATACTCATACGGTCTGGAACATATACATTCCTGGATAGATCAACTTTGGAATATGCAACTGCGGCATGGGATCCTTGTACCACCGAGGACGTAAAGCGATTAGAGCAAGAACAAAGGAGGGCCGCTAGGTTTGTAACAAACACTATTCAGACAAAATACATGGATGTGTTACAAATATGATAAAGTCACTAGTAGGAAACCACTAGCTACCAGACAAATTAGCTAACGACTCGTTATACTTTACAACTAGGTGACATTGGTGCCATTTCCATCTTACGCCCAAACGACCGACGTACCGTAAAAGCAAACAGACTATAGGTGTCAGACCACCAATTAAATATCCCTATCTGTTCAACCAAATTTTGCAATTTTCACAACTTTCTAAATGTTTTACCTTAAGTTTAACTTCATATAAACCAGGTATATCCTGAATTGTACATGTATCAGCTTTCTGCATGCCAATTTTCAACATGCATTTAAAGCCTTCGAAGAAAAAACTGACCTTAATTAAGAAAGAGGTACTCCAAAAATAACCCCTGGTTTTCTGGAAATCTTAAAATTATGAACTGTGAAGCGCATTAATCTTCAATTTTTGATGCAACCTCATTAACAAGTAAATTTTGGCTCAAAATGGTATAAATATCTTTCTCTTTCATCAAAAGTTTCATTTTTGCAAATTTTTTGGTTAGTTTAAGTAAACAAGGACATCAATTTCAGGGCCGATCTAGCCATTTTAAAAAGGGTGGGGTTCCAAACCCAGAGTAAAAAGGGGGGTCCAACTATATGCTCCCATTCAAATGCATTGATCGTCCAAAAAAAGGGGGTGTTCCAACCCCCACTGGATCCGCCACTGAATTTGAATGCACTGTTTTGTTTCAGAGTAGGGCTGCTTTTAAATACGTTTTAAACTGGAGGGCGTAATTGGAGGTCTGACACCTAAACCAAACACTGGCAAACCGGAGAATTTATCAATAAGCATATTTCTCTCGTATTATACAAGAGTGAAACCAACCTTGAAACAACTACTACGGAAGCTCGGACAATGTGTACTATCTAAATATAGTGCACCACAGAAATGAACACCATAGACAGCAGCCAAGTGTACACAGTTGTACATATCTCGGAACGTTTTCATCTGTAAATTGGAGAACTGTTGTCATTATCCGTCTTGTGCTACATTTTTCCAATTTGAATACAGTCGTTAGCAAGGAAGAAGAAGAATATGCCTTCCATGCTTAATGACTCTTTCTTTCAATCAAGATTTGACTTAATGTTCATCTATGTAAATTATAAGCCACTGTTTCAATTTTTTTTTAAGAAATATTCTTAACTTTTCTTAGTGTTTTATGGTTTTAAAGCTTAACTTTCACGTGTCCATCCTATCGTGTATTGACAGTTAACCAATCATTTGTGATTTAGTATAACTAGAACTTAATCAATAGGAAACAATACCAATTGTTCTAATAAAAACTTGAAGCAAGTCCGTTTCTCTTCAACTAAAGAGTTTACAATGTCCCCGTGGTTCTTCTGTCCCTTTTTCCAAAGACATTATTTTCACAAAAAGGTGACATCTTTTAAATGATTTCAAGGCAAATAATGAAGGTAAACACAAGTTTGATATGGTGCTCAATTTTCTTTTTTCCACTTTTGCTTGCGTTTTGTCCGATGATTTAGCTTTTTGTCCGACACTTTTACTTTTTGTCCGTTACTTTTTGTCCGTTGCTTTTAGTCCGTTTTGTTAAATATTTAGACTTTAGACACAATTGGTTAGGTGTATCTTTGGCAATCATACCACATATCTTTTTTTAATAATGTATCGGTAATCACATACTCTTTCTACTCATACATATACATTTAGTTTCGCATTTTAATAGATCTAGATCTAGATTTTCATAACATGGTCTACATATATAACTTACAGCATGAGTTCCAAAAAAAAAAACAACATTGCATGAGTTTATTTTCTTTTATTATTATAAAAAAAAAATTCTAAATAACTAAACCTCTCAAAATAATATATCCTAACATTACGTAATTAAGTACACTTTAATACACGTATAACTGATATACAATATATAAAAAAGCATAAAAATATATATATCAAAGCCAACATTTTCTGATTGTCAAACAAATAAGTTAATATACAAATAAATAGTATACTTTATGTACAAATTCAACCAGCCTCTTCTTATGTTCATACATGTACAAACAACTCGATTTTTTTCTGTGTTATTCCGCGCAGAGTCGTAATCGCACTGATGTGCAATGTAAATCACAGTTAGGTCTTCAATGCCCTATATATCTGTCATGAACGGAAAGACTCTGGTATTTCAGAAATCACTTTACTGACATAATAAGTCACTGAGATTAAGTTGTGATTGTAAAATGTTCTTTTTCTAAAATGTAACTTATTCCCTGATCAACATCTTCAACATAGCGCGTTGGTGTGGCTAGTTCCGGTTCATGTGCAATATCTCTATGTCCGTGATATACTTTATCTTCCGGTATTGTAGTTTCCGATTCCTTCTCGGGGTTGTAAACTCCCGTTCCAACTAAAAGGCTTTCCATAGATGTTACTGTTTGTTCGTATAAAGCGACATCAGACGGAATTGATCGTGATCGAGGTAAGGTTCGGTTTATTGAATTATTTCTGTTCCCGTTACGTCTGTTTATCCAAGAGTCTTTTAGGAATCTCTCGTAAAGATTGCAACCAACAATATCTACATTTGGATTATCTCTGAAAAGGAAAAGTGAAAACGTTTGAAATCAAAGCACGACATGTCATATCTTAGACTTCTTATATTTTCACTAAATTCTTACTTATTCTTTATCAGTCGTTAATTTAGTGTAAGATTTGTTGATTGCGATTGAATGCTACGGTTTAAAAACATCGGCCGGTATCTTTCTTTAAATTTCTTTTTGTGAAATGTGATGTGTGAAGTCAAGCAGTATAAGTATATGTCAAGTCATTTATTGCTAGCTAGATAATTACCGATGTGATATTTACAGCATTATTTTAAACAATGAAGTCATTTGTGTAAACTGCATTTCTCTACAAATTTGATTATAGATATAACAGAAAGTTCAGCAAAAAGAGACAATAAAATCATCAGAGAGCAAACTTATAATACACTTACCCTACAAAGTAAAGTTTCTTGATGTGTCTTTTTATTCCCATTTTCTTTGCCAGTTCGGCAACTGTGTGTTCAGCAAACCTGTAAGTGATTTCACATGGCTTTCCTATCAATGCTTCATATTCCAGAGCTTTCCCTGTTATTTTCTGGAAACAAAATGATGAAGAATATTATAACCAACAGTTGCAAGAGTTGCGGTTGTCCACGTTAATATTCGAAAATGATTCTATTTAAAACAAATATCTATTTTAACAAAAAGGGACTTTCGTTCACATTTTAACACCATTGAATCTGTCATTTTAAATATTCCTTAGGGTTAGTTAATTTGTTGAGAACTGAACCAATAAACTTGACACAATCTACTGGAGGTGCATACCTTATACAGTGCCTCTAGACACACCAGAAAAGCACCATGTCCAAATCTTGGCATGCAGGCTTCAGCCATGAAAACTAAGTCCATATTACAAGCAATTATTGGTAACTGTTTAACTTGAGACAAAGATTCTGGTGCTTTTGTAGGTTTTCCTTCTGTCATGAGCAGATCTATTAAAAGTTGCAGACTAGATTCCCATCTCTTTGGCTCTCCAATCAACAATATTGCTAAAATATAAACATTAGTTCATTTAACTTTTGATTTACATTTCAGGAAATTACCGGTAATGGATTCAAGCAAAACGTATTTAAAACAATCAATTTCATTTACTAAGTATTGTTAAATAGGGGTTCGAGAATAGGGGACCCGCGGCAATAGTTAAACGTGGTCTGTAATGAAACAATAAACTTTCACTGGTAGTTTTTAACGCCGTGAATTTATGTTATTTTGTTTCATTTATTGCACGTTAAAAAGGAACCAATAGTTAAAACGGAAAATGTTCACCAGATCACAAGAACGGTAAATTACTTTTTTTTAAGCATTTAGTACTCACCTTCAACAGGTTTGAAGTTCAGATTGTCTGAGAAGTTACCGACACTCTGAAAAAAACAATGTTAAAATGAACATTTTTTTGTTGCGATGATAACTGTGATGACATGTTCATTAAACGTTAAAATATTCATACAATTTCTTAAAAAAATGATATATACTGAACCTTTTTAGTGGAAAAAGATGTGAACAACGTAAGTTCATCGTTCTGCAGGGATGATTAATTTAGCGTGGCCCTATTCAACATCTAATAGAGTTTAACTAGTCTGTAATTCAATAAGGAATTCACGGGCATATTTAAACGCTGTGTATTTATAGCATTTGGTCTCATTTTGCAAATAAACGTACATTTGCACCCTTTTTTGTGCTATTCAAATTTCTTTCCAAAACTTTGTTTTATATTTATTGCATTAAATTAGAGTCGTAATAATTAAGCATATTTTTATTTTGTGCCATATAAATTAAGACAGCTTACCACTCTTCTTCTATTCTCGTGATCTACCATATCTAAGAATGGATAGGCCCGTCGTACGTCTTCTACTGTACAAGTGTTGACAAATCCAATTCTGATTGATGTGTTAAGGAAACTTTATAACTAGTAATGCTCTTATATATTCTTTGAAATCCGTATAAATATGAAATTTAATTCTATGTTAAATTCATGTAAATATAAACACATCTGTATTATTTTTTTATGTTAAATTCATGTAAATATAAACACATCTGTATTATTTTTTTGAATTCATGTAAATATAAACACATCTGTATTATTCAAAATATAGCTGAATTAGCTTTCTTCTCATTCTTACATTTTGTGTACCGTAGTTTTCACATATAGCATAATTCGTTTTGCAATATAATCTGTTTTTACACCAACAAACACATGGGTTAGTTACTAAAACAATAAAAGGATACTCTTCAGCAATCTCTTTTCTGTGTTCCTGTCCAATAACCAACACATGCTTATTGTGGAAGCTTGTTAGAAGTTTGGCTGGAGTTGGAGCGTGGATACATGCCTCTGGAGATACCTAGGAAAAGTTATAAAAATCAAATTATGATAAAATCTAACTGTGTTTACATAACACTATTATATAGTATATGCATATGGAAGTGTTTCATTATAGCATAACTGTCAAAATAATTTCATAATTTCAGTTTAGTACACAAAATCTTTGTTATATTTTCTGATATTTTAAAGATTTAAATAGAAAACAATTTTGATGAGCAAGTGCATGTGCAAGATTAGTATATAAACTATTCTGATCAATATTTGGTTATCACGATATCAGAGCATATCACGATACTTCATTTGTGCTGTCTTTCTAGAAAATTCAACCAATATTTTCAATAAATATAAAAAAAGTCAGGGGAAAATATAAAGATAATTACCGGTGTATCAAACCATCTTTCTAACATTGCTGCTTTGTCTCTGCTTCTGCTACAGCTGTTGGTGACAAAAGCTACAGGAACCTTCATGTTGCCTTCGCTGTCTTTTAACTTATTAATGGCACGAATGGCTGGGTCTAAAGGATTAAGGCCTCTAGCTAACACCCCATCAACGTCGAACAATATCCCAAAATCAGGCTGTAGTTAAAAAAAAAAATGAAATTACCATATATGTTCAGATATATATATATTCAGGGCCATAAACATAAAAAAAACTGAAATCAGGTTAAAACCTTTCAATATATACAAAACTAGACAATTTCCAGAAAAAATGATGAATACAATAAACCCATATAATGGCATACGAAATATGTAGAATGTGATATTCAAGTATAACAAAAATTGTATTAAAAGAGAAAGAGAAATAAAAGTGAACAGAGACTTTGAACAACTTACTTCGTGAGCCTGCTCAATGGTTTCATCATCACTACTATCTTCATAATCAGATCCTGTATCTACAATAGCAATTTACAGAATGTGTTATTAATTTGTCACAATATTTAATAACACTAAAGTAGATATTACGAGTAAATATATAACCGCATGTGTAATAAATCGTTCCCTCGTGTAAAATTAATAATATTTACCACTATACATTTCCTCGCTATCAGCTCTAAATCTTACAATTCTCATCTTGTTTGTTTAGTTTGCAGAGTTTTAATGTGTTATCCTCAAATCTAGACAATGTTTTGAAAATACAATCCAAGTTCTCCCTATTTATAACCAGTTTAAACCCTTGACCTGATATTGTTGTTTTGGTGATATCTGATTGGCTGAGTTAGGTTCAAGAGTAGGTCACAAAACCATGTGCATTTGTTTACGTAAACATCTGTTTGTTGTGCGAAAAATAAAAACTGGTCAAAACAAGTGTCATTTGCGTTCTTATGCAAATTATTAATTGTCACAAGGTACAGACGAGTTCAATCACTCTTTTTGCGCGTTGACCGAACTGTCACTTGAAATTCATCACGCATGCACATGTATGAAATGCGTGCATTTTTATGCTATATGTTACTAATTAACTGCCTTGCAATCATTTTTTACGCCACCGCACATTTTTGCAGCGACAAAATTGTGTCGTTTTTCTTTCGTTTGTACATTTCTCGTTTCATCTTGTTCAGTTAAAATCCAACATTTTCGTATAAATCGAGTCAAAAATGGCACATAAGCAATTCTTGTATCCGAATTTAGCCATTTTTAATCTAAATCAGATTTTCCGAACATTCAAGGACAAACTGATATAAACTGTTTATTTAAAGGAAGATTTTTCGAAGATTCATGCATCTGAACCACTATTTATCTAGCAAATCTGAGTTGGATTGTATAAAGAATCCTCGTTTCTTTCCCTAATTATCATTCGCTGAGTCAATGACGACACATGTATACAGGTTCTTTTGAACCATATAAAAAATCATATTTTTATCTTTTCTCTGAAATTATTGACTAGTAATAAAAGATTAAGTACCAGACAATTCACTATACAGTGTTATTTTATTAAATTCATAAGTAAAATTCATTCGATTTCCATCTAAGTCAGCGGTAATTATCCTTTTTTAATTGCTGCAATCTTTACAGGGGTTATAATTTTGTTGAAGTTAAAGTAATTAGAAATATATCAAAAAAGGGGGGGGGGGGGGCTAAAATGCCGGGACCCTGGCCATTATGATCGACTGTATAAGTACTAAATTAAGGGCTCATTAGAACATTTTTTAGTTTCTTTCATTTTCTTTTCATAAAAAAGACTAATTAATTCAGACATTACATTTTTCTGTGTTATTTTAAATCTAACTATGCCGGAATCTTGAGATTTCTTTCTAGGTCGCACATGCATTAAAACGTGGATTGATTTAATCTCGTGATCCTGTTTCCCCAGTAACCTGCTTTTGTAACCGAGTTAACTGGACATGCATAATCGGCGTGTTCAATGAATGAAAGAATTTAAGTCCTTACTATGCTGTTTGTATATTGATCGCAAGTGTGCTAACCTTTCATTCAACTATTCAGTTTGTTTACAAACAAACCCACGTGGATCGAATTCTTTAGTACAATATCACCATGTGATTCTGAGTCATTCTTTGTAAAATCATCAATATATCATTTTTTAATATTCCAAATTCAGATTTTTTTTCATGTTGTTTTCTGCATTAACAGTATCATGCATTTTTTAATTTTTTATTGTCTCAAGTGTTTATAAATATGCGTATAATGGAAAACACCTAAGGATATAAAAAAAAGTTTAATTTGACCGTCTCGCGAGTGACGTCATGTTGTTTTCGTGTATCCGAAGGTTTCCTTGGTCTGAAATGAGAACAGTGATAGTAGCGTACTAAGACCGGACAATGAGTCCTACTTTCTGACTGATAAATTATTTCTTCAGTAGGTGTTTATATATATATATATACGAGTCTAAATTGAAAATATATATACCTATCCATATATGACTGTCAGAAAAAAATAAGATTCTACTGGGTGGGGGGGGGGGGGGGGGTAACTTTTGCATTGAAGGTCAACTGACAGTATATATATTTATATTAAATATAATGAATTGCAAACATATGTATTGCATTGTCACAGTTTAACCAATGTATCAACTTGTGGATATATTGAAAAAGCAAAACCTATCTTCATTCTCGACCTCTAACCCTGCGTGCCATTCATTTGTCTTTTATCTAGGACCAAGAATAATTATGAAGCCGTTTTTAGCTCACCTGGCCCGAAGGGCCAAGTGAGCTTTTCTCATCACTTGGCGTCCGTCGTCCGTCGTCGTTAACTTTTACAAAAATCTTCTCCTCTGAAACTACTGGGCCAAATCAAACCAAACTTGGCCACAATCATCATTGGGGTATCTAGTTTAAAAAATGTGTGGCGTGACCCGGTCAACCAACCAAGATGGCCGCCACGGCTAAAAATAGAACATAGGGGTAAAATGCAGTTTTTGGCTTATAACTCAAAAACCAAAGCATTTAGAGCAAATCTGACATGGGGTAAAAATGTTTATCAGGTCAAGATCTATCTGCCCTGAAATTTTCAGATGAATCGGTCAATCGGTTGTTGGGTTGCTGCCCCTGAATTGGTAATTTTGAGGAAATTTTGCTGTTTTTGGTTATTATCTTGAATATTATTATAGATAGAGATAAACTGTAAACAGCAATAATGTTCAGCAAAGTAAGATCTACAAATAAGTCAACATGACCAAAATGGTCAGTTGACCCGTTTAGGAGTTATTGCCCTTTATAGTCAATTTTTAACCATTTTTCGTTAAAGTAATCTTTTACAAAAATCTTCTCCTCTGAAACTACTGGGCTAAATTAATCCAAACTTGGCCACAATCATCTTTGGGGTATCTAGTTTAAAAAATGTGTGGCGTGACCTGGTCAACCAACCAAGATGGCCGCTACGGCTAAAAATAGAACAAAGGGGTAAAATGCAGTTTTTGGCTTATAACTCAAAAACCAAAGCATTTTGAGGAAATCTGACGGAATAAAAATGTTTATCAGGTCAAGATCTATCTGCCCTGAAATTTTCAGATGAATCAGTCAATCGGTTAGTGGGTTGCTGCCCCTGAATTGGTAATTTTGAGGAAATTTTGCTGTTTTTGGTTATTATCTTGAATATTATTATAGATAGAGATAAACTGTAAACAGCAATAATGTTCAGCAAAGTAAGATCTACAAATAAGTCAACATGACCAAAATGGTCAGTTGACCCGTTTAGAAGTTATTGCCCTTTATAGTCAATTTTAACCATTTTTCATAAATTAAATTAATCTTTTACAAAAATCTTCTCCTCTGAAACTACTGGGCCAAATTAATCCAAACTTGGCCACAATCATCTTTGGGGTATCTAGTTTAAAAAATGTGTGGCGTGACCTGGTCAACCAACCAAGATGGCCACCACCATTAAAAATAGAACATAGGGGTAAAATGCAGTTTTTGGCTTATAACTCAAAAACCAAAGCATTTTGAGGAAATCTGACGGGATAAAAATGTTTATCAGGTCAAGATCTATCTGCCCTGAAATTTTCAGATGAATCGGTCAATCGGTTGTTGGGTTGCTGCCCCTGAATTGGTAATTTTGAGGAAATTTTGCTGTTTTTGGTTATTATCTTGAATATTATTATAGATAGAGATAAATTGTTAACAGCAATAATGTTCAGCAAAGTAAGATCTACAAATAAGTCAACATGACCAAAATGGTCAGTTGACCCCTTTAGGAGTTATTGCCCTTTATAGTCAATTTTTAACCATTTGTCATAAATCTAAGTAATCTTTTACAAAATCTCCACTGAAACTACTAGGCCACAATCATCTTTGGGGTATCTAGTTTGAAAAATGTGTCCGATGACCTGGCCATTCAACCAAGATGGCCGCCACGGCTAAAAATAGAACATAGGGGTAAAATGCAGTTTTTGGCTTATAACTATGAATTCAAAGCATCTAGAGCAAATCTGACAAGAAGTTAAATTGTTAATCAAGTCAATATCTATCTGCCCTGAATTTTTCAGATGAATTGGACAACTGGTTGTTGGGTTGCTGCCCTCCAATTGGTAATTTTTAAAGAAATTTTGCCGTTTTTGGTTATCTTGAATACTATTATAGATAGCGATAAACTGTAAACAGCAATAATGTTCAGCAAAGTAAGATCTACAAATAAGTCAACATGACCTAAATGGTCAATTGACCCCTTAAGGAGTTATTGCCCTTTATAGTCAATTTTTAACAATTTTCATTAATTTGGTAAATATATGTAAATTTTTACCAAATATAGTTCTCTGTTACTAATGGGCAAAGTTCATTATAGATATAATTGTAAGAAGCAAAATCGTTCAGTAAAGTAAGAACTTCAAACACATCACCATCACCAAAATACAATTTTGTCATGAATCCATTTGTGTCCTTTGTTTAATATGCACATAGACCAAGGTGAGCGACACAGGCTCTTTAGAGCCTCTAGTTATGGATCTTGTTATTTTTGTTCGTGTTGTTTGGTTGTTGTCTTATTCACCACATAGCTGCCCACAACGGGAAGCCCTGTCATAATAGTCACACACGAAGTAATAAAATAGAAGGCAAATATATAATCTAGACATAGGCTGCAAAAGAAAATCGGTTATTTACTTTGAATGTTTACATTACAGGGCATTAACCCCAGAAAATCAGCTGTACTATGTAAAACATAATTAAATCCGTTTAACCGATATATGTTTCCTTTTATAACATATGTTTTGTTTTGTGGATTTAAACAGCTATTTAAATGATTTCAAGGTGTGTTTGGACTATTTATTTCAAAATTATATAATAACATAAACATGATAAAGTAAATAAATCCTAGGTTTATTGTACGCATTGAGTGCAGTCGTCCTTAAATTTTCATGTACGGGAAAACTGCACTGCAGTTACCGATTAATGCATGACAATTGGTTTCTTAGTTCACATAAAAAGTGGTAAATAAGGTACATATTTCAAATAAAAATCTTTAATTCATTCAAGAAGTTTATGTAGCTTCATATAAAAAAGAAGATGTGGTATGATTGCCAATGAGACAACCGTCCACAAGAGACTATCATGATACAGAAATTAATAACTATAGGTCACCGTACGGCCTTCAACAATGAACAAAGCCCATACCGCATAGTCAGCTATAAAAGGCCCCGAAATGACAATGTAAAACAATTCAAACGAGAAAACTAACGGCCTTATTTATATTAAAAAAAGATGAACGAAAAACAAATATGTCACACATAAACAAACGACAACCACTGAATTACAGGCTCCTGACTTGGGACTGGGACATACATCTAAAATATATTCTAAATGTGCTATCTGCCTTCTCTTCATTTCCACAAAATCAAATAAGAGTAGTTATGCAACTTGTATAAGCTGCGTCTAACACATAAACTAAGGGAAATAAATTAATATATTATAGATTTTTTAAACTCAGATAATACAACCGTTTATATATATAAATAGGATTATTTTTAAAGTTCCAAAAATCTATAGGTCGTGTTGAGAAAAAAAATGGTAAATTTGATACCAACAAATTGTTTTCTATAGAACAAAAAACATCAAGCGATATAAGGGCATTGGTACTGACAGATTCTGGATTGGAATCGATCTAAACCCTATAACCCCATATTTTGATAGAAGAGATAGAACTTTAATTTCAAACGGGCGTACGACAACCACCGCTCGGCAATTATTCAGGCTAATTAAAATAAAGTTCTCTGATTTCGTTATATACGAGCATGCGAGTTAATATGTCTCAGAATTTTAATCAGATTTCCGCTTCATGCAAGGGGCGATCATTTGATATTCGGGGAGGAGCCAGGAAGACTTTTCAGGGTTGATGTTATAATCTTTGCAAATTAAAACTCCGCCCGCGCAAATTCATTGTCACTTTTATACATAAGTAACATAACTGGTTCTTGCAGTTTGCGTTCCAAATTATTCATTTGCATTCTGTTGTATGCAGTCTTATGCAATGTTGTGTGTTTTTAACTAAGTTACCAGGGATATAATATTCATTTTCAATGACCCCGTCCGAAAATGATAATGTTGTTTCTTAACACTGGCTACGTCGTAGATGAATCGTTTGGGATCTGATAGCACAACAGCAGAGGTATTGAATCAATAGAGAAAAAACACGTATGGTATAATTTCCATTCCCACAGCACGTTTTTATCGAACAATATGTTTCAGTGCGCTCGGGAAATCTAAAATATCAAACGTTTTTGGAGCAATAAAACTAAAGAGGCTTTAACAAAGTTGCCATAACTGTTACAGCAAATCGTTAAAGTTCAACTTAGGTTGCTTCACTATCTGGTACTCGGTATTGGGTTAGCCTAGTGTAGTGTTTCATGTCGTCACCGTAGCCTAGTGTAGTGTTTAATGTCGTACGGTGACCTATAGGTTTTAGCTGCTAAATTCTACGTCATTTGGTCTCATTGGCTATCATACCACAACTTCTAATTTTTATATATTCGCTTACATTAATAAGCATGATAATAGCATAATTTTGAAGTAGTTGTCTTTTAGTTTATCATTTGCTACACTAAAACCTCTGCTTCTAAACGTTTTTGTACATGGATTGGTCACGAAGGTATTTCATGAAGGTTTTCCAGAAACACGCGGCGAGCGCATTGTAAATGCATGGTTTAACACCTTTGTCTTAAACATTATATAGGCCGTGTAGCTATTAAATTTGATATACAATATATATTACATAAATCGATTTACATTTTTTTCTTTCGTACTTTAGTTAATTCAAGAAAATTTACACATACCTTCTATAATTTTTACAGTAACACGTTCCATTTTTGCTTTTTGTATTCTTCAAACTATATTGTTCAAAACTAGTATCTCTGATTTTAAGATATGACACCAGAATTAAGCATCAATTGAAACCGTTGCAATTGCTTAAATATTGACTCTTTATAGAGGGTTTGAGAAAATGTGTGCCTATAAATAAATCTGCTTATTACGATAATGGTATTCCTGATCTGTCCATATGATGGTCACGCCGTTCGTGAATGCATCTTTAATGGATCAAGGGTGGAGAGATACGAACGGAACAACTATTTATATACTCTAAGGTTGTGATAACCAATTTACATAATTTCAAAATTTAAAATATATCAAAATTACAGGTATAAAATTAGAAATTGAAATAGGATATAGGACAGTTCGGGACATACCAGGGTGTGAAATATTAATATTAAAGATAATGGAGATATAATTAGACATAACTTCAGAAATATTGACCTATTGATCACGAGTATATATGTATATATTTTGATGAAAAGTTCATCAATTTTAGGTTGAAACTCAACAATCTAATGAAATAAGTTTCATGCTGTTTATCTAGAAAACAAAGAATTTGCCACTAAAATACATTTTTCAAGAGCAAAATCTGCAAACGTTTACCATTTTCTACATTTGAAAATGCCTGTACCAAGTTAGGAATATGGCAGTTGTTGTCCATTCGATTGGTGTGTTTTGTCGTTTGATTTTGCCATTTGATTATGGACTTTCCGCTTTGAATCTCTCTCTCTCTCTCTCTCTCTCTCTCTCTCTCTCTCTCTCTCTCTCTCTCTCTCTCTCTCTCTCTCTCTCTCTCTCTCTCTCTCTCTCTCTCTCTCTCTCTCTCTCCTCTCTCTCTCTCTCCTCTCTCTCTCTCTCTCTCTCTCTCTCTCTCTCTCTCTCTCTCTCTCTCTCTCTCTCTCTCTCTCTCTCTCTCTCTCTCTCTCTCTCTCTCTCTCTCAATGCCAAGCTTCAATATTGAATTTGATATTAAACATAACTCATTATGTCCTCCCCAGACTTCATTAGGGTTTGTTTTGCTAAAGCAAATCAATTATGTAGTATGTAGTATGTAGAGATCGGTTTACTGTAGGAGGCCGGCAGGTTCGATCACACATGAACGGTACTGGAGAAATTCTGTTTCGCTGTTACACTTTAGTCTTTTTTTTAGGGTTGACGCCTCAAAACTAGTTTGACCCCGCCACATTCTGTATGTGCCTGTCCCAAGTCAGGAACCTGTAATTCAGTGGTTGTCGTTTGTTGCTGTGTTAAATATATTTGTTTTTCGTCCAATATTTTGTACATAAAGTAGGCCGTAAGTTTCCTCATTTCTCATTTAAATTATTTTGCATTATTCATTTCGGGGGCAGTTTATAGCTGACTATGCGGTATGGGCTTGGCTCATTGTTGAAGACCGTACAGGGACCTTTTGCTGTTAATTTCTGTGTCATTTGGTCTCTTGTGAAGAGTTGTCTCATTGGCAATTATATACCACATCTTCTTTTTTATATATTTGAACCTCGGTAATATCCTTAACTTAATTTTACTTTACTATGAATAAAAAGGGCAGTTTTTTTTATAATTGTAACACAAAAAGGTCAATATATATATATGATATATGATGGCTACTATTGTTATGAATAATTTTATGGAAATGACAACATATGTAAAAACGAACTACTAAATATAACACGAATCATTTTTCACAAAAATCCGTCAATCTATATTTAAATCTTATTTCGTTTGCTTTATAACTATAAACTATATATTCAACAAATTAACAATAAACGCACATGCAGATAATAAAAAGGGAAAAAAGCATATAAGCACGATAAACGCACATGGTACATAAAGACGGAAAATGAATCATACTCATTCTTTCTTTGTTAGGTAATGAATGCAGTTCCTGATCACGATGTAGACATGCATAGATTGTTTTAGTTTTAATATATTTTCCAAGTATTGAAAATGAGAAAGTTTTGTTTGATGTTATCAGAGGATATTTTCTAACTTACTAGTAAAACAATCAATGTTTATCATGTGCTTAATTCTATTTATTTTAAGATACTCTAATATAAACAAAAGTTGAAAAGTTCAATGATGACTTGCATCATCGCAAATATACATGTACTCAACCATTATAAGATTAAATATTCTGTACAACATATAATGAATCGAATGAATTTTATTAGAACAATAGAACATAAGAGAACAAGTGGGGAAAAGGGGGGTGACCGTGTACGTATGATAGCAAGCTGAGACTCACAAAGGCATGATACATCATCATTTCAACAATGTATAGACACGAATCTACTTTTTGAAATGAAGATTTTGATTTTAATAAACTGACGAAAAAAGGTTTAGAAACCCAAATCTTAAAACGTTATATGTTAGTTAGTGTAATGCCAAGAACTGTGTTTATCCAACAATTAGCCAACTATCGTATAAATAACAGGCATTAAAATTTTGCTTTATTTGTACTTGTACAAATCAAGTCTCCTGTTGCCCCGCTTCTATGCTGAACAACTGGTAATGTGGATAAACTCATCATAGATACCACAGTGGCGGATCCAACGGGGGGGGGGGGGGGGGGGGGTTCCGGATTTGAATGGGAGCATATAGTTGGAACCCCCCCCCCCTTTACTCTGGGTTGGGACCCCCCCCCCTTTTTAAAATGGCTGGATCCGCCACTGTACCAGGACTAAATTTTGTATATACGCCAGACGCGCGCTAATTTTGAACACGTCAAACACGCGTTTCGTCCACAAAAGAATCATCAACGCTAAAATATTTTTCGGTTGAAACGAAAATTGTTTCATCCATTTTGACCAATTATTTTGTTGATGTCCTTTTTAGTCTCAATAGTTAAGGTTTTAACGTTCCGAGAGAACTTCAAGACGACTGCAGAAACGGTGTCGTTTGCAATGAAATTGATACCAATCACATGTAGAAGGAATTTCTGAATTCCTTCAATCCGAAAGTAATGTAATTGCGCCGTTATAATGATAAATATAAACAAGGTGTTAATGAGTATATAACGAACTTGTGTTATCATGTTTTCGATAAAAAAAAATTATATATTACGCATCATATCAGCTTATGGAGATTTTCAATAAGCTAAACATTATAAATATTTACAACCATGGGCTTTTCTATGTGATGGTCTTGGCATTACTAAAATGATATATTTTGACAGAAAATTGCAGGTTTATAAATACTGGTTTTACAAATTATGTAATTGGCCAAAAACTGAATACTACATTTTTTAGTAACTGCATATATATATTTTGAAGCACATTGGTGTTCATTTTTATTGCTTTTTTCAATTCTATATATCTGTATTACTTTATATTTATTATTTTTAAGGATTGATTCTTCGAAATTACTAATTATTTACACGATATTAAATTACGGTTGCTAAAAATTGAGAATGGAAATGGGAAAATGTCAAAGAGACAACAACACGACCAAAGAGCAGATAATTGACGAAGGCCACAAATGGATCTTCAATGCAGCGAGAAAATCCTGCACCCGGGGATTGGCCTCAGCTGGCCCTTAGATAAAAATGTATACTAGTTTAGTGATCTATAATAGAGACACGGCGGGTCTTTCTTTTTCAAAATCCTGCTTTTCATGTTATTTTTTTTTCTACTTTCCACTTTTCAAACTTGTAATACATAGACACATTATAATAAACTTATTTTTTTTAGGCAATGCAATGTATATTGTACATGTATCATCTTAGTTTTCATCTTACAGCTTTTGTCTTGTTTTCTTAAAAAAGTTAAAAACAACATTTCAGACTAATAGACCCAAACCCAAATAAACGGACACATACAGTAGTTTGACTATTGTTGAATCAGCATATGTACCCGGGGACCTACATAGTACACGAATCATTGCCAGATAGTGTCAGCATACCGGTATGTGGCCGTACGTAGTCACTTTGTTTACATGTGTATTATTTTATTATATATTTAGATTAAGGTTGGTATTATTTATCAATCTATAACTTCTCGTTCCTTCTTTTCTGCACGTGACTGGCGTCATCATTCTAACTCTAGTCCTCGTTGAACTATATATAAAGTGTCCTCAGTGGGTCACCGGGACACCATTGAGATGATACCTTGAACAAAACACTTGGAATTTACCTTGGGTTTAGGATAATAATTTTTTGGACAGTCGGGTAGTATCCGTTAACCAATTGTTCCACACAAGTTTAGCGTGGCTGCGTTATCTGATATTTTGAACAGAAAGGTATATAATTGTATGATCTACCGTGAACTCGGGAAATAATACAAACGGAACGTAACGACAACAGACAACCAAGCAGGTCGACGGTGTTCGAACGGAACAAAAACATTTTGGAATCAGACTACACTTCCATTACATTTTGGATTTCGTCTCATATGCATTGTTTCATGAAATGGCATATACCCTCGCTCGAAACAACGTTCATGAATACATGCATAACAGTCTCGTTCGAAAGCACAGGCACTCGTCTCAGAAAAAAATATCCTATATACCTTTATATAACATGTGTTATATAAAGGTTTATAGGGGGAAAAAATCTGAGACGAGTGCCTGTGTTCGAAAGATATATAAAAATTGTTTAAGGTCGCGCATCAATAATCTCTGAAAGTGCAAAAAAAAAAAATGGATTGGAAAACAGACGAAAATTCGACTCCGTCGTTACACTTTTAGTATTTAAATGTAGATCTTCAGTCTCCTGTAAAACCATTGAAAGTGGAAAGCAGATACTTAATAAATATACAGGTACTACCTTTACATATATGTGTATATGTAAAAAGACCGATGTCAAGGTGTTCGCAATACTGTTAAACTTTAGTACTTTAAAACCTTCGTGAAATCATGAAATTTAACAAACACCCGCCAATAACATACAGAAAGTTTCAGAGTTTAAAAAGATGTAAGGAACCATTTTGATACCAAATTTGTTAGTTTGTTATAAAAGGTGTAATTTTTAGCAGAAACTTAAATGGAATGCATATTCATTCGTTCTTTGATATAAAAATCGAAAAATATTAAGCAGGATTTGATAGGTGATTTTTGCCTTTCGGGTTCACGTTAGATTTAAATGAATTCCCCCAAAGCATATATTTCAAAAACGACCATGTTCATGACGCACTGATAAAAACCGAGTGATAACAAAATTATGTAATAGATGGTGTCCAAAAATGAATTAAATAGTGTAATATATGCAGGGAATTTACGTCTATGGCAAATGCGATCTATATTTGTTATGTTTGCGTATCAATATAAATATATTTTATTTTTGTTCATTCCTGAAGTTGTAAGTCGTAATACACCGATCAGTGTATACCAACAAGGCCAGTGTCATATATTAAATAATAATTATAGATAAAACAAAATACAATTTCACACAACAAATATATTGTCAATGTGCGATGTATTTTTCTAAGTTAACCCCCCCCCCCACAAAACACCACCACCACACACTCACAAATACATATATTTGAATACAAACATCATGGAGAGGGAGAAAATGTGGTTTTCTATGGGCCTGAATCGCCCACTTCGCGTGTATCACCGTAATTTTCTAAAAAATCAGATGGGTTTCTCATCAAAACTTAACCAAGTTAATAATATAGGGAAAATGCCTTCAAAAGACATGTTTTGTTTTCATATTCCTTTCGTCTATTCCTTTAAATAGAAATCAAAAAGAAATTTCCAATCACGATTGGATAAATATAGACATGTTGCTGTTTGTCATATGCCTTTTCGACTTTAAAAGTAACAACACTTGTTACGGGCTTTCAAATACCCCCCCCCCCCACCCCACCCCCAAGGCCTTGGGTGACTGGGAAAAACGATATATGGTCACTTCGTGTTCTCCATATTGGAGTAAAATTCTTGCCAAAGTGGGGCGTCCGTTTGGTTGTGCGGGATGTATCAAGTTATCAGCCATGCACGTCTGGTCAGAATGGAGACGTTAAATCCGATGCCTCGTGTAAAGAGAGTGCCACGCTCTTTGCACGTTAAGAACCCTTGCAACAACTCTTTGAGGGGTCCGTAGGTGGCCTGTTGCAAGGCAAAATTTATGTCCCTATCAAATATACCCTAATTTTCCGGTGGCAGTCTAAATTTCCCCAACCATCATCCCGGATTGCCTATATCATAACAAAACCTACCTATTGTATTTTTTGTTAACTTGTTCTCGTCCTGAACATAAAATTGAGAATGGAAATGGGGAATGTGTCAAACAGACAACAACCCGACCACAGAAATGCATGAAATATTTGCAACTGGACGTTAATCAACCAACAATCAATCAATCAATCAAATTCCTTTGCAATTAGTTCCTTGAGTCTTGATAAATATTTGGAAATGGAATAATTGAAACACGTTTTAAACGTTTTAAACGTCTTGAAACAATATTGTATTTTGCTTTTGAACGTTTCTTATCGATGAAATATTACTTATGAAGCACCTATTGTTGTGCACAAGGTCTGCATTATGACATAAACGTCTTTTAAGTGAGGCTTGAGGTTAAAATGTTTGCAAATCCAAACTATTTAAAAAAAATCATGAGCCTATAAACCACAAGAGACGAACAGTTTCGCTAAAGCCGGGCTATAAAGCAGAACTTAGAACGAAGGATATATATTCTTTGGTTTTGAATAATTCAAAAAAGGTTCGTCACAGCAAACACGTTTAAATCACACAATACCTGAATTCTCGGTACTAGCTACTGTGCTGTTACATGATACGAATATGGACTAAAGGTCCACAAGGAGAAGTTTAGATATCCAGTGGTAGTAATACCATTAACGGTATCAATTTTGTTATACCAGAAGCGCATTTCGACAATCAATGTCTCTTCAGTGATGCTCGAGGCCAAAATATTCGAAAAACCACAACTATATAAACAAGCAAAAAAGAGCTTATTAACCACAATTAGATATTGTCCTTGATTTAAAATTATAAAAACAAAATTAAGATCTTATAAACGATAATCCAGAAAAGCGCTTCAGCATGATCTTTGCTCTCTTGGAATATAAAATTAGGATAAAAGAAGCAATCGTTACTGACTTGGTAGGCATCTATATTTCTATTTGAGCTTGAAACTATGTACTGACACCTGTCTTTTGTTAATGACTCTTATATTGCTCGGTTAATATCTTTTGTTTTTCTCGTTGCTGGGTTGTTGTCTCGTAGATATGTACACCATAGCTTGCTTTGTACTTTTAGATAATATTTTGATCTTGTTGTGTTTAGTTCTATATCGCTTTTTGTCTTTATAATATTTTCTGCATGTCAGAATTTTCTAGTGGGTTTTCATGGTTCATTATTTTATTAATGGCGTTTGATTTATCTTTTTTTTTCTTCTTTTTTTTTCTTTTTTGGTTTTACATATATTTTGTATATTCACGATAAATAATGATATAAAGGTGTCTTCTTGTCTCATATGAAAGGTAATTGACCTGTTGTGACATTATTATCATTTATAGGTCATGTGATTCTACTTTAACACGACTGTCCTTCCAAAGTACTCTATCTGGGTGACATAGAGAACAGGAGAAGCTATCATTATATATGTAGTAGTTCTTGTGTTCTGTGTTGATAATAAGAATAGTATAATTGCAAAACAGGAAAAACTAGCAAGATACATTAACCTAAAAATTAAAAAAAAAGTGGGAAGCCAATCCAGTGTATAAGCACCTAGCTGTGATCGATAGGGTTTTCGTGCTACAATTTTTCAACAGTTTCAATTTCAGGATGCTGTCTCTTTATTTGTATCTTATGTTGTGTTGTAAATATATATCCTGCATATTGTGTCTGAACATAGCTAGTCTTTTATCGTTCATCTGTTCATGACTGGTTGGATTTTAGCTCCACGAATGACCAAAAAATGTGTCACGAGTACGAGTATGATCAGAAATATTCAAAATTCAAAAAATGTGTCAATGTGGTACGAGTATGATCAGAAATATTCAAAATTCATTTTTTCGGTTCTGTCAATGACTGCTGTGTCGATTACATACCTATATATATTTATTAAAATAACTACTTCACCAACGGTTACAACTCAATAAGGGTATCTTGATCGCAGATTGCCTTTGTTCTTTCACTAGGCTCATGTGAACTTATAGTGATTCCTATTATTTTTGCTTGATTAAAGTAATTCTTAGGTTTTTACAAAACGCACCAACACAGTTATTTATAACCGCCTAGTTGCGTAATCTACATGTAGTTTTACACAATAAAGTCTTCTGTTACACATTAAACATGCATTCCAATTATTTGTTATAAAAATATACACTTACCCGGGCCTCGGAATACTGACAATAATCTATGCTTTCCGAAATGGTTTGATATCTTGAAAAACTTTCCAAATATGAATGCTTTTGTAAGACATTTGATCGAAAACATAACAATATTACGGTCAATATTTTGATTAAGTTAAGTTGACCTACATTTGCCGATAAGCCCTGTATCACCCTAGTTTCCATTCATTTTTTTAATATCTCGATTCATTATACTAGTATATTTTAATACGGTAAATGGAAAAAAAATAGTTTCCATTTAAGACTATCATTATGTATGTGGGTGTGTGTGACACTTGAAACTATTCAAATTTAGGAAGTTTTTTATTTTTTTTTATTTTTTTTTTTTTAATCAAAGTCCTTTGTGACTCGATAGGATTTGCATAATGTCCTTACAAGCTGAAGTTCGATTTTTTAAATTTTGTTTTAAATTTTTGGTCCGATTGAAATGTAAGTTTCCAAATCCGTCAGATAAGACCTCTGGCAATGTTTGCAATGCTGTAATGGTTTTTATGTTTCTAAATTTTCAATGTAGGTATTTCTTCTAAAACGTTTGGTCTTGAGCAATTCCAATGAAGGCCATTACAGACACACGTTTGGTTCGTATGCAGAGAAATTGTTATCATATATCGAACTATATATTTTAAAATTGGTCCTAAATGATTTCGGATCGACGATAGATAAGAAGTTTCGTACATGTAACATTCAGATGATAAGTCTGACGAAAAATTATGAAGGTTGAATTTATATTTTTTTTTCTTTCAAATAAGCAACAGATTTAAAGACGTTTTCTTGATCAATTTCATGCAATGTTGAACTGTTGTTTAACTTAATATTCACAATTCCTCGAACCCCTCCCCCTTTTTTTAATGCTGAAAGATTACACAACCAGACTTAAGTGACAGCATAAACCGTGTTGCAGTTTTGGTTGATGTTTGATTGAATCCATACTCATTTCACACTACTAGTGTTTGCAGTGCATGGCGTCAAAGAACGCAAAAAAAAAGCAGACATACTTAATTTGCAATAAGCTCATATATACAAAGAAGGATTAAAATTTTGCGTGCTCTGCGCGCGTTTCATCTCAGTACAAAAAGACTCCCTATATATACGCCCGAATACAACGCGTTGCTCGAACTTCACAATTTATAGAAAGTGGCAGTATAATTCCACGTCTTGGAGTAATTAATTAAAATGAGAACACACTTGTTTGGCAATTATACCATTTATTTATCGTTTTTGGTTGTTGCTAGTCTTTGTTTTCTTATTTTCCGCCTTTTGGCCATGGTCTTGACTTATTTTATTTGATAAAACTATTATAAAGTATCTGTAATGCTCTCTTTTTTCAACCCGCTAACTTCATTCACGAAAGAAAATAACAACTGCAAGTCAGTTTCGCTGAAAAAAGTTTGTAACAAAAAAATACTTGTTTATTGTAGACTTTTCAACTTAATTATAAAATGAAATTAAGAGTAATATATAGCAGAGTATAGGTATCATACAATTTGTATTTTTTTGAGCTTGCTTAGAATTTTCATGCATGTTAAATCTTTCATTATTCATGATGCATTTGCATTTCTTATATCCCTATACTGAGTGAAGAGTTTGAACTAAATTGTTTAAACTAACAAAGGCCAGAGGGCTCTGACTTGGGACAGTCGCAAAAATGCGGCGGGGTTAAACATGTTTTGTGAGATCTCAACCCATCCCCTATACCTCTAGCCAATGTGGAATATTATACAAATGAATATTATTTCATTTGTATAATATCGTTTCATGATGAATTATCTGAATAAATATCGTTTAAACTAATGTGGAATAAAGATGAAACTCAGTTTAAAAGAAATGCCTACAGAAATGTCTACACGGTATACATAGTCAGTCATTTATCAAAAAGAATATACTAAAAATAATATCTGGGTACTTCAGATATTTTTCTTCATCATACAATATGTCATGGCAACCGAAAAAAATATAACATATATCTTCTCTACAGGTCGCCAAGTAATATGACTAACTTCTAAGAAGGCAAATGATGTCAGAATACTACTGAAACTTCATCTCGTGACTGATGAAGAAGTTCGCCCAAAAATAACAATTTGATATGCACTGAAATAAGTGGGTGAGCTTTTGTGATCAAAGCCAAAAATAAAAGTTCATCATCTATTTTTTTTTTAAATTTTTGTTAAATCTTTTGTTTTCCTGAACATCAGGGCGTTAGGTGCACATTTATTTGAGTCATTCAGAGATTGTAAGGTTTAAAAGGGACACACTGATAATTTACTCTGTCGAGAGGAGCACTTTAATGGTTTTTTCAGTAGCGGTTAAGCAGCCGCGACATCCAGAACCCATCCTCTCCCCATACTTTGAATATAAAAAGAATATACATTTGTACCTATTCAATATTTTTGTATAAAAAAGAAAAACTTCTGAAAAGCCATATTATAATACTTCATGCAGAGACTTTCTACAAAAATCTTGTTTGTCTTTTTATCGTATTTCTTACGGGTTTTTGTCGACATATGTTTGAGTTGAATTCTTGATTTTTTTTTCTCCCGTTTCTACCAAAGTACACAACTTGAAAGTACGAAACAAGAAACGAAATGTATCAAATGGACAATGCTACTTATGTTAATAAAGGAAGACCGAATGTACCAAAGAACAATACTTCTAATTAAAAAGAGTCGGCATGTACCAAAGGGACAATGCTACTTATGTGAAAATGAAGACCAATTGTACAAAGGACAATGCTATTTATGCTAAAAAGAGACAGAATGTACCAAATGGAAAATGCTACTAATTTTAAAAAGGGAAGACCTAATGTACCAAATGAACAATGCTACTTCATTTACTTTTGCTAAAAAAAAAGAGACAGAATGTACCAAACGAACAATGCTACCTATTATTGGATGTACGGGATGCATAATACGCCACGCACGGTCGAAATATTGATTCTGATTTCAATTTCTTAGATATGAGAAGTGTCAAGCCTTCTGCTTGTTAAAAGAAAAAATTGCAACAACTATCTGAGGGGTCAAAATATAAAGTGGACTTGATAAATGGCAAAAATATGTTCCCTCATCCAACATTCTACCATTTCCCTGTGCATGGCAGTCCCAAATACCTATCCCGATCGACCTATATAGCAGAACATTCCTAATATATTATTTGTTCTCATTCTGAATATGCATGAAATATTTGCGACTAGGCGTTAAGCAAGCAGCAACCAATCAATCACATGTTTTAGCGGACGTTAACTTCATATTCATTCTATCCGCTTTAAGAGGAATTTCAAAAATAAATTTATCAAAAATTTTTTTTTTTCAGAAATCATTTACATCCACATCTCGCTTTGAATTGACTGATTTCCTTCGTTTGACTGCAAATATGCCACGAGATCAGTAACAATACGTGCAGGCTTGCACATATGATATTGCGTCATTAATTAAAACAATACAAACAAATGTGCTAGTTATCCAGTTGTTTTTCTACATTAGAAAAATTATGTCATGGTTGATTAAAAAAAAAAAAAAAAAACAACGCACAAGCTTAATATAATTATCAGGCTATTTTCTTTGCGATGTCATATGATTATTACTGGATAAAAAGGTCAACTGTATAACAAACATCATCATAACAAAAGATCAACTAATTTTATAAACTGAAAAATATTATTTGTAAACCATTGCATGATCACGTGTAAAAACGTTGTATCGAAGTGATATTGAACTATTTCATGTTGCGAATCGACATGGACCAAAACAGTTCCATATACTGATACTAGATTGAAAGAATTTACAATAATGACAGTTTTCCCCCCGAATCGTGTATTGCGTAACTCCGAGTATAAACCTTAGAATTGACCCATGGGTCATTGATCTATGTCACAATGACATTGCTATCAGAAAACGAGTTCATGTCTGTGTTTACCTTACCTTGCATTTATCTATAAAATCAGGTATGCATATGCTGCACATTTTGATTGATTTCATTTATTTATCGAATCTGGTTTCATGGTTAATAAAATGCTTCACGGAGCGCAGCCTGATACGACCGGAGTGGTCGGACCCTGAACAGTTGGGGCAAATTTGGATATAACATTCAAGCTTGATACTATCTGAATTTGGATTGTGGTAAAATTTTTGCCATAATATAAGTTTCTGACACAAAAATAATGTGGTTAAAGATTTTACAAAACTAATGCGCAATACTGTGCAATTAAAGATTTCTAAGAAAACCTTGATGAGCAAAATTTAATAGTAATGTGATCTAAAAATAAAAATCCTTCATCAGCATTTAACATAAGTTGAAAAAATAAATTGACAGCTAATCACCTCAAAAGAATAAAACATTTCTTTATAACAAAACCATTGAGATCTTAGAATTGGGTATAGGATTTGAATGTATACTCAATTGTTTGTTTTTGTGCAATACACTATGCTGTTGCCATATTTTGCCATAATTGCCCCCTCCCAAAACTTAAAAAAAATGTACCCCCTTTTTTGTGTGCAATATACTATGCTGTTGCATATTGACACCCCTCCCCCAAAAAAAGATAAAAAAAATTTAACCCCCCCTTTTTTTTCCAAAAAACAAATATGAAGAAATTTACTTTTTAATTTCTGAAATCTGAAATGAGAAAAAATTGTTCCCCTCCCACAATTTCGTTTTTTTGTCCCCCCTCCCCTTTTTTTTACCTCCCCAACCTTTTTCCAAACCAAAATTTCTTTCACTCAAGTTTGGTCATAATCTCAATTCAAATTTCCATTTGAGTTTGCAACCATAATCACCCCTTTAAATACTTCATGAAAGTCATAAAATAAAAAATGGCCAAACCATGGCTAAAATCAATATTCCTTAATCATCATAAATTTCTTGAAACTCAAAAAAATGCTTATTTGGGCCTCTTTTTGGTCCCTAATTCCTATACTGTTAGGACCATAACCCCAAAAATCAATCACAACCTTCCTTTTGTCGTTATAAACCTTATGTTTAAATTTCATAGATTTCTATTTTCTTACACATAAGTTATGTTAGGAAACCAAGTGTCTTCATACAACGCAAATGACGAAGTGATACTAATATACAAAAACCACACAAAGGAGAGTCTTAATGGGGACGGGGAGGAGGATCTTCCTTTCTGTATTCTTTCATTTCTTATGCCATTTTTTTCTATGCTATATACTTCTTTTTGCCTATTTTCTCTAAAAAAAATATTTCAGTGCCTCATTATTATCTATTCTTTATTTTTTTTTCCATTTTTCTTCTGACACTTTACTAAAAGTTTTCTACAAAAACCATGCATTACCCCTAAAAAAATCCTAATTTTAGTATTAAAGTAACAAGATCAGTTGGTGTCTATATGATCTAGATTTTTGTAAAGGCCCAAGTTGTAACTCATTCAGAGTTTGGTTGGTCATTCTTTCATACCACTTTTAGTTATATGACTTACAAAGTATTTATCTACTTTGGTTGGTCCAGCACTCTGTGAATAATGCTGATGATGGATGGCTGTTTAACATCCAATGCTTTACCAGAACTAGAACATGTTGTAGGATCTGAATATGAATCCTGCTTTGTACTAGATCAATACCTTGAGCCAATGTTTTGACCTGCTAATCACAAGGTAAATCTGTCTGCATCAAAACATGGTACCATAACTATACACATTATGCTGAATCTGAACCACCTAGATTTGATGACCTGGGCTTAGCAGCAAATATCGAGAGAAAAAAAATTCATTTGTCTGACCAACCTTAGATTGAACACAACCTCTTGAACTTGGAGGTGATAAAGCCACCCAAAGACCACTAAAGCAGTTTCCATTAGTTTGTTCTGAGCATTCTTAAGAAGAATATTTAAGAAATGTAGGATAATAATTTGATCAAGGAACAAGTTTGTGTACAAGATTTGAGCACTATAGATCACTATACAATAATTTACCCAAGTTTATTTTGTTATGTTCCTGTGATAGTAAAAGGCTGGCCAATTCAACATCCAATCTGTTTTTTTTTGCATTTCTATTTGTATCTATCTGATGAGTTAAGCCTTTTTCAACTGATTTTTATAGTTTGTTTTTATGTTGTACCACTGACCCAGGTTACATTTTTAACCCGCAAACATTATGTATGTATGTGGCTGTCCTAAGTCAGGAGCCTGTAATTCAGTGGTTGTGGTTGGTTGATGTATTTCATATTTGTTTTTTCAATCATTTTTTGTACATAAATTAGGCTGTTAGTTTTCTCGTTTGGATTGTTTTACATTTGTCATTTTGAGGCATTTTATAGCTGACTATGCAGTATGGGCTTTGCTCATTGTTGAAGGCTGTACTGTGACCTATAGTTGTTAATTTCTGTGTCATTTGGTCTATTGTGGAGAGTTTTCTTATTGGCAATCATACCGCATCTTCTTTTCTATATTTACAAAATTAACTCACATTCTCCACCTTTGTTTATTTTCTGTTATTTTGTCCTTTAAGGTTCATCAGAAATGACATTTCGTTACAGATGTTAACCAGGTGCTCCGCAGGGCGCAGCTTTATACGACCGCAGAGGTCGAACCCTGAACAGTTGGGGCAAGTATGGACAAAACATTCAAGCGTGATACAGCTCTGAATTTGGATTGTGATCAAATTTTTGACATTACATGGTTTTTTTTTACACAAAACAAATGTCAAGATTTTACAAATCAATTAAAGATTTCTTCTTCAAACTTTTTAAATCTAAAATTAAATAGTTGACACAGCATAGGTTTCTGACACAGAATGAATGTGGTCTAATGAACTTTAAAGTTTTTTTTTGCCTTTGAGCAATTCACTATGCTGTTGAATATTAATCCTCTCAAAAAAATGTTTGAAGAAATTTTCTTTTTATTTATGAAATCTGAAATGAGAAAAATTTAACCCCCCCCCCCTTTTTTTTTCACATCCCTGTTTTCCTTTTTCCAAAACTGATATCAATTCAAATTTCTAATGGAGTTTGCAACAATAACTACTCTTTTAAATACATCATAAAATATTAAAATGTAAAATAAAGTGCTTGTTATCACTGAATGGTAAAGATTGGTTGGTAGTAAAAGTGAATATACATTGTTTATTGTATAAAACAATAAAAATGAACCCTGAACGGTTGGGGCAAGTATGGACACAACATTCAAGCTGGATTCAGCTCTAAATTTGGATTGTGATTAAATAGTTGACACAGAATGAATGTGTTCTAATGAACTTAAAATTTTTGTTTTCTCTTAGAGCAATTCACTATGCTGTTGAATATTAATCCTCTCAAAAAAATGTTTGAAGAAATTTTCTTTTTTATTTATGAAATTTCAAATGAGAAAAATTGAACCCAATTTTTTTAATCACATCCCCCTTTCCCTTATTCCAAAACTAATCTCAATTAAAATTTCTAATGGAGTTTGCAACAATAACTGTTCATTTAAATACATCATAAAATATTAAGATGTAAAAAAACTGCTTGTTATCACTGAATGGTAAAGATTATTTTAATTTATCAGTTGGTAGTAAAAAGTGAATATACATTGTATATTGTATATAACAAAGATTTAAGTTGATTCTGGACAAAGAAAGATAACTCCAATTTAAAAAAAATCTTGCTATTGCACAATATTTTGCAATTAGATATTTCTTGCTTACTATTCTGGACAAAGAAAGATAACTCTAATTAAAAAAAAATTTGCTATTTCACAATATTGTGCAATTAGATATTTCTTGCCATTGCGCAATACTGTGCAATTGAAAAGACTTGCTATTGCACAATACTTAATATAATAATTTTAGATCCTGATTTGGACCAACTTGAAAACTGGGCCCATAATAAAAAATCTAAGTACATTTTTGGATTCAGCATATCAAAGAACCCCAAGATTTCAATTTTTGTTAAAATCAGACTAAATTTAATTTTGGACCCTTTGGACTTTAGTGTAGACCAACCAAAAATGATGAATCTACATACACAGTTAGATTTGGTATATCAAAGAACCCCATTTATTCAATTTTTGATGAAATCAAACAAAGTTTAATTTTGGACCCCGATTTGGACCAACTTGAAAACTGGGCCAATAATCAAGAATCTAAGTACATTTTTAGATTCAGCATATCAAAGAACCTAACTGATTCATTTTTTGTCAAAATCAAACTAAGTTTAATTTTGGACCCTTTGGACCTTAATGTAGACCAATTTGAAAACGGGATTAAAAGTTAAGAATCTACATACACAGTCATGACAGTTAGATTCGGCATATCAAAGAACCCCAATTATTCAATTTTGATAAAATCAAACAAAGTTTAATTTTGGACCCTTTGGGCCCCTTATTCTGTTGGGACCAAAACTCCCAAAATCAATACCAACCTTCCTTTTATGGTCATAAACCTTGTGTTTAAATATCATAGATTTCTATTTACTTATACTAACGTTATGGTGCGAAAACCAAGAATAATGCTTATTTGGGCCCTTTTTTGGCCCCTAATTCCTAAACTGTTGAAACCAAAACTCCCAAAATCAATCCCAACAGTTCTTTTGTGGTCATAAACCTTGTGTCAAAATTTCATAGATTTCTATTAACTTAAACTAAAGTTATAGTGCGAAAACCAAGAAAATGCTTAATTGGGTCCCTTTTTGGCCCCTAATTCCTAAACTGTTGGGACCTAAACTCCCAAAATCAATACCAACCTTCCTTTTGTAGTCATTAACATTGTGTTTAAATTTCATTGATTTCTATTTACTTAAACTAAAGTTATTGTGCGAAAACCAAGAATAATGCTTATTTGGGCCCTTTTTTGGCCCCTAATTCCTAAACTGTTGAAACCAAAACTCCCAAAATCAATCCCAACCGTTCTTTTGTGGTCATAAACCTTGTGTCAAAATTTCATAGATTTCTATTAACTTAAACTAAAGTTATAGTGCGAAAACCAAGAAAATGCTTATTTGGGCCCTTTTTGGCCCCTAATTCCTAAAATGTTGGGACCAAAACTCCCAAAATCAATACCAACCTTCCTTTTGTGGTCATAAACCTTGTGTTAAAATTTCATAGATTTCCATTCACTTTTACTAAAGTTAGAGTGCGAAAACTAAAAGTATTCGGACGACGACGACGACGACGCCGACGCCGACTCCAACGTGATAGCAATATACGACGAAAAATTTTTCAAATTTTGCGGTCGTATAAAAATTGCTCAATAAAAATCAAGTACTGCTATCAGTAGCCATGTTTTTCCTTTGACCAAAATAAAATCTTGTTTTTTTTCGTATAAATAAGTTGGTTTACAGTATTTTCTTCTATAGGATAAGGCAGTGAATAAACAGAGTTTCTTTAGAGAATCATTTTAATTCATGATCCATGTGTACAACTATTATTATCAGCTGTACATGCAACAAAATCATAGTCTTTCAATCTGTAACAGATCTTAGCTTATCTTAACAAGACATCTATTCGTTTGTATTTTTTTCTAAACTATAATAAACAATTAACAAATGTATATAGTACGTAGTCTGTACCAAAACAAGATCCTCTCAAACTAAAAGATTTTTTTTATTGCTCATCAACACTTCACTGAAGATGAATGATCAAAATCTCATAAATAAGAAAAAAAAACATTTTGAGACTTGAACTGTGGATAAAAATCCTACATCAAACCCTATCAAATTTTTTTTATCAATTGATGCTAAGACAATTTTAATTTTGTCAGAAAATTACAGTATACATGCATTATACTTGACCTGGCGTAAATTTGCATTTTTGTTGTGTTATTTACATATGTCATAAAATTAATCTGTCATGAATATAGTCTGCTAAAAGCTGTATCTGTTACACTTGAAAAAATAGAATAAATCAGGATAATGTCTAAATAAAACAAAACAAGATACAGTTTTAAGTGGTAATCTTAACAATATTTCTGTTTAATTCCTGTGTAACTACATCTTCTATTTAAAATATTTGTTTACAACCAAAACCATGTTTGTTTTAACCAATATCCTTTCAAATAGTCAAATCAGTTTTAATTATTTGCATAAACCAATATTGTAAGTCTATTTTGTTTTCATGTGTGCTTTTTATTTCATAGTTTTGAACAACAGACAAAATGCAAGTCTATTGTTTTGTAAATTGCTGCCTAGAAATAATCTTATCAACATTTAAAATGTAACTTCTTAGTTTTTTGCAAAATTTATCCCTTCACAATTTTTTGCAAAAATTAAAATAAGCAAACATTTCTAAATTAACTGTAATCATATTTAAAGATCCAATTCAATATTGCTCTGACAGTTCAGCTACTTGCTGTCTTTACCTCAAGTTTACCAGAGTTCAAAAAAACAAATTTTGGTTTCAACAAATAACATTATCTCTTGATAAAATAATGGGTTCACACATCTACGGTTTTACGTATAAATATATGTAAATAAGCAAAAACTTGTAAAATTGATGACTTTGTATTGAAATTTACCACATACTGTATTTATGGAAAAACATTATTTTATAGAAAATAAAACATCTTTTATGGGATATCTATAGTGAAAACCCACATAATTATATTATATAGTTCATAATTTTTTAAGAAAATCAAATAGCCATACATACTCTTATATTATAATGATAAAATATACAATTGAAAATTAAGCAATGGACATGTGAATATTATTGCAAAAATATAATGTTTATTCGTTATATTTTTTAATGTGCAAAATCAACAATACAAGAAACTATTGTTGTAGGCAAAACACTTTATTTCCCTTTATGTTATTCCTCCTAAACGTATTGTAGAAATTAACACAAATCCTGAAATTAAGGTGGTACCGGGAGATAACGCTGAAAGTCAGCTAAATGTTTTAATCACGTTGTGTTGTAAAAGGAATATTAAGCTTCTCAATGATCAAAATTGATGTTTGTCAAACTGCTATATAATCAGTGTAATTTTTCTAACAAAACGGTTGGTTCAAATTTTTGATTTTTTTGTTAAAGGGATAAAGTAAATACTTTGACAAAATTTTATGAAAATTAAACGAGCCAAATTAATTTAAGTGAAAGTGTTGGGTACCACCTTAATTATCAAGAATACAGTACTTTCTCATTTTTCATTCTTTTCATGCTGTCTTATACAATTACATTAGAAAATATAACAAATTATAGAATAAAGTCTTTTACTACTTTAACACCAATGTTAATACATTGATATTGGTACCCACTAGACCAATTATGTAATACATGATAAATAATTATAATTAACAAATTAGGAATCATAGCACTCAACTAAAAATCACAGAATTATAAATCCAAGACCATTTAATAAGACTGAAAAAAATGCCATTGAACGGAGTTTTTCGTTAATCTAACATCCCTGGGTATGTATTAAACAAAATTGTTCAATCTTATGTGTAAACAATCAGATAAATTTTAAAAGGCCAGTATAAAAGTATTTCTAGATTCAAATCCTTACCTACCAATTTTTTTTTGCCATTTCAAAGAAGTATTTTTATACAGTTTAATATTTTATATCTAAATGAGTCCATAAAAAAAGACCTGCAACCTTCAATTTAAGGGCTAGGATTTAGAAAATTAATTTGGCAATCTTGTTTTCTCTTTCTCTTTTTTTCAGTTTATTTAAGAAATCAAGTGCATGCATTTCATTACTAATTATACTAATAAAAGAAATCCTTCTAAAAATCTGTTTAACAAAAATTCAAAATGATTGGATGTATTCAAAATATGAAAGTTGCCGAATAAATTTGAGAGATTCATTCCAGTTTGACCTAAAGTTATAAAAATTGTTGTACAATCAATGAGACAGTAGATCAATAGCAGAATAGGCTACCGAATAGGCCCAAATAGCCATGAATATTCCTTAGGATTTTTGGTTTTAATGGTAATTCGCATAATTATAAAGAGGTTATGAAAATTAATCAATACTGTTGCTGAAAGAAAAAACAACATATACGTCAACAGCTTTTTCATGAGTTGTACATATTCAATTTGTAATGAATTCGAAGGCATTTAAAGGATGATATAAGATTTGTCTGATGAATGGTCTTGGAATAAAAGAAAAAGCATAAAGATAAATGCAAAGGAAAAAAAAAACAGCCATCAGCACTGGACATGTTTCTCTAATTATCACAAAATATAAACAAATTCTTATATTCATCTACAAAAATTCATAAGGCAAGTTATAAATTTTAAAAACAACATGAAAAATTCAAAATGGCATTGAATATAAAAAATCAATCATATTTCTATATGCTCTCTGATTACTATGTTATCTTACTCCTTTTGGAAAATCACCTTTTTATGTTAGGAACCATGGTACATTTAACCTTAAATAGGAAATTCTTTATGTTAGGAACCATGGTACGTTTAACCTTAAATAGGAAATTCTTTATGTTAGGAACCATGGTACGTTTAACCTTAAATAGGAAATTCTTTATGTTAGGAACCATGGTAGGTTTAACCTTAAATAGGAAATTCTTTATGTTAGGAACCATGGTACGTTTAACCTTAAATAGGAAATTCTTTATGTTAGGAACCATGGTACGTTTAACCTTAAATAGGAAATTCTTTATGTTAGGAACCATGGTACGTTTAACCTTAAATAGGAAATTCTTTATGTTAGGAACCATGGTACGTTTAACCTTAAATAGGAAATTCTTTATGTTAGGAACCATGGTACGTTTAACCTTAAATAGGAAATTCTTTATGTTAGGAACCATGGTACGTTTAACCTTAAATAGGAAATTCTTTTACGAACAAGGTGACGGGTCTGATTTTTCTGTCCTTTATTTTTCAAATAATGTGATTTAATAATTTTCATTCAATTACAGAAAAAAAGTATACATAACATTAATTTAGTACAAAACAAGCTTATTTATTTGTTGACATAGAATTTTTTTTAGAAATAAAACATATTTGATAAGAAAAAAAATATCTGAGCAACCAACAGAATTGTTTAGGCTCCTCCCATATTCCCCAAATGACACATTTCTATCTAATATCTGTCTAATAAAATACAATTCAATAATTTTCAATATATATAGTTTTAAAGGATGTGCAACATGATGAAACTCACATTGAATCTTTGTTAGTGTACAAATTTGTTTCTTCACATCATTATTATATATGTATAGCTATAATTCAAAGTGTACAATTGTAATAATGTAAAAATATCGGGACTGTGCAAAACAGAAAGAGCAGTAAAACTGGTCATAACAAAAATAAAATGACAGTTAAAAAGTTTTGTAAATCTGCTCCTGGCATTTTTGATACAAATATCTTTGCACTTCATACAAAAAAAATATTCTCTTTTTCTTTCAAAAACATCAAAATAAAACATAAGACTTCAAAATCAAAACAATTCTAAAATTTACGCAACCTGAAACATTTCAACAGGAATATGTTAACAATCGGTTTTGACTAATATATTTCTGTATTCAGAAATATCTGATAATTTATATAATAATTCTGTTGTTAAGAGAAGTGCAAAAATTTGAAAATTAAAATGTCTAATGAAAACTACATGTTAGCTGTTAAAGGGAGACAAATCAGAGTTTTTCCTCAAGCTGTCTAAATATTCATGTTGGGACTGTGCAAGAACTTGTGCAAGGATATCATCTTCATCCCAATCTTGATATCCTGAAAAATATTAGAAAAATTATAGTTATATTATTAATCTTGTCAATCATTGAATTAATTTATGGTGTTTATTATGGTAATACTGACCTTTTTTGTTTTTGTCGGTTATGAAAACTCTTTTTGTTATTTGCACATGTCTAAATGTTTATAACTATAATTGTTCTCAGCAAGCTCCTTTTAAGAAAGTCCTGACAAGAAACACAAGCTATGATAACAACTTAAAGATTTGTAGAAAAATTTCATTGTCATTAATTGTGATACCGATTCAATAGTTTTTTGTTTTTTCTATCGACATCTACAGAGGTTATTTCTGAATGATTTAATTTTGATGCATCATATTTTCTGATTGTCTGACAGTGTTTTGTCTATCAGCTCATAGATATTATTTTGTCATGTGACCGTGACGCCATCAACGTTTATTCATGATTTACTCAGGCTTCTTAATATTAAATCAGTGTTCTCCCCAGGATTTTTTGATAGCGCTGTGGTAAGCGCGCGATGATCGATTCATTCACCATTTTTACATAATGTTACATTTATATATAACTACCATGTTGTTTATATTATATTTAATATTCACAAGAGTGCACACGCTGAAATGTCTCGCCTTCTTTACTAATCATTGATATTATGTTGATAGACCTAAATATAAAGCTTTATTACAACTGTCACATAAACTCAACATTAACCAAGAAAACAAAAAATTGATCAATGAACCATGAAAATGAGGTCAAGGTCAGGTGAACCATGCCAGGCAGACATGTACAGCTAACAATTCTTCAATACAACAAATATAGTTGACTTATTGCTTATAAATTAAGAAAAACAGACCAAAACACAAACACTTAACACTTAGCAATGGACCGTGAAAATGAGGTCAAGGTCAAATAAAACCTGCGTAACAGACATATAGATCATAAAATAATTCCATACACCAAATATAGTTGACCTAATGCCTAAAGTATTTGAAAAATAGACCAAAACTCAAAAACTTAACTTTGACCACTGAACCATGAAAATGAGGTCAAGGTCAGATGACACCTGTCAGTTAGACATGTACACCTTACAATCATTCCATACACCAAATATAGAAGACCTATTGCATAAAGTATAAGAAAAACAGACCAAAACACAAAACTTAACTATAACCACTGAACCATGAAAATGAGGTCAAGGTCAAATGACACCTGCCAGTTGGACATGTACACCTTACAGTCCTTCCATACACCGAATATACTAGCCCTATTGCTTATAGTATCTGAGATATGGACTTGACCACCAAAACTTAACCTTGTTCACTGATCCATGAAATGAGGTCGAGGTCAAGTGAAAACTGTCTGACGGGCATGAGGACCTTGCAAGGTACGCACATACCAAATATAGTTATCCAATTACTTATAATAAGAGAGAAATTAACATTACAAAAAATCTTAACTTTTTTTTCAAGTAGTCACTGAACCATGAAAATGAGGTCAAGGACATTGGACATGTGACTGACGGAAAGTTCGTAACATGAGGCATCTATATACAAAGTATGAAGCATACAGGTCTTCTAACTTCTAAAATATAAAGCTTTTAAGAAGTTAGCTAACGCCGCCGCCGGATCACTATCCCTATGTCGAGCTTTCTGCAACAAAAGTTGCAGGCGCGACAAAAAACCTGCATTTTGTATACATATGCTTTCACTAAAATGGAAAAAAGTTACATTTTAAATATTATGTTTTAAAAATTAAAATTACTAGATAATTTATATGATTTGATTTGATTACCATCCTTCCAATTGTTTTATGTGAGAGTAAGTATGCACTTTTAGTTGTTTGACTTATAAACTACTTATACATCCTTTACAACTTCATAAATTTACTGAAGTTTTCAATGACCATGATGACAAGACTAGTATTTTTTCACTTTTATTAACATTTCTAGCAAATTACAACTTTTCAATAAAAATGAGTATAGTATTTAAAAGGAAGAAATGAAATTGCCCTTTCAATAATATTCAAATGTTATTAAATACTTGCTTAAAAAAGGCTAACATATTCCAAAATGAATATGAACATGATGAAAGAAATCCTATATAATATCTTTTTTAAAGATTTTTATCTTATTTTAACGTTGAATTACCAATCAAATAAATTATGTTTGCCAATTGAAACAACCACCACATTTAGAGGTTGTGTTTGAGATCATTTAATAAACATTTGAAGACTTGCCACCAGATAAGTTTGTCAAGATTTGACAATACTACTTTTAGGACTTTCCTTCCCAAATTATCTCCCTTACTGGCTAACATAACTTCCTGTTTACATAAATTTGTGGCTTATGTAGCATGAAAAATGCCATTCCTTATCCAAGCCATCCTATGTTTATATTAAATTTAAAACATTATCTAAATGATATATATTGATGATTGGTTGACAAATATCGATATTTTCTCTATATTTACACAAATTTTTCGTTTCGTTTTTCTCTCTAATCCATTTGGAAAAGAGTGATGGATGGACAACTTATCGTAAAATACGGGCTTGTAATGAATCCTTTGATAACACAAATGCTTCCTTGGAGCAATACAGGTTTAACAGCGGTTGTAAACGTAAAAAATAATGAAATAATCGTAGAAGGTTCACAAAAAATGGTCGAGACCACGTTGTCAGAGAAGGGGGTAAGACTTCCCTCATATAATTTAGAAATGAACTTTTCAGCACCAGAGACATGTTTTATATGTCTCTGTTACCACTGTTCATTACTTTTATGAAGTTTCTGCCTCTTTTTTTTAAGCGAAAACTTGAGGAAGGAAATGTTTATTTGGCAGTACAAAAGTTTTGCAAATGGCGCCATTTTGTTCATTTATTGAACTGGCCCCTCCGATATTTGACTACGTTGGGTGAATTAACGATCTCTCGGTTATTTCAACCAGTCGATCATGTGATCAGAATGTGTACAAAATAATACCGGAAGTTTGAAAATTCAAAAACAATAGAGCTGATTTTTGATTGGATAGCGCTGCGGTCTGCCCAAATACCACAGCGGTAAATTAGGATAGCGCTGAACATCGCGGTGCTAAAATGGCCTGGGGAGAACACTGTAAATTATAAGGAATGACTGTAATATTTTTTCTGTCTATTCAAAATAACATGAAAAATGTGGTGCACACTTTAATATAACATGCTAGACAGGTTATTCAGTGTGAACCACATTTTTTATGTTATTTCTTCATAGACAGAAAAAATTTTAGTCATTCCATTCCTTAAAGGAATACAGAAAAGGGTCAAAAGTCTATATCAAACAAAAAAAGGTGTCAAAACAAAAACACCTGTTTACTTGAAGTAACCAGAGAAAAATACTGGCACTTATAGCAATAATTATCTTTACCACTCAGCAGTGATGACTGGTGATTCATCAAGGAACTGGTTTCATCAAAGCTAAAAGCACCACCAGCAGCTCCCTGGGGTATAGAAACTGTAGCCTCCATGGCTTCTACTTCAGGATGGGTTTTTGGTGAACCTTGAAAAAAACAAAGTTAAAGTTCAACACAATTAGAGTTTTGCTTGTTTTACATCTATACAAGTTTTATGTTGAAAAGAAACAGTTGAGTGAAAAAAAACCATGCTCTTACATGTAAAATGTAATATGTAAAATTATTAGACTTGCAACTTTACTTTCACTTTAAAATATGGTTTAAATATCTCTATCTACTACTCCTGATGTTTTAGAATGAGAAAAATGAGGATAAGAACTTTTAATATTATTGCAAATACTAATATTTTTTTTAATAAAAACCAAGTTAAGAACCTATAACTTAAACATTATGATTGACTGATGGATTCTTCACAATCAACTACAAATATATCACAAGGATATCTCAAACAATTACTTGTTAAAGTCATATGATCATAATCCTACTATGTATTAGACTAAAAAAAAATATTTGAGGTTAAGGTATTTCAAAAACAAAAATAAATATTATGTAGGTCTGGGTTAAATTATTTTCCATTTGTTTTTTTGTCTAAACAAATTTTACATGATTCTATTGGTAGAGTGCATTTCAATGACACTTCTTGAAACTATTTTCTTAAGGACTAATTTGCAATTGAACTAACCTGTTCTTCCTTGTTCGCTAAGTTTTGGAGAATGGTGTTCAGGAATATCAACTTGTTGTGGGCTGTTTTGTTGTGAATTAGGATTACTACGGTTACGAGGGGATCTTCCCATCCTCCCTTCAGAAGAGCTAGGTTTATCACTGTACATTAAATCACAGGATGAACTACAGGTAGCACTTGGTAAACAACTGGTACATGTAGCACTTGCTGATCTTGTCTAAAATACAATAAAACACATTTACGAAATCTTTTAACAATGTCCAGCCTATCTGTTTTTTTTACATTTATTATTGTTTCATCTGTCTAACATTGAAGTGTTTGCCTCAAATTGTCCTGTGGAAATATCAATCAACCAATCAAGTCTATACATTTTAAAGCTTTTTGTCCACCATTTTGAGAGATAATTTGAACAGCTAAATTGAATGTTTCAAAATCAAATAAACAAAAAGAAACATCTGAAGATGTGTTGGCTTGCTTGCTTTGTTTGTTCAAGCATTGTAATAGTTTTACAATTGCAATCACTAGATTGGTGGGGCTTCAGTTTGTATAATACACCTTATCGCTATTTGTCCGCCATTACTGGATATCACACAGGTTCCCGTAAAAATCTGACGTCATAAAACAAAATATCTGACGCCACAATGGAAAAGTGATTGTTGTATGCGTCAAAAGTTCAAGCGGCCGGGTCAGCCGGGATTAGTGTATAATGTAACAAACAGGTTCAATTTTCAAATCTTTTAAAATTTGTTCAGTTGAATAGCTATATTTATTTCAGATGAATATTAAAAAAAAACTGTAAAATTTGACCAAACTATATGGTGAGCTTCTCCTTTTTTTTTAAATGTTCTTATTTTCTTTGTTTCTTACAGAAGTATGAGATTTTGCCCTATTTTGATTGTCCATCAACCATTGGAGATAAGACTCTCTTGCCACCTGTTCTTCTATGGTTTCTTGGGTAACTTCCCAGTCTGTTTCTTTCAACTTATCCTCTAACATGCACTGAAAATATCAAAAATAAATATCAGTCTTTTATACTCACATTATCAATTCAACTACTGTAAATTCAGAAATTATTGTGTGCATTCATTTTTGTGATTTTGTCATTTTAGACTAAAGTGTGATTTTATTTTTTTGCGATATTGAGAAAATCCTGTTTAATACATATTAAAAATTTCAAAATGCTAGTTCAAATTATTGCAATTATAACCCTGTCACATTTTTCAAAATAAAATAATCAATGCAAGTTTCTGAATTGACAATATCCCATAGTGTGTTCAAAGAATACTCTAAACTGTTTTTTGTCTATTAATCATAGATTATACACATCAAAAACATACCAAGACAGATTTTTCACAGGACTCTGAATTATATTTTGTCCATATATTTTTGTTTATAAATATATAACTATCTTCTATCAGCATCAAATGCTTCCAAATATTACGCAGCTTGTGGAAAAAATAAACGAAAACTGTCAAAAGCTTACTACTGGTTATAAAGAAATCTTCCAAACTATTTAAGGATTTTTAAGAATTTTAGAAAGTCATTAAGTACTGATAGTGCTTTTGTGTTTTTATATCTTCAAATCACTTAAAAACTCCAATGTGATTGTTTGCTTTACATCCATTGGTTTATATTTCTGCATACTCAGGATGAGAGAAAAATAAAAGAAGAAGTCTGAGGACATAAATGCCCCTGCCCAAGCTTTGCAACGAAAACGGGACATATGGACTAAAAGACAAAAAGAAGGAAAGACAGACAGACAATCAAGGGTAACACTTAATGATTTATCATGATTACCACCATACCTTTTCTATATGAGTGTTTTCTGACTGTTGACAAGCATCACCCATAAGATTTTTCTCAGCTAACTGTGAACAGAAATTAAGATAAGATGAAATAGTATTACTTCAAATAATTTTAGATTGATAGCAAATAGTTTCTTTATAACTAGTTATGTTAATTTTAAAATAAACTTCTTTCAATATAGGATTCCTCAGAACTAAGTTTAATCATTTATTGCTACACATACACCCTATACTTAGTAAGTTGCTTTATATATATTTCATTTTTCATCATACATTATAAAATTCAGGAGATGTGGTATAATTGTTAATGAGAAAACTGTCTACCAAAGTTCAAATGAAGTGGATGTAAGCAATTATAGGCAACTGTACAGCCTTGTCTTGTTTTAAATCTACTCCTTATACATAATTTGTACTTTTTCATATCCATTTGGATTAATATTGAGAGGAAATACCTACCCCAGGTTGAAATCCTGGTAGACCTAGACCAACACCAATGGTAGCTTTATATGGATCAGTTATTGAGTTATAATGTGTATTCTGATGATAACTTATTCTGATCGGTTCATTATCTGTTTTGTAGGAACAGCTGAATGTATTTATTGGTTCTGTAAAAGAAAAGTGAACAAATACAGAAAAAAAATTAAGAATTAATAAAACAAATACTAGAAATAAAAAAAATTACTAATTGTTATGCAGCTGAGACACTTAATTTCAATTCATATATCCATGATAACCACAGATCTGACCCACTTAATTTAAGTCGCTGTTGGCAAAAGAACAACTAAATAAATTTAAAATAAAAATATAATCATAGGTAATAAATTGGTTCTTGTAAAAGATGCTACTATATGCCACTAAAAAGTTATCCATTAATGTTTTCAGGAATGGCTACGAATCTAATGAATGGGCTGAGAAAAAACAAGACTTGATCTAACAATCAAGATGAGGGAAAAAATAAATATTTTATATGTTCATTCCAAGTTGACAAAACATTTTTTTTTGCAGCCTAGTATGTAAATAATTTATTGTTATATTCTTGTCTTCAAATTATGTTTCCCACACAATTTGGTAGTACATGTACATGTATAACTATGATGACACCATAAACAATATTGGTAACCTTAAAAACAGGACATTGAACGTTAGCACAGTGCAAAGAGCTAATTCCATTGGTAGTTGGTACTCTATGTACTTTCTCAAATAGTCCCCTTCCAACTACCAACTATGTTTCCAATTTAAGCAACCAACAATCAATCAATCCAATTTAAGATTTTTAGGTAAAAAGAAACAACTCCTAGGTATGATAAACTGTATCCTCGTCTTTGCAAAAAAATATAAATTTGGAACAATGTCAGTAAACAAACTGTTTTTATACAAATACAGTACAAACCTAGACTATATTGATACACTTCAATAGATCTATTAAACAGTTCACATATTGCTTGCATTTCTACATGATTCCCATGACAATTGTCAAGTCTTTTACGATTCAGATATGTTGTAAAATCTTCTGTGACATAGTGTGAAAAATAATCAGCATTTTTTGCCTAAAAGAAAATATAATACACAATAAATCTCATAATCTAATAAAACAAGTTCAAATCACTTACTACTATCATGACTATTCCAATTATATATGGAATAACTAATCCGTGAATTTTAATGTTGAAAAATATTTATAAGAATGTCAAATTTAAGGGTTTAAAAGTGTCCTTATTGCTGTCCAATCTGCCATTAGTTTCTATATAAAGACCAATAACGCAAACATTTCTTAAAAAAACAGGACAATGTAAAAAAATATAGTACTTTTTGTGTTTCCAAATAATGCTCATTTTAAAACTTTAAAAAAAAACTTCCAGGTTATCTTTTATTACTTAATCAAGTTGAAAACATGTAACAGGAAATGCATGACATATATTATGAGGCAGAAACCCAAATAGCCAAAACACATTAACTTACCATGTAATCAACACAATTTTTTCTGACAGCTCCATGCATTTCTTGGTCACCATAAATTTGGTCAGCTTTAATAAAACGAAATATAAACTATTAAACATGTATGTAAAGTCTTTAACAAATGCTGTAGCAACTGCAAGCATAAAATGGAATAAGTGTAAAATTGTTCCATTCAAATAGTGAAAATATCCCAAGAAAAACAGAAAATTCAATTGTTCATTGTACTTTGAAAATTAGACATTTGAAAATATAATTGCAATAACAATGTTGATTTTATTGTACACAGCTAAAAGTGTGAATTGAAATTAGAACAGAGAAATCAATAAATAAAATAATAGCATGAATAAAGGCAATTCATGAGGTCTTGACTATCAGCTAGTTTACCCTGTCTACTCTAGAGAGTAGACATGCTGTTTTCATAGTTTTTATCACAGGAATTCAAAGAATTTGACATTAATTTGAAGCAGGTATGCAACATTTCTAGAACTTTGTTCAGGAATATCAACCTATTGTGGACATGTGGAAAAAGTGTAAATTTCATGCTAGCTGTCGTAACAGTAATGCAACATTTCTAGGCGGAGAACTTTGTTCAGGAATATCAACCTATTGTGGCCATGTGGAAAAAGAGCAAATTTCATGCTAGCTGTCATAACAGTAATGCAACATTTCTAGGAGGAGAACTTTGTTCAGGAATATCAACCTATTGTGGCCATGTGGAAAAAGAGCAAATTTCATGCTAGCTGTCGTAACAGTAGTAACTGTTGTAGCAGATTATGAGAACAGAATATGACACTCAATTGTTGTTTCTAAATAGATATGGGAAATTTATTTATCTGTAAACTTATATTTCCTCCGAAGAATTTTCCTTTGGATATTACATTTTGTAGCAGGTTGGTTGTTATCTTTGAAACCATAATCAAATTATGTCGCAAATTATACTAACCAACTGCCCTGAACAAGCATGCTCCATCTTCTCCCATCTTCTTTATAATAAATCCTTTCTGTTCTTTTAATGAAGTTTCAAACCAACTTTCCAGCTAAATAATATAAAATCATTATTATAAAATTCCATACATGTACAATTACAGTTTGATTAAGTAAAAGTTAAGACATTCTAATGTCATGTATCATTAAATAATAAATTCTCAGTTCTGCATGTATATCAATGATAATAAATTCTATGATTTGTCAGTTTGAATCGTACTTGATTTTTGCTAAAAACAAAAAAAAACACATTTTCTCCAAGCATTGTGTTAAAAAAATAGAGCTGTATTTGTTGTAAAATACCTGTTCCTAACTACTAAATCACTGGTGGGCTACATTTAGGAAACTTAGAACCATGAGGATGAATGATGAAATTTGGTTTATAAAACCCAAAGTTTGAAAAAAAATTAAGATGGATTAAAGAAAGAAAAACAATCACATGGTGAGGATATAAATGTAAACACTAGCTCTTTAAAAAAAAAAATCATTGACATTGACCAGGATTCATACAATAAAATTATCTTTTGATTAAGGACTAAGGTGACCAGGAATAATTAAACAGCTAGTAAATTGGTTGCATCAACTAAAGGAATGAATTTCTTCATAAAAAGGACAATCTCCACGCTAAACCACAAGTCCTACAGCCATGGCTTGCAGAATTGCTTGGGGACTTGTAAAATTTTTCTCTACAACATGTACAAGCCAACAGAATCCAACTAAAATTTTCATAAAATTGAGCTTGTGGATTCCAAATTTTATCGTAAAGACTGAAAGGATCAAGAAGAGTTAGAACCAGAGCCTGAGATATCAAAAATTTTCTCCTTTCTTAGGGTTTCATATTGAATTTTCCTTTATTTAAACATTAATATGTTCGCTCTGTCAGACTATTGCTAAGATACAATATGCTTCTGCTAAACATTTACATCTATTGACTAAGGTTCAAGGGGCCCCAAGACCTATTCATTAAATAGAAATTGTTCTATGGAACAAAATCATACTGTTGATGATAGACACTTGTAATGACTTTAACCGCACGTAACGTAACGCTATACTTTGGTGTTCCATATGTAACGTCACATCCTTAGTAACTTTGTTATACGTTCTTGTATAGATTTTAATACACGTTCCACATGTTATATTTGTTGTCTTGTAAATGCCTAAGTTATTTCATTGGCGACGAGGATAAAAGAGATGAAAAGTGACTGAGAGAAGATATTTAAAGGCATAACATAAGAAAAGAAAAGAAAAATGGCTGAAAGAATTACTGTTGTGACAGAAAACAGAAATTTGCGCACTTTACCTTTCACACCATCGGAGGATCATCTTACTACGGGAAGTCAGTGGGAGGAATGGCTAGAAGGGATAGAAAGAGAATTCCGATATTTTCGAATTACAGAACCTGAAGACAAAAAGGACGCAATGATTATCTATGGAGGTAAGGAAATTTCTAGATTGGAGAAAAGTACACCTGACCCGGTAGACAGACGCATGGATGCATACGAAAAGTTGAAGAAGAAACTAAATGATTATTTTGCTCCAAAGAAAAATAAACATTATGCGAGATACGTATTTTTGAAAATGAGACCGATTAATGGAGAATCAACAGTGGCATACGCGACACGACTACGAGAGAGAGCTGCTGATTGTGAATTTGAAAATCAAGATGACAGAATTTTAGAACACATTATTCAAACCACAGATAATGAATCGCTAATCAAAAAGACAATTAACAGAAAGTGGACACTTGATCAAATGTTACAGGAAGTACATCAGCTAGAAGATACGACATTGCAGATACATGACATGAGAGATATATACACAGCATCAAGAACCGGAGAAATTGCAAAAGTGACGAATTATGGAGGAAAACAAAGACATTACGGCATGCAAAATAGAGAGGAAACATACAAAATGAGAAATGAAAGGAGGAATAAGTGTAACTATTGTGGAAAAATACATTCGTTTGAACAACGTGAAGATTGTGCGGCTTACGGAAAACAGTGTAATAAATGTCATAAATGGAATCATTTTGCTGAAGTTTGCAAATCAAGTATGCAATCTGTATACCAGGACAATGACCAATATAGGAATCAACGATACACTGAACGAAATCAAGGTAGGAACGTTAGAAGAACAATGGAAGAGACAAGTGAAGAAGAATATTCAGATGATGAGTTTTTCGGAAGGACAGTGAATCATTTAGGAGCAGTTAAGAAAATAAATGTAAATAAAATTGGAAACGAAGCAAGAACAGTACTAGTTATGATGAATGATGTAGAAGTGAAAATAGAACCAGACAGTGGAGCCGATGTTAACGTAATGGATGAGTATCAGTACAGAGCGTACAAAAACAGAACTAGAGAGGGAGCTGAATTATTAGAAAGCAAAACGAAATTGAGTACTTTGCAAAGCAGTCTAAAAGTAAAAGGAGAATTTATTACAACAGTGAGAAATGCAACTAGAGGAATAAAAACAAAAGTAATTGTGATTCAAGGAAAAACTAATTCACCACCACTGATTGGAAAGAAAACACTTATTGAATTAGGCATGCTACAAATACAAGAAGATGGAACATTAAAAGAGCCAAATGGATTAGGAATTGGAAATGCAAAATTTGAACAAAAAATACCAGAGATAAGAAACAAAGCAGCAAGGACTAAATCAAACCACGTAAGGAACAGTAATAAAACAGAAAACATGATCAAGAAGATTACACAAAGAGACAATAATTCAAGAGCACAAGGAGACAAAGAATACAAACTTCAAAATGTTTCGAATAAACATTCACAGAAAAAGGAGTACCGAGAACATTTATTTAAAATCAGTGACCGTGTTTTATTCAAGAAAGAGAAACGGAATAAATGGTCAACTGCATATGAACTTGAACAGTATATCATATACAAAATATCCGGATCAAGCATAGGAGCTCAGCGAAAGTCAGACGGAAGAAAAGTGTTTCGTGACTCTTCACACTTCAAACTCGCTAATAACATTGACATTCCGAACTCAAATGGTAAATGGCGAGATAGAATTTTAATGCACACTAAGCCGAATGGAGACAAACACATGGTTGCACCAGGAAGAAGAGAGATGCCGAACCGAACCAAAAGAGTACCTGCTAGATTTAGAGACTTTGTGGTCTGATTTTAAATATGGACTGTAATTATCGAATATGATATCATAAGTGAAATATGGACTGCAATTATCAAAAATAGATATCATAAGTGAAATATGGACTGTTAAATTTAAACTTTTATTTTTGAACATTAATTTATTTAATACCACTTTATTTGAAATGAAGATCAGAACTTTTGAAGAAATGGAGAAATGTAATGACTTTAACCGCGCGTAACGTAACGCTATACTTTGGTGTTCCATATGTAACGTCACATCCTTAGTAACTTTGTTATACGTTCTTGTATAGATTTTAATACACGTTCCACATGTTATATTTGTTGTCTTGTAAATGCCTAAGTTATTTCGAGATGAGCAGATATAAGGTTACATGAACATTTTGATCCAAAGGTAGGATGGAGTATAAAGTTATCATAATAATCAGGAATGCATAAAATAGCAGTCAATTTTTATCTTCCCCAAAGTACATTGAAAGAAGGTTCATTGGTTACAATGTAAGTTCCTATTAAGTGTTATGAAAATAAACACATCAATTTTACAATATTTAAAACTTGCACACCTCTTCTATATTATCTGGACACTTTGGTGGTACATATTCATCATCACTGTTGTGTCCAGTTATTGTTTCTTCATACTCATTTGCCTGTGAAGAGGATGAAGCGGCATGTGGTGTTGATCTTTGGTGATTATGTTGTCTATGTTTTCTTGAACTTCTGTGGGGTGATGACCTGTGACGCCTCTTATTGCTGTTTGAAGCATCAAAACCTTCGTAAGATCCGCCTGGATCTTGTCCAGGTAGCAGTTCGTCCCGTGAAGTGGACGGCAACCATCTTGTTGGCGAATTTCTACCACGACTTGGTTTTTCGTGTCGATTTTCACTGGTTGTATGTGTGTGACCCATTGATGAATGGTCAGCAGTTTCCGTTTCATTTTTATCTTTATTTGGCTTTTTCTTCGGTAAAATAGTCATTGTTCAATGCAATATATATCTGTTTAACTAAATTTTATTTCACTATTTATTGGTTTTCCCTTAAATCCCCGTATTTATCAAAATTTAATTGCCCTTCGTCTAAGTTGCATATTGACAATGGCGTCTGGTACGTGACGTCATGCGTAATATTTTGGTTTTCAACTATTTCCGGTAAACTGGTCTATCCTACTTCCGGAAAAGAACATTATATCAGAAATCACCAGCATGTACTTTTATTCAACTGAAAGGTTATTCTATAAAATTTATTCAGGAACATATATACTAGTTGTTTCAAAATTTATTTAAAAAAAAAAACACCGTAAATTCGTCAAACAAAATAACATACATAAAGAAACTTATGTCATTATTTATAAAAAAACGCAAAATTCCATTAAGTCTGTCTCTGGTTTTAAAGTAATAAGTACCTTAATAAAAATACCGAACTCCAAACGCTTGCTATACGGGGGGTTGGTCTATACTCAAAGAAAAAGCTTTTTTATGATTTGTTAGTCTTCTCGTATTTAGAATTTATCATGACAAATAATTTGATTTTGATAGCTTTTTGTCACTCATGCAAAATTTATTGATGTAGCCAGAAGGTAAAAAAAGATATGTCTGTACAGGTTGGTGCCTGTTAAAACGTGTAAACCCGCTGCATGTCAGTGTTTCAACTTTGTGTCATCGTTTTTCATACAATACCGTGAATACAATACAATATTTGTATTTTCCAAATTAAAGGGCCCATAAAGAGCATAACATTAATTACAACATGACATAAACATTACAGAGTGATTAAAGAAACATAAAATAATAATTCAAATGCATGAGGAAAGAATCAGTGGTCAAGGGGAGATGATTTTGATATCTTTTAGAGTATTTAAGTTAACTAATTGATTTTCTGAAATTCTAAGTTGCAGGCCTTTATCGAGGTATGCACATAAAATGGATAAAAATCTGCTATCTTCATTAATCATGATCCATGAAAAAAGATCTTTTCTGTTTGAATTATCTAAACTGGGGTATTTTTTTTTTATATAATCAGTCACATCTTTTCTGAGATTATTGTAAAGAGGGCATTCCAGAAGAAAGTGCATTTCATTTTCAATACAATTTGAATTACAACATAAACATACGAGTCCTCTCATGTCGAGGTAATATTTCATATTTACCACATACATTGGTTATTCGTTCATGTCTGCCAGTTTCTATTCTTAAACAGTGATTGCTGAGTCTGTAATTTGTTAACAAATGTTTTTGTGGGTGCTTTAATTACATCTAAATAATTTTCGTAGTCAAATGACCTTTTGAATGAAAAATAAGTGTCCAATTTGCCTTGATTCTGTAAATAAAAATCTCGCATTTTCTCCCAATCTTTTTGAAAATTTAATTTGAGCTGTTTTTCATAGCAGATGGTCACTTTATGAAATGAAACGTTCTTTTTTTTAATAATACGAACTTATTTATTATGTCATAACAATTTTGAAATGTGTGAATAAGAACAACATGAAAAAGTGTGGCCGTATCGACTAAGGAAGAAACCCGGCACTGTGACAAAAATTACCCGAACTGGTTATATGGTCGAAACGTCTCGAAATAGGGCTATAACATCTATTGTTGTCCAAGGAAACGTTGAAATCAAATTGCCGCAAATTCAGATCAGGTTCAAGCACAATTTGTGCAAAACGAGGCACAACAAATACCAATTGTCTACTCGTAATTATGATAAGCCGACTACACGGTATGGGTTTATCTCATTGTTTGAGGCCGTAATTGCTAACATCCACACAATTTGAACTTTGGTGGCCCTGGATAGTTGTCTCATTGGCAATCATACAACATCTAAGCATTTTTAAGGATAATCGACCTTTTGCTTTTTGAAGCTTCGCAGGATCTTGTCCTCATGGGTCTTATGAAAATCCCCATAATTTTGGTAAAGTTTAGGCCTGGGTGCATCACATTTGCGTGCATTATTTTACGAGTATTAGTATTTATCATTGGTTTATGCCAAAGGGACAACTCTCCATCAAGTAACAATTGTATAAAAGTGAAAAAAAATATCAGAGTACGCGGGCCTTCAACACGAAGCCTTGGCTCACACTGAACAGCTAGCTATAAGACCCCACAATTACTAATGTAAAACCATTCAAACAGGAAAACCAATGGGCTTATCTATTTAAAAAAACGAGACACACTTACGAAACACATCAACATGATCAACAATCGACAACCACTGAACAACAAGCTCCTGACTTAGGATAGGTGCAAACTTTAAACATTTGGCTAACAGTTTTCTTACTGTCTCATTGGTACAGCTATACCACTGAAATGATCGAAGGGATCGATCATTATTATTATTAAACTATAATATACTGTTTGGTATATTAAAAACGTTAAATCATTTTAATCAGCATTTCACGGATAATCTTAAAACTTAAATAAATTTCAACATTTTTTTCATATGAATAAAATATATTTTTCCAGATGTTGCGCCTTTTTCTAAAGCAATATATTTCCCTTCCTTTTAACAATATATAGCAAGGCCGAAATCGACTTTACAAACTATGGCCAAAACGATTTTACAAGTAGGGCCGAAACGACTAAACAAAGTATGACCGAAACGACTTAACAAAGAATGGCCGAAATGACTTTACAAAGTATGGCAAAAGTGGCAGTGTGGCCAAAACGTCTTGCACCGAATTATAGCCCATGAAGATCAATGCCAGTTTACATATGTCAAACATACATTACTCGTTAAAACAATAATGACCGAAATGATTTTTACAAAATATGGCCGAAACGGCTTTACAAAGTTAGACCGAAATGCATTTACAAAGTCTGGCCGAAATGACTTTACAAGGTAAAGCCGAAATGACTTTACAAAATATGGTCGAAATGACTTTTCAAGGTATGACCGAAATGACTTTACAAGGTATGGCCGGAATTACCGTGTCTTAACAAGGTATGGCCGAAAGTGACTTTACAAAGTATGGCCGAAACGACTTTACAGCGTATGTCCGAAATGACATTACAACGTATGGCCGAAATGACCTCACAAAGTATGGTAAAAATGACCGTTTCGTCATGCATCGAATAACCAAAATAGATCAATTCAATTTTACATAAGCCAAGGGTAAGTATATTGGGTATAACCCAATCAGATATAAGTCGTTAAAACCAAAAATATTTTTGCATAAATTTAGGAATCAAATTTAGACATATTAAGCATCTGACAACACGTCGAAAATCAGACGGACATACTCCCAGCAAATATATATTGCTGTCTGCCTTCAGAACACATATCTATATACACAAATGTACATACATGTGTATATATGTCCCTGCTGCCATTCAGGGCCGTAACTAGCCCCTTTTAATACTGAGGCAAAATATATTCGCCGAGCGTAGCGAGTCGAAAAAATTTTGGCGAGGGGTCTGGGGCCGCTTAAGGCCCCAAGAAGCTCTGAGAAAAATAACGAAAAATCGTGCATTCTGCGTGTTTCCCGGACTCTTGCGAATTCTTCAGTGGCGGATCCAGGGGGGGGGGGTTCCGGGGGTGCGCACCCCCCCTTTATTTTTGCCGATCAATGCATTTGTATCGGGACATATGTTTTGCACCCCCCCTTTGCCCTGGGTGCCCTGGGTTAGCACCCCCCCTTTCGAAAATTCCTGCATCCGCCCCTGTTCTTACATAGAAACGCAAATCATTTTTAGCTATTTTTTCGACAATATTCTGGTATCAAAGCAAAAACATAGATTCATTGTTATTTAAGACTTTAAAGTTTTAGGGAAATTCAAAACATTTAAAGACCGATATGTAGTATAAAGCAAAAATCGTAATTCTCATAATCATTAATACCGGATCTGTCTGTCTGTCTGTTCTTCGACTTGTCTTGTATTGTGCTGACTTGAGATTTATTATGACTAGATTTAAATATAGTGACAGTCATTAGTGCAGTAATATACGTTAAATACTAGTACTGCTCAAGTCGACACTAGGGACCATATTGACCTTGTTTTACGGTATTTATGGATTCTTTCATTATTGAAGACCCTCTAGCAAGTATCAAGATGAAGAACAGGAATAAAAAAATTTTGACCATTGATCATTTGTATTTTTTTCTATACATTGACATTGTGTGCGACTAGCTCCCGTGCACGTGTACTTCATATTCCTTTATTTTCTGTTAAACGGGATGAACACGACTTAATGCAAATTTAACCCTTGAATGTAAAAGGTCATATGTCAATACATTGATGTTTTTTTCAACAAATGAATTGATACCGGGAAATTGGTGGTCTTACTTTAATTTAAACCATGTCAGCTATCTAGTTTTATCCACAGGCGCTTGGGTGTTTTTTTTGTTGATTAAGATATTCAATTTTCTATATTTATAATACATATCTATCACTTCTGTGCATATTTCACCTACAGAAAATACCTAATTTTGCAATCCATACTAAGAAAAATTGGGTATGGTTTTATATACAAGAAAGGCAGTTTCGTATTCTTTGATATCAAGTTCTATTCTCCATGCAGAAACGACCACTTTTTTCTGTGTCCAGTAGCATCGTATATTATTAAAACATTTTCGCGCATAATGCCTGGACATCGGTGGACATGCAACATTACACAGTGTGACACGTTTACAAATGAAAATTAACACTCATACTAGTCATTAATGCGGGGTTCACGCATTGCCTATTATTGCTCCCGTTTGAGATCAGACAGCGATACGACACGAAAAAAGTCGGGATACTATCCTAAATTATCTGGAATGTCCTATCATTGTCTGAACGAAGTCGTTTATGTTCGTAACAGATTTCTACGGGTCGCGAAGGGTCCGAATAGTTCGGCGAAGCACCCCGACAGTTATGTGCATCCCGTAACATTCGGGGAAACACCCGATTTTGTGTAGTTGGATTACAATCGTGTCTATGTCGTGACAGATTCTGCTGTATCGGATCAACATCCTAGCGATGTCCTGTGTATTCCGGACGGTGTCCTGTGGAACGGCAATGATCTGGAGAAATGTTTCATTGCTGTTTTTCTGCCGATTGAGTTCAGATTGCATCCAGATCTTGTCGATTGCGAACCGTTGTTGCCGAAATCGTTCCGGAACAGTCCCGTTATTAATACGAAATTCGTCAATGATACCCACGTCAGAGTCGGAATACTATCCTAAATTATCTGGAATGTCCTATCATTGTCTGAACGAAGTCGTTTATGTTCGTAACAGATTCCTACGGGTCGGGAAGGGTCCGAATAGTTCGGCGAAGCACCCCGACAGTTAGTTTAAACATATTTATTTATAGTTATGTGCGTCCCGTAACATTCGGGGAAGCCCACCCGATTTTGTGTAGTCGGATTACAATCGTGCCTATGTCGTGACAGATTCTGCTGTATCGGATCAAAATCCTAGCGATGTCCTGTGTATTCCGGAGGGTGTCCTGTGGAACGGCAATGATCAGGAGAAATGTTTCATTGCTGTTTTTCTGCCGATTGAGTTCAGATTGCATCCAGATCTTGTGGATTGCGAACCGTTGTTTCCGAAATCGTTCCGGAACAGTCCCGTTATTAATACGAAATTCGTCAATGATACCCACGTCAGAGTCCCGAAAATTACAGAATACAATAGGACTGAGACCAGACAAAGCCGTTTGCAATGCGATAGAGCGGACCATGATAGGATTACGTTCCGACAGTACCCGACCATCCCGAGTATGCCGACAGATTTCGAACGGATAACTTCCGTCAGCGTCGGTTCACTGTCTGGTCACTGTCTGATCTCTGTCACATTACATTCGGTAGAATCGGGACGCAGTCGTGACAGACTCGGTCGAATTTTACCAGGAGAAAGATACAAATTGGATAAGAAGCGGATTGAGAACGGGATTATCGGGATACATTCGCTTGGAAACGGTTGAGTATCGACGCTTCCTGAACAATATCTGATTGTTGTCGTGATTAAATTATTTGTTTTACAAATTCTAATTAAAGTTTGAATTTCCATTCACGATTCACAGGATGTTGATCAGACTTTTGACAAATTTTAATCGGGAATGGTACTGTCAAGGACGGCAGTAAAAATCGTGAATGTGTGACCCCAGCTTAAGTAGGACAATAAATGAACAAAAGACAAACCTGGGACACAGAATTACAAACAATAGACCATCAACTCTGAAATGGATTACGAAAAATATGCAGGGGCGACATCAGAGAGTGAAGAGAATTTGCTTCTTGCAAGACAATTTCAGTGAAAACAATTTGATATGAAGACAATCATAAAGACAATCTTTTGTTTTAGTTCAGTTTTTTTATTTTTGAAATTTAAAACATGAGGCATTTGCCTCATTTGCCTCAATGTAGTTACGGCCCTGCCATTATGCGACAAAATGGTACACTGCATACGGAATTTAAGCTAAAGCAACGACAAATGTCATGAGTTTAAGACACGTAATAAATCAGACAGACATACTCCCAGCAAATATATATTGCTGTCTGCCTTCAAACACATATCTATATACATACATGTGTATATATGTCCCTGCTGCCATTATGCGACAAAATGGTACACTGCAGACGGAATTTAAGCTAAAGCAACGACAAATGTCATGAGTTTAAGACACGTAATAAATCAGACAGACATACTCCCAGCAAATATATATTGCTGTCTGCCTTCAAACACATATCTATATACATACATGTGTATATATGTCCCTGCTGCCATTATGCGACAAAATGGTACACTGCAGACGGAGTTAAAGCTATATCAACGACAAATGTCATAATTCAGACGCAAATATGCATAACATTTATAGTTCCCCAGTCGCAGACCGAATCCTGTCTATTGGAGTGTAACATGAAGCCAAATTACCGATTTGTTGACCAGTCACGCATGAAATTGCTGCGGTTTGGAAATTTACCCAAAAGTCTCGCTAGGCAAGACACTTATACCAAACCTATGTTAAAAGCACTGATTATGTATAATAAAAACTTAACATGAACACAATAATTATTGATCATTCGTTGCTTACTTAACGTTCAGTGACAAATATTACATGCATTTCCAAGGTGAGAACGAGAATGAGGTACAGTTAAAAAAAATCGTAAGGGTTCGACGGAACCCATTGTCTCGCCTTCTTTTGCTGTTAATCACAGCCTCAACAAAAATCAGGAAAAAAATCAATAAAAATGCTCCTCTGGATACTAGCTTTTGATCATGAACAAGCTTCTGTCTAATTTTGGTACAAATCCAATATTATATAGTATAAGAAAGTTATTAAAATTTTAAAAACTTTAACCACAGAGTGAAAGTGTTGTTTCCTGGCAGAAAATCTAAGTCCATTTGAAAGTAAAATACGGAAAAATGGATTTATTTTTTTACAAAATTTACTTCTGGATACTATCTTATGATCATGAACAAGCTTCCGTCCAAGTTTGGTAGAAATCCAGTATAGTTTAAGAAAGTTATTCAAATCTTAAAAACCTTAACCAGAGTGAATGTAATGTTTCCCCGCAGAAAAACTAAGTCCATTTATATATAAAATACAAAAATAAATGGAATTTTATTTTTACAAAATTTACTTCTGGATACTATCTAATGATCTTAAACAAGCTTCTGTCCAAGTTTGGTAGAAATCCAGTATAGTTTAAGAAAGTTATTCAAATTTCCAAAACCACAGAGTGAATATTTTTGGACGCCGCCGCCGACGATGACGACACCGACGACGACGGAATTAGGATCGCTTAGTTTCGATTTTTTGTATCTAAAAAGGTTTCCTGAAATCCTGTTGTGTGGTTTGAGAGGAGTTGCTAGTACAAGAAACAAGACTGACGGGTCAAACACATTATACCCTCCGCAACTGTAGCGTGGGGTATAGTTAGTTATTTCTGGCTATGATGGTAATGCCTCCTTGTTGAGCTGACTGGAATTACAATAGGAATATTAATAAAAGATCCTCCATACAGGGCATAATTAATACCAAGTTCAGTTTGCACTTTGACTGGCCAAGTCAAGTTTCTAATACTCCCACATAAAAAGATGTGAACTTACTTGGTATTATTGTTGTAATGTATTTAATTCAAGCACTATAAATCAATAACAATCTTAAATATTCAGTGCTTTTGTTCTTTGAAAAGTTATATTTTATTAACCAGATGCTCCGCATGACACAGCTTTATACAACTGCAGAGGTCAAACCCTGAACAGTTGGGGCAAGTATGGACACAACATTCAAGCTTGATGGATTGTGATCAAATTCTTGACATAACATGAGTTTCTGACACAAAACAAATGTCAAGATCTTACAAATCTATAATGCAATATTGTGCAATTAAAGATTTTTTCTTCAAACTTATGGAAAAAATTGGAATTTGAGAAATTTGGAAAAAAAAATTGAAAACTACTACCACCCCCTTTTTTTGCAATAGGTCCAAAACCTGACTTTATACATTATTTACAAGTAGTGTAAGGGAGGTTTATCCGAACATACCAAACATTGTTTGTTAACTGTTTTTGCATTACCTCCCTTACACGGGTTTTAAATTGTTTTAATTGACCCTTGACCAGAAAAACCTAGTTTCCCCCTCCCCCATTATTTGGTCCCCAATTCCAAAACATTTTAAGCCATAACCCCCCAAAGTCATTACTTACCATCCCTTAATGGTATTGAAACTTGTGTTATGTTGATAGTCCTAATTATAAATCTTTATTACATGTCACATAAACTTAACATTAACCAAGATAACTAAACAAAGACCAATGAACCATAAAAATGAGGTCAAGGTCAGATGAACCATGCCAGACAGACATGTACAGCTAACAATGCTTCCATACAACACATATAGTTGACCTATTACTTATAGTTTAAGAAAAGTATATCAAATCACAAAAACTTAACACTGTGCAATGAACCGTGAAAATGAGGTCATGGTCAAATAAAACCTGCGCGACTGACATATAGATCATAAAATGTTTCCATACATTAAATATGGTTGACCTATGGCATATAGTATTAGAAAAAATGACCAAAACTCAAAAACTTAACTTTGACCACTGAACCATGAAAATGAGGTCAAGGTCAGATGACATCTACCCGCTAGACAGGTACACCTTACAATCATTCCATACAACAATTATAGTAGACCTATTGGATAAAGTATGAGAAAAAAGTAAAATCACAAAAATACTGAACTCAGAGGAAAATAAATTCTGAAAGTCCATAATTACGTGGCAAAATCAAATAACAAAACGCATCAAAAACGAATGAACAAGAACTGTCATATTCCTGACTTGGTACAGGCATTTTCAAATGTAGAAAATGGTGGATTGAACCTGGTTTTATAGCTAGCAATGCTAAGAACAGACCAAAACACAAAAACGTTACTATAACCACTGAACCATGAAAGTAAGGTCAAGGTCAGATGACACCTGCCAGTTGGACATGTACAATTTACAGTCGTTCCATACACTGAATATACTAGCCCTATTGCTTATAGTATCTGAGATATGGACTTGACCACCAAAACTTTACCTTGTTCACTGATCTATGAAATGAGGTCAAGGTCAAGTGAAAACTGTATGACAGACATGAGGACCTTGCAAGGTACGCATATACCCAATATAGTTATCCTATTACTTATAATAAGAGAGAATTCAACATTACAAAAAATCTGCCCTTCTTTTTCAAGTGGTCACTGAACAATGAAAATGAAGTCAAGAACATTGGACATGTGACTAACAGATACTTCGTAACATGAGGCATCTATATACAAAGTATGAAGCATCCAGGTCTTACACTTTCTAAAATATAAAGCTTTTTAAGAAGTTAGCTAACGCCGCCCCAGATCACTATCCATATGTCTAGCTTTCTGCAACAAAAGTTGCAAGCTGGACAAAAACATTTTGAGCCATAACCAACCATCCCTTCATGGTATGGAAACGTGTGGTATAATTTCAGAGAGATTCATACACTTTAACAAGAATGTGTCCATAGTACACGGATGCCCCACTCGCACTATCATTTTCTATGTTCAGTTGACCGTGAAATTGGGGTCAAAACTTTAATTTGTAATTAAAATTAGAAAGATCATATCATAGGGAACATGTGTACAAAGTTTCAAGTTGATGTAACTTTAACTTCATCAAAAACTTCAACCTGAACTTCGCACTATCATTTTCTATGTTCAGTGGACCATGAAATAGGGGTCAAAACTATAATTTGGCATTAAAATTAGAAAGATCATATCATGGGGAACATGTGTACTAAGTTTCAAATTGATTGGACTTAAACTTCTTCAAAAACTACCTTGACCAAAAACTTTTAACCTGAAGCAAACGGATGGAGGCACAGAACAGAAAACATAATGCCCCTCTACTATCGTAGGTGGGGCATAAAAATACAAGTTATTGTTTGAAAACTACAACCAGGTGCTCCGCAGGGCACAGCTTTATACGACCGCAGAGGTCGAACCCTGAACAGTTGGGGCAAGTATGGACAAAACATTCAAGCGTGATACAGCTCTGAATTTGGATTGTGATCAAATTTTTGACATTACATGGGTTTTTTTACACAAAACAAATGTCAAGATTTTACAAATCAATCAAAGATTTCTTCTTCAAACTTACTTAAATCTAAAATTAAATAGTTGACACAGCATAGGTTTCTGACACAGAATGGATGTGGTCTAATGAACTTAAAATTTTTTTTTTGCCTTTGAGCAATTCACTATGCTGTTGAATATTAATCCTCTAAAAAAAATGTTTGAAGAAATTTTCTTTTTATTTATGAAATCTGAAATGAGAAAAATTTAACCCCCCCCCCCCCATTTTTTTTTCACATCCCCGTTTCCCTTTTTCCAAAACTGATATCAATTCAAATTTCTAATGGAGTTTGCAACAATAACTACTCTTTTAAATACATCATAAAATATTAAAATGTAAAATAAAGTGCTTGTTATCACTGAATGGTAAAGATTGGTTGGTAGTAAAAGTGAATATACATTGTTTATTGTATAAAACAATAAAAAAAACTTCATCAGCAACATTTAATATTGGCAAATTTCCAATGAAGTTATTTACATAAAGTTATTGGCAAATAAAAATAGAAAATGACATCATAGTCATGTCTGGCAAATGTCCAACATACATTATCTAAAAATATTTTAGATAAGATAAGGAAAAAAAGCTTCATCAGCAACATTTTATATTGGCAAATTTCCAATGAAGTTATTTACATAAAATTATTGGCAAATAAAAATAGAAAATGACATCATAGTCATGTCTGGCAAATTTCCAACATATATTATCAACTACTATTCTATACAAAGAAAGATAACTCCAATTGAAAATTAATTGCTATTGCACAATATTGTGCAATTAGATATTTCTTGCTATTGTGCAATACTGTGCAATTGAAAATTTCTTGCTATTGCACAATACTTGATATGGAATCCTGATTTGGACCAACTTGAAAACTGGGCCCATAATCAAAAATCAAAGTACATGTTTAGATAAAGCATATCAAATAAGCCCAAGAATTTAATTTTTGTTAAAATCAAACTTAGTTTAATTTTGGACCCTTTGGACCTTAATGTAGACCAATTTGAAAACTGGACCAAAAATTAAGAATCTACATACACAGTTAGATTTGGCATATCAAAGAACCCATTTATTCAATTTTTGATGAAATCAAACAAAGTTTAATTTTGGACCCCCATTTGGACCAACTTGAAAACTAGGTCAATAATTAAAAATCTAAGTACATTTTTAAATTCAGCATATCAAAGAACCCCAAAGATTCAATTTTTGTTAAAATCAAACTAAGTTTAATTTTGGACCCTTTGGACCTTAATGTAGACCAATTTGAAAACGGGACCAAAAATTAAGAATATACATACATAGTTAGATTCGGCATATCAAAGAACCCCAATTATTCAATTTTTGATGAAATCACACAAAGTTCAATTTTGGACCCTTTATTCCTAAACTGTTGGGACCAAAACTCCCAAAATCAAACCCAACCTTCCTTTTATGGTCATAAACCTTGTGTTTAAATTTCATAGATTTCTATTTACTTATACTAAAGTTATGGTGCAAAAACCAAAAATAATGCTTATTTGGGCCCCTTTTTGGCCCCTAATTCATAAACTGTTGTGACCTCAACTCCAAAAATCAATCCCAACCTTCCTTTTGTGGTCATAAACCTTGTGTTTAAATTTCATTGACTTCTATTTACTTATACTAAAGTTATTGTGCGAAAACTAAGAATAATGCTTATTTGGGCCCTTTTTTGGCCCTTAATTCCTAAACTGTTGGAACCAAAACTCCCAAAATCAATCCCAACCGTCCTTTTGTGGTCATAAACCTTGTGTCAAAATTTCATAGATTTCTATTCACTTAAACTAAAGTTATAGTGCGAAAACCAAGAAAATGCTTATTTGGGCCCTTTTTGGCCCCTAATTCCTAAAATATTGGGACCAAAACTCCCAAAATCAATCCCAACCTTCCTTTTGTGGTCATAAACCTTGTGTTAAAATTTCATTGATTTCTATTCACTTTTACTAAAGTTAAAGTGCGAAAACTAAAAGTATTCGGACGACGACGACGACGCCAACGTGATAGCAATATACGACCAAAAAATTAAAATTTTTGCGGTCGTATAAAAATGCTTATTTTGGGCCCTAATTCATAAACTATTGGCACCATAACTTCCAACATCAATCCCAACCTTCCTTTAGTGGTATTAAACCTTCTGGTCAAAATTTATAGAATTCCATTTACTAAATCTTAAGTTATTGTCTGGAAACTAAATGAGTCATTGGATGACAATGACATACCATTATATGACGCAAAATTTTTTTTGTGGTTGTATAAAAAGGAGAATTTAATGAACTCATTAATTAAATCCAAACAAGGCAATGATTCTTCAGGATAAGATGGACATGGTGCAGCATCACCAGTGCACCTGGTTGTACCCAACATATATTGAACCGGTTTCATAGATCATTCCTTTCATACATTACATATTTTTAAACTTCAATGGTCTTTTGAATGACCCCAATTGTTGTGACCAGCCTTACATAAAGCCAACATGGACAATGTGTCAAGGCATCAATAGCCGACGATGTGGTATGGGTTTTGGTTATTGTTGATGGCCATCCAGTGAGCTGTAGTAAAATTCTGTAGCATTTTGTCTTTTATGGAGAGTTGTCTTGTTGGCAACAATACCACATCTGATTAAATATATGTATATCACTTGTATAAATAACAAAACAATTCCACAAAAACAACATTTATTCAAAAACTCGCAGTCCATGTCTTAACATCAAATCCATAACCATCTTTTCTTCCTTAATCACTTTTTTGTGCCAATATGATAGGGAATCAATATTCAGTAAAGCAGTATATCCCTACTTTATGCTTTTGTGCTAACTCTGTCCTAATTAAATCCCACCTTAAAGTATTATATTCAATCAATTAACAGATTAATTCACAGAACAAGACAATTTTTGTTACAAAATACTCAGTACTTTTCATCGACTACCCAATTACCATTATGTAATTATACATTTAACAATAACTGGACATTTTCTTTGAACTAAGAAGTATATATATATATATATATATATATATATTACCTAAGGTATCATGTTTGTTGGATTGATTGACAGGGTATTTTAGCTTAGCATCCAGCAGTTAATATTTCATGAGTATCTAGGACTTCCATGCTTGTTGGATGTGACCACAATATATTTTGGTCTCAAAATTTAACATAACCTTAAAATAATTGTGTATCCTTTTTCATAGTCATTCCCCTACTGAATATTTTGCAATAAACCATTTGACAAGCCACCAAACTCTAATTATACAATAATTGATTACTATTATTCTAAACACTGTAAGCTTTCCAAAAGTACAATATTTGATAGTATACATAGTCAAAAGATATCAGTCATATCTATATAATAGGAATACATAAGAAATTCCAGTATTTCAAAACTTCCAAATCAAAAATATTTACAATTAATATGGAAAAACAACTGCAATATTTAGTTTCTTGATCATTTTTAGTTGTGTTCCTCTGCGAGTAGTTCACTTTATCATTTTTTTTTTAAATATATAATAAAGAGCTCTCAAAAAACATAAACCCAACAATTACACTAATCTATCCTAGTCTTGATAACTAACGAATTACTTTTTCCAACCTTTGCATAACAAAATGCATGCAATATATTGCTTTATGTTGACCTGAAGACATTCATTTTAACCCACATAGGTCAGTTTGTCAGAACTTAAGTGGTTAGATGTAGTGTTCTTGTTGGTTATTTTTTTTTTTTACTTTTTTGTAATAGGACAGATAAGTCTGGGTAGGTGATAGTTCCATCCCTTTTCTTACAAGATCTAAACCATCAATCTGTCCAGATTACCTCTCACAAACTACAAAACATACATTGTATATGGCTCTTTTCATTCAAAACTGTTATCATATTTGCAAGTTAATTTTCCACAGAAAAATATTATGTTTTACTGTTAATTCAGTAACTTACTCTAAATTCCTTAAAAAGAAAAATAAATTCATCTTTGTCAATTTATATAACATTTATTTTGTAATAACAATTTTTATCTTGCTGATCATTTCCTTTGAGTTGAAGATTTTTAAGATGTGGATATTTAAGCATAAAAAATATTCAGTTTTAACTTTTTTCTAAATGACTACGAATTTTAGAGTAAGTCACTGGAATAACAGGTACATCCCTACTTAAATGTACACAAGATAATTGAATAAGCTATTAATATAACATGTATTATAATAATAAACCAAATTCTAGTGAAATACATGATCATGACTTTATAAAAGAGCCATTTTAAAGATTAATATAAACAATGAATAGGGGATACCTTAATGAGAATAATGGAAGTTTTTTTTTTGTTTCTTCCTATTAAAGGACATTTTATACCTCAGGAATACACCTGCCCAGTGGTCAATGACTCTTATTTTTCTTCAACTCTCCATTCTCAAACATTGCTTTATTCCTGAGGTACCTTGTTCCTAAGCATAATAAAATCAACATGGAAATGTGTCCATGTATAAGCAAGCCATTAAAAATGAACCAAAAAAATTTCAATATTCAAACATGTGAAAAAGAAACCATTAAAAAGAAGCTAGAAATTAAGCCGACCTGTTATATTTATAATCTTTTTCATCATTCTTTAGAAAAATGTTCAAAACAATGTGCAACCAAAAAAATGCCATGCCAAATTTCTAGCTTCATGTGGCATTTCCTCAAAAAATTTCATGCAAACATTTTATAAATGGGAAACGCTAAAATATTTATATTATCTATTCATAGATTTTAATCATCATTTATACAATGAGGAATATGTTTTAACTTCATATCATTACAAATATAGTTCATCAAAATTTAATACAAAGAAATAAAAGAGGACAATTATGTCCCCAAAAAATATACAAAGTCAAGTCTAACGGGCATGACCAACCCTTGTTAGTGTCTTGAACTCAATCCATTATGAAACTGGATTTCGAAAAAACTTTTATAATGGGCATCAGCAAATATCAATTCATCGGAGTATTTTGCCTTTGTCTTGAAATCATTCGTGTGCTTTATCAAAGGCAAAATAAACTGAGAATGATTTTTTTCCATTTACCGCCCACTCTGATCAATATCTTTTTCATATCATTTTCATGAATGATCAGTTTTTCAATTTTCAACCTTTTTAAGACGAGAAGTAAAAATCTTTTTCTGATCAACTTCTTCTAAGTTATCAAATATGCAATCTTGACATTTTTTTACATATTCTTTTTGTCATAATATTGCGTTACTTGTATTTTTTTTAACCTAGTCATATTAAATAGCCATTAGGAACAAACTCAACCCAATTAAGGATACAACCTCCCGTTTTAAACCTAAACTTTTTCACTATGCAGCATCAATTCTGGATTACAATAGGTTTAATATAGCACAAATAAACAGTTGTGCTTCATTTGATGCAAAAGGAACTCCATTCTTAAGATATTCAACTTGAAACTTTTAAATTATATATCAGTCTTGAAGTAATATCAAATTATGTTTAGAGCCTTACAGCATTTTTACTCTTTTTTTCTCAATGTGATGAATTTTCCCTACTAAAAACTCAAGGAAGATATTTAAGTGAATTAATTCAAAATTCTAGCTTTCTTTATTTTATCTGATTTTAACTTCCTTTTTTAGAAAATTATTACCCAACAACAATGTTTGAAAGTATGGGAAATTTTATCTTCAAAATTTTATAAAGTGTAATTATCAATCATTAATTTGAAATTCAAAAAACAATCTTTCAATAACCCTTTTTCAAGTCTTTCAACGATCTCCATTCAGACTGTTTCCATAAAAAATATATGAAATTACAAAAATATCTTCTTTGTAAAATGCAGTCAAAAAACACAATTTTGGCTGACAAAAACATTCATCACATGCATACAAATGCAGGATCACTTCAAACAATCTTTAACATGACTGCGTTTGTTTCCTGTGGCATTTTAGTCCCGTGGACTGGTGTTGTCAATAGACAACAATTGAAAAAAAATATATGTATAAATGCAACAAGGCAATGCTACAAAAGTAAACATGCCATAACAAAAAAGAATCGGTTTGAATGACATTTGAAAGACAGTTATTGCAAATATCATTCAAACTTTGAACATGTTGATGAAAAGACTGTTCACAGCACATTTTGTTTTTGCGATAAAAAGGCAAAAATTACTGAAAGACTAAAAGAGCTGATCGTACAATTTCGTCTTCAACATGTTACCTGAATGCTGATTTAGGGAAATTTCATAAATTTGATCGAAATCAACATCCACTATAACAATATATATGTTCAATTAGAACGCACTTGTTCATTATAAAAATGTAAATATATGAAAAAATTTAACAAAAAACAAGAAAAAATAGAGAGAAATTTCTTCGGCAAGTGCATTCTAATTGAGAGTTAACTTAGTACTATAATAATGAAAATAAGTGTTACCAATCTTTTAAAAGTAGAAAGACAAATATAATTTATTGTTTCCAGTGTCATAATAACCAATTCAAAAAGGAATGAAACTAATATTTTAAACAGATAATTGTTCATTCAATAAAAAAAATCATAAGTGTTATCTTCATATTATTATAGAAGTATCCTTTTTTGTTTTCTTCTAATGAAAACACCTTTATTCTCAAAAGCTATAACAATTTCAATTTCACCAGCTGAATACAGTGTTCGCCAAAAAAGCATTGAATAGCAGTAATGTTAAACTTTCGTTCAAAAATGATCAGAGCTAAATGGCAGTAGTAATCAAACTTGAGAAAAAATAATTACAAAATAGAAAGTCATCAATACTAAATGTCTTCCATTTTTCAATCAGTTGCTGCAACATTTGAAATAAGTAATGAAAAGTTTAACAAACAAACAGAATAAATAAGAACTGGCCTCGAGAAACTAAAACATCATCATAAGTCCATAAATTTCATCAGTAACACTTAAATTCCATAAACATTTAAACAGTCAATAGTATAATAATCAGGCAGTGATATCTGTTGAGGATTTGTCACCATGAATGCCACTATCTGGGCTCTGAATGCCCTCGGGTAATCCTTTGGCAGTAGGTGTGGTCACTTCTTCAGCATCATCATACACACCATTTATTTTGTTGTTATCACCATTTACAGCAATTGTAATGCTATCAGTCTCTCTATCAAATAAACAATTTTATCAAAAATAATATTTTAGGAATTACAATTTATAACTTAAAACAGGTTTCAATTTCAACTGGTCTTTTAGAAGACTAGGAGAGGTTCTTTCAAAGTTCATCAATTATCATTAATAATAAACACTTTAATATTGATGAAGTTAAATGCAAACCAATATTATTCATAGAATGCAGTTGACTTTTTATATTAAGCTACTCATAAGTTCATCTTTCACGCCGAAGGAAGGAATTGACATCAGAATGCATATTTCCGTGAAACTTCAAATCAGGCAAATAGTCCTGTAACTGATATCTTGTATAAACAACATTATTAGTTTCCTAGAAAGAATATCTGCCACCAAAAACAGTTCCATTACTATAGTGGTTATGTTCTAGTAATTCAGAAATTAAGTTTCATGTATGCCCACTCCTTTTCCATTCCAGATTTGCAAGAAAAACTATTATAATAAGGCTTTTAATTTTCTCTATAATTAATTTTTTATCATTTTATGTCATTCTGGAGCCTTTCAAAGCTTACTATATTCTGCTTTTGCTAATTTTTTGCTCATGGTTGAAACCCTGTACAGCTCCTTATAGTTGCTTACTTCCTTGTCATTTGATCGCTGGTGGAGAGTCTCATTGGTGATCATACTATTTCAACTTGGTTTAACAATCAAAACAAAGCAAGAAGGTATCTTATGTAAATTACCCATCAGATTCCACAGTAACTCCTCTTCCTCTTCCACCTGATGGCTTCCCTCCTCTCTTGTTATTGTTATTGTAAACCCTTGGTCTGACTCGGATCTTTTTCACTCCTCTTCCACTTATAGCACCTCGTCCTCTGTAGTAACCTCGCTCAGGGGACATCATCTGAAGAAAAAGAAAATAATTATAAGAACTGAAAGACAGGTAATTTAAATTTAAAGTATTTGCTAGTAAAACTGCAGTCTCACCAAGATGTTAGATCCAACAAATAAACGTTATGATTTGATTTTCAGGAGTTCCTGGAGAAAACCACCGTCCATCTATAGGAAAACTGACAATCCCAGTCAATTAAGAATGGAGTTGAGTACACTGCACGAGCAGGGTTTGAACTCACAAACTTGTTTAACCATGCCTCATCTTTATGTACCTGTCAAAGTCAGGAGCCTGTAGTTCAGTGGTTGGCGTTGGTTTCAGTCTGTCATATTTATTTTTTGTAAATTGATTTGTTCTGCAGGTTTTTTTAATTGAATTAGTTCATATTTTCATGTCAGGGCCTTACAGTACATTTTTTCTCATTGTTAAAGGTGTATGGTTGCCTATAATTGCTTACATCCAAATCATTTGAACTTTGGTTGATAGTTGTCTCAATGGCAATCACCAAATCTCTCCATCTTTATATTGTACAATAAATGTTTCATTATCTTATTTTTTCTACCAGTAACAAGTTATGACTGTTGTAACTTTTATTGTTTCATAAGAAATTTCTTACCCCTTGGTATCTCATCCCTCCTCTTCCATAAGCAGGTGGATAACCCATTCTGGGCCTCATTCCATCTCTACCAAAGCCTGGATCTCTGAACATCATGCCACGTCCCATCAATGGAGGTGGTCTACCCATCATACCACCTCCTCTATTACCCATCATACCACCACCTCTATTGCCCATCAGACCTCCTCCTCGATTACCCATCATTCCACCTCTTGGATTACCCATCATGCCTCCTCTTGGATTGCCCATCATTCCAGCTCCTCCTCTGTTACCCATCATACCTCCTCCCCTGAAATTAATTAGCAGTAAAGATAAGTTTCTTAAAATCACAATAATAAATAATGTTTACTTTTAAAACAGACAGCAAGCCATTTCATCTTTAAAATCACAAGTATGCCCTTCCCAAGTGCATGGAATAAGAAGAAAGTTTATGTAGTGACCACATACTTAACCATTGATTGTGATTTAGATTATTCTCAAAATTCTAGCTTAAACACTGTAGAAGCTAGAAATACCATGTACCCAGCATGTCTAATTTTACCAAAAAATGACCCTTTACATTTATGCACACCATTTGAATATGTACCAACATCATACAACATATACAAGTTTTTGCTTGAAACAAGAATAAGGAAGGTTGAGGATAAAACAATATGTGCCCCACCCCATTTTGTTGCTGGGACAAAAAAGTGTGCTATATTTTTGTTTGGTTCATTAGGATTTGATAACACTATGAATGTGCCATAACTGTAATATAATAGCAATCTAGTTATAAAGAAGTTTTTATGATGCATCAGCAACATTAACACTAATTTGGTTTATAATATTACCTTGCAGGATAACCTCTTCTCTGACCTCCTTGACCTCCAACTGACATAACCCTAGGTGACATAGATCCCATTCCACCATTGCCTCCTCTACTGCCTGGTATATTGGCTCCCCAGCTTCCAACAACTACTCCAGCAATTTCAAGCTGTCCACCTCGAGCATCAATAGGTGACTGTCCTGTAGTGCACATCATTTATTTAATAAAGTGAATTTAAACCATCAAGAGTAAATCATGCACCTTTAAATTGAGTATAGACACTTAAAATTGCATGCCTGGAGAATATTGAGTGCATATCAAAAAAATTTCATCTGTTTTATTCATTTTCTTATTCCCAATAAAATTCCCCCAAAATTATGACATTAAACAGACAAAATATTACACTGCATCTTACCAGTATTCAAAATAAAGGCAAATAATGAAATGAAACTAATTAAGCAAATGAAAATACTTGACCCCAGTGTTTCTTCCTAAAGGAGAAAGTTCACAAAGGATTAAAATTGGCCCTAAATTTTTAATGTTTTTTAAATCGTGCCAAATAATTACAAATTTCAAATAGGAATACTTGTGATAATACTGTTAAGACTAAAATATACTTTTTGGCACCTTCCTTTAAATTTTTTGAAGCTATGACCCCTTAAATATACATCTATTGTATTTTAGGTCAAATTTGTCCAAAATTCTAATCATTTTTGGCATAATTAACTTTGGCCGCCATCCACGATCCAAAAAGTTTTTATATTGATGAATTCTATAATATGTTTGGAATCTTTTGGTTACATAACATTTTGGATCGTAGGTGGCGGCCAAATTTTTCCTACAGCTTTTAGGTCTGAAAATTGCCCAAAATCATCATAATTTGACAAAATGTCCAAAATGGGCCTAATTTGGAGAGTATTATGTACTTTTATGAAAAGAACTGATTTATTCAGCTTTTAAGACTTTTGAAATAGACCCATTTACGAACAATTTGTGAACTTTTTGGTGTTTTATGATAAAGTTGATATTCTAGGTCATTTTGGACCATAAGTGAACCTTGTCCTTTGTGAAAATTAAAATTTTCTAAAATTTCGGGTGTTTAAACAATACTTTATGAATGTTAAATACTGAAAGATACAAAAGCAAAATGATTCACTTAAATGGACCTCTAACTAATGCTTTGGAAAGAATCTATGGAGGAAACACTGTGGTATATAATATATAAACATGAAACACACAAGAATTAGAAACTAATGAAAATAATGCCAGTGGAAGATGCTATCAAATACCAATAAACAAACATTTGAAAGGTAAAAATTGTATTTCTTGGGTGAACCACAAATCTAAATATTTAACAATACATAAATTTCTAAAGGCCAGGTTTATTTGAAGACGTTGACTGAACCATGTAATCAAGTATTCATGAATAAACAATTTACCTTAATTCGTTATGGCACCCTCAACAGAGTTAATTAGTTAAGGCACCCTCAACAGAGTTAATTCGTTATGGCACCCTCAACAGAGTTAATTCGTTATGGCACCCTCAACAGAGTTAATTCGTTATGGCACCCTCAACAGAGTTAATTAGTTAAGGCACCCTCAACAGAGTTAATTCGTTATGGCACCCTCAACAGAGTTAATTCGTTATAGCACCCTCAACAGAGTTAATTCGTCATGGCACCCTCAACAAAGTTAATTCGTTATGGCACCCTCAACAAGAGTTGAATCGTTATGACACCCTCAACAGAGTTGATTCGTAATGGCACCCTCAACAGAGTTGATTCGTTATGACACGCTCAACAGAGTTGATTCGTTATGGCACCCTCAAAAGAGTTGATTCATTATGGCACCCTCAACAGAGTTAATTGGTTATGGCACCCTCAACAGAATTGGGGTGACATATAATTTTATCAATATTGTTATCTAATAAAAAATAAATGAATCCACAGTATTCTTACTGATTTTTTGTTACTTATCAAGCATATGGACATAGACAGGTTTTTTGAAAATATTGAAAAAACTAAACTATGTAGATGGATGAGATTTTACCTTAAAGAACATCATGAAAAAAGAAAGAACCATCTAGTAGTGTCCCACATATTATTTACTTCAAAGTTATATCTACCACTGGCTTTACTTCAAGAGAGAATAATAAAATGTTGAAGAAAAAAAGAAAGACAAAATAAAAAACAAAGCAACTACAGAGAGCAAACTAAATGATAGAGGGTATATACCGCACCTTTAGTTTGATATTTACCCAGAATTCCCCTCCCTCTTCCTGGAGACTTAGGCTGCTGTCCCATACCAGCAGGGATACCAGGACGCATGCCTGGGCCTCCTCCACTCATTCCATGACCACCACCCATTCCTCCATGTCCTCCACGCATTCCATGGCCACCTCGCATACCACCAGGTGTCATGCCCATTGGATTTGCGAATTGATTGAATGGATAGTTGGTATACATGGACATAGCTGCAGAAGGAAGAAGGGGACGGGCAAATTCCACTGTGAGACCTTCCATAATGGCCTGACGCATTCTTTCCACTCGGAGAACTTGGTCAACCTTTAAAATAAATAATCATTTTAAAATTCTAATGAGCAATAAAAGTCAAACACATTTCTAAGTTAATTAAAAATCAATTTATAAACATATTTAGTGCAGTTAAACGTAATCATTCATTTTTTTTTCTGTGTTAAAAGAACTTTTCCAATATATCTATCTGTCAGATGACAGTAAAGCTAACAATATTATTATAGCCTAAGACTTGAGTGTGTATGTTTAAACAAAATCTTAGGTAACACGGTTTGCTAGCTGAACCTTGAAATCACTATTAGGTTAACTTAGGTATACTAACCCCTTTTAAGAGTAGACTAGTCCGACAGATAGCCAAACTATCTATTATTGATTAAACCTACACACTCGAATCATTTGGCTGTAATAAACCATTCTGATTTCTTCTTCCACCTTACCTGCCCATCACACATATCTATCAGTGGTGTGTTGTTGTTGGCTTTGAGTAATTTGTAATGGAAAAGTTTGCCATCAAAGTAATGCCATGGAGCGCACATATTCCATGGGATTGGTGCACCACACACATCATTGGCAAAGACTGCCGTCTCCACTCCTGACATAAACAATGAGGCTAAATGGATTCCTCTTGGCAACACATTTGGCAACTGAAACAGAAAATTTATTAATTTATAAAACTATTGATCACTTACCAACAATTGCATCAGCCTATATTTTCAAGTGGAAATCAAAAAGGATTTTTAATAATACAGCCGACTTATCTGTTTCTGTATATTTACTATCAGTTATTGCGTCTTATTTTCCCCCTCAAAATGTTTTGGCTAATATCAAGATGTACTATGAGCTTTTGCTTGAGAAAGATTACCCCACTACAGGATATTGACCATAGAAGGATCCAAATGAAAACGCAAACTCATGTTAAGCACCATACAAAATTTCATGATGCACTAATTAAAGTTTTTATTTTGAAAAAAAAAATGCAAAAAAAAAAGCTGATGTTGTATAGCAACCTACCCTCTTCAACCAGAGCTTTGGGGCAGAAGAAAAAATCAAGGTGGATTTCCTTGGAAAAAGGAAACTACAAATTTTAGTGTTTGGATTGTATATTTTGCAGTTAAGTATATTTAATTACTGTACCTTGAGATCCTGCATGGTTTGTACATCATGTAATAATGGAGATACACTCATGGCAAGGAAAGCATCTAATTCTTGTCTCTGTAAAATTCTTCCTCTTGTCAATATAAACCTGTTAATAAATATCAAAATATAGCACAATGTCACAGGCTTTTATATAATTGTTGTAACAAACTTATATTAAATGCTGTCCTTATCTGATGATATCATTTTTATCTTTAATCACACTATGTATTCCTGACAGAAAGTTCAATTTCCATATATACTTAAAATTATAAGGGTTTTCTAAGCATATAAAAATTAACTACTGTAGGTGAATAAATATTGATGTTTACAGGGTAATTCGTTTGAATCTATTTCTCTTATCATTCAATGTATAATGCCATGTCCAGTGCTGCAAATGCATTTGTGAGACAAGACAAATTTTACAAAAATAAAAATCAAGTTATTCTCATTAAAAATAGGACATGGCTGAATTTGTTATGTAATTAACTAATTTAATTGTACCTCAAAACACAACACAACAACAAGAGCTGTTGAGGTACATATTGTGTGTTCAGCATCAGAGGAGTGTCACTCTCCATACAGGTAAGGAATGCCCTCAATCTCCTCGTTTTATCTTCTACATTGGTTCCTAACCACATACGTTCAATACTGGGTGTTTTCCAATCCACTGGATAAGCTGTCACCATTTCACATTGGATCTTTGTTGTGCCACGTCTTATGATCCACTCTTTTACTGGTACTTCAAACTTCTTAAAATCTGGGGCTACAAAAAATCCAAATAAAACAATACAAGTCATAAGTTTACTCTTCTTCATCCTAGATACAAATGTAAGAGGCATAGGACAGTTTTTTCACGTAAAAAATTATATCTTAAAATGAATGACAATTTTGTGTATCAAGTAACTGCATACAGTGTTATACCCAGGGCCTTTTAGCATCATGGTAATATGATGCTATATTGCTAGAATGTGATGCTATCAGAAAATTAAAATGATTTTCTTACAGATTGTGTTATGAAAGTGATGCTTCTGGATTGTATAAATAATTTCCTTTTAACTAGGATGTTATTTGCAAGTTGTGGTGAGAACACTGGCATAGTATATGCATTGATATGTAAATTTATGAAAATCAGTTGGATCATAATTAAAAAGTGTGAATCAAATTTGTCAAATTTTGTTATATCTATATGTTGTGTGTATTTTGCAGATTTTTTGTAAAGACATCTATAAATATTATAAATTTTGCATTGCAATTTGCTGAAAGAGAGATTGATAGAGAATCATAAACAGCTATGTTTACCTTGTTCTTTATTTTGGTTATCATGAATGATTTTCTGTTTGTTGAGGTTAAATAAGACAGAGTAAACAGTTTGTCTGATAGGTCTGTACAGTTCTACTCCTGTTGGTAACTCTCGACTGATGTCATCTTCAAGGGTAACTGCTATCTTGATCTCTCCCTAATAGTGCAAAAAGCAAGTTAGTTTTTTTGAAGTACATTAACTTTTAAATTAAATATTTGAGTGAAAATTGAGCATAAAGTTCACATTTTGGATAATTCTTCAAAATGTGTAATCTTGTCAACTTCTTTCAACTATTATGAAGGCTATTAAATTGAACTGGAATTTTCGTTTTTCATCATTAAGATGTCATTGGATGTATTACCAGGATAGTACTATGAGCAACACCACCGGTGCCACATATGGAACAGGATCTGCTTACCCTTTCTGGAAGCACCTGAGATTCTCTCTTCCCTCTTTGTTATTGATAGGGTTCATGTTGCTTAGTCTTTAGTAATCTGTGCTGTTTAGTTTGTCCTTCACAATGTATTATTTGTCTGTTTGTCTTTTTCTTTTTTAGCCATGGATTTGTCAGTATATTTTTGACCTGTGACTTTGAAGGGTATCTTTCACCTCTCTTACGATTGTTTGTTCATGATGTGGACAGAGTAAAACAAAGGCATGTGGTTTTTGGTGATAATGGAAGTTGTTTCTACCTGCTCAAGTCTATTTTCCATTTGAATAAAATATATTTGTCTCAATATCTTTTTTATAGAAATAATGTCTTTGTGGAATATAAGCACATTAATGTACAACTGTACAACCTTTTCCCCAATATTTCAAATTATTTTCTGATTTAAATGCTAAATTAGACTGACAACAGTTTTCCCTTTATAGATACATGTATGTAAGGAGCTCAAATACATATAAAATAAAGTGATTCATAGTTTATTTTATGATTTAAGATTTTACTTTTGATAACTTGCAACTTCCAAAACAGAAATATTTCTTAAAACGATGAATGACGAAACTGATGTTCCTAAAAGTTTCAATGATGTTAAATAGGACACCTTTTTTAATATCAGGATAAGGACAAATTTTTAATTTGCAGATTGTGTAAACATCTCACCTGGGATAATAATTGGTAAATCCAAGAACACATCAATCCCTTTTGATGTCTCTCACTAGCTACTCTCATTATTTCAGGCAGAACTTGAGGAATTCTAGAGTCTGAAGGTTGTCCTGCTGGTGGTTTCTGAACCTGAAAGAAGTATATTCATTTTAAAACATCAACTTCAATATTCTCAAAACTAGTTCAAATGAAAGAAAATACTAATATAGAAATAATTATGATCTGAAACTTATTAAGTTAAACTAAATCAAGGAATATGAAAATAGATTGATAGTAACTTGCTATTTGAACATCCAGCAGAAAATTATGAATTTTGAATGAAGATTATTATTATGAAATCAGAAGTTGTAAAATAATTATTTTCCCATTGTTAATCTTACCCCCTGTACTTTGGGAGTTTGAGGCCAACCAACCTCAGGACTGTTACGATTGGGGCTGGATCCACTACTGCTGCTGGAAGAAGAGGAAGCGGCGGCAGCTAACATCTCTGGTTTTAATGGAATACCTGAGGAAATTCAAGTTCAGATATGTCTAAGTAAACTCAGTCAAGCTCCAAATAAAAAGATAAAATATTTACCTGTACCAAAATACTGATGAAAGCCTGTTACTAATATTATAAGCTACCTTAGCATGAAAGTCCCTACATTCAATCATATTTGTCAGTTGTCAAGCCAACACCAAAAAGAAACTTGTGTGTAAAAAAATACACTATTTTTTATTGTTGTTTTAGACCAACACCTGATTTCCCTAAAATAATTCATCGATCATTGTATATTTTTCATTCGTAATAACTGTAAATAATGGTGTTTTTTGGTATATTAGTTTTTAATATTAGGGTGTTATATGCTAATATATATATATATATATATTGATATATTTTGTATACATGTCAAATAAATGTATTTTAACACGTGTTTTACAGTCTCTCAAAACTCTTCTTAGAGTGGCTCTTTTAAAAATTGATCTTTCAATATTATATTGTGTTTTAAATCGATATTTTAAAGAGGTGAGACTCCAATAATTATTTGTTGTTGTTGTATATTATATTTGAAATATACTGTGGATTCATTTCTATTTCTAAGATACCAATTTTTGTGGATTTCATGGGTAGAGGTGAAACACGAAATTTAATGTACAATGAATAACAAATTTTCTATAGGCTTGTATGCAGATTTGAGCAAAACCATGAAATCAAATATCCATGAACATACAAGTTTTCCTCAATCCATAAAAATTCTAACTTGATCTGTGCTGTATGGTGATAAGCATTGTGTATGAGTTTTATAACATTTGATTGAGGCAAACTAAATTTAGGGAAAAAAAAAAAAAATCACCATTTTTTTTTCAATTGTAGTGGCATAACTCAAGAATGGTTAAAGTGATGCCACCTAAATTCAAATTTGATTGTGTTTTGTGGAAATAAGCATTTTTTATGAGTTTCATAACAAATTTGATTTGTGTTTTGTGGAAATTAGCATTGTGTATGAGTTTCAAAACATTTGGTTGATGCAGAAACCAACTTTGGTAAGTATGTGCATCCAAGAGTAAAACTTAATGCCCCTCTGCTACTGTGGGGGCATCAAAATTATGATCAAAACAGCCCTAATGGAAACAAACCTGCATCTCCTTTCTCATTAGGTTTATCAGTAGACCAACCTGACTGCATGCTGTTCAAGTTCTGTTGGTTTGGAGGGTCAACAACAATCTGTGGGGCAGGTCCTTGGTCTGCTGCATATCCTTGTCCCTCCTGGAAAGTAATAACATTTTACATTTCAATCCTTCTTACTTGTTAAAGACCGATAAAACTACAACACTAAAACAACATGAGCTTTTTATATGGTCATACTAAAGACCATTCATGAAACTCTAAGAAATGCATATTTAACTTTTTTTTTAATGCAAAACCACCATGTAAAATAGTAAGTTGTGGTTTTGTTATAAAAAAGTTTGAACATCAAAATATATATTATTTTTATTTTCAAACAATTGTGATATCCCCTTTTATATATCTTGTAAATATAAAATCATTCCATTTCGAAACCAGGTGCTCCGCAGGGCGCAGCTTTATACGACCGCAGAGGTCGAACCCTGAACAGTTGGGGCAAGTATGGACAAAACATTCAAGCATGATACAGCTCTGAATTTGGATTGTGATCAAATTTTTGACATTACATGGTTTTTTTTTTACACAAAACAAATGCCAAGATTTTACAAATCAATTAAAGATTTCTTCTTCAAACTTTTTAAATCTAAAATTAAATAGTTGACACAGCATAGGTTTCTGACACAGAATGAATGTGGTCTAATGAACTTAAAAGTTTTTTTTTGCCTTTGAGCAAATCACTATGCTGTTGAATATTAATCCTCTCAAAAAAATGTTTGAAGAAATTTTCTTTTTATTTATGAAATCTGAAATGAGAAAAATTTAACCCCCCCCCCTTTTTTTTTCACATCCCCGTTTCCCTTTTTCAAAACTGATATCAATTCAAATTTCTAATGGAGTTTGCAACAATAACTACTCATTTAAATACATCATAAAATATTAAGATGTAAAAAAACTGCTTGTTATCACTGAATGGTAAAGATTATTTAAATTTATCAGTTGGTAGTAAAAAGTGTATATACATTGTATATTGTATATAACAAAGATTTAAGTTGATTCTGGACAAAGAAAGATAACTCCAATTAAAAAAAATTCTTGCTATTGCACAAATAGGATATTTCTTGCTTACTATTCTGGACAAAGAAAGATAACTCTAATTAAAAAAAAATTTGCTATTTCACAATATTGTGCAATTAGATATTTCTTGCCATTGCACAATACTGTGCAATTGAAAAGACTTGCTATTGCACAATACTTAATATAATAATTTTAGATCCTGATTTGGACCAACTTGAAAACTGGGCCCATAATCAAAAATCTAAGTACATGTTTAGATTCAGCATATCAAAGAGGCCCAAGAATTCAATTTTTGTTAAAATCAAACTTAGTTTAATTTTGGACCCTTTGGACTTTAATGTAGAATTTGAAATTTGAAAACAGGACCAAAAATGAAGAATCTACATACACAGTTAGATTTGGCATATCAAAGAACCCCAAGGATTCAATTTTTGATGAAATCAAACAAAGTTTAATTTTGGACCCTTTGGACCTTAATGTAGACCAATTTGAAAACTGGACCAAAAAAACTTCAATAATCAAGAATCTAAGTACATTTTTAGATTCAACATATCAAAGAACCCAACCGATTCATTTTTTGTCAAAATCAAACTAAGTTTAATTTTGGACCCTTTGGACCTTAATGTAGACCAATTTGAAAACGGGACCAAAAGTTGAGAATCTACATATACAGTTAGATTCGGCATATCAAAGAACCCCAATTATTCAATTTTGATGAAATCAAACAAAGTTTAATTTTGGACCCTTTGGGCCCCTTTTTCCTAAACTGTTGGGACCAAAACTCCCAAAATCAATACCAACCTTCCTTTTATGGTCATAAGCCTTGTGTTTAAATTTCATAGATTTGTATTTACTTATACTAACATTATAGTGCGAAAACCAAGAAAAATGCTTATTTGGGTCCCTTTTTGGCCCCTAATTCCTAATCTGTTGGGTCCTTAACTCCCAAAATAAATACCAACCTTCCTTTTGTGGTCATAAACATTGTGTTTAAATTTCATAGATTTCCATTTACTTAACCTAAGGTTATTGTGCAAAAACCAAGAAAAATGCTTATTTGGGCCCTTTATTGGCCCCTTATTCCTAAACTATTGAAACCAAAACTCCCAAAATCAATCCCAATCTTTCTTTTGTGGTCATAAACCTTGTGTCAAAATTTCATAGATTTCTATTAACTTAAACTAAAGTTATGGTGCGAAAACCAAGAAAATGCTTATTTGGGCCCTTTTTGGCCCCTTATTCCTAAAATGTTGGGACCAAAATTCCCAAAATCAATACCAACCTTCCTTTTATGGTCATAAACCTTGTGTTAAAATTTCATAGATTTCTATTCACTTTTACTAAAGTTAGAGTGCGAAAACTAAAAGTATTCGGACGCCGGACGACGACGACGACGACGCAGACGCAGACGCCAACGTGATAGCAATATACGACGAAAATTTTTTCAAAATTTGCGGTCGTATAAAAATTGAATTATTACACAGTAATTTTATTAGTCTCAATGACATACATTCTTGAAGACAGCTTTGATAGTTTTCTGTATTTTTTATTCACAAAAACTAAGTTTTCATAAAATTGTATTATGTACATTTCAAAATTGCAATGGTTGAAATGTTTTGTAAAGTCAATTTATATAAGCATACCTGTCCTGGTGCTCTTGTTTGAACAGTGTGTTGTACAGGATAACCACTTTGTCTTGGCATGCCTGAAACTAAAATAGCACATTTTTTTCTCATGCATATCTATTAAAAGAAATATAAACAAGAATGTGTCCCCAGTACACAAAGGCCCCAATCGCACTATCATTTTCTATGTTCAGTGGACCGTTACATTGGGGTAAAAACTCTAATTTGGCATTAAACTTAGAAAGATCATATCATAGGAAACATGACTACTTAGTTTGAAGTCAAACCTGAAGCAGGACAGACGGACAAACGAACGAACAGACCAGAAAACATAATGCCCCTCTACTATCGTAGGTGAGGCATAAAAAAAATTTTGTATTATAGATTTCAATTTAAAGATTCAGGAATTTCATAAATTATTGCAATATTTCAAATTGAAATAACATAAATTAGTTGCATATAAACAAACAAAACTTACTGTTTTGTGGTGGTCTGTATTTGAGAAAGCCATCTTGGGTACCATTCAGGTAATATTGAACACACTGTTTGAATTTGGCAATCAATTCTGTTTTCTTTCTGCAAAATCAAATATATGTTCATTCGAAATGCATATCAGTAAGGGGGAGGGTAGGAACAGACTTTCAAATATACCTACATGTACAATCAAAAACCATTTTTAGATAAATTTGGATAATGTAAATAGATGCACGGAAAACAGACCCATGACCCACATTCTATATAATTAAACAACTTCCCTTCCTATCCTCCCACATGAATTTATATGGAATAGTCCTTAGTAGAGACTGAACATCACCAATTCCTACAACATCTCATTTCTCATGTTGCAGTAAACTTTCCAAATGAATAGAAAATATATGACAATGTGATTCTTAAAACAATGTTTACTTTCAAAATTATTATATTGTGAACATTGTCAGATTCATTTGTTTAAAGGAGATTGGAATGCTTCCTTCTTTAATGGTGATTAACTAGTGCATCTTGGAGAATTTAACACAAACATAAAAATAAGTAGAAATCATAACAACAGATAAGTCAATTACCTGAAAATCTGTTCTCCAACAGTATCCAGATTATCTACTGAGGCTAAGTTACGAACAAATTTTACAGCTGCTTCAATACAATTCTCTGGAGTAAACTGCAAGACAAAAGTTTGAATAACCTATCTTCCTAAAACTCACAGAGTTAATGAACATGATGGATCAGGGGTCACCAGATTAAATTTTGAGGGTGGGAGTTATAAAATAATATTAAAACTTTTGAAAAATATTAATAAATTTTAAACCTTTAGCAATACAGTTCTAGTACAAAATGTATATAATATATATGTTATCTTTATTCTATGACAAAAGTCAATGTCGATTTTAAAAGCTCACTAGAGCATGTGTTACACTGTTTACAATGTAAAGGCATTAACTAAAACTTTCACTTGATTTTTTTAAACAAAAAAGGCCATGAAGGCTGTCACAATGACACAAACAATTTTCATTACATTTCAATTTGTGAGTAATTTTAACAGCAATCTTGAGTTGCGACTTCTAAAGAGCAATAGTTATAATCATTAATCAAACGTGACCGCAATATTCTCATATTAAATTGACAATATATTTCAGTTCATTTGAAAAGCATTTGTAAACCAGCTGTTAACTTATGCTACAGAAACAATATAAAATGCCTGCCAATTTTCCAATCAATAAATGAACAGAACTCCTGTACAGCAAAACTGAAAATCTTTTACATGTAATATCTACCTTGACCTCATTTTGTCATCAGTAATAATATATTTTAACTTGAAACAGATTTGTTTAACAGTTCACAAGTTATTGCACAGACACAAACTGATGTCCCAATTAAAATCTGGATACAAATTCAATAAAAAATAAAATAATTAAAATATATTTTCTAAGAGTAATAGCCTTTGGTCATCACTGAATGCACTAGTGCAATAGTCAAAACAACCCTGATCACACCACTAAACTAAGGTTTTTACCAATTAAAATGTCCATAAAATTTAAATCTTTATGTGAATTACAGTGATTTTAATTGTCAGACACTTTAATCTTTTCCAATAATAATTCTAATGAATACAGTAATGTGCATTGATTGCTGAGTGAATAATAAATTTGGTAAAAGTTTTAAATAGAAAATTGAAACGTCAACCTTATTTTTTGTTGACATTGTGTAAATGTGCATAACAATATTTCAGGTAAAAGACAATATTATTCAAAACAATCAACCAGAATTTCAACCCAGATGCCAGTTTGATCGACACAAGGTTGCGTTGTCGTTTCTTTAATTTAGTGTACACAGGTCAAATGATAAATGTCCATAAATTTGATTCTTTTGGTTACTGTTCTTTATTATCACCTGCACATAGACCCCTCAGTTATCAATGGGTGAAAAAGAAAGCAGATTCAGGTGCTTTTTTATGTGTAACGTGGCTATTAGAAAAGACAGCTATGTGACCCTCATACCATCCTCTAAATAAATGCAATTCATGTAATAGGTGGACACCAAACGGTGTTTTGGACTAATTTATAGTATGAATATACCTTAATAGGTTGTCCACCATCTGGCTGTGTGGTGTTCAGTAAATTTCTGTAGAAGTCATACAAGTCTGCATCTGGTAGGATGTGATTTCCTGGAAAAAATGGAACAGGAGGTTAAAAAATGATGTGAAACAATTATTACAGAATAAATGAATTTAATTGATTAAACATCAACCAGATTTCTTCTATATACATTCATAAATGTAAATTCGTCCTTAAAGTAATCTGCAGCAGTTCATGATTCAGGTGCAGTGTTCTAGGATTTTTTTGGCACCTTGACTTACCACGGGTAAGATCAATAAAAAAATTACTTACCCACATCTAAAAGTTAAATCCGCCAACCAATGCGGATGACGCAAAGCGCCGCCCTTATGGCCGGGGGTCTGGGGGCCGCTCAAGGCCCCCAGAAGCTCTGGGGTAAATGATGCAAAATCCTGCATTCTAGCCATTTCCTGGCACCTTTTTCATGCTTCAGAAAGTACCCTTTTTTGTGATGTCAAATGATGTTTTGTATGAAGCAATGATGACTAAAGTGTATTGAAAAGTATTTGAAATATATGGCTTAATTGTAACTATATACCTATACCACCAGAAAAGTACATTGAACTATAACAGTACTTCACTGACTTTCATACCAATAATCCACTGTAAAAAAAATAAGGGACTTACATGCAACTCTTTTTAAAAATCAGACATGCTCTTTATAAAATACTGAATATTTTTCAGGCTGATTCACTGAACATTAATGATTAAGGATAAGTCATTTGTTGCACATAGATTTTAAATTTAAAAACTTTTATGACATGCTTTAAATTATATGTTGTGAAGTTTGTCTGAACAAAGCTGGATTCGGATACGATTGAATTTTGTACAAAATTTAAAAAAAACGATTTCTTACTAAATTTGACAAATATGTTATAGTTATTACTATGTCATTTATTAAGAGCTATAATAAATGCAACTGTAAGTTTATTTTCCTCCGATGACAAGAAAAAAAATCGTTTATGTCCCGATTTAAGCACCAGTTATCAATCCGGATTTTCCGATTTTACCGACACCGTGACCGACTTTTAGAATGATAGGAGAAGAATGTGGTCTCTTTTGCGCTTGATTACACCTAGTAAACGAGTGCTTGAATAAAAGCGCCGATAGACATCGACAAAATCTTCGATCTTTTATCAAAGTTTTTTCTCGTGATTTAATAAAAATAAAAAGCAGATATGGGAAAATTGAAGAGGACCGGGAAATTTCAAGAGTTTTTCGGCTTCCCCGAACTTGAAAATTGACTTACCACCGGGTGACAAAGGCTAAAAAATGACTTACCCGTTGTCCTAATCCACTTACCCCGGGTAACGGGTAATGGGAATCCTAGAACACTGAGGTGTTCAGGATTTTTTATTTAATATCAACCAAAGCAGTTCTATTATGACCATCAATATACATGTATGAATTTCTAATTAAACCAGAATAAAGGACATGGCAACTAATCCTCCTTCAACTGCACAGAGTAGAACATCTTTTGTTTAAAGATTCAAAACACTAGCATGTCAATCATTCTTTTTTAATGGTTAGATGTAACATGTATGTAACTATGTACTATTTGCAGTAAAGGCAATATATTTGACTAGCTAGCTTGCTAGTAGTTGAACCCTGAAATTCTAGTACATGTAGCTAGGGTACACCCTTATGTTGAACTGTCAATAGTAAGAGTATAGACCAGTCAAAATATTGTGAAAACAAGTTTTAAAGTTACATAAAAAACATGATTTCAGGAGAAAGGTGCGTTTGATTAGTCAATTCTATTTCAATCAGTTACTTCTGTTCATTTATAACTAGATTGTTTACTTGCGTTTCTGAATAACAATTAACATTATGTTGCTGCTCATAGTGCTGAACTTACCCAATAGTGCTGCAAAAATGCAGAATCTGTTTGGGTTCAGGTTAAGATTTTTTGCAATCTCATCCATGATGTATTCTTTGGTTTCTAAAGAACCTTTATAGGTCAGTTTCAGGTTGTGGGATGAAAAATAACGTGGTGGATCAAATATTGTGTATACTGCATCTTGTGCAAGAATTCCTTGAAGCCCATGTTCCCTGCAATAACCAATAACCTCTTGCTCATGGTCATCCATAGAGCATGCAACAGTAACACCTAGCTGTCGCAATGCCATTCTAAGTGCACCATGAAGGAACACTGGTGGGATCCACCAAATTTTGGGAGGTGGTGTTCCTTTGTTGTTGACATGTCGCAAGATGGACTGTACCTTCTTCTTCTCCATACTCTGACTTGCAAACCAATCATTCATTTTTTGACTCTCCAAAGACCCATTGAAGAATACAACCAGTTCCATGTTAGCTGCTTGACAAGCCTGGATTAGGCTGTTTAAATAAGATGTCATCCTATTCCATTGCCCCCCACATACCCAATCTGAAAAGTAGCCTCCATAGAGTCGATCTAGACAGCTCTCTGCATCTACAACAAGGCAGAATCTGGATGAACCTGGATACCTGCCACGCCTTTTTGGTACAAAACCCCTAGATATTTTCAGCAAATCAACTGACACACAGGCACTAGAGCAGTGCGTCTCAATATAATCTTGCAGAGATTTAATTCCCATAGTTGCTACCTTATTTCCAAAGTTAAATGATTACTTCATTAGTTTTTATATGCCAAAAGATAGAATTCCGTAAACAGAGCACTAAAACTGAAGAAAATGAAAGGAATTTGACCTCATTCAGCGGCCATGTGCTTCTTCCTAGCGGCTCTGACACCCTTTGACATGCGTGTTGATGACGCAAGGCCCGGATGGATTTCCCATGTTGCATTTCGAAATCGTTCGGTATAAGTTGACTTGTCCTATCCTCTTGCAGTAAAGTCTAGAGGATTTTAAAAGAGAAATTTTGTAAACAAAAATAATATGGCAGAGAATACGTTTCAACCAGGAACGGGTGTAGCTCCTGCTACCTTAATCGAGTTGTCGATTTCTTGTCGGTAAGGATTAACAGCATCAATACACTCAAATGTTAAAAATCTGTTTCAAGGCACAGAAGATGCATATTTTTATTTACTATTAATTTGTGCATCAACATGTCAAAGTAAACATTTCGAAATCAACATCTCTGATTTGACATAAACAAATTAATTAAAAATGCGTAAAAAGTTAAAGTGAAAGTAAAATTCAATTTCTTAAAGGCGACCAATGAAATTAACATGGTGCAATGACAATAATTACAAAAATATGATTTATACAAGGTTTACATGTCCGATTGGCAGGTTTCATCTGACCTTGACCTCATTTTCATGGGTCACAGCTGATCAACATTTTTTTTTAAATAGGCGATACCTTAAATGCCAGCTTTATACCAAAATAAATAAGAAAATGTGGTGTGACAACTCTCCACATGAGACCAAAATGACACAGAAATTAATAACTACAGGTCACCGTACGGCCTTCAACCATGAGCAAAGCCCATACCTAATAGTCAGCTATAAAAGGCCCCGAATTGACAATGTAAAACAATTCAAACTTTTATTGATTGATTATCATAGGTGGATCAAGGGGGCTGCCCCCACCTTTTTCGTTGGAAAAATTTGGTTGCTAATATTGGGAATCACTGAAGAGCGATCGTAGTAGCCCCCCCCCCCCCTTTTTAAGGTCAGTCAGCCCCGCCACCCCTTCCAAAAAGTTCTTGTATTTTTCTAGTAAAAGTAATTATGACGTCTTGCCAGGCTATTATATATTTCTTTGACGTGTCGATGGAAGGCATCAAAGCAAAAAATTAAAAAAGCCTTTCTAGATGTCATTATTAGTTTGACTAGTATTTTTCTTAAATAGTCTGATTTCCAAATAGAGGGAAAAGAATATTCTATTCCAGAGGAGGACTATTACAGACTAGGGGAATAGCTCTGGTAGCATGGATGGAGACGATTACATACGGACACACAAAAACACATCAGCTTCCATTTCTACATTTTAATCGGACAAAGATGACGTCACAAACATAAAATACAAGATACTGGCAAAAAGGGGAATAACTCTCTCTTTCACACAGAAACATAATCCGACCATACATACTGATACATAACATCCCGCCCACAAAACAAAAATTTACTAAATTTTTACAATGGTCAATATGTTCATGTGTTATAAAAAAATTTAATATATAATAATTTCCAAAATTGAAAGTTTACATGAATAAAGTTAATCTCTCGACACTCTAGTAACCATTTGAAAACAAACGTATCAACGATGCAAAACCAAAAGTCTGGCATCTCGGACTCCTCCCTCGGATGACCTTATGCACACATTACTTCCACACAACAATTACAGTGATACACACATATTAATGGCATTTCCTACTAGACAAACATATATCATTATAAATAGCTGAATACAAATTTGATAGTATCATCAGAGAACTTAAACTCTTAAATTTAATAAGGTTTTATTTATGATATATATATCACACCGCTAAATGATAAACACATTCACATTAGCTTAAATTCAAAGTAAACAAATATCGTAAATCAAAATTAACATGAAAATTATCTGGACTCAAAAAATCAACATGGTAGTTAAAAATAAAATGTTCTCGTACAGAATAAATTCATCAGCTTAAAGGTCTTCTTGGAACTCTTCAAAACCATGACGATACAGTTATCACCAAAACACAGTACAGTAAATATAATTATGTTTTATAACAGTCAATATAGGTTACGGCGGAATGAAACACAACAGCAATACAGTCAACATTACGCAATACACATCACACGTGTAGTTCAACGGATAAACTGGGTCAACATGGTCAACATCAATAAACAGTAAAAATGGCTCTTTTGATGAAATCGGAACTTGAGAATGCATGGCGATACAGTTATCACCGATACAAATTGAATAATGTCAAATGAAAATAGCATATATATATATAAACAGGATCCAAATGTTACAGAAATAAAATGTATGATCATGATGATGCAATGAGATAATTCTCACGTGCTTTCTCGTTGCCAACGGAATACATGTAGACATTCATAAATAATTCACAAAGACAGTACGTACACGAGACGAGACATGGTCTGTTCTTCAGTTAAAAAAAAAATCCATTTAAATTTCGGTATTATAATATAGGTTCAGGTATAAATTTTTAAAATCAATGGAAAGTGTTTAGCATCATGGCGGCATATCAAAATCCATCAGGAACGGTCGGTCAACTTTAGAGGCAAAAATGTTCAAAATCTATGAAAGATTAAACTAAAAAAAATGTATACTTCTTTATCCACCGATCGTTTAGGTACTCCACCATATTACATACTGATACATAACAGGACAAAAAAAATAAATTTTGAATCCAGGTTTTCTCCATACCTTTCATTGTTTCATTTTTACTAAATAATTTTGACTGATAGCGTTGAAACGCTTCGCAGTTGAGAAAAACTGACTCAAACATAAAACAATACTTCCCCCTTCATGCCCTTTAAACTAAATGGTTGCTCCCTTATTGTTTTTTGCTGAAAACGAATTTATTGGTGAGTCCATCTGACCTTGACCGTGACCTTATTTTTATGGTTCATTGGCCATGGGGAATGTTAAGTTTAATTTCCACAATAAGGTATGTTCATCAGATACTATAAGCAATAGAGTCACTGTATAATTATTTGGTATATGGTATGAAGTTTGAAAATTATTAAGCAGGTGAGCTTTTGAAGCCTTCTTGTTTTATTACTTATAGAGTACCAGTTATTCTGCCATCAATTCTTATAAAAGTTTTCCTTGAATATTTTTTGGACATTGAATCTGGGGGGAAAATGTGTTTTTAAATTTTTACCAAAAGTTTTTTTAGCACTGTCAACTCAGTCTTTCCCAATCCTTTATTTTCAAGTGTTTGTCGTGTTTCTGAAATAACTTTCATTTCATAAGGCAATTTAAGACCAAAAGTTTGGATATGCCCCAAATAAATTTTAAAATGTTTCAGAAAAAAAATTGTAAATACAGTCGACTCTCGTTATCTCAAAGTCAGTTGGACCAGACAAGTAGAGTCAACTGTACACAGAAATAAATCTTAAAAGTTGAAACATTACTAAAAGAGGGAAGACTATTTTTATTTATTTTTCTAACTAGGAACTGAAAGATTACATGTTACAATTTCTTATAGATTTGATTTTTAACATTTGTATCATTTCAGACACCTCATAGATTCAGATGTATTTTCAAAATCAGATCCAAGTAAGTATAAATGTTCCAGAAGAAGCAGCATTATATTGAGATATGTATTGTAGCACTGGAGATCAACCCCATAACATGATCATAATTTTTATGCCCCCACTGTAGCGGAGGGTGCATTAAGTTTTACCCTTGTCGGTCTGTATGTACATGCGTTCGTCCGTACATCCTGAAATTGGTTTCCGTTCTCTTTAATATTTGAGTTTGCATTAACCAAATGTTATGAAACTTATACACAATGCTTATTACCATAAAACACTTATCAAGTTTGAAATTTGGTGGTGCCACTTTAACAGTTCTAGAGTTATGCCCCTTTATAAATGGAAAAATTGCAAAATTTTTAGTTTCCGTTCTCTAACTTTAGTTTGCATCAACCAACTGTTATGAAACTTATACACAATGCTAAGTATCACTAATATACAGATCAAGTTTGAATTTTTGTAAAATTACTATAACCGTTGTTGAGGTATGCCCCTTTATAAATGGTAAAATTACAATTATTTTAGTTTCGGTTCTATAACTTAAGTTTGCCTCAACCAAATGTTATTAAGCTGATACACATTTGCTTATTTCCTCAAAATACACATCAAGTTTGAATTTTAGTGGTATCACTTCAAACGTTCTAGAGTTATGCTCCTTTACAAATGGAAAAAAAGGAATCTAATATCTATTAAAAAAATATCAATCTTATAATTATTAAAAGTATTTTTTTATACGACTGCAACAATTTTTGCGGTCGTATATTGGTTTATTACATTGGTTGCAATAAATTACCTTGATTTCCCAGTTAAATAAAAACCGAAAATTTCACATGTGAAATAAACGTGGTTATTTCACTCTCTGACGTCATACAACAATAGGCGTTGTCAAGATGTCGATAACGGCTGATCAAAACAAATTGTGAATGTGTAGAAAAAAGATATAGTTTCTTACATGTTTTACATTAATTCCTTTAAAAAAAGCCATTTAAGGAATGACTGTAATATTTTTTCTGTCTATGAAGAAATAACATAAAAAATTTGGTGCACACTGAATAACACGCGTAACAATGTTTATAACCACAAATGGAAGTTTGGGATTGTTTTTTGGGGTTATGGTCCTTAAGGTTTAGAAACAAGCATTTATCTAGTGTCAGGACAATAAGTTGTATATAAGTATTTCAATTGTTCTAAAATTGTACCACAATGTTTAATACCATAAAGTAGAAGGTTGGGATAAATTTAAAGGTTATGGGGCAAACAGTCTAGGAAAAAGGGGCCAAAAACAAGCATTTTTGTAGTTTCAAGATAAAAAATTGGAGTTATCTTTCTTTGTCCAGAAAAGTTGTTGAATCACCTAAAACCAATGCTTTATGAAATCTTCTTTAAAAATTGGAGTTATCTTTCTTTGTCTAGAATAATAGTTGAATCAACTTAAATCAATGCTATATACCATATACAATGCAATATTCACTTTTACTATCAACTGATAAATTAAAGCAATCTTTACCATTCAGTGATTACACGCACTTTGATTACCATTCTAGGGTAATGCCCCTTTACAAGTGGAAAAATTGAAGATTTTTTTCGTTTCTGTTCTCTTAACTTAGTTTGTCTCAACTAAATTTAATGAAATGTGTATATAATTTGAAATTGGCAAATAGACTTTTTTATATAGACTGTTGGTTTTCCCATTTGAATGGTTTTACACTAGTAATTTTGGGGCACTTTATAGCTTTTTGTTCGGTGTGAGCCAAGGCTCCGTGTTGAAGGCTGTACATTGACCTATAATGGTTTACTTTTATAAATTGTTATTTGGATGGCGAGTTGTCTCATTGGCACTCACACCACATCTTCCTATATCTATATAATGTTTATTACCTCTAAACACAGTTTAAGTTCAATTTTTGGCAGCTTCACTTCCATTAGAAATTTGAATTGAGATCATTTTTTGAATAAGGGAAAGGGGGGAGGTTCAATTTTTCTCATTTCAGATTTCAGAAATTAAAAAGAAAATTTCTTCAAATATTTTTTTTGTCGAGAGGATTAATATTCAACAGCATAGTTAATTGCTCAAAAGCAAAAAAAATATTTTAAATTCACAGGACCACATTCATTCTGTGTCAGAAACCTATGTTGTGTCAACTATTTATTTAAATTGGAGTTATTTTCCTTTGTCCATAATTGTAGTTGAATCAATTTTGAAAATTGATTTTAACCAATTGCAATTATGGACAAAGGAAGATAACTCCAATTTAAAAAAATAATATTAACAATTACTTCAACTACAACCAATGCTTTATACAATGCAAGGTTCACTAAAAAAATAAAAACAATCTTTACAAGCACTTTGATTAATGTTCTTCAGTTTTGTTCTTTTATAACCTTATATGATATCTTGTTTCTGTTTTTTTCTGTTTTTTTAACTTAACTCAGTTTTAGTTCAAATTTTGGAAGTGTCACTTTTACAGTTCTTGAGTTATGTCCCATTATTATGTTGTATGCTAGTGGGGGCATCATCTGTGTCCCTTTGGACACATTCCACATTTATTTTCTAATATCCTTTGACATATGCTCCTACTATATGGCACGTATTTGCATCACATTAAGAGGATGTATGGTGTATAGAAGTCTATTTGCCAATTTCAAATTTGATTCAGCTCTTAGCCTCTTAAGGTGGTACATAACACTACAGGGAGATAACTCTGTAAAGTCATCTAAACGTTTTAATTACGTTGTGTTGTAAAAGGAATATTAAGCTTCTCATTGATCAAAATTGGTGTTTGTCAAATTGCTATATAACCAGTGTAATTTTTCTGACAAAACGGTTGGTTCAAATTTTTTTTAATTTTTATCTTTTTGTCAGAGAGTCAAAGTAAATACTTTGTCAAAATTTTATGAAAATTAAACGAGCTAAATTAATTTTAGTGAAAGTGTTGGGTACCACCTTAAACAAATCAAACACAAGTTTTTTTCCTTTTGCAAAAATACATTTAGAGTTGGTTTTATTGTCGGGCCTTCGACTTTAGTTGAAAAAGCGAGACTAAGCGATCCTACATTCCGTCGTCGTCGGCGGCGGCGGCGTCCACAAATATTCACTCTGTGGTTAAAGTTTTTGAAATTTTAATAACTTTCTTAAAACTATACTGAATTTCTACCAAACTTGGACAGAAGCTTGTTTATGATCATAAGAAAGTATCCAGAAGCAAATTTTGTAAAAATAAAATTCCATTTTTTCCGTATTTTACTTATAAATGGACTTAGTTTTTCTGCGAGGAAACATTACATTCACTCTGTGGTTAAAGTTTTTAAAATTTTAATAACTTTCATAAACTATCCTTGATTTGTACCAAACTTGGACATAAACTTGTTTATGATCATAAGATAGTATCAAGAAGAAAATTTTGTAAAAATAAATTTCCACTTTTCTGTATTTTACTTATAAATGGACTTAGTTTTTCTGCGCGGAAACATTACATTCACTCTGTGGTTAAAGTTTTTAAAATTTTAATAACTTTCATAAACTATCCTTGATTTGTACCAAACTTGGACAGAAGCTTGTTTATGATCATAAGATAGTATCAAGAAGAAAATTTTGTAAAAATAAATTTCCACTTTTCCGTATTTTACTTATAAATGGACTTATTTTTTTTGCCAGAAACAAAACATTCACTCTGGTTTAAGTTTTTAAAATTTTTATAATGTTCTTAAACTATCCTGGATTTCTACCAAACTTAGACAAAAGCTTGTTTCTGATCATAAGATATTATTCAGAAGTAAATTTTGTAAAAAAAAAATTCGCTTTTTCCGTATTTTACATATAAATGGACTTAGTTTTTCTTCCAGTTAACATTACATACAGTCTGCAGTTAAAGTTTATAAAACATTTATTAGATTCTTAAACTATCCTGGATTTTTTACCAAACTTGGAAGCTTCTTTCAATCAAAAGACAGTATCGAGAGGGAAATTTTTATTGATGTTTTTCCTCATTTTTGTTGAGTCTGCGATTAACAGCAAAAGTAGGCGAGACACTGGGTTCCGTGGAACCCTTACGAATTTTATGGTATTATATACATGTATATACAATACTGAAAAAAATGACTTTTAATGAAACACTTTAAATGTACCATGTTTTAAATTGTAATTTTATTTTATTTTAGTTGGTGTGTTGTTCGAGATGGATAGTGCCAACAAACAATACAGAGAAGTATGCAAATATTTCAGATAAGATCTTGCACTAGAACACTTAAACATGAACAATCATGACTTAAGGATGTACTTAGGTGAAGTTAGGTGAAAATTAATAAATTAAGAAGTTAAAAATGATACTATAAGCTGGTAAAGCATCAATTAAGGATAAAAATAAGCTTAAAATATTGATAGGTCATGGACCTCCTTTTCGAGATATTTGAGATTTAAAATATGGCGGGAAAAGGCTGACTCGGACTTTTACCTTATATTTGCATTGGTATTATTAGGTCTCAAAACAAAAGAAAGAAAATTGAGAATCTTCTAAAATTTTGGTTAATGACCTTTCACAAGCTATTAAGTCTTATATGAAAAAATAAATGGGTGTTATGGGGCAAAATATTTTACATTGTATTGTATGGAAAAACACCAAGGAGTCCGAACATTTGGCACAAATTCCAAAACCTCACCTAAGTACATCCTTAAGTTTGGTTTTAGTTTATTAAAAAAAAAGATTATGGATGTACTTAGGTGATCTAAGGTAAAATTAAATAAATCAAGAATTCAAAATTTATAGTTTAAGCTGGAAGAGTATTAGTTAAGAATCAAAATAAGCTAAAAATACTGATAGGTCATGGAGCTGCTTTTCAAGATATTTGATTTATGAAATATGGTGGGAAAAGGCTGACTCTGACCTTTACCTTATATTTGCATTGGTATTATTTGGGTCTCAAACAAAAGAAAGAAAATCAAGAATCTGCTTAAATTTTGTCAAATGACCTTTTATGAGCTATTAAGTCTTATGTTAAAAGATAAATAGGTGTTATGGAGCAAAATATTTTACCTTGTATTGTATGGAAAAACACCAAGGAGTCCGAACATTTGACACTCATTCCAAAACCTCACCTAAGTACATCCTTAAGTATTCCGGAAGTTCCAGATTCTAACAAATATATTTTTTTTATTTTGAATAAGGCAAATGTTGATTTTGCAGCAAGAACACTATATATATTTGACAACACAGTGTCCTACAATCTTGAAGTGTTAGGTTCTAGATTTGAAATACATTTCAGTAGATTTTTTTTCAATTTCCCCTTGAAAATTTTAACTTAATTATTGATTGGTTTGTTAATGTTTGAACGCATTTTTTTAGCATTAAGCAACTAGAAATTATTTAGGTTTTATCTGCAATATGACATAATGTTTCTCTTTTTCAGCTGGGAAGAACTGAAATTATCTGGAATAACTTGAATCCAGACTTTGTAAAGAAATTTGTGATGCATTACTATTTTGAACAAAGTCAGAAACTGAAATTTGAAATGTAAGTTTAAAAATTATTGTATGTTTGATTTTGATTTTTTCATTTTCCCTTGATGTGTAAAAAGTTTATTCATTTTGTTTACTATGATCAAAATAGCAATATGTTGGAAAGGTTTTGAAATATACCTATAGCTTAGATATTTTTTTAAAGCACTAACAATATACCTGATGTTCCCCTGTACATAGTTGCCATGGTTTTTTCATTAAATTGACTTTTGTCAGTAAGGTCAGTGGAAAAAATTACAAGGAGGTCCAAAAATACATTAAAGGGATCCTTTAAATTTGTTCTGCTGTGTTGTAATTTAACAACTACATATATTTTTGTAAAGAAGTTGATCCCTCATGTGTTTTATGATTGGTTATATTTACTTTGCAGATATGATGTTGATTCCAAATCAGCTGACCTGTCAAAGCATGTAAGTATAGGTACCATGAAATGATATTGTAACTATATATTACACAAATATCATTAACGGATGATCAGTAGAAATTCAGAAATAAAATCAATAAAGAGAAATTTAAACAAAGAAAAAAGTCTGCTTAAGTTATTATTTACTATTTAGTCCACCAAAATTTAAAAAAACAGTTTTCGTGATTTAAAAAGAATTTCCTTTCAGCCAAATCTGGAGGCGTTTTGTTTTTCGGTAGTGTGGCCATTTAGGTTGTCGGTCTATCTAGCTGTCAGTCCAGTTATAAGTTCTGAAGTTAAAGTCCAATCAACTGTAGTTCCCTATGATATGATCTTTCTAATGTTAATGCCAAATTAGAGTTCTGACCATGATTTCATGGTCCACTAAACATAGAAAATGATAGGGCATCTGTGAACTATGTAGACAGTCTAGTTTATTATAAATGTGAAAATATTTATGAAATAATGTACAAATTTAAATTAATTTTTTCTAAAATACATTTTGATTTATTTTGCAGGACTTTTTAGGAAGAATGGAATGTACACTTGGCGAGATTGTTGCTGCAGGAACCAGATACACAAGGAGACTTCTGTAAGATTTTTTCTTTTCAAATGTTTTTTTTGCATGTTTAGACAATGCAGATTTGATTGTTGCAAGAAAATTAAATGAAATGACACACAACATATATATTTTTTGTGATTTATCCAATCATAAATGTCTCTTTGCTTGAACTGTTTTGTTGTTACACTTCATCAACTAAAAGTCATGGATATAAGAATTCAGTTTGTAGAATTTAACAAACAAAAAATTCATGAATAAAGTTTAACAACAAAAAGAAACAAAACTTCTTTCTTTTATTTCCTTGTCCCATAAACAAATAAGTAAATGATAAAATAGACATTATCACAAAAACAGGAAGTAAATAAATTGTTGCCAAGGAGACAGAGTAGTCTTTTGTGACCTTTGCTAGTAATCATTTACAAAAATGTGATACAAAAAATTCTCTTGGTGCTTGATTAGGCTAAACAAAAAAGTATGTGTGTTTACTGTCACATGCTGAAAAAAAACCCAGAGTTTAGGGATTTTTTTTTTAATTCATAGAGTCTATGGGAGCAACATTGTGACTTTGACAGTGCTTAATCAAAAATGGCCAAAAAACTTTAGGGTAGGTAGGGGTACAGTAAACACAGATACTTTTTTTTTGGCCTTAAGATTACAGGTGATAACGAAAAAGCGATATCTTGTGATATTATTGCAGGACTGTAAATAACAGTCCTACTAAAAAGCACCTGGGAGCGCCGGGTGATGAAAACGCGCCCTGAGAAAAGAAAAAGTGCCCAGGGGGAGAAAAAACAGTGCCTGGGGATAAGGAAAGGCGCCCAGGAGAATCTAATAATAATATGTTATAACAATAAATGTTCTCCTGAATAAAAAAAAAAATTAAGGGCATACGATACAGTTACACTAACAGGGGAGGTAATGACGTTGCTAATGTAAATTGTTATTTTCGCGACGTCAAACGGTGACTTATCGGGAAAAGATGCAGTTTTTGGCTGATTTTTATCATTTGTACTGATTTAACTTCAAAACGAGTTGATGTCTTTTTTAAAATGACATTTGGTTTGATTACGTAAGGAGACTGTACAAATTTTCATGAAATCGTAAAATTTTCATGAAATCGTAAATTTTTATACGACCGCAAAAATTTTAATTTTTTGGTCGTATATTGCTATCACGTTGGCGTCGTCGTCTGCGTCGTCGTCGTCGTCGTCGTCGTCGTCGTCCGAATACTTTTAGTTTTCGCACTCTAACTTTAGTAAAAGTGAATAGAAATCAATGAAATTTAACACAAGGTTTATGACCACAAAAGGAAGGTTGGGATTGATTTTGGGAGTTTTGGTCCCAACATTTTAGGAATAAGGGGCCAAAAAGGGCCCAAATAAGCATTTTCTTGGTTTTCGCACTATAACTTTAGTTTAAGTGAATAGAAATCTATGAAATTTTGACACAAGGTTTATGACCACAAAAGGAAGGTTGGGATTGATTTTGGGAGTTTTGGTTCCAACAGTTTAGGAATTAAGGGCAAAAAAAGGGCCCAAATAAGCATTATTCTTGGTTTTCGCACAATAACTTTAGTATAAGTAAATAGAAATCAATGAAATTTTAACACAAGGTTTATGACCACAAAAGGAAGGTTGGGATTGATTTTTGGAGTTGAGGTCACAACAGTTTATGAATTAGGGGCCAAAAAGGGGCCCAAATAAGCATTATTTTTGGTTTTTGCACCATAACTTTGGTATAAGTAAATAGAAATCTATGAAATTTAAACACAAGGTTTATGACCATAAAAGGAAGGTTGGGTTTGATTTTGGGAGTTTTGGTCCTAACAGTTTAGGAATAAAGGGCCCAAAGGGTCCAAAATTGAACTTTGTGTGATTTCATCAAAAATTGAATAATTGGGGTTCTTTGATATGCTGAATCTAACTATGTATGTAGATTCTTAATTTTTGGTCCCGTTTTCAAATTGGTCTACATTAAGGTCCAAAGCGTCCAAAATTAAACTTAGTTTGATTTTAACAAAAATTGAATCCTTGGGGTTCATTGATATGCTGAATTGAAAAATGTACTTAGATTTTTAATTATTGGCCTAGTTTTCAAGTTGGTCCAAATGGGGGTCCAAAATTAAACTTTGTTTGATTTCATCAAAAATTGAATAAATGGGTTCTTTGATATTCCAAATCTAACTGTGTATACATTAAGGTCCAAAGGGTCCAAAATTAAACTAAGTTTGATTTTAACAAAAATTAAATTCTTGGGCTTATTTGATATGCTTTATCTAAATATGTACTTTGATTTTTGATTATGGGCCCAGTTTTCAAGTTGGTCCAAATCAGGATTCCATATCAAGTATTGTGCAATAGCAAGAAATTTTCAATTGCACAGTATTGCACAATAGCAAGAAATATCTAATTGCACAATATTGTGCAATAGCAATTAATTTTCAATTGGAGTTATCTTTCTTTGTATAGTATAGTAGTTGATAATATATGTTGGAAATTTGCCAGACATGACTATGATGTCATTTTCTATTTTTATTTGCCAATAACTTTATGTAAATAACTTCATTGGAAATATGCCAATATAAAATGTTGCTGATGAAGCTTTTTTTCCTTATCTTATCTAAAATGTTTTTAGATAATGTATGTTGGACATTTGCCAGACATGACTATGATGTCATTTTCTATTTTTATTTGCCAATAACTTTATGAAATGTTGCTGATGAAGTTTTTTTTATTGTTTTATACAATAAACAATGTATATTCACTTTTACTACCAACCAATCTTTACCATTCAGTGATAACAAGCACTTTATTTTACATTTTAATATTTTATGATGTATTTAAAAGAGTAGTTATTGTTGCAAACTCCATTAGAAATTTGAATTGATATCAGTTTTGGAAAAAGGGAAACAGGGATGTGAAAAAAAAGGGGGGGGGGGGTTTAAATTTTTCTCATTTCAGATTTCATAAATAAAAAGAAAATTTCTTCAAACATTTTTTTGAGAGGATTAATATTCAACAGCATAGTGAATTGCTCAAAGGCAAAAAAAAACTTTTAAGTTCATTAGACCACATTCATTCTGTGTCAGAAACCTATGCTGTGTCAACTTTTTAATTTTAGATTTAAAAAGGTTTGAAGAAGAAATCTTTAATTGATTTTGTTTTGTGTAAAAAAAAAACCATGTAATGTCAAAAATTTGATCACAATCCAAATTCAGAGCTGTATCACGCTTGAATGTTTTGTCCATACTTGCCCCAACTGTTCAGGGTTCGACCTCTGCGGTCGTATAAAGCTGCGCCCTGCGGAGCACCTGGTTTTAAATTTGATTAATGTACATAAAAAAATGACGTTTTTTTTCTACATTCATGAACATTTGATAAATTTGAGTTATTTGTAAAAGAAATGTCTGAAATTTGGACCTCAATTTACTCAAAAAGTAGCGCATGAAGGTGTATTTTCTATTACATATTTGATTTAATCAGGTAAAAAATTGCCTACGTGCAAATTTTCATCAAAATTTAAATACGGGATCAACACTGCATCGTATGCCCTTAATATAAATCGGGATATGTACGATGCTACGATCTGGAATTGGCAGACTTTGAGATGTTTCTCACTGACAAAAATGTAAATTATTCATGTAAAGGTTTTTTCCCATAACCAGTCAAATGAAAACACATACACATCAGCTTTATTACAATTGACAGAGATGAGATTTGTAATATATTACGTATTTAAATAATAGAGAAAAGATAATAAATATTTTTGTTCAGACAATGCAAAAGGTAACACTTATGGAATTTTTATATTTCATTATTCTACATCCGTTTTCTTCAAACAATCGTAAACTGTACACACTGTTGATTATGCATTTTTCAGTTTTATATCGATTTTGAAAAACAAGTCTTTTGATGTCTTACATTTTATAAATCTTTAGCACAAACTGTAATCGATCCATTGGTATCTGTCTTTCGAAATAGTATTCAACATATATTATTGTTAAAATTGAAACATTCATACTTGTTTTTGTGCTTTATTACAAATGTCTATTATCTGAATTTGCAAAATACTTGTCTAAAAAAATAATCAGTATGCATAACTTATTTCATCGACACAAAGTTGTCTCATGCCAATACAATATCTATAAAACGTCCCCGGGCGCTGTTTTTTCTTCACCAGGTGCTTTTTCTTTTCCCCGGGCACTGTTTTTCCTCCACAGGTGCTTTTTCTTTTCCCAGGACGCTTTGTCTTCACCCGGGCACTCCTGGGTGCTTTTTAGTAGGCGCTTTTTAGTAGGACCCGTAAATAATTCTCACAGGAAAATTGACTGTAGTTTTTTTTTAAGAAGCATTTTTAATGAGAAAGGCTTCATTCATGAAATTGGTTTTATTTTGAATACAGTAGTGAAAGCTTTTTGTTATTTTTTCAGTGGACCAAAGAAAAACAGTGGGACTATAATTGGTAAGCATATAGAAATAATTCAGAATTACTGTTTTAATGGTTATGTAAGTGATGTTTGATACTATTATTCTCAATGTTATTTTTTCATGTATTAGGTTAGATGTTGAAGTCAACTCTATTACTTAAGTTTGGATTTTTAATATAGCTTGGTACCGGTAAATGGCAATAATGTAATAAGGTAAATGCTGTTTGTTTTGAAATGATGAAAGAGAAAAAAGATATTGATAGAGGTTTGCATCCAGTGTCAAAAGTTTCATGCATAATTAGTACTTAATATATAATATATAAGCAAGTAGGGTCTAGAAAGTAGGTGGACTAGAAGAATATTTTAAATGACACTAGGTAGATGTGTAATGAAGGCATATATAATTGGTTAGGGTGAGAAAATGTTCTTTGTAAATGTGTTTTTGCTTCCGCCACTAGCAACAGGGGCATTTCAAGTTTGTTCTTTGTCCGTTTCATATATATGTTCCAAAGTTGGTTTCAGCTATCTGAGTTAATTTTGCCTCTACCAAATTTAAAGAAACAATCCTTATTACAAATCTACTTCAAATTTGGGTGGTGTCACCTCATATTTCTTGAGTTATATCCCTTTATAAATGGAAAAATTGTTGAATTTGCCATATTTGCAATTATCTGTGTCCCATGGATATATTTATATTTTGTTTGTTATATAAGTTATCACATTTACTGTCTCTGCTGCATATGTTATAGGAAACAGAAATATTTTAACGAAATAAAAACTAATGATATTCTATTGTTATCAGAAATATTATTTTGATTATTTCAGTTGGTGTAGAAGAATTAAGCAGCTGTAAGGTAAAAACATGAGATTATCTTAACTTACTAACAACAGTTTATTTATAAGTTCGAGTACAATTATCTTACTCAAAATTTTTATGACTGCATGGCTTATTCATTCTGTTCAGTCCCCTCACAATAGGCAATAATTTCCAACTTCACATTGGTTTGTTAATGAAGGTTCAATGACACTCTTACTGGTTAGTCGGGGATGGTATGTAAAAGTAACATATTTTCTGCATTGAGTTCTTTGAATGTAGATAGATGGAGGTCTATTTTTTCTGTGTCTCTTCTCTTAATTACTCCGGTATCCTCCACCAATAAAAACTTGCCGCCACGAAAATAGCCTAAATGTGGTGCTTAAAAGTGGTGTTAAAACACCAAAAATCAAAAATCAAATCTCTTTAATTATTGGAGGGGTTTAAATATTGTAGTGGATTGTATGGAGACCTTATCATGTTGTATATTTATCTGTTTAGCTATTGTTGAGAATGTAAACCATTCTTTCTGTTTATATTAAAAATCTTTTATTTATTTGTTGCAGGAACAGGGAAATTTCCAGTTTAGGGCTTCCAAGTTAGATAAGAAAGATTTCTTTGGGAAATCAGATCCATTCCTGACTTTTTCAAGGGCAAATGAAGACAGTTCGTAAGTCTACATGTTATTCAAGTATAGCATGGGTTTGTAAAATGTAGAATAGCTGTTAATCAATTAATCATTGTAGTTAGCAGGTGTTTTTCTCAGAAAAAGTCATAGGCAAGAAGACCACCTTTCCAATTATCAAAAGCCTTGCTTGAATGGGAAACTTAAACACGTTAAAATTTTATCATTAAAACATTGAATACAAGATACAAATAATGAGTATTGATTATGATTTGCAAGCTATTATTTTAACTTGGAATTATTTTTAATTATGGAATTTGCATAATTTCTAGTGCTTGAAATTTTTAATAAATTCTAACTAAAATAATAGCCTGTTATGGGTTCATTTTTAAGAAAAAATTATGAAATTGTTTTAATTCAATGTTTGTATTGTAGGTTTACAGTAGTTCACAGAACTGAGGTTATAAAAAAGACACTGAATCCAACGTGGAAACCATTTACAATATCAGTCAGAGCTCTTTGTAATGGAGATTATGACAGGTAATACATTTATTAGTCTCCAACTACTGGTTGGGGTAGAATTGTTTATCACTAAAAGGACAATACTAAATCATTAATGATTTGTTTCTACACAAAATGAATGTTTTAACTTTGCATTGCTGTAAATATTTATTTCAGCTCTTTGGCATGATGACATGGACTTAATCAAAAAGTTATTAAGATGATAGATGGCTGGTTGTGTTCAGTGATAAATTAAAATGCATATTCAGGACGAGTACAAAAATGTTACAAATATTAATTCTAGACCAATACGCTGAGCCTGATTTTTTAAAATATGCAATTGAATATCAAGGAGATGCAGTAGGATGGCTTATATGACAACTATTCAACGAAATCCAAATGACTCAGATTTACTTTGTTTTTATGGTTGTGCATTGTTTGTTTGAATGAAAAATATAAAACAAAATAATAATGATCAGTTAAGCAAAACTTTACCTTGTTCTGTATGTATATAGTTAAGAAGAATTATTAAATTTTAAAATTTTCTGATAAAATTGTACCAATTAAGATACAGGTAAAAGACATGATTCTTTAAAAGTGTAAGTCATTACAGATTAGCAAAATATTGAGACAGGACAATATTTAAATATATTTGACATCCTTTGAATATTAGTTATATTTTAACAGGTCCATAAAAGTTGAATGTTATGACTGGGATGCAGATGGTGGGTAGGTATTTATTTTATAAGATTATTGCAAACCATCTTTTACAATGAATTGTTTGAAAAACAAGCAATTTGTAATTTAGTTTCAAAAGAAAAACAGTTATAAGATATTGTTGATACCAATTGGTTTTACTTGTTTACAATTTGAGAAAGATTTTTTGATAATATTTATTTGTCTTGTGGTGGAAGTGGTGATCTGAAGAAGAAAAAAACCCAATCAAAAACATATGTTTACATTAAGACAGTTACCTATCTTTGTAATATAACAATTAAATTGATTGTTATTACTTGAAACCATTATTTCAATAATTTACTTTTTAAATTTACTGGTGTTTGTATATATTTCAGCCATGATTTTATTGGAGAATTCCAAACAACACTGAGAGAACTTTCTAGAGGTCAAAGTCAGCAAAATATTTTTGAGGTAATTTCTTATGGAAGAATATGAGCTTCTTTTTACTTTATTCTAAACATTTTCTAAGTAAAAGTTATTTTTCAAAAACATTTACATCTTTAATAGAATAATTTAAATTACAATAAAGTTAGTTCAAGAACATTGATCCTTGGTCATATGCTAACTTTTACATATAATACAGTTTAATTAATCAAAGACCTTTGACATAATCTATCATCTTTGATAATTTTATACATAATATATGTACAAAATTGATAATTGAATAATTTTGTAAATCAAAGGGTAATAGTTTTCCTTTTTAGGTTTGGATTTTAACTAGCAGTATTTAACAAATTTAGAAACATAATGAAAACTTACATAGATGCTTTGTTTAAAACACCCTATTCAAATGCATACATAAACTTATTAAAAACAAAATGTCATGTCATCATATCTGTCTTAATATAATTACAGTGCATTAATGGAAAGAAGAGGGACAAAAAACTAAAGAAGGGAAAGTCCTATACAAATTCAGGAGTGGTGAGTATATCTGTCCTGTTGATACATTTAACACAGTGTGACATAACAACTACTTCTCTAGTATTGAATCCAGGAATTGATCTGAACATGATGTAACCTAATATGAGAAATATGGCCTTAACATCTCAACATTAATCTCTTAAACTGACTTGATTAAGCTTCCAAAAGGTTTGAACTCTACAACAATTTTTTTTAACTCTGAAAAAATATCTTGCTCGTATTGTTTCAGTGGTATATGAAAATGATAGAATTCACATTTATGATTGTTGTTTTTTTGTAAGTCATAAAAAATGTCACATCCAGAAAATATAATTTGAAGGAAAAAGAGACATCTTTCAACCAAAAGACCACAGGACCATTTGTATAATGTATATAAAGCAGTTTTAAAAAAATCATTAATCCTATGGTAAAATTGATATATTTCAGATAGAACTAATGAGTTGTAAAATGGAGAAAGTCTACACATTTTTGGATTATGTCAGAGGAGGGTAACTAAGATATTTTCATTAATCTTAATTTTTTTCTATGAAGAAGGAAAATATGCATTTCTTTTTTTTTTTCTATTTGCCATAAATACTGGTTTATGTTGGACATTGATCAACAAGTATTTATAAGTCTGTAAACTTATTTTGTGAATGACAAAATATAAGAAATGCCATTGTAGAATTAATTATACAGTTGAAAAATAACTTGTGTAAAGAAAATAGATCCTTTTCAATATCATCATCAGTGGTTTTAAAACATGTTTTGTTTGATATCATGTTATCAGATTTTGATAAATAGTTCCAAATTTTTGGCAAAAGATTTATTTATTTTCCTAACAAATTGCTATTTCAATAATTTGCTGAAAAACACATTGGATACATTTCTGTGGTGACAGTATTTTGTAATTTTATCTATAACTCAATTGCTCTATATTTTGTAAAAAAACATGCATATATATTAGATAAAATGCCAAATTTCTGTCTTCAATCATTTGCTTCAAAACAGACCATAACTCTGTTTTGTATCTGCATTTTGTATTACTTTTACAGGACACAGTTAAACTGTTCATTTGCAGTAGATTTTACAGCATCTAACGGGGATCCAAAATCTCCATCATCTTTACATTACATGAATCCTTACAGACCAAATTCATATCAAACGGCACTTAGATCTGTAGGGGAGATAATCAAAGATTATGATAGGTAAGATTGAAGTTTATATAGTGATACATGGAAAAATGTAAATCAAATCAAATTAAACAATTTAGTATAGTCTCACCTCTCTACATGTACAGTAAAACATTTATATAATATCTACAGCATGTTTTAATTAAAAGTACAAAACAATCTTAAAAACATTCGAGAGCCACTCTCAAAAGAGTTATGAGAGACTTAATTTTACATGAAAATGGAAAACTTAATATTTTTTTTTTTTTATCTATTTACAACATTCTTCCTTTGAATCAAAATATCATGGCAGAGTCTAGCAGAATAAAATCACAAATTTTCATTTGTAAATAAAAAATTTTGAATTTATATTTTATTGGTGCTGAAATATAATATATTGGATGATGCAACACAGAATTTTTCATACTTACATGTATTTTAAAAGATTTTGATATTCTGTATATGTAGCAATTTTTAATGCTTTGGACATATCAATTTATTTTCCTGATGCTTTAAAACTGTTGATATTTTCAGTGTTTGAATTGTATTTGCTGTTTAGAAAAGAAGAAAAGGAGAAAATCAAAATCTTGAAAAAAATTGTGAAATAATTAAACTAAGATAAATTTTGCATTTGTGTTTTTATTTTTTTCAGTGATAAATTATTTCCAGTTCTTGGTTTTGGTGCTCGTCTACCACCAGATGGTGTTGTTTCTCATGAATTTGCATTAGTAAGTTGTTAATAACCTTACATCCGAGGGATAGAAAACTGATGAGGACAGTTCAGCTGAAATTTACATTTTATTCCATCAAAGCACTTTGTAATCTTTTCTATATTTAAAAGTTTAAAGCCTATATAATATTTGTTCATTTTGAACATTTAAATTTGTAATTCAATCATAATCATGAAATCCACAAAAACTAGTATACCACGAATAGAAGTGAATCCATGGTATAGGAGAATTTGTTCATGAGCAATACTTTTACATCTATATAAATATGAATCAATACTTTTTTCTTCAGAATGGTAACCCAAACAATCCTTACTGTACAGGTATAGAAGGTGTTTTAGAAGCTTACAATAAAGCCTTACATTCAATACAGTTATATGGTCCTACAAACTTTGCTCCAGTTATCAATCATGTGTCCAGGTAAGTTCCATTATGATGTATAGTTGACCATGCTCTGTCCAAATCTTTGATCAGAAAATGAGGTTCAAGATTTATTTTGTGAACACACCCACAGAAAATTTGCAAACAGTAACTTTTTCCTATTTTGCAAAGTAATAACTGTGTTAACAAAATTGAATCCCTGAAGGGTTTTGTAAAAATAGATTTTACTGTAGTTTTTTGTTTTGTTTACATCAATTAGAAGCTGTGACTTAACAAACATTTCTATATAGAAATGTTTGTTAAGTCACAACTTCTAAGATATCACATTATAGAAATGTTTGTTAAGTCACAGCTTCTAATTGATGTAGTTAAAATGTTTTGAATTTCTACAATTATCTGCAGAGTAAAGATGAAAAATTGATTGACTCTAGGTTCCTAGAGATTCAGTTAGTTCTGCTTTGTAAGCAGTTTGTTTTATATGTCAAGAATAGTGTATATTGTATATTAAAATTGTAAAAACAAAACTATGATAGATAAGGGAAACAAAATTATATTGAAATACAGTTGCATTACGATCAACACATCTCAACTGTTCACAAGATAGTATACCAACCCACACAGTCATGCATTAGATTTTATTTAAAAACTTTGATAAACTTATTTAGAGTGGGGTGCTCATTTTCGCCACATCTTACCATGTTTTCTACAGTTTATGTTCAGGTCTAAATGTTTTTGAAGTATACTAATATTTCTATATGAAGATAACTTCAAATGCAAAATATACTTAAGCTTGAAAACCGGTTTGTTTTAAGAAAATCATCTGAAAAGTTAGATTAAAGGGTGTTTGAAATTTCCGGATGTTTTGTCAATGGGGGACACATATTCGCCGTTTTTACACATCTATTTAAAACCAAATAACGCAGCTTTTAACAATTTTTATCAAATCAATTGCATTATAGATGAATAGCAGACATTTCAAAGGTATAAAGAATTCAAAATTAGGGCATTCAGTCAAATATTTACTTAAAAATACTTCTTTGAAATCGTGTTTTTTATTCAGGAAATTGTCCGAAAATCGTTGTCCGTTTTTCGGTCATTTTCGGTAGGAGCCGCAATATGTCTCAGTTTAAAAAAATATTATATTTGTTATAAAAATATAATTTACGGGTACATTTCTTCCATTTCAGCCATCCTTTGAAGTTTTTACACCTCATAATCCTTAAACGGCGAAATTGTGTCCCCGGCGAAAATGAGCACCCCACTCTAGTGTTTTTTATGGAAAAGTATTGACGATAAGAATTTGATGTAATGGTTACATAATCATCCATACATCTTGTTTAACACATCAGTGTTTTAACAGTTTTTATTATAACAAGACCTTGCATTCATTTGCAAAATTAGTGCTGTATACTTGATCTACTATAAATGTGTGACAATGTTTTTCCTGTATTTTTATCAACTGCATGTGAGGCACTTCAAATTCTTCCTATATCTACTGTCACAAAATATGTTCTTCTTCCAAATGATAAGGGAGTAGACTCCTATGTTGTTTTGATGAATGAAAAGATTCATTTAAAGTGGGTCTCATTGGGGTCTAAGCATGACGCGGGATTGCCAATTTTTTGTAAGCGTGACACGTGAAAATCAATTTTTTGTGTCGTGAAAACGGGAAATGAAGTCTAGCGGGACACGGGATATTACAAAAAAATGAAAATTGCTTGTCTACATAGTGTAAGCGGGATACAGGAATCTGACAAAACAGTAAGCGGGATCTGGGATTAGAACCCCCCAATGAGACCCCCTTTAAAGACAATATATATATATATATATATATATTTTTAGGTTTGCTGAAGCTAAAACAGGAGGAACTGACTATTTTATTCTGCTGATTGTAACAGACGGTATAATTACTGACATGCCACAGACATGTGAAGCAATAGTTCATGTAAGTGTTTATTTTGTAACAGAAGGTATAATAACTGACATGCCACAAACTTGTGAAGCAATAGTTCATGTAAATGTTTACTTTGTAACAGACGGTATTATTACTGACATGCCACAAACATGTGAAGCAATAGTTCATGTGAGTGGTTCTGTAACATTTTGAGACAATTAAATTTTAAAACTACAACTTTCTGAAATTCTGTTATCATTTTATAATTATGCTATTTAAAAGAGATGAGATTGTAGAAACAGTAAAAATTACTCTGATAGAATTGTTATTGAATTTCAATGAATAGGTACAACTCTTATTATCTACAAAAAAAAAATAATGTTTTTTTTGTGTGATCATCATTCTTTGTTATTTAATCTTTGTGATGGGACAGAGCTTAACATTGACAAAGCTAGAAAAAGTTCAACAATATTTGATGTATTAACTGAAAATGAACAAGATAAGAGTTAAAAACAAGCCTTTGTACACTCTATATAAACTTCCTAGAATAGATTTCTGAAAAGTGGAATTTATTTATATTATCATTATATATATGATATGCAAAAATATTTTGACACCGAAATTTTAAATAGGGCTCTTCATGGTTAGTTCAGCCATATTGGATAGGGGGCAGATTTTTTTGAAAGAGGTGGAAATAGTATGAAAGTATGGGAAATCCTATGTCTGTTTCCAAGCAACTGCTTGGTTTTAATAATGTGTTCCCATATTTTTCACACCATTTTTTCCATTATGAAAATCTCTTATCCAATATGGCCTAACTAACTGTGAAGATCCCTATTGTGTTTGATTATGTCCATCAAAAATAAATTTACAAATTAAAATGTTATTTTGATTATTTAAGCAATGAGAAAATATAACATTAGATGAACCAATGAAACAAAGAAGAAATATTTGTAATAAACTGATTTTTTTTTATTTTTAGGCTGCAAGTCTACCAATGTCCATAATTATTGTTGGTGTAGGAGATGCTGATTTTGAAGGTTAGATATAGATTTAAGGATTTACTAACTGTGGAATCATTTATTTTCGTGGGTATCAATTTTTGTGGATTAGGGAAAACTTGCATTTTTGTGGCTATTTGATTTTTTGGTTTTACCAATCTCTGCATACAAAAACTGTAGAAATTAATATTACCTTGAACATTTGAATTCTTGGTTCACCTGTATCCACCAGTGATAGTAGTATTTTTTATATCATTTTAGCAATGGATGTTCTAGATGGAGATGATGTCAGGTTATCATCAAGAGGAAGACATGCTGAAAGAGATATTGTGCAGGTAAACATACACGTTGTCAGTCTAAATAATTTGCTGAAGAATTGATAACATAATGGTAATAATTTATGGTTCACTGATCTTCTAAAATAAATGAATAAAGGATGAAGCAATCAGCATAAAATAATTATTGGTCAGTGTAAAGTAGTCTTGACAGATTTTTATACGACTATCAAGCTTTAATGATGTGTCCAAATTTCCCCTAACTGTTCAGGGTTCAACCTCTGCGGTCATATGAGGTTGCGCTCAGCGAAGCATTTTAATCTTACCTTGACCTTGTGTTAATGGTTAATTGGTCAATGTTAAGCTGATATTTTTGTAAGTTTTAGAAAAATCTGTTATTGGACCCTTTAAAAAATGCCATGTCAAAATCACAGTTTGAATTTTTGCTGTCAAATTTGAAGTTTCATACTTCAAACTAATCTTGAAATTTTCATTTCAGTTTGTTCCAATGAGGAATTTTACTGGTCGTCAAGGAGACAATCCTGCAACTCTTCAAGCTATGTTGGCTAAGGAGGTACTAGAAGAAATTCCTGACCAGTTTTTGTCGTACATGAAGACACGGAACATCAAACCAAAACCCCCCCTACAGAGACAACTGACAATATCATCAGTAACATCTCTTCCAGCATCTGAGCAATGATTTTGATTACTGTGACAAAATAATCCAGGTCAATGATGTTCTATATATGTTGATATATTATATAAATAGTGCTGGTCCTGATTTAGTGCATAGGTTAAATAATTTGATTGTGATCCCGCTTATTAAAGGACAAAAGATGATTATTTGCAACAAAGAAAATATAATGTGATTGTGTTGGGATGAAAAGAAAAAGAATTGTGTAAGTCATGAACTATAGTCTAAAGTCCTAGTTAAGTGAGCATATTTAAACAAAAAATCAATTTGAAAATTTACAAAATAAGGTTGTCACATATTAGTTGTTAAAATATGTAATGAAGATTACTAATATTATATTTTCATTATTTTTTTTGAAATGAAATGTTAACTAACAGATTAAACTCCTTCATGTATTCTTAGGACTTGTTAAATGAATAATAGAATTTTTTTTTGCTCTATACATGAGGTGAAGTTTGTTCATATGGTGTATGAAGAATTTCGAATTATCGTCAGATTTGCATGAATTCTCTTTTTTGTCTTGAAAAAGCATTTTTCAGTTTTTAATGCAACAAAATTCCATCTCAGACCTTTTTTTTTTCGATATAGTGTGATTAAAAGTATGAAAAAAAATCAATTCAAATTGACATATTTATTAAAATTTTCATAGTTCTTTTAAAAAATCTTTTTTAGCTCACCTGGCCCAAAGGGCCAAGTGAGGTTTTCTCATCACTTTGCGTCTGTCGTCCATCGTCGTTAACTTTTACAAAAATCTTCTCCTCTGAAACTACTGGGCCAAATTAAACCAAACTTGCCCACAATCATCATTGGGGTATCTAGTTTTAAAAGTGTGTCCAGTGACCCCGCCAACCAACCAAGATGGCAACAATGGCTAAAAATAGAACATAGGGGTACAATGTAAAGGTTTTTTTAAAACATGTTTAGAACAGGCAACATTATTTCTATAACTTAAGTATAAGTAGATAGAAATCTATGAAATGTGAACACAAGGTTTATGACCACAAAAGGGAGGTTTGTATTGATTTTGGGAGTTTTGAGTTAAACAGTTTAGGAATTAGGGGCTAAAAAGGGCCCAAATAAGCTTTTTTCTTCGTTTGGCTCAATAACTTTATTATAAGTGAATAGAAATCTATGACATTTAAACACAAGGTCAATAACCACAAAAGGAAGTTTGGGAATGATTCTGGGAGTTTTGGTCCCAATAGTTTAGGAATTAGGGGCCAAAAGGGTCCAAAATTAAACTTTGTTTGATTTCATCAAAAATTGAATTATTGGAGTTCCTTGATATGCCAATTCTAACTGTGTATTTAGAATCTTAATATATGGTCCCGTTTTCAAATTGGTCTACATTAAGGTCCAAAGGTTCCAAAATTAAATTTAGTTTGATTTTAACAAAAATTGAATTATTGGGGTTATTTGATATGCTGAATCTTAACATGTACCTAGATTTTTGATTATGAGCGCAGTTTTAAAGTTAGTCCAAATAGAGGTAAAAAATTAAACTTTGTTTGATTTCAACAAAGATTGAATGTATGGGGTTCTTTGATATGCTGAATCTAACCATGTATTTTGATTTAGGATATTGGACCATAATAGGTAAATGTCCGATTTAAAAGTTTATAAGTTTAAGTTCTTAGACCACATTCATTCTGTGTCAGAAACCTATGTTGTGTCAACTATTTAATCACAATCCAAATTCAGAGCTGTATCAAGCTTGAATGTTGTGTGCATACTTGCCCCAACTGTTCAGGGTTTGACTTCTAAGGTCGTATAAAGCTGTGCCCTGCGGAGCACCTGGTTTTTTATTTTATATTCTTATTTGTTCTTTATTTTAAAAGGACCAAATTGAATTTATTCATACACCATTTCATTTCTGTGTTATAGTTAATCATTATTTAAAAATTTAAGATAAAATGAAAATAAAAAACTAAGGTTAATGAAAATTGGGCATTTAACCCTTGACCATAACATAAATTACTCCTACTTGCTTTGAAAATGATATTAGTTAATATTTCATTAGTATTTATATCAGCTGTAATGGGTACTTAATTTTCATAATTTTAACAGATGGTGGTTGAATTTCATGTCATATACAATGTTGTCACAATATTTGCAGCTTTATTAAACCAAAAGTGGTGTTTTACATTTACAGTTTTGATTATAAATCAAACATTTCAAAGGGCATTGAGAACATTGTAGTATAAATACTTGCCAACAAATACCAATATTTTCCAGGCTAATTTTTCATTTTTGGAAATAATGATAAAGAGTATTTATGTTAGATTTTGACATGTATTGATTTAAATAGACTAACGAATTAGTAGTGGTAATTGTAACTTATCCATGTATGTTTTTAAGGTTTTGAACTGATATGCTGATTAATCTTGAACATATATACCTGCTCTACTCTATAAGTAGGATTTTTTGGTTATTTTTGCAAGTACAAAAGTTAAAAAAATAATACCCTTGAAAAACTGTAAACATATAGATATGATACATAAGATTATATAGCATTGGAAATATTATTATTTATTTTGTAGAAAGGTATAGTCTTTCAAAAATATTGATCAGATTTGTTTCACATTCCAATTTCAAGGTTGTAGCTTTCTTCCGTTTAGTATTAAAACTGTATAGACCAGTTTAATATTTGTTCAAATTTTATGTTACGCAATGCCAAATTTCCATTTTATTTGATGTATGTCCAGTGGGAAGGGGCTCTTAGTGTTAGTAATTGTAGTCAACAATTAAAAGGACTGACAAATTACAAAGAAAATCCATGACACTTTTCAGAATTTTATTTGTTTGTTGGGGGTTTAATGCATCTCTTTTTACACTACCTCTATTTCATGGTTGTCAGTTTCATATTGCTTACTTTTTGATGGTTTGTCAAAAAAAAGAAGAAGAAAAATTATCATGTGATTGAATTTGTTAGTTAATTTAGTGCACCTTGCCTTATTAACAAATCACTGGAGAAAGACTTCAACACCTTCCCAAATATTGATTGTCAGTTGTAAGCTTCTCTGATTATACATGTTTATCGCTATTTTGTGCATTTTTCTTTTTATCTTTTTTTGTGATAATTTTTCATATCATGCTACTCGCTATCATTGGTCATCTCAACTCGATTGCTTTTCTCGCTTTCGCTGTGACCGGCTCAAGCAAGAAAATCAATCTTGTTGAGATAACCAACTATAATCTATAAATAGCTAAACAACAACAGTTAAACCCACCGTCTAGGAAAAGAATATCTATTTTCTCAGTATTATATTTTAGGTAGTAGAGAAAATCATATCATATTAAATTGTGATGTAATAGACTGAATTATTAGGCTTGCTACAACTTTTTAGGTTCCTAAACATAAGTCATTTATTTTGGTTATCAAACTCTTATTAATATATGTAAAAAAAATTAAAACTAGCATTGAAAAATATTTAACAGTATGCAATATACATCCAGCATCATTTGTCTAGTTAGGCATTTATATTAGACATTTCTGGTAAACATATAATTTTTTGGATTTAAACAGGTGTTTCACTGTATTTCTAATTTAAGAACCATGCTTTTGCTATTAACAACATATACTGCTGTAAATTATTTTTTTTATATTTTTACTAGCTTAGATATATTTCAGATCAAAATAAAATCCTATTCCTTTTTATCTTTATGAATGTATGAATGTACCTCTTGTATATATGTAATTTATATCCAACTCATAATGCTCATTAATTACTTAGAACAGTTTGTGTAATTGTTTTCATTGTTATTGATTGTGATACAATATCAGGTGTGTTCTCATTTCGCCTTAGCTGTGAATTCCAGGTAAAAAAGGTAAAAAATATACTAAGGCCAGATGGGAATTAAACTAAGGCGAAATATGAATTTAGATAAAAATATTAAATAAACAAATTAAACCTCTGTGTTTTTGTAGCAATTTTAACAACATTGAATTAGGGAATTTTTTCTCTTTAATTATTATTTTTAATAAAAGTGACAATTTTGTGACAATTTATATGATTTTAACAGAAAAAAAATCCACAATAAAACATGAGTCAGTAGGAAAGTTGCTTCTTTTATGCTTAATTTAATATAAGTTTCAATTGTATAAATTTTATGCAACCAGAAAGTTCTTAATAATCAGTCAATTATCCTTTACATTTTGCAACACAAAGAGTTTAAAAAAGAAAGAACAAAATGTATTCCCACAAACTTGTTTACATATATTACAGAAACTTAAATAAAATAAATAAAATAATATATTTTTTTTAAATTGTGTTATTATAATTATATATATAATAAAGATAATACATGTAAAAATACAAAAAAAAAAGATGTGGTATAATTGCCAATAAGACAACTCTCCACAAGAGACCAAAATGACACAGATATCAACAACTATAGGTCAACATACAGCCTTCAACAATGAGGAAAGCCCATACTGCATGGTCAGCTACAATAGGCCCCGAAATGTAAAACAATTCAAACAAGAAAACTAACGGCCTTATTTATGTACAAATAATGAACGAAAAAGAAATATGTAACACATAAACAAACGACAACCTGTGAATTACATGGTATACTATGACTTGACTTTTTCAAGCTTGGTCCAAATTATATAAGATTCTTCAATCTCCTGGAAAACATCACCAACCAACATATTAACCTCAGTATGGTGATGCAGCATCTTACATCCTCAAACATGGAAACTAAACGAACTTTGAACATTCAAATGTGTACATCAGTGCCTTGTTTTTTTCACAATATGAACTATACGGAAATAATTCTTATGTTATATGTATTAGACTAAGTGTTTTTTTCTCATGCTATTATTAAAAATATAACATGTACATTTTCTATATAAGTATGCAAATTTAAAATTGGGTTTTGAATTCAGTGCTGATTTAGATATGAAATACAAATGTATTTGTTATGATAGTATGATATTTGTCTTTTCTTTATTCATTGAAATATGAAATATCCATATACAATTTGTCATATCTAATAAGACTTTATTTAAAAAATATAACACATGAGTAAAAAAAAATCAGAAAAAGAAGAGCAGTATTTAAAAAGTGGGACACCAAACATAAATAAAATTTCATGGTAAAATTTGACATCAAAATAACAAATAATAACTAATTGCAATACAAACAAAACATAACACAATTACAATGTTTACAGAAGCTCCCATTTCGCCTTAGTTAATTCTTATGTACCTGAAAATTTGTACTAAGGCAAACTGGGATTAATTTTATGTAATTATTTTGACATCTAAGGCGAAATGAGAATAAGCCCAATATCATATACTGTTTACATATTTATCCTAAAACTGTTGTTTATCCTGTATTATATTTGATTGTGATACATTATCATACAATATTTACCCATATTTTGTTGAATATCATTGTATTTTGTGTTTTTACCTGTATTTTGACAATATTTTAGTAAAAGTATACCAAAGTATTTTTGAGTTATATTTTTTGTTCTAATTTTTGGGGCATTTGATTGAATGCCTTCCTTTAAGATAAATAACTGTACTGAGATTTGTGGTATAATAGCTAATGAGTAATCTATTTAAATGAGAATAGCTTCAGAGCAAAGGAATCAGGAACTGATTTTGTCTGGAAAAATTCCTCTGTAAATCAAATGTTTTATATTACTGTAAATTCAGAAAATTATTTCAAATAATGTGCCTGTGGAAGTATCCAAATAAAAAGAGCTCACATTCTGAAATCTAGAACATATATTTGTACACAGTTTTTCCTGTAATCACAAAAATTATTCTCACATTTTGGTATGTCATGTCAAATGGCAATAATAAATAAATGCATGCAATAATTTCTGAATTGACAGCATATCTTTAATGGAGCCTGATCAACAGTAGATCCTCAACATCTGGAGTCTGATATCTCTTGAAAGAATTCCTCATTTCAAAGTACACTACATTGAAACAGACCATGAAATTTTTAGACAAGGGACCAGTTTTCCAAAAAAAACCTCTAAAATGTACTCAAGTTCCTGGATATCATACCACAGAGAACGCAATCTGTTGAAAATTTTTATAATCCAGAGCCTGAAGTCAATAATACAAAAATAAAGTATTTCAGAACAAATCCATAAAAACAAATGATAAATGTGTAAAATTTATACTTGACCTGTATTTTGGTTTCTTTTTGTGATCAAATGATTTAGTTGAAGCTAAGTTAAGTCATCGATCACAAATTTAGAAAAGTACACAGTACCATATAAACAGCATTCTACAACAGATGCAGTATGCCCTTGGTAAAAATTATAAATTTTCTGTCTAGTCATTGGCAACCATACCACACTTTAGTTTTACACTCAAAATTTGGTAGCAATATATAACTGATTCTTTTCCCTCTGTTTCTCATTGCCACTGGAAGTTAAGCAAACAACAACCAATTAATTGATCAATCAATCAGTTATCTCATGCTCATTCAAGATTTAGAGGTTGGTTTTGATTCCATGCCAAGTCTAAACAGTTTTGAAAGTTTGTATTTGCTATCTCTTCAAAGCTAATGAGTTATGAGCTGATATTAGTCACCTATACTTATAGCCTGAACATTTACAACATAACCTCAACCTATAGTCATTGCACTATGAAATAAGAGTTGCACATACTTCTTAAAACAAAAGTTGGATTCTGCAATCTGCATATATGTTGCTACCAAAAATTACCAGAACAAGATAGTCCACAGTCAATTGAATCTGGTTGGGGATATTGAGGCTATGTACACAATGATGCCATGGGTTCTAACTAAAAATAAAAAAAATTAAAAAAATGCTAGCCATGTTGTGTTGAGCATACCCACACTTATCAATCAAAGAAAAAGCAAACAAGATGAAGGTGTTTTAAACATCTAAACTACTGGCAATCATCTTGAGTTGGTGTGGTTATTGTAATATTGAGAAAAGTACATGTGCAGTATTATCAAAGGGGAAGCAGGTATCTGATCCAAAAGTGCTCACACACTACAACTTGTCACTGTCAAGCTGCTGACTAAATGTGATGACATTCTGCTACATAGTTTTTGAGGTAACATAGTCCCCACTTCTAGAGACAGGTATAAGGTGTAGAAATGTAAGCATGTTCAAATAGTTCTGATTAAATGACCATGCAAGTTTCTGAAAGACACTTTACAGCAACAATTGATCAGAGAAGGAAACATAACCAGTAGTAAAAGTCTTTAGAATCTCAATGTTAAGCCCTCAAAAGTAAAAGCATTGTTTTGATAAGAAGATGTCCTAGATCATATGGCACCAAGTTTAATTGAAACACTATGTAAAAAAGGACTGAGATATTTATTGCACATATATCATGATTTTAATTTAAATATCAATGATGTCACTGTATTTCCAGTTTTTCCGCCAAACTGAAAACTTGGAGTCTTGATCTTATCATGCAGCTTTAAATCTAAAAAGTAAAAATTGTATTAATTAATACAGGCAACAAATTATTGAAAATGTACAACATTGAAACCACCAATTACAAACTTTACAAATGTAGATTGATCTTCTTACTGAATATGTTGATTTGCCATAAAGGAATGTCACATTCAATGGCAACCAAAAATTAAGTCATTTTAAAGACATATATAACTTCTGTAAAAAGCATCTATCTAAATAAAAAGAGATGTGGTATCTATGAGTTAACTATCATTTACATAGAGGACTTCCGTTTTTAATTTCCCTATAGTTCAGAATTTTTTATATTTCACTTTTTACATTTTACAACTTTTTAGTATAACAAAATATAAGATAAACTGTTATCACAGAGATATGTCTTGCTTTTTTGTAATTTTGATTATGCAAATGTTAAAAAAGCAATACTTAACATGTTACATAAGTAAGACAAATATTCAAAGTCGAAGAATCATGACTGAAGTACTTGGCAATGGCAATCTCTATTTAAATGAGATGTGCCAATGCTAATACAACTGCATACCAAATATCATTGACTTATCATAAGTCATTCACTATAAACAAACCTAAACACAAACATTAACTTGTAAAATTTTCAAAGTCAATGAACCATGTATAGGGGGTGGAGCTATATAATCTCCATGGACACAATACTTACAAATGCTAATAAATTTGAATACCAAATACCATTGATTTAACATTAATGTTTCATCTTCAAGGGGTACTAGCTACGAAATATATAAAAAAACTAAAGTTTGATTTTTTTTGTTCAATCAATAATGAAAGTGAAAAAGTGAAATAACAATTCGCTTTTTGCAGCCAAAAAGGTTCAATTTTGTCAAATTACGCTAAGAAATATTGATAATAAGGTTTTCACTTGCAAGTTAATGAGTCGACCTCTTTAAATCCGTATTCATGTGAACTTCAATTTAACCCCTAGCTAGAGATTGACAACGCATGCATTGTACGTGTACTGGTTATTTAAAGAAAAAGAATGTCAACAATGAAAGTGAAACTACGGTAAATCATTTGATTACTAATTCGATGCACATTAAATCATTCTTTTACGGTTAAAAGCAATGAGAAACATCTATTTTTAATCTATAAAATCAAATCAAACAGACCTATAAAAATCCAATTGCACGTGTTGGTTTAATCTATTCATATCTTTATTATGTTTACATCGCTTATATGGTCATCTGAGGTCAAATCGATAGTTAATTAGATGGCGTCTGGACTAAAATACACACGAAACGAACCTATATTTTATCTACCCCATGCTCTGTAAACTGTTTATTTTAGACTTTTGATAGTGTGAATAAATGTTTTACATTGTTATAAAACAAATATGAGAATTTGAGTCAAATCGGTGACCATGAATTTGACAGCTAGTGCCCCTTTAAACTAACCTAAACACAAAATATTACATATAAACTAAGCAAAAGTTTCAAAGTCAATAGACCATGACTAAAGGGATGAAGTCAAATATTCTCCATAGAAAATGAAATGTGCTAATGCTGACACAACTGAAGAACAATTAACATGTTAACTAAGCAAAATTTTCCAAGTCAATAGACATGACTAAGGGGGTGGAGCCAAATAAGCTCCATGGAAATGAGATATGCCAGAGCTTATACAACTGCATACCAAATATCATTGATCTACCACTAGTGGTTCCCCATAAACTGACCTAATAACAAACTAATACATGTATAATAAGCAAAAGTTTCAAAGTCAATAGACCATGACTGAGAGGGCAGGGCCGAAAAGTCTCCATGACATTGAGATGTGCCAATGCTTATACAACTGCATATCAAATATGATTGACCTACCACTTGTGGTTCACCATAAACTAGACCTAATCACAAACTAATACATTGTTGAAAGCGCTGTCGCCGCCGGAAACAGCATACCTATGTCTCGCCTTTTGAGTTCGTCAAGTGATACAAAAATATCTTCATACCTGATCCAAAGAATTCTACAAGCTGATCTTGTGTCCAGTTACAAGAGGTAATGATAAAGAGGCTATCATCAGACATTAACCTCTTCAGTGTTTGGAGGTAGGATTGTCGTGCTGGTATTTCATCTGAAGGCATCAGACTGATTGCATCATAAGTACCTTTATCTACACATACTTTATATGTATGACCAAGACAGGTGTATTTCTTGTTTGCATCATCACAAATCAAATCTGCCACCTGAAAAAAAAAATCAACATGTTATGTTTTATGAGAGTCTCATGTAATTTTGGATTGCAAAATAACAGCACTTGGTCATCCAAGATTTAAATAAAATAGACATAAAATCCATTAATTCCTGATTTTTTTTCTTCATAATGAAGAAAGTTAAGTGATCTTATTCAACTTAAACAGAATATTTTTGATTGATTCAAAAGATTTATCAATGAAGATGATAATAGAAGAGATAACTAACTTTTTAAAATAACAGACAAATTGCAGATTGTGTCAAGGGAGATAACCTGTTAAGAAAATGAATTAATAATGTGTTTAAAAAAAAATAATAAAAGTATTAAATTAAAAAGTATAATGCAAAAGGCTGAGACAGATGATACAGCAAAGATTTAAACATGAGTTGAATTAAGAATAGCCAATAGATTGTGACAAAAGCTCGAATTGGGATTGCAATGCAAGATTATTGTGACAGGGGAGACAACTGACAAAACAATGGAAAGCAAATACATTAAATTAAAAAGTATAACTATAATGTGAAAGGCTGAAAATATATCTCAGCAATATATGTTAAACTTAACCAATCAATTGCTATAAGGGGATAAATCAATGGATTGTGTTAACATTGAAACAATAAATTTTCTTAAAAGCAGATTGTACATATAACAATTAAAGATTCAGGAGTTTATTATAAATTGACTGCTTTTATGAACCAGATGCTCCGCAGGGCGCAGCTTTATACGACCGCAGAGGTCGAACCCTGAATGGTTGGGGCAAGTATGGACACAACATTCAAGCTGGAAACAGCTCTGAATTTGGATTGGGATTAAATAGTTGACACAGCATAGGTTTCTGACACAGAATGAATATAGTCTTATGAACTTAAAAACTTTTTTTTTTGCTTTTGAGCAATTAACTATGCTGTTGAATATTAATCCTCTCAAAAAAAAACATTTGAAGAAATTTTCTTTTTAATTTCTGAAATCTGAAATGAGAAAAATTGAACCCCCCCCCCCCCCCAATTTTTTTTCCACCTCCCCCTTTCCCTTATTCCAAAAATGATCTCAATTCAAGTACTTATGAAGTTTGCAACAATAACTACTCATTTAAATACATCATAAAGTATTAAAATATAAAATGTCATACAGTCATGGTTAAAATTAATATTAATTAATAGTAACTTCTAAAAAAATATATGGGGAATGTGTCCAAAGGGACACAGACATGCCCCCGCTAGCATATAACGTTATAAAGGGACATAACTTTAGAACTGTAAAAATGAAGCTGCCAAAAATTGAACTTAAACTGAGTTTAGAGGTTATAAGCATTACATACCCATTTCATTAAATTTAGTTAAGACAAACTTAAGTTAAGAGAACAGAAACAAAAAAATTCTTCAATTTTTTCACTTGTAAAGGGGTATTACCCTAGAATGGTAATCAAAGTGCTTGTAATCACTGATAGTTAAGATTGCTTTAATTTATCAGTTGGTAGTAAAGTGAATATTGCATTGTATATTGTATATAGCATTGACTTAAGTTGATTCAATTACTATTAATATTGACAGAGAAAGATAACTCCAATTTTAAAAGAAGATTTCATAAAGTATTGGTTTTAGGTGATTCAACAACCATTCTGGACAAAGCAAGATAACTCCAATTTATTGTCTTGAAACTACAAAAATGCTTGTTTTTGGCCTCTTTTTTGCCCTTTTTTCCTAGACTGTTTGCCCCATAACCCTTAAAATATATCCCAACCTTTTACTTATGGTATTAAACATTGTGGTACAATTTCAGAACAATTGAAAAACTTATACACAACTTATTGTCCTGACACTAGATAAATGCTTGTTTTGGGCCCCTAATTTCTAAACCTTAGGGACCACAACCCCCAAAATCAACCCAAGCTTCCTTTTGTGGTTATAAACATTGTGTTAAAATTTGATTGATTTCTATTTACTAAAATTGCCCTGACACTAGATAAATGATGGTTTTGGGCCCCTTTTGGCCCCTAATTCCTAAACCTTAGGGACCATAACCTCCAAAATCAATACCAAGCTTCCTTTTGTGGTTATAAACATTGTGTTTAAATTTTATTGATTTCTATATACTTATACTAATGAAATTATCCAGAAACCATACATCTTCAGACGACGACGCCGACTACGATGTGATACCAATATACAACCGCAATTTTTGCGGTCGTATGAAAACTACAAGAAAGCTGAAATTTCTATAACTTTTTTGCAGAGCAAACAATTATGTCTAAATAACAAAAAGCTTAACACTAAATGCTGACATCACAACTGTTTGTATTGGTTAACTACTTTGACCAATCTTTTAAATTAATCAGGTTGATATCATATTTAAAAAAATAAAAAGTGAAACATCCTTACTTCGTATTTTATATTTTCAACATTATTGCCTACAGATATAGACTTGGCTAATTCTATTCCACCTTCAGAATAGTCAACTCCTGTCAAATTACTGTAACCTCTCTGGCTCTAAAGTATAAAAAACATATCTTTTAATATTATTAATATAGTTTTTCATTTTATATCTACATGTACTATGATTTCCATGGAATATTTCAAAATTGTAATGATTAGTTTTTTTTTCTGTTCATGTAGATGATACTTATTTCATATCTTAATACTAATATCAGTGGCTGAGCAGGTTTTATGGATAGCTGAAAATCAGCTGATCCTAATGTTTAAATATGTTTTTTTGGATCACTGTCTGATTGCTGTACATTTAACACTCTTTGTTCATACAGATAGGATGTTCCAAAAATACCCTATCACATTTTTAGGGATATCCCAATAGACATGTTAAGCTAACCATTTTGCACTTGGCGCAAATGATTACATGGTCAATCAGTATTAAAAATAAATAATCTTTTAAGATCCTAACAATAAAGCAAAAATTATAACTTTGAATATCCCAACTCTTCCAGTGCGTTATTGCTTTTGGGTTACAAAGATATATTATAACAAGTATGAATATATAAGTTGGTATTTGTGCCCTCTTCATTTAGAAATATTACTGTTACCATATATACTTCATCATAAATTTGTCATCTTAATAAATTCAGGAAATGCTTAATATGTAACTTTGAAAAAACATAAACCTTCAATATTTATAAGAATGAGTGGTGATGTCATGTTTGGCAGAGCCAATACTATTGTACTAATAAAACCAAAAAATGTATTTAAAAGTGATTATAGAGATATGAATTACATTAAAAGAGATATGATTGAGAGGTTCAGCTTGCTTTAAGACCAGGTTTAATTCACCAATTTCTACATAATGAAATGCCTTTACCAATCAGAAATATGGCAGTTAGTTTCTGTTTGATTGATGTGTTTGAGCTTTTGATTTTGCCAATTGATACTTAAGGGACTTTCTGATTTGAATTTTTCCTTTTTTTTAAACTTTTTTCTGACTATAAAGAAAGTTATAAGTACACTACATATATTTACTCATGTTAGTCATCAGTAAAGAAGAATGTAAAACAACGTTCATGGACACAACAATAAGCAAACTACCAATTCTACAAGGAGCATTCCATTGCCACAGCCTAAATCTATTATGGAATCATCTGATTTTATTTCCTCATTATCTTCTATCCAGTCCAGTATTCTTTCCTGACTATCCTCTCCAAACCTAAAATTATTGAACAGGTATTAGAACTTTTTCTTTCTATAAACAGTTTTTCATTTTTGGTATCTTTATTCTTACTTCTTCTCCACCGATCAAAATTTAGTAAACAATTGACATCTTGGACAGATGTCTTGTACAGTACTTTGTTCACATCTATCATCTTTTACCATCATGACCATACTACATGTAATTTCTTGCGGATAAAGTTTCACTATCATGCAGCCTTGTTGTTTCAGTATACTTAAATTTCGTTTTGGCTATACTCACAAATCCATTGTTTCCTCAAATAAATTCAGTTATAAAAACAATTTTCTAATTAATTCTTGTGGACTCATAGTTAAGGAGAACAACACCACCAACTTTAATTTGTTCTTTGATATTTCCATATGCTTTTTGATATTCTCTCAATGCTGTTAAATAGTCATCTGTTGTTTCACATTGTCAAGAAGTGTCTTTATAAATAAAACATGCAACGTTTTCTTCCTTTATTCATATATTCTTGACACCCTGGTCACGGCACCAAAATTATGACATGTTGAGAATATGTGAAGGAAGAAAACCTTACATGTTATAATTTTGTAGTAATCTATAGAATGCCCAAGTATACAAGTGTAAGGTCAGAAAGTCTTTACATTACAATACAACAACTTAGGGACCTTCTGGTGTTGTGTATGTGCCATATTTACAACAAAAGGAGTTAGCAATGTTACCCGGGTAGAACTTCAATGGTACGAGATGATATAGTACTAGTTTACAACGATAGGAGTTAATAATCTTCAATGAAAATAACTGGTTCAGTCTCCTATTGATCAGTTGATTTCCATCATTCATTCATTGTCTGACAACTTTATATATAAAAAAAATATATAGTCTTTACAGTCATCACTATTTGGGCCTTGTAATCAATAAAATTACATACTGTCAGAAAACTTTATAAATCATAATGTTTACAGTAAACGCATTTGCTTTTGTGCACACGTGCTTACTGTTCAATAGTGCCTAATGATGATGATTCAAAATCACGTTGCCCTGGACCTGACATGTCAACAACTTTGGGTCGATATTGTAAGAGACCTTCCGAAAAATTATTCCGGAAGTAAATAAATTTTGACGTAATATGGGTCACGCGACTGCGCCATTTTGTAGGAGTTTTGATTATTAACAGATCTTACAACTGAAGTAACCTATTTATTCACAAACAAAAACAAGGTAATTTAATTTAGAAGTTAGATCTGAACTCATATTTCAGTTTGATCGCTATTGCCAGTCATAAAATTGCACAAGAACACCAGAAACGACTGTTCAATGACACCTAGTTTTTATTTTATTAAAATGTTGATCAACAGGACAAATATTGAAATAAACTAATCAACAAACTGTATAACGTCTGATTATACATAAAACTGCTTAGATGTCTATCATTCTTGCAAAAGAAGGAGACTTTACTTTCGTAAATAACACAAATAAAAATACACAAAAAAATACCTAGAAACATGACCTCAATACATGTAAATTTGATGTTGATCAGCTGATTCATCTAGAGGCCAGATAATTTATTGTCAAGTCTGTTTTCTTCTTTTTTCAATGAAAGATTGACATGAGAAAAAAAATTATGCCACACAGGGAAAAATGCCCAGTCTCGAAATCGTATGATATGTGTAGCTGAGTAACTTGAATACATTTTTACAGTTTTACTTCAGTCTGAAATTATGCTGCTGCTCTACAATCATGACAATGGCTACTTTAACGTTTGAATCATTCAGAATCATCCATAGACCTCTTTCCAATGTTTGCGCCTTTCTGTAATTTTCATATGTCTCATCATTCTCATTGCTGATGTTATTACTTCACAGTACATTGTACAGTAAGCACCAACAGTTCATTGTCCTTTACTTTAGGCCGATTCACTCATTCATCTAAAACAACTTGAAATTGGTATAAAATTTGAAAACAATAATTTTTTTAATAAGTTCAAAACACTAATGTAGATCAAATTGATCCGACTGCTGATATGCCAACTGTCATGTACATGTTGTATAGTCCAAATATTATGACGTCTGGCAAGGCTATTTTAATTTTTTTTCTTGGACGCCTTCCTACGACGTCATAACGCTGAAGCCATTTTTTACGTCTGGAGTTTGAGAGAAAATTTTGGGGGGAACTTTGAGACCTAATTTTGATGTGAAATTTTCATCGCTGGTTAGAAATTTTTACTTTATTACAAATTTTTGTGCTTATTGATGTAAAATATTTCCAGAAATATCCAAAAGAAATGATAAAATAAGATGCGATTCCATTTCAGGTGGGCAAATATTTATTTTGTTTCAAATAGATTTCTCACAATTACCAAAGAAACGTGACTTCCGGTGAATATAAAATATTAAAATCGGTTAAATTTGAACGGACCCGAATTTCCGAAAATTGGCCAAATATTGTAAATCACAGGATTGCAATTATTATCTAACTTTTGAACTTATCAGTTTTGTTGTTTTTTATCCCTTCAGAATGCTAAAACAATAACAAGAACGATTTTATTTGTGTTACTTTGTTTATATGATGAAATCAGCTAATGCGCAGTATCACTGGCCGCGAGGACACCGGGGACATCACTGTAATAGACAATGGGTATTAGTTTTATTACCAGTCATAATCATGTACATGTAAAACCAACTTACTATGGAATTAACATTATTTGAGGGATACCAATTATCATGGATTTCATTGGTAAAGATGGAACACGATATTGAAAGTTTATGAAGTTCATTTTTTCTTCATGCTTGTAGCCAAGTATTGGCAAAAACAGGATTTCAAATATCTGTGAAAATACCGATTTTCCTAAATCCATGAAATTAGATGAATCCACAAGTAATATGAATAGACAATACACCTTATACTCCCGTAAATTTTTGACGGCATAAAACAAAATATCTGACGTCACAATGGAAAAGTGATTGTTGTTAACTATAAAATTGATGTCAAGTATTATTTGTATAACATTTTTTTGCAAGGTAGGCAAATTCAGGTTGTCATGAGCCTCTAGTTTCTAATGTGAGTAGGCTATAAAGACATTGATTTAGATGTACATCGTCATGTACCACACATTTTGTACATCATTACATTGTTGTATTTCTTAAACTAATGATCTGAAAGTAAACATGTCATGTACATGTCAGGACTAGGTCAGGAATGTGGTCAGTGGTTGCTGCTGTCTCTTCATGTTATTGTGTCAAACTTTCAACAGTATTAAGGAATTTGCTATGATAACCAGCTTTTCTGTTAAAATGCTTGAATTATGCCTGAAAGTTGCAATTTGCTTCATTTTACTTGGAATCTACATATACATATATACAAATAAATAAAATAGAGATAGATATAAAAAAAAGATTTGTAGTAATGCAAGTTAAAAAATAAATAATATCTTTTATAGTTATTTGAAAACAAAACATGTCAAAATTTAATTAATGGATTATTATTTTTTCAGATGGCATCAAGAAAAAAGGTTTTGCTTAAAGTTATTATATTAGGGGACAGTGGGTAAGTTGAAAAGTCAATTTAAGAAATATGTAAATGAACAGTAATACTGTATTAATTTATGCCATCACAACTTTGATGAGGAGTTTTCTTGACAGCAAAACAGTGATCCTGTATTCCAGTCTATGCCTTGATGGTGTCAACATTTTTGTTCAGTATGAGGTTCATGTTTCTTTTAGGGATCATGATCTATAACTTTGTCAAAATTTGATGGAATTTTACAAAACTTTCAATAGTTTGACAGAAGTTAAGGTTCCAATTGTTAAGGATAAAAAAAATCTGTATCAAGAGCAAATATTATGAAACTTCATGTTCAAGAAGAAACATCTGAACCTTGTCTTGGCAAATCCCCGAAATGTTTTTTCATATCATAAAAAACCTTATATTATTGTAAGATCCTAATGAAGAAGCTGTACACATGTTCCCTATAACATGATCTTTCTATTTTCTATGCCACATTAGATATTTTACCCAAACTTCACAGTCTACTGAACATCAAAAATGATAGTGCCAGTGGGGCATCCGTGTACTATGGACACATTCTTGTTTTCTATTATCAATTCAAACACTCAAAAGCATAAACCCCAACAAAAGTTGAGGGTGTTCTTATGAGCCCAGAAGGGTTAGCAGATTCTGCTCCACATGTGTTGCCTACCCAGCAGTCTGCACCAAAAACTTTTTCAACTACTAGTCCAGGGCTCACACAACTTCAGAATTATAGGGAGAAGTGACTTCTCTTTTTGAAACTGATAGGGAGAAGTGGTGAGATTTGAAAGAGAAGTGCTCATTAGCGCGGTGCGCTAAAATGTTTGGATTTTACAATAGTATAAAGGGCCATATGTAAATAATGTTCTTTTTATATTGTTCAATTCATACCTGAGTAAAAAAAATTACAATTAAAGTAACATTTGAAATTAAAAGTTGTTTAAGTTTTACTAAGGTTCTTGTGAGAAACTACCAACTAAATATCTAGCACTAAAAAAAATTAATTTTATTTTAAAAAATGTAAAGAAATTACAATTTAATTAAAAATTATCTTGTGTATGAAATTCAGTGTTTCTCATAAAAAAATATAAAAGTTATTAAGCTGGGCCATAATATATTGATATTAGTATAATAGTCTCAGAGTTAAGCAACTTTAATCAATAGTTTGAAACAATCCATAAAAAAATATAGGGAATTATATACACCAATCAATTAGATGTAACCAAAAGTCTCTTAATGCGTGTGGAATGCGTAATTTTTATACGACCGCAAAATTTGAAAAATTTTTCGTCGTATATTGCTATCACGTTGGCGTCGTCGTCTGCGTCGTCGTCGTCGTCCGAATACTTTTAGTTTTCGCACTCTAACTTTAGTAAAAGTGAATGGAAATCTATGAAATTTTAACACAAGGTTTATGACCACAAAAGGAAGGTTGGTATTGATTTTGGGAGTTTTGGTCCCAACATTTTAGGAATTAGGGGCCAAAAAGGGCCCAAATAAGCATTTTCTTGGTTTTCGCACTATAACTTTAGTTTAAGTTAATAGAAATCTATGAAATTTTGACACAAGGTTTATGACCACAAAAGAACGGTTGGGATTGATTTTGGGAGTTTTGGTTTCAACAGTTTAGGAATTAGGGGCCAAAAAAGGGCCCAAATAAGCATTATTCTTGGTTTTCGCACAATAACTTTAGTTTAAGTAAATAGAAATCAATGAAATTTAAACACAATGTTAATGACTACAAAAGGAAGGTTGGTATTGATTTTGGGAGTTTAGGTCCCAACAGTTTAGGAATTAGGGGCCAAAAAGGGACCCAAATAAGCATTTTTCTTGGTTTTCGCACCATAACGTTAGTATAAGTAAATAGAAATCTATGAAATTTAAACACAAGGTTTATGACCATAAAAGGAAGGTTGGTATTGATTTTGGGAGTTTTGGTCCCAACAGAATAAGGGGCCCAAAGGGTCCAAAATTAAACTTTGTTTGATTTCATCAAAATTGAATAATTGGGGTTCTTTGATATGCCGAATCTAACTGTCATGACTGTGTATGTAGATTCTTAACTTTTGGTCCCGTTTTCAAATTGGTCTACATTAAGGTCCAAAGGGTCCAAAATTAAACTTAGTTTGATTTTGACAAAAAATGAATCAATTAGGTTCTTTGATATGCTGAATCTAAAAATGTACTTAGATTCTTGATTATTGGCCCAGTTTTCAAGTTGGTCCAAATCGGGGTCCAAAATTAAACTTTGTTTGATTTCATCAAAAATTGAATAAATGGGGTTCTTTGATATACCAAATCTAACTGTGTATGTAGATTCTTCATTTTTGGTCCTGTTTTCAAATTGGTCTACACTAAAGTCCAAAGGGTCCAAAATTAAACTTAGTCTGATTTTAACAAAAATTGAAATCTTGGGGTTCTTTGATATGCTGAATCCAAAAATGTACTTAGATTTTTTATTATGGGCCCAGTTTTCAAGTTGGTCCAAATCAGGATCTAAAATTATTATATTAAGTATTGTGCAATAGCAAGTCTTTTCAATTGCACAGTATTGCTCAATGGCAAGAAATATCTAATTGCACAATATTGTGAAATAGCAAATTTTTTTTTAATTAGAGTTATCTTTCTTTGTCCAGAATAGTAAGCAAGAAATATCTAATTGCAAAATATTGTGCAATAGCAAGATTTTTTTTTAATTGGAGTTATCTTTCTTTGTCCAGAATCAACTTAAATCTTTGTTATATACAATATACAATGTATATTCACTTTTTACTACCAACTGATAAATTAAAATAATCTTTACCATTCAGTGATAACAAGCAGTTTTTTTTACATCTTAATATTTTATGATGTATTTAAATGAGTAGTTATTGTTGCAAACTCCATTAGAAATTTTAATTGAGATTAGTTTTGGAATAAGGGAAAGGGGGATGTGATTAAAAAAATTGGGTTCAATTTTTCTCATTTGAAATTTCATAAATAAAAAAGAAAATTTCTTCAAACATTTTTTTGAGAGGATTAATATTCAACAGCATAGTGAATTGCTCTAAGAGAAAACAAAAATTTTAAGTTCATTAGAACACATTCATTCTGTGTCAGAAACCTATGCTGTGTCAACTATTTAATCACAATCCAAATTTAGAGCTGAATCCAGCTTGAATGTTGTGTCCATACTTGCCCCAACCGTTCAGGGTTCAACCTCTGCGGTCGTATAAAGCTGCGCCCTGCGGAGCATCTGGTTCCCTTTGGGATCAATATTCTTCGGTCAGCTGTTCCATCCGTGCGTCCGTAGTAATTATTGTAAAAGTACGGATTTTGGTCATAGCTGGTCCGGTTCAGATCCTTAGTTTAGAAATCGGTCAATGGCGGACGAATGCAAGAACTAGTCCGAAGACCTATATTCTGACATTTTTATTATTGGTCCAAACAAAGTTTTGCAAAAATTTACTAGTCCGAATGAAATTTTACTAGTCTGGGGCATCGGACTAGTGCACTGTGGCTAACCGTGCAGACTGCCCAGTTGCTCATGTACATATACATGTCTGTACAAATTCGTTACCACTCTTATTCTGTGTAGTCACATTGGAGGAAAAGAGGATGTGGTTGTGGTTACAACAATTGATACATTTCCGTTGTCATTTATTAATGATGTTTGTTTCGAATCAAAGTACACATAAATGTATATTGGATTATTTTTTAAGTTAGCTGTAAACATATGCTTACTGCTTGATTGAATACCTACATGTATATACAATACTGTAACGTACTTATATTTTGATACATGTATGGGTTAATGTGTTAATAATCATGTAAATACTACATTTTGTACCATGGCATACATGAACATACATACATGTAATAATCACATTTTCATGATATTAGCAACTTTAATACACTACAATAATATCAGTAAACTTAAAAGGGAAAGCATCCCTGATCAACATGATCAATAAAATGTAATTCTGACCTACAGTTTATTTTCTGGCCTAATTGAATTACAGCTGGTATACAAATTGCAATGGTATAAAAAAGAATGTATATAGGTCCAAAAATATTTATTATCAAAATTTGTTTTTGAATACTAAATGCCCCACAATCATGATCATTACTACATTTGTAGGTGTATTCAAAGCAAAACAGTATTAATCTGTTTAAAATAAGATGTAGGCAACCATAATCTGATTTTTATTGGTATCTGAACTTAATTGAATTGTACCTTTTTTTACCCCTGTCATACATCATTTGAATGCGTCTATTGGTTGATGTTTGCTTAAATCCCTCTGATGTTATTGTTATGATTATGAAATTCCTTTTGCCGGTACTTGCTATTGCATGAATAATTGAATATTACGTTTTATTTCCACGATGTTCTAAGTAGTTAATAGATATAGGAAGATGTGGTGTGAGTGCCAATGAGACAACTCTCCATCCAAATAACAATTTTAAAAAAAGTAAACAATTATAGGTCAATATACGGCCTTCAACACGGAGCCTTGGCTCACACCGAACAACAAGCTATAAAGGGCCCCAAAATTATTAGTGTAAAATCATTCAAAAGGGAAAACCAACGGTCTAATCTATATAAAATAAAAAAAAAGCATATTAATTTAAGAGTCAACTGGCAAAAATTATGGAAACTTTGTAATCATAAAATTCATACAGTTTCTGGCTGCTTTTGTGGCTTAAGGTAGTACCAAGCACCTTCACTAAAATTAATTTGGCTCGCTTAATTTTGACGAAATATTTACTTTGACCTTATAACAAAAATATAAAGATTTAAATAAACTTGAACCACACACTCATTTGGAAAATTTTTGTTGACCAAATAGCAGTTTGACTAACACCAATTTTAATCATTGAGAAGCTTAATATTTCCTGAACAATAGAACGTAATTAAAACTTTCAGCTGATTTTTACAGAGTTATCTCCCTGTTCAACTGTTGTGTCATGTACCACCTTAAAAGCTATATAAATGAATGACAGTCATTGACAATCATCATCGTGATGTCATATCTATAAAGTGAAAATTAGTGTTGCATTTAAAGCATGGACCTTTCACTATCACAAAAAAAAATGTATGAGATAACATTGTGTTACTCATCATACCACATCTTCTTTTTATACATGTAGATAACATTTTATTATTAAAAGTCCACATAGTTCATTGTGATATCTTTATAATGCAAACTTGATAAATTAAAATGTATAATGAATGTTCAGTTAAATGGAAACTTTAATTTTATGTCCCACCTACGGAAAGAGAGGGTATAATGTTTTTTCAACCCGAGTATCAATCTAATCATCTGTCTGTTCATCAGTCCTGTTTTGGTTTAAGAAAGATAGCTTGCCTTGAAGTTGTGGTTACATCACATCTAGAATTAATTTACAGGTCAATGAACTTAGAAATGTGATGGTGCACTGCAATCAGAGCATTGTGTCCTATATATGAATACGTGTGTCTATATAAAATGTCATATTTTCAGTTAATAACCAAATTAATGTGTCATTTGCCAGTTTTGTATATGTGTACAGTACCACAATGTTGCTGAATCTCTTTTCATTGAACACCTACATTTGTGATCAATTCTTAAAAAAATATTTTCCCATTTTGTTAAAAATAAAATGACAGATAATTTATAATGAGTAAAGAATATTGTCACCACTCACTTAATAGAAGTGTAGGTGTTACAAGATATCCATCAAACAATAATTACTTAGCTACACCTATATCATTGTACCTGTTTGACATGTTATTTGCTTGGTTTAATTTTATAATGTAATGTATTTTTTATACCTTACATGCTTCAAGTACTTTACTGTACAAATGTACATATGTTTATAGTCAAAGCTAACACCATAAAAATTTTTAATTATGTCAAAATATCAATTAAGAGTAACTATTTTTCTGTGGTTGTCATTTCAGAGTCTATAAGATGTCCATTTAACCTCTACATCTGGGTTGAATTCAACTTTTATTTACAGATGGCTGTATTAGTGCTAGTGGATTTTTTAAATCCCGAATTATATTAGCAACTTAACGTCCACACATACAAAACTTAAGATGTCCAGATAAATGTTTATGATCAAAACTTCAGGGTTCTCATAAAAAGGTAAATCACGAGTCCTGAACTCATCAAAATCAGTCTGGACTCAAAGTTTTCAAATTTGTGAGTCCCAAGATGCCTCAATATTATAAGAGTTTGTATCAACTGAGGACATGTACAAATGTATCATGTACATATCATCATTTTATAACAAAAGTTAAAAAAAAAATCATCTATATTCATGATATTTTGTGTAATTTCCTTGCTGTATTTTGTCGTGGGGACTGAAATTATATCAAATATCAATTGAATTGGGTCTTCTAACTGATGGACTCTCGATAGCAAAAAATGAAGAGTCACAGTGGACTTGCAATTGCCTTCAAAAAACCTTAGTGAGAACCCTGAACTTTATTCTGCTAACTCTCCCACTAAAAACTATAAGTAGGCAGATGAAAAGTTTATATTAAGATATTGAATGTGGGAACTGCTTTTGTACATCCTTGTATTACATGTATTAATAAATTGATAATTAACTTTGAACATACATGTGACATAAGTATGTGTGTCATTAAATGTAATTATGTGTCCTGTACTTTATCTTAAAATAAGGTCGAATTATTGAATTAATAAATGTTTGAAAGCAATTATTTTGCATAAAGCAAAATATCATGGTGTAAATTAGATATACATGTATACATAAGTTGGCTTAGTAAATGTGTATAAAGATGAAGAAGAATAAAACGTGTTCATAAATGTGTTATCAGGTCTGCACTGTAAATAGATAAAGGTCATAATACATGTAAATTTGGTATGTGAACTGATAAATGTAACTGTTATTTAAAGTGGCTATCACATGTCATATATATCCACTCCAAACTTGTGTGTGGTTAATGTATCTTGTTTTAATTTTTTTTTAAACCTCTCCCCCTAAATAACAATCAGTGGAAAAGGATTTATATAAGTTGCAAAACTTGTTTCCCAATCCACTATAAATAAATAAGTTTAAACTAAATAACAATCTGGTCTGTTAAATTTGAATTCAGTGAAGAACAGTTGACACAATAATTATAGGAATACAAATTGATTTTGGTGTTTTCTTGATCTAAAACGTAGTCAGTTTGATAATTGTAACTTGTTGCATGTATTTTGAAGGTGGCTTTTCTAGTTTCAGGTCTGATTATACTTGGTATAGTAGGGTCAACACATTATATATGTTGTTGCTGAAATAGTAGGGATAAGGTTGATATTATAAGCCATAAAGGCATATAAAATTTAACTTCTGTATGTGATGTCTCAAAGTTACAGTCAAGATTTTTTGTAAAACTGGTTGAGAATAGATCAGATCATGTAAAATTTTCAAATCTTAACAACCATGACTAGTCTATGGTAACTGCTTCAGTGATTTTGTGGTTGAATCAACACTTAAAATTGATATTTGTTTCTTCTCCTTCACATATCACTGTGCATTGAGGGCATTTGAGGAGTAAGAGGAAAGATTGTTAAGTTGAGCGTTAGAATGATTGGTCATGGGAAGGTTGACATGATTTCCTGCAGACTACATGTTTACTGGTGAACTAGCATGTCAAAAATACTGCTCAGCATGTCTCTCTAGTATAAAGCAGGGTTAAAATTCATAAATACATTATTAAGTTCATGTCTAGATATGCATTTAATTTGCCACATGAAGTTTAACAAATATCCATCAAACATTTAGATAAAACATATAATTTGCATCAGTACAAAGACCCCTGAAATGCTTTAGTACACTAGCTGCTTACTATGTAATGTCCATTGGTTCAGTAATACAATGTAGATGTATATCCTGCTTTAAGGAAAAAACACAGCATCTGTGTAATGTGTGTAATACTTTATTATTTTATCTTTCAGTGTTGGAAAAACATCGTTGATGAACCAGTATGTAAATAAAAAGTTCAGTAACCAGTACAAAGCCACAATTGGGGCAGATTTTCTTACAAAAGAAGTTATGGTAGATGACAGATTAGTTACAATGCAGGTTTGTATAGTAGCCCTAACAGTAAACTTTTGACATTGCAATTCAGACTTACTATGCTTGAAGTACTAGTACTTTTATCTGTCTATAAAGGCTACATGTAGGAAACATGACCCATAATTTGTAATGCTTGGGATGGTTTTCTGGATAGATCAGAAAGTAAAAGTTACACCAACCAAAGTAAAGGTTAAACCAACCTCAATAAACTTGGAAAAGTTTGGTTTCAATGACAATGATAGACTTTTTACGGTTTAACATGTTAAATAAGATTATTTCCAATTGTTTGTATTCCAGATATGGGACACAGCTGGGCAAGAAAGATTTCAGAGTTTGGGTGTAGCTTTTTACAGAGGAGCTGATTGCTGTGTATTAGTGTTTGATGTTACTGTGCCAAATACATTTAAACAGTTGGACAGTTGGCGTGATGAATTTTTGATACAAGCTAGTCCGAGAGACCCAGAAAATTTCCCATTTGTGGTTATAGGAAATAAAATTGATTTAGAAAATAGAGCGGTAAGTATAATGAATAGGGAATATAGGTGAGAATTAAAAAGTTGAATGGAAGATATGTTTACGTCTTTTTAATTGTAGCCATGTTGTTATATGTTCAAAATGAATTCTTAAATGCATAACGTCTAGTGAGGTTGCAATATTTCAATGGTGACAATAAGACATTTGACCAGCTATCTGAACAACTGTCAACTTAAAATTCAATTTTGTTCTCTAAATGCCATCATCTAATCATGCTAATCAAACAACTATTTGCATAAAATTGTCAAGACATTTTCTAAAATACATCTTACATGAATTGATTGAAAATAACTGTCTTGACTGTTAGTTTATCATGTTTACTGAATTTGGAAATGCTCTGTTACCATTGATGGTATCTTTTTATACGACCGCAAAAATTTTAATTTTTTGGTCGTATATTGCTATCACGTTGGCGTCTGCGTCGTCGTCGTCGTCCAAATACTTTTAGTTTTCGCACTCTAACTTTAGTAAAAGTGAATAGAAATCAATGAAATTTTAACACAAGGTTTATGACCACAAAAGGAAGGTTGGGATTGATTTTGGGAGTTTTGGTCCCAGTATTTTAGGAATTAGGGGCCAAAAAGGGCCCAAATAAGCATTTTCTTGGTTTTCGCACTATAACTTTAGTTTAAGTGAATAGAAATCTATGAAATTTTGACACAAGGTTTATGACCACAAAAGGAAGGCTGGGATTGATTTTGGGAGTTTTGGTTCCAACAGTTTAGGAATTAAGGGCCAAAAAAGGGCCCAAATAAGCATTATTCTTGGTTTTCGCACAATAACTTAAGTATAAGTAAATAGAAATCAATGAAATTTTAACACAAGGTTTATGACCACAAAAGGAAGGTTGGGATTGATTTTTGGAGTTGAGGTCACAACAGTTTAGGAATTAAGGGCCAAAAAAGGGCCCAAATAAGCATTATTCTTGGTTTTCGCACAATAACTTAAGTAGAAGTAAATAGAAATCAATGAAATTTTAACACAAGGTTTATGACCATAAAAGGAAGGTTGGGTTTTGGTCCCAACAGTTTAGGAATAAGGGGTCCAAAGGGTCCAAAATTGAACTTTGTGTGATTTCATCAAAAATTGATTAATTGGGGTTCTTTGATATGCCGAATCTAACTATGTATGTAGATTCTTAATTTTTGGTCCTGTTTTCAAATTGGTCTACATTAAGGTCCAAAGGGTCCAAAATTAAACTTAGTTTGATTTTAACAAAAATTGAATCCTTGGGGTTCTTTGATATGCTGAATTTAAAAATGTACTTAGATTTTTAATTATTGGCCTAGTTTTCAAGTTGGTCCAAATGGGGGTCCAAAATTAAACTTTGTTTGATTTCATCAAAAATTGAATAAATGGGTTCTTTGATATGCCAAATCTAACTGTGTATGTAGATTCTTAATTTTTGGTCCAGTTTTCAAATTGGTCTACATTAAGGTCCAAAGGGTCCAAAATTAAACTAAGTTTGATTTTAACAAAAATTAAATTCTTGGGCTTATTTGATATGCTTTATCTAAATATGTACTTTGATTTTTGATTATGGGCCCAGTTTTCAAGTTGGTCCAAATCAGGATTCCATATCAAGTATTGTGCAATAGCTAGAAATTTTCAATTGCACAGTATTGCACAATAGCAAGAAATATCTAATTGCACAATATTGTGCAATAGCAATTAATTTTCAATTGGAGTTATCTTTCTTTGTATAGAATAGTAGTTGATAATATATGTTGGAAATTTGCCAGACATGACTATGATGTCATTTTCTATTTTTATTTGCCAATAACTTTATGTAAATAACTTCATTGGAAATTTGTCAATATAAAATGTTGCTGATGAAACTTTTTTTCCTTATCTTATCTAAAATGTTTTTAGATAATGTATGTTGGACATTTGCCAGACATGACTATGATGTCATTTTCTATTTTTATTTGCCAATAACTTTATGTAAATAACTTCATTGGAAATTTGCCAATATAAAATGTTGCTGATGAAGTTTTTTTTATTGTTTTATACAATAAACAATGTATATTCACTTTTACTACCAACCAATCTTTACCATTCAGTGATAACAAGCACTTTATTTTACATTTTAATATTTTATGATGTATTTAAAAGAGTAGTTATTGTTGCAAACTCCATTAGAAATTTGTATTGATATCAGTTTTGGAAAAAGGGAAACGGGGATGTGAAAAAAAGGGGGGGGGGTTTAAATTTTTCTCATTTCAGATTTCATAAATAAAAAGAAAATTTCTTCGAACATTTTTTTGAGAGGATTAATATTCAACAGCATAGTGAATTGCTCAAAGGCAAAAAAAAACTTTTAAGTTCATTAGACCACATTCATTCTGTGTCAGAAACCTATGCTGTGTCAACTATTTAATTTTTGATTTAAAAAGTTTGAAGAAGAAATCTTTAATTGATTTGTAAAATCTTGTTTTGTGTAAAAAAAAACCATGTAATGTCAAAAATTTGATCACAATCCAACTTCAGAGCTGTATCACGCTTGAATGTTTTGTCCATACTTGCCCCAACTGTTCAGGGTTCGACCTCTGCGGTCGTATAAAGTTGCGCCCTGCGGAGCACCTGGTTGAAGATGTAATAAAAAATAATTAATAGGATACACAACAATCAAAACAATAATTGTTTTTATTACTTTGGAAAATGATATGGATCAGTCTTGTTAATGTTTTTTTTCTGCAGGAAGCAAAGTAGAATTTAGTTAAACCATATATCGCTTAAAAATAGATTTTATGTGTGATATTACTATAGCTTGAATTTAATTGACCATTTAAATGTCACTATAAGTACTATAACAGAGTAGTTTATTTATATTGTTAAATATAAAATATGTGTTACCTAAAAACATTGTTTGTTTATGCAAAGTATTTTATAAAGAGGGAATTTTGTCTGTTAATAGTTTTCTTACAATTACTCTTCTTTTGAACAAATATGTAATTCATGTATAGCTGTATAAGAAAATAACTTTTAGTCATTCAGACTTTCTGAAATCACTTTAGCAAAATGAGGACTATTCATTTGTTTGTCCATATATTTTCTCAAATTGCCATTGATACCATTCAACAATTATGATAAAAGTAAAGAGATGTCACATGTTGCCAATGAGACAACTATCCACCTGCATAACAATGGGGTTGGTGGAAGGAACTATAGGTCACCGTACAGCTTTCAACAATGAGCAAATCCCATACAGCATAGTCAGCAATAAAAGGCTTCAACATGAAAAAAATAATAATAATTCCATTGAGAAATCCAACGCCTGATATTTGAAAAACAACATAATAGTAATGAAAATATTCTAATACTGGCATTTTCTATTTAGGTTACAGCAAAAAGAGCACAGGGTTGGTGTCAGAGTAAAGGAGATATACCATACTTTGAAACCAGTGCAAAAGAAGCCATCAACGTAGAACAAGCTTTCCAGACTGTAGCCAAGAATGCATTAGCGCAAGAAACAGAAGTAGAACTTTATAACGAATTTCCCGATCAAATAAAAATAACAAATGACAGTGGTAAACCCAAAGAGGGTTGTGGATGTTAATATCTATTAGGATAATTTTTATTTCTGAAAAATAACTCATTGAATTATGTGTACAGCTTGAAGAACATGCACAAGCATAGAATGTGATATATAAAACTTTATTTCAAAAGGGTCAAATGCACCCAGGTCATAGGAAGATAACAAAAACATTTTTCTGTGACAGCAATTGTTAAAATATTTGATTCATGTGATATTTAACGTTTTATATGTAGTATGACCAAATCGTCTATTCCTACAGTTTAATTTGGTAACAGGTCTGTGGGAAAAAATAGTTCTGCTTTAAAATGTCAAATTTGTGAGGTAATGCAATCATTTGAGTTTTCATTTTGATGATTAAAGCTTCATAAGTATAGAAACATAATTTTAATGTCTGGGTTTAATTGATTTTATATTGCAATCCTATGTCTTCATTGTAATATTTCATCATCATATGTAGCGACCCCTCCCCCAAAATTTGACAATGTTAAATATAACAGATTGCCCCTGTATATCTCTTAAAAGTTTTTATGAATTCTTGAATCAAGACAGTAGAACGAAAGTGATTAGTCTGAATGGGTAATCTATTGTTAAATGCTGATATGGAGTAATGCTAAATCTGAATCATCCTATAATTATAGATTATCGTTGATCATCTCAACGAAATTGATTTTCTCTCTTGAGCCGGTACAGCGAAAGCAATAAAAGCAATCTAGTTGATATGACCATTGGTCCAATGATAATCTGTTTATCGCTATTTTACCTATGACAACGTTTTGATTTCATTAGCAACGCCACATGCCTCCTTAGTTTCTAGTGATAATTTTCCATCTCAAGCGATTAGCATTGATATGAGAAATTATCACAAAAAAAGATCAAAAGAAAAATGCACAAAATAGCGATAAATTTTGATATCTTAACTATTATATTCATTTCATATGTATCTTAGCACATATGAGGCTTTGTTGATCTATCATTGCACACAACCAGTTTGAAAATAATGAGGTGTATTACCAAAAGAAAAAATATTATCTATTTTTGAAGAAAAGACACTTGATGTTCACCTCAAAGTCCATACTATTTATAGAACTGGAAACTGAAGGCAAATTTTTATTCTTCATATTTAAACTTTTACTGTTAGGAAAGTTATTAGATTTAAGGGATGTTTTCAAAATTTTGGCATGATTTGAAATGAATCCCAAGTTTTTTAAAGCGATTGCATGGTTTCATGTTTGTTAATGAATAGTCGACAGTGTTCATTTTGTGCAAATTTCTTCCTGGTCAATTCTCTATAGATAGTTCTGTATACAATTTCAAAATTTGAATGTATATATTTGATTTTTAATATTATTATGACAGATATAGAATATAAATTGTCTCTACCATGCATATAGTTATTTGTATTTGTAATAATTACTATTTTATTAATTAATGTCAGTAATCTTTTGAACACATTTGATGATGTTTAATGTATAGAAAAAAATATATATTCTATAGTTTGATAATTCCTTGGATTCACATTATGTAAAATGATTAACGGATTGTACCATCTCAACAAACACTGTGCCCAGGGTTACCACTCTGAAAAAATGGGCTGTGTTTCTGAAGATGCTACGTTTGTATTTGGAAAGCTTTTTTTTGGGCCTTCCCTATTGTGGTTAATGAAAACCCTTATAACAAAAGCTTTTATTGATATGCATGTATATCTTTCTCCAGGAGCTATATAAGTATATACAAGTATATTCAAATGATGCCTAGGTCTCATTATTCTCCCCCCTGTGAGTTTGGTATTCACTCATATTGCTTCTAGTGGCAAATAATGTACATGTTGTTAATGTAAATGCATTGAGTAATATCCTTTACATTATTATACAGTCCTGAAAACTACAAAGTGGTCTTATCTATACTAAAAACAATAGTCCAGTTTAAAAGAACTTTAGAACCACTGTCCTTTGACAATGTGTAAGTTATGTTATTAAACTACTTGCCCTATATGTTGAACAAATATTAGTCCTATAACACTGACTATAAATATATATGTGCTTGATTTTGTAATGCAAAATAAATTATAATTACTTTTTTTCTACACTGTATATAATCTGTTTCTGTCTATGGCAGATAATTATTGGACAGACAGTTGATTGAACTTTGTTATTATCATTCAGAACTTTCAAATTGGTGTTTATATGTTATTCACCAATTTAAGAGGACATTTCAGGACTGCTATAGAAAGCCTTAAGGTGACAAAATATTGAACAATAATTGAATAAATGACATATTTTGATAATAGTAATCAATGGGCATTTTTCATAACCTCTTCATTTATTTTGTAGCTTAACGCTTTGAACAATAATTGTTTATTTTCCAGACTTAATTGACTAAATTTTTATTTAGAATCCGCAAGCAATTTAAGTGCATAAAACAAAGTGCTTTTTACATATTTCAGGTCTTTAGTTTCATGTTAAGTGTTGTGAAATTTGTTAATGTAATGTCCCTTTCTTACTTTGAAGATACATGGCATTTTTCTGGGACCAGACATCAGTTTGCTTTACATTGAATGTAAATTTAGTAAATACACTGTATAATGAAAAACATCAGTACACAAAAGCAGTTTTATGAATAGTGGGAAATAAGATATATGATTATGCCGAAATACTACCAACAGTGAAATTTAAGTCAGGTCATGCAGACATATAGCCTCATTGTCAGAAAAGATGCCAACATATACATATTTATTTACAATGTGTGACTGTTTTATGTTGAAACTTAATTTATCAACACCAGTAATTTCTTCTAAAAGGAATACTACTGTATCTGTCATATTTAAGGTGATAATTATGAATAAAAATCAAGAACTTATCCTTATTGTTTTATTTTCATAAATTTGCCATCAGTAATGACAGTATATGAAAAAGTATGGAGGACCATATTGGCTACAAAGAAATGAATGTTGGAATTACAACTGCAAAGGAGATCAAGAACAAAAAGGTTAAACAAAAGTTTGTATGCTAAATGTACAGCATATCATTCTAACCATGATTTGCTGTGCTTACCCGATAGACTTTGGTGAATCACAATAGCAATGGCTCAAACAGTTTACCAAATTTCAGTTTGAATGCTACAACAAACTGATCAACTGGTAAAATATTTTAACAAATTGCTTCACTCAAAGAAGAATTCAAACTGCAATTTGTTGAACTGTTTTGGTGATTTCTATTGTGATACCTGAAGCCTACTGAATAAGCACAGTAATATATGCTGTAAGTGTTTCTTAAGAAATAAAATTTGCCAGACCAATTTGTTCACCAATACAATTTTTCAATACACCATATGGAGTTGACCTTCTGCAAATAGTATCTGAGAAATGGACCTAGCAACCAAACTTGAACACTAGAAAGTGACATCAAGGTCATATATACCCTGTCAAACAGAAATGTACACATTACCATTATTCCATATACCTAATATAGTTGACCTATTGCTTATAGTACTCATATCTGGGATACATAACTAACCACCAACTAAATGTTGACTGATGCACCCTAAAAATGAGGTCACATTCAGATGAACGCTGCCAGACTTCTAAAACTTTCAATCACTATTCCAAGCATCATATATACTGTAAATTCAGAAATTATTTGTGCATTTATTAATGGGATTTTGTCATTTTTGACTTAAATGCAATTTCAATTTTTGAGATATTGAGAAAAATCATGTTTAATTCATGTAAAAAAAATCAAAATCTGAGTTTAAATTATTGCAATTTTAACCCTGTCGCATTTTTTGCAATAATAAAAACATTGCATTAATTAATGAATTTACAGTATAGATATATATGACCTTTTGCTTATAGTATCTGAGAAATGAGCCTAATCATAGAAAAAATAGGTTTGGTAAAAATGAACACTGCCAAAAGAACAGCTTCACCAGTCATTCCATTTGCAAAATAAAGTTGATATATAGTCCCCGTATCTGAGATACAAATTTGACCACAAAAATGGCCAATAACCATTTGCCTTACAAAATAAATATATGATACTTGAAACTCCACTTACTATCACTTTTTCAACAACAAGGACCTAAAGGCTAATGTTTAAATTTGTCTATATACACCTTGTTCACCTACATTCGTAAGTCAAACAATTGTTTTTATTAAATAAAGATGTCCTAAAGATTTACCTTGGGACAAAAATAAGTCAGAAACCAGCTTTCAACTTATTCTCCATCCATCAAACACTTTTATAAGTATTAGTGTTTTGATTGTAATTGATGCATCAAAGACTTGAATCAATGCTCAATTTAGATTTGCATTGCAAGGTAGCTGTCAATTTATTCATATTTAGCCATTGTGATGAATTTTCTCCCTTTTGAGTTATGTAATTTTTGTCGAGCCTGCAACTTTTGTTGCAGAAAGCTCGACATAGGGATAGTGATCCGGCAGCGGCAGCGTTAGCTAACTTCTTAAAAGCTTTATATTTTAGAAGATGGTAGACCTGGATGCTTCATACTTTGTATATAGATGCCTCATGTTACGAAGTTTCTGTCAGTCACATGTCCAATGTTCTTGACCTCATTTTCATGGTTCAGTGACCACTTGAAAAAAAAGTTCAGAACTTTTGTATTGTTGAATTCTTTCTTATAAGTAATAGGATAACTATATTTGGTATGTGCGTACCTTGCAAGGTCCTCATGCCCGTCAGACAGTTTTCACTTGACCTCGACCTCATTTCATGGATCAGTGAACAAGGTTAAGTTTTGGTGGTCAAGTCCATATCTCCGATACTATAAGCAATAGGGCTAGTATATTTGGTGTATGGAAGAACTGTAAGGTGTACATGTCCAACTGGCAGGTGTCATCTGACCTTGACCTCATTTTCATGGTTCAGTGGTTATAGTTAAGTTTTTTTGTTTTGGTCTGTTTTTCTTATACTTTATGCAATAAGTCTACTATATCGATTTGTTGTATGGATTGATTGTAAGGTGTACATATCTAGCAGGCAGATGTCATCTGACCTTGACCTCATTTTCATGGTTCAGTGGTCAAAGTAAAGTTTTTGAGTTTTGGTCTTTTTATCTAATATTATATGCCAAAGGTCAACTACATTTGGTGTATGGAAATATCTTATGATCTAAATGTAAGTCCCGCAGGTTTTATTTGATCATGACCTCAATTTCACGGTTCATTGCACAGTGTTAAGTTTTTGTGTTTTGGTCTGTTTTTCTTAAATTATAAGTAATAGGTCAACTGCATTTGTTGTATGGAAGCATTGTTAGCTGTACATGTCTGCCTGGCATGGTTCATCTGACCTTGACCTCATTTTCATGGTTCATTGGTCTTTGATTAGTTATCTTGGTTAATGTTAAGTTTATGTGACAGTTGTAATAAAGCTTTATGCTTAGGACTATCAACATAATATCAATGATTAGTAAAGAAGGCGAGTCATTTCAGTGTGTGCACTCTTGTTTTACTGTACACACTAGTTTAAATTTCTTTTTTGTTATTGCATCATATCCTATGTATACCCTGTATTTTTTTGCTTTTGATTTCAACAAATTTTATAGAAAACAAAGAATTGGTATCAACACAATAAATATACCAAATATCCAGAGGTTGAGCAAAAACATCAGAACAGTAAAATCTACCAATTGTCTATGGTATGAAGGATCTTTAATCCTTATCACTGACTATATGACTTACAAGATTGAAATTGAGTAAAATAAATGGGTAATGTGTCCATATAAAATTATACAGTTGATCTGAAAATGCAAGTTTTCCTTAATCAACGAAAATTGGAACCCACAAAAATAAATGAATCCACAGTATAGTGACACCACCAAAATTTAAACTTGATCTGTGTTTTGTGGTACTGTGGATTCATTAATATTCGTTGGATACCAATTTTCATGGATTTTGTGGGTAAAGGGAAACAACGAATTTAAATGTTCAAAGAAATGCATATTTTCTTACAGAATGCATGTGAATTTTGTCAAAACCATGAATTTCAATATCCACAAATAGGCAAGTTTTCCTCTATCCACGAAAATTGGTACCCACAAAAATAAATGAATCCATATTATTAAGCATTGGGTATAAGTTTCATAACATTTGGTTGAGGCAAACTAGATTTATTGAAGAGAACCCAACTTTGGAACATATGGACAGACGTAGACAGGCAAGGGTTTAACTTAATGTGTCCTCTGCTACAGCAGGGGTATAAAAACACCATGATCTGCTTACCCCTATGAACTCATGGTCTGGTTGTGGTTGGTTCCTGTAGCTCAATCTGTTTTTGTTAAATGTATAGTATCCTGTTGTTTGTTTTTTCATCTTTTTAGCTCACCTGGCCTAAAAGGCCATGTGAGCTTTTCTCATCACTTGGCGTCCGTCGTCGTCGTCGTCGTCGTTAACAATTTTTCAAACATCTTCTCCTCTGAAACTACTGAATGGATTTGAATGAAACTTAGCATGATTGTTCCTTAGATTATCCTGCACAAAGTGTGTGCTTCGATTTTTGATCCGTCAAAAAACATGGCCGCCGTTACTTAAAATAGAACATAGGGGTCAAATGCAGTTTTTGGCTTATATCTCAAAAACGAAAGCATTTAGAGCAAATCTGACATGGGGGTAAAAATGTTCATTAGGTCAAGATCTATCAGCCCTGAAATTTTCAGATGAATCAAACAAACCATTGTTGGGTTGCTGCCACTTAATTGGTAATTTTAAGGAAATTTTGCAGTTTTTGGTCATTATCTTGAATATTATTATAGATAAAGATAAACTGTAAACAGCAAAAATGATCAGCAAAGTAAGATCTACAAATAAGTTAATATGACCAAAATTGTCAATTGACCCCTTAAGGGGTTATTGTCCTTTAATGACAATTTTTCACAATTTGTTCATCACATTTGCTAACTTTAAAAAATCTTCTCCTCTGAAACTACTGAATGGATTTGGATGAAACTTAGCATGATTGTTCCTTAGATTATCCTGCACAAAGTGTGTGCTTCGATTTTTGATCCGTCAAAAAACATGGCCGCTGTTACTTAAAATAGAACATAGGGGTCAAATGCAGTTTTTGGCTTATATCTCAAAAACGAAAGCATTTAGAGCAAATCTGACATGGGGTAAAAATGTTCATTAGGTCAAGATCTATCAGCCCTGAAATTTTCAGATGAATCAAACAAACCATTGTTGGGTTGCTGCCACTTAATTGGTAATTTTAAGGAAATTTTGCAGTTTTTGGTCATTATCTTGAATATTATTATAGATAAAGATAAACTGTAAACAGCAAAAATGATCAGCAAAGTAAGATCTACAAATAAGTTAATATGACCAAAATTGTCAATTGACCCCTTAAGGGGTTATTGTCCTTTAATGACAATTTTTCACAATTTGTTCATCATATTTGCTAACTTTAAAAAATCTTCTCTAAAACTACTAAACCAAATTCAACCAAACTTCAACTGAATGATCAGTAGGGTGTATAAAATAAAGTTTGTGCTTTATTTTTTATTTCGTCAAAAAACATGGCCGTCATGGCTAAAAATAGAACACAGGGTAAAATGCAGTTTTTGGCTTATATCTCAAAAACTCCAGCATTTAGAGCAAATAAGACAAGAAGTTAAAGTATTTATTAGGTCAAGGTCTACCTGTCCTGAAATTTTCAGCCGAATTGGGTAACTGGTTTTTCAGGTATAATGCCCCTGAATTGATGATTTTAAAGAAATTTTGCAGTTTTTGGTTATTATCTTGAATATTATTATAGATACAGATAAACTGTTAATAGCAAAAATGTTAAGCAAAGTAAGATCTACAAATAAGTCAATTTGACCAAAATTGTCAATTGACCCCTTAAGGAGTTATTGCCCTTTAAAGACTTTTTTCACAATTTGTTCATCATGTTGACTTACTTTAAAAATCTTCTCCTTTGAAACTGCTGTATCAATTTCAGCCAAACTTAGGCTAAATGAGTTTCAGAGTATCTAGTATAAATTTTATATTTCATTTCCTTGTATGTCAGAAACATAGCTCCTACGGCTAAAATAGAACATAGGAGAAAATGATTTTTTTTTTGCTTTTGAAGAAAATAGGACGATTCAAAGAACATTTAAATAAATTGAAAAGCCAAAATAATCATTGATGAGATATTTAACCAAAAAAATTAAGGTGAGCGATTCAGGCTCTTGAGAGCCTCTTGTTCTTTTTGGCTGTGCATGGTGATGCAGGTCTTTTTATAAGTTATGGTTTTATGTTGCCCCTATTGGTATCTTCTTGATTTTGTTTTTAACTTAAATTAAAGTAAAGCAAAAGACCAGAGCAGAAGTTTTGAAGAAGTTTATCTGATTAATGATATTTTTAAAAGATCTGCCACATATACTAATGTTGTGGTAATAAAAGGTGGAAATTTTCAATGGGATCTTATGTTAACCAAAATTTTATATTAAAACTATAGAATTATTCATTTCTCATATTCTGATAGGATCAGGGCCAAAGGGGTTTCTTGATGCTAAAACTTTAAGAGAAACGGAAAAAAGTTCCAATCCAAATTATGCATGTTAAAAATAAAATAATATACAATCAGATTATTCTTTATTTTACCAAATAAATCTTTGTACATCAGGTGAATTCTCCCATTTAAATGGTTTGTTTACAAATAAATAAATTGTCAAAAAATTTACCACAATATATAACATTGCTTCTGTCCATAACTGTACCCAGGAACCTGGCCGAATATTAAGACGGAAAATCAAATATGGAATAATAAAATATCTAAACTCAAGCAATTTCTGTGGCACAGTCGCTGCAATTAAACATATGCTGAAAACAATTTTCCATATTTCATCTGTATGTGAATTTGTATTAAACAATGTTGAAAATGACCAGTAAGAATACATATACACAGGAATGAGGAGATATTTGACCAAATAATGTCTACTATAAAGTCTTGACCAAATATAAAATGTATAATGTCTATTATCTGATAATGTATAAAGATGAACATATGTAAAATAATGGATCAAAAGAAAAGAAATAGTTATAAACATAAAAGCTTTCACATAGCTAGATATTTTATTAAAAGATGTAAGAAAATTGTAGATTTTTCCTGGTGTCACCATATATGGGAATGCAAAAACAGAAGTGAATGAAATGAAGTAAAATAACTGGGGGAAATTAAGGCATGCTGTATGGTGACTTCTGTCGCCTACAACGATGCCTTGGTTTACATACACAAATACTAAAAATCCTAAAATAATTATAATGTTGCATACACTTGATTTAAGAATGCGAAATATCAAATATATTAAATCAAGTTTTTTGTTTTGTGGTGGTTTTGATAGTAGTTTAACAATCTGAAATAATGTAACTTCGCTGTCTCCACTTGGCTTTGTTGCTGTTGATGGATTTGAATGTTCCTTTATAGATTTTCTTTGGTAGCCGCTCCCACTTTTTTCTTTAAACCAATCAACAATGACTTGTCTTGCTGTCAGTCCAGCCATAAAGACTACCCAAATGATATTAGTTTGTCTGAACATTATGGCAATGATTCCAACTAACGAAGCCAGAGCTTTGTTGCCTTGGAGATGAAGTAAATACATAAACAAGACAAAAAATGTTGATCCAACATCTGTGTAATACAGGAAATTGAAGAAGAACAACAAAGGGAGAAGACTTAATGTCAAAGCTGTTATGATAATCTTTGGCTCAATCTGAAAATTAGAAAATTAAATGATTATAAAACGAGTAAAAATTTATATTACAGAAATAGCAGCTTCATAAAAAGAATAAATTGAGCTAAATAGTAAAGTGTATTTCATTTCGGTGTTTAGCAAGTTATTTATAGTAAAGAAATATTTTTCTTCATCTGTGGGATTTTTTCATGCAAATTTACCTACATAACATTTCTCAGTTCATCTACGGTAAAAGTTCTGTACAAGAATAATGAACACATAAAATACTTAACTGACCATTCAGAAGCCCAAAACACCAGCTAATGATATATAGTATTAGTGCTCCTTAAATTTTAAGTACATGTAGAGTCTTACAATATCAATTCTGTTAAGGGTGCTCGAGTGTATAAATCATTTTTTTTTAAATATAGGATTTAGCTTTTTTTTAATGGAAAAACTTAATCCTATACTTAATAGAAAAATAAAATAAAAATATGGAGTCATCGTTCATTGAAGCTCACAATCTGCCTTCGAAAGAAGCATGCATTTTTGCAGCTGCATTTTTGTTAAGTTTATTTTATCCTGTTGAACTAATGGGAGAAAAAACAGCAATATCAGAAGAAAAAAAGAACCAAATTGCAAAAATTGCTTAAATTTTACAATAGGTTAGTTTAAGTATAGCTTATTTGAAAATAAAAATAAAGGTCACAGATGAGTTCAAAAAGATATTTCAATTTTAATGCCAAAAAATGGCATATTTTCACCAAAGGCAGATAATTTGGAGCTTTTTCAGTGATATAAACATTTTAAAAGTCATTTGGGGCCAATACAAATGGACTTTTTTGGTTGATTTTAGTACCATATCATAAAGTTACAACTAATAGTGTAACAAATTAATTTTTTAAAGAAAAACAAAATGATCAAAATTTTGCTGATTTTTTTGCACCCACGAGCCTCCTTAAGGCTGTCAGATAAGATTAATTTATGCAATTTTTAAACTAGAGGCTCTAAAGAGCCTGTGTCGCTCACCTTGGTCTATGTGAATATTAAACAAAGGAAGCAGATGGATTCATGACAAAATTGTGTTTTGGTGATGGTGATGTGTTTGTACATCTTACTTTACTGAACATTCTTGCTGCTTACAATTATCTCTATCTATAATGAACTTGGCCCAGTAGTTTCAGAGGAGAAGATTTTTGTAAAAGATAACTAAGATTTACGAAAAATGGTTCAAAATTGACTATAAAGGGCAATAACTCCTAAAGGGGTCAACTGACCATTTCGGTCTTGTTGACTTATTTGTAGATCTTACTTTGCCGACATTTATTGCTTTTTACATTTTATCTCTATCTATAAAAATATTCAAGATAATAACCAAAAACAGCAAAATTTCCTTAAAATTACCAATTCAGGGGCAGCAACCCAACAACGGGTTGTCCGATTCATCTGAAAATTGCAGGGCAGATAGATCTTGACCTGATAAACAATTTTACTTCATGTCAGATTTACTTTAAATGCTTTGGTTTTTGAGTTATATGCCAAAAACTGAATTTTACCCCTATGTTCTATTTTTAGCCGTGGCGGCCATCTTGGTCATTTGGCCGGGTCACGCCACACATTTTTTAAACTAGATATCCCAATGATGATTGTGGCCAAGTTTAGTTTAATTTGGCCCAGTAGTTTCAGAGGAGAAGATTTTTGTAAAAGATTACTAAGATTTACGAAAAATGGTTAAAAATTGACTATAAAGGGCAATAACTCCTAAAGGGATCAACTGACCATTTCAGTCATGTTGACTTATTTGTAAATCTTACTTTGCTGAACATTATTGCTGTTTACAGTTTATCTCTATCTATACTAATATTCAAGATAATAACCAAAAACAGCAAAATTTCCTTAAAATTACCAATTCAGGGGCAGCAACCCAACAACAGGTTGTCCGATTCATCTGAAAATTTCAGGGCAGATAGATCTTGACCTGATAAACAATTTTACTTCTGTCAGATTTACTTTAAATGCTTTGGTTTTTGAGTTATATGCCAAAAACTGAATTTTACCCCTATGTTCTATTTTTAGCTGTGGCGGCCATCTTGGTTGGTTGGCCGGGTCACGCCACACATTTTTTAAACTATCTATCCCAATGATGATTGTGGCCAAGTTTGGTTTCATTTGGCCCAGTAGTTTCAGAGGAGAAGATTTTTGTAAAAGATTACTAAGATTTACGAAAAATGGTTAAAAATTGACTATAAAGGGCAATAACTCCTAAAGGGGTCAACTGACCATTTCAGTCATGTTGACTTATTTGTAAATCTTACTTTGCTGAACATTATTGCTGTTTACAGTTTATCTCTATCTATACTAATATTCAAGATAATAACCAAAAACAGCAAAAATTCCCTAAAATTACCAATTCAGGGGCAGCAACCCAACAACGGGTTGTCGGATTCATCTGAAAATTTGAGGGCAGATAGATTTTGACCTGATAAACAATTTTACCCCATGTCAGATTTGCTCTAAATGCTTTGGTTTTTGAGTTATAAGCCAAAAACTGCATTTTACCCCTATGTTCTATTTTTAGCCATGGCGGCCATCTTGGTTGGTTGGCGGGGTCACGCCACACATTTTTTAAACTAGATACCCCAATGATGATTGTGGCCAAGTTTGGTTTAATTTGGCCCAGTAGTTTCAGAGGAGAAGATTTTTGTAAAAGTTAACGACGACGGCCGACGATGGCCGACGGACGCCAAGTGATGGGAAAAGCTCACTTGGCCCTTCGGGCCAGGTGAGCTAAAAAGTAACTAGTTGAAAAGTCCCGGAACAATGTAGCTAGTTGAATAGTTCTGGCGGAACAAAACAACTAGTTACATCGTTCTGAATATACCATATTTCGTCCTTTTTGTAGAAAGAGGGGGAAGAATGTGTATCAGTATAAATAAGAGCAAATCATCAATTTACAAGAATACCTAACGCACTGAAAGGGGTTTCTTTGGGGATAAATATGAAAACTAGAGGCTCTAAAGAGCCTGTGTCGCTCACCTTGGTCTATGTGAATATTAAACAAAGGACGCAGATGGATTCATGACAAAATTGTGTTTTGGTGATGGTGATGTGTTTGTAAATCTTACTTTACTGAACATTCTTGCTGCTTACAATTATCTCTATCTATAATGAACTTGGCCCAGTAGTTTCAGAGGAGAAGATTTTTGTAAAAGATAACTAAGATTTACGAAAAATGGTTCAAAATTGACTATAAAGGGCAATAACTCCTACAGGGGTCAACTGACCATTTCAGTCATGTTGACTTATTTGTAAATCTTACTTTGCTGAACATTATTGCTGTTTTCAATTTATTTCTATCTATAATAATATTCAAGATAATAACCAAAACAACAAAATTTTCTTAAAATTACCAATTCAGGGGCAGCAACCCAACAACAGGTTGTCCGATTCATCTGAAAATTTCAGGGCAGATAGATCTTGACCTGATAATCAATTTTACTTCAGATTTGCTCTAAATGCTTTGGTTTTTGAGTTATAAGCCAAAAACTGAATTTTGCCCCTATGTTCTATTTTTATCTGTGGCGGCCATCTTGGTTGGTTGGCCAGGTCACGCCACACATTTTTTAAAATTGAATCACCAATGATGATTGTGGCCAAGTTTGGTTTAATTTGGCCCAGTGGTTTCAGAGGAGAAGATTTTTGTAATAGATTACTAAGATTTACGAAAAATGGTTAAAAATTGACTATAAAGGGCAATAACTCCTAAAGGGGCCGGGTCAACTGACCATTTCAGTCATGTTCACTTATTTGTAAATCTTACTTTGCTGAACATTATTGCTGTTTACAGTTTATCTCTATCTATAATAATATTCAAGATAATAACCAAAAACAGCAAAATTTCCTTAAAATTACCAATTCAGGGGCAGCAACCCAACAACAGGTTGTCCGATTCATCTGTAAATTTCAGGGCAGATAGATCTTGACCTGATAATCAATTCTACTTATGTCAGAATTGCTCTAAATGCATTGGTTTTTGAGTTATAAGCCAAAAACTGAATTTTACCCCGTTGTTCTATTTTTAGCTGTGGCGGCCATCTTGGTTGGTTGGTCGGGTCACGCCACACATTTTTTAAACTAGATACCCCAATTGTGATTGTGGCCAAGTTTGGTTTAATTTGGCCCAGTAGTTTCAGAGGAGAAGATTTTTGTAAAAGATTACTAAGATTTACAAAAATGGTTAAAAATTGACTATAAAGGGCAATAACTCCTAAAGGGGTCAACTGACCATTTCGGTCATGTTGACTTATTTGTAAATCTTACTTTGCTGAACATTATTGCTGTTTACAGTTTATCTCTATCTATAATAATATTCAAAATAATAACCAAAAACAGCAAAATTTCCTTAAAATTACCAATTTAGGGGCAGCAACCCAACAACGGGTTGTCCGATTCATCTGAAAATTGCAGGGCAGATAGATCTTGACCTAATAAACAATTTTACCCCTGTCAGATTTGCTCTAAATGCTTTGGTTTTTGAGTTATAAGCCAAAAACTGCATTTTACCCCTATGTTCTATTTTTAGCCATGGCGGCCATCTTGGTTGGTTGGCCGGGTCACGCCACACATTTTTTAAACTAGATACCCCAATGATGAATGTGGCCAAGTTTGGTTTAATTTGGCCCAGTAGTTTCAGAGGAGAAGATTTTTGTAAAAGTTAACGACGACGGACGACGACGACGACGACGACGGACGCCGGACGCCAAGTGATGAGAAAAGCTCACTTGGCCCTTCGGGCCAGGTGAGCTAAAAAAGGGCATGGAACTTTATTTTTGGGAAAATAATGAAAATGTATTTTAAATTTTGATGTACTGAGGGGGAAGAACAAACTCCCGCAGTAAAATTTAAGTTGTATTTCATAGCTCACATAAAACAGAATAACTTTAGTATTCATAGTACCCTCAAGAGAGGGAAGAATACCACCGTCCTCATATGGGTCTTTGCATTAATTCTCCAAATGGAACTTTGTGACTGGTTGATAAGCCCGTTGGAACTTTTGTGCTAGTTTGTTTAAATTCCGGTTTTGACTAATTTAGCAAAAAGGAACTTTCTAACTAGTTGATATGTTCCCTTGGAACTTTTCAACTAGTCACTTTGTTCCGGTGGAAGAACAAAGTAACTAGTTAATAAGTTCCTCCTGAACTTTTCGACTAGTTAGTTCTTTCCGACCGGAACTTTCCAAAGGCAGAACAAAAGAGCATTTTATATAATACAACCTCTGATTTGAGACTGATTTCCCCCTATTAGTCTTTGTTAAATTTGAACTTTTCAAAAAAATTGTGCATAATTTATCTTTGTTTCAAATAAAGAAATACTTGGCATGAGTACAGTTTTATCCTGGCCAGTACTATAGAAAAAAATTCACATAACATTTCATTGCATATAAGAAAATAACCATTACTGGAAGTTAACCAATCAAATGTCTTCCTTTATTTAACCTGTGAACAAGCTTTAGTAACCATGTAACCTGAAGTTTACAAAATATTCTATAGAAACCCCAAATAAAAAAACAATGGTGCTTTGAATACCCAAGACATATGTTTATGAAACAGAAATGTTTTAATGCAATAAAATGTAGGATTAATTACCTACAACTGTCAAATTCATTGGAATATATTTTTTTAACCTATTTTCGTATACAACCGGATGTGACGTACCATAATTTGGTGATATTACACCTATAGTTGACCTTGAAGTAAATATCTACAAATACATACCTTTTCTTTTTGGTGTAATTTACACATAATTGCATATATTATATAAAAGTTTCCAATGGCAAACAGGAGGTTGACAGATCTTAGCCATAACACTGAGCACACATTATCAGTCTCAACGCCAAGAGCTTTCCCTACTGGTACCAGAATGCCTACAGACATCAAATAAAGGCCAGGTAAGGTAGTAATCATTGGATCCCACTAAAATGATAAAAAAATGACTTTTTCTACCAAAATATATCTTGATTGAAAAATATCAGTCAAAAAGAGTTGCATGTATCACTTTCCAATCAATCTCAGTTTAATAGTAATCTAAATACAAAACTTGAAAATGTAAATATATATACAGTATTTGTTCAGTGTATTTATATACAGGGTATCAACAAATAAATAACCATGGATTCATTATTATTTGTGTGATAACAATGTATGTAGATTTTATTGCTGAAGGTGAACCACAATTTTATGTTCAATGACCTACACATTTTCTAAAATATTAGAATTTATATAATTACAAACCCACAAAATCAAATATCCACTTGACCTCAATCTACGAAAATTGGTACTCATTAAAAATAAATGAATCAACAGTATACATTTTCCTACCCTGTACAAATAGTGTAGAGGGTCTCATTGGGGTCTAAGCGTGATGCAGGATTGTCGATTTTTTTGTAAGGGTGACAAGTGAAAGTCAAATTATTGTGCAGTGAAAACGGGAAATGAAGTCTAGCGGGACAGGGGAGATTTCAAGAAAATGAGAATTGCTTACATACATTTGTACTATAATACTATAATGAGACCCACAGTGTATGGTAGTATGATTCTTCTTGCAGTATTTAATTCTTTTTTTTCTCAATCACCACTTTTTACAACATTAAAACAAATTCACAATAGTTTACTACCATTGTATTTAACATAAAATGAAAAGATAGTAACTTTTCTATCTGAATCCTCATAAATCTCAAACCAACCAGGTATATTGGTATTTCATGAGGAAAAACCAACAAGGTTCCCTTTGCGATTATACTATTACTCCAAATAATTATTATGTCTTGAAAGTCTATTTAATATTTTATGTAATTCCTTACGTACTGCAGAAAAAATAAAAATTGACTTTCAAGACATTGTTATTTTTAACTATAAATATATACTATGATCATGATGATCACATCTTCTTATTTTTATATACATGAAACTTTAAAATTGACAACTTTCACATTTGTGCCGTTTCTCATACATTTTCGTTGTCACATTAGAAGAGAAGGTTACTGCTCTCAAAGAAAGCTATTAAACCATGAGTTCTAAATGGTGAAGTTAAAATCATCCTTTCCTAAATGTTTACTAACGCCATCATGAGTTGGTTGACTTTTATAGAACATCTGTTTCACAGATGATAGCGGAATGTTCCTCAATAATGTTGTAACTACAATCCTGTTCCATTTTCACAATTGTGACTTACCAAATTAATAAGACTTATTACTGGGTGTGTGCTGACATAAGCATATGTGGAGCAGGATCTGCTTTTTAACCCTTCTGCAGTACCCGAGATCAACTGGGGTTCTTGTTGCTTAGTCCTTATTATCCTATGTTGTGTTTTGCATACTATTGTTTGTCTGTTTCTTTTTTAGCCATGATGTTGTCCGTTAATTTTTGATTTATGAGTTTGAATGTCTGGCATCTTTCGCCCCTTTTTTTATGGTTATATTATAAACATCACAATTTAAAAATTGATTGTTAAAGGACATCATTTACTCATTCATATAAACATTGATAAAACAACCCAGATCAATTATTCCAAACCTAAACTAGTAAGAGAAAAACTTTGCATCATGAATGGTATAGAAAATATCTTACATGACTAAAATTTCCTTGACAATATTGTTTTGCTTGAGGAATATGAAAAATCTCATCCATGTATGGATCTGCCTGTTCATTATGAATGGCAAAAAAGGTTAATGCAAACAATAATACAAGAAAGGCCAGAGTCACTGGAAAGTTCATGATGCAACAATTAACTGGAAAGCTCTAGAGAGACTCCTAAAATCTTAAATATGGGGAGCAGTTATTGCCTTTATTCTCAAGTTTTGAGAAATATTCATTCCTTAGGTAACCTCTGTCTAAGCAATATATGTATGCATCTGAAATTAATTTTCAATAAGATAGAATATTCAAAATATAGACATATGTATATGAAAAAAAAAAAGATTGATTAAATTATAATGTTTTTCTATAATAACTGGTCCCGCTCTTCTCCTATTTAGAGGTAGGAATGCATGCAAAAAAAGGAGCACTTGCTGATCAATATTATTTTAAATTTTGAATTAATAATTTTCAAAAATGAACAAAGGATGGCTTGAGCTAGAAAGTGATCCAGGTAAATATCAAAATAAGCTTCGGTTTTTGCCATATTTGAGTTCACTGGTTGTTTATAACATTGAGTTATTTTGATTTTAAATAAACATAAAAATATACCGGTGGTTTTGCTGTTTTGTTGACATGATTGATCCCCAACTTTGGCAGACTTCATGCTTGCCTAAAGGCCAACCAGACCACATGTAGTTTTTATATTGGTCATCCTGTAGAATTTCAATTGCAGCTTTTACATTTTCTGATTATGGGGTGGAAGTGGGCAGTTGGGCATCATAGGCATGAAAAGCCATGATATAGACGTATTTACACTTGTATGCAAATTTGTCCGCCATTACGTAAAATCACACAGGTTCCCGTAAACTTTGACATCATAATTTAAAATATTTGACGTCACAATTTAAAAGTGATTGTAGCTTGACGTCAAAGGTGATTCGGAGTCTATCTAAGGTCATTCGGGGGCAATATACAGCTAAATACCAAAAGTGTAAATACGTTTATTGTTACATGAAAATACTTTTTTTGTGTTGTAAATTTTTTACCAGGAGGAAAATACAGTTGAAGATAATGTATTATTAACTTTCTTGCTATTTCTGGACATCAGTGATCACACAATTGTTAAAAAAAGTTTGAAGTGACAAGAGAAAATGTTTGATGCCAAAAACAAATGAATTTTAGGCCACATTTAAAAGAAGGTCTGTTTCCCCCTCCCTTTAGTCTTTAGTCTTTAGTATGCGTCATCTTGACACTGATTTTCTCATATGTACTTTGGTCACTTGCGCGTTTGAATACATTAATCACGTTTGTATTTTCTCTTTGTACTTTCACTTTAATTTAGGTAGGCGCTGATGATACTGATTTATAAAAACAAATGATCAAATCTTCTAGTATCGTCTATAAACTCGGAAACTGCATATTGTATGTCTGCACTGGCTTCTGTGTTAAGTAATTCTTCTAGATCTAGATTAAGTGTTCCTGTTTTGAAATATATTGACTGGCGGAGTTTTTCTCTATCCAAACTGTAATTGTCACAAGATAATAAAAAATGTTCTACAGATTCTATTTCTCCGCAAGTACATTTGTTGTCTTCTACATGTCTGTTAATGAAATGTTGATACCCCTTTAGTTTGGAGTATCCTGATCTGAGACTGTTTAATATATTGAAGTGTTTTTTTGATGGGAAGTCGAGTTTGATTCTTTTTGATGCATCTGGGTGATGATTAAAAAATCTTCTCCCAACCTCACTAGATTCCCATTGTGTCTTCCATTTTTTAATGACTGATGTTCTCGCCGCTTGTTTGATGTCTTGTTTTGTCGTGATTGAAGACATTTCCTCCCTATTATCTGCTTCTTTTGCCGCTGCTTTTGCTAGACGGTCAGCCTGTTCATTTCCCTCTATATCAGAGTGCCCCGGTGTCCAAATGATGTTGATACTAAAACCCTTTTGTTCCAATTTTATTTTCCTGTTTTTGATTTCTTGTATGGTTTTGTGATAGTTTTCTGATTTCCAATTTAAGGTTATAATGCCTATGGCGGATTGGCTGTCAGAGTATATGTTAAGTTGTTTAACATTGCGGTAATTATAATTGTCTATTTTTTCCAGCACAAGTTTAATGGCTACTAGCTCTGCTAGTAGTATTGATCCTCTGTTTGATACAGGGTACTGTATTGTTTCCTCTTCATTATTGTATATAATGGCTCCTGCACCACAAGGCCCAGGATTTCCCATGCATGAGCCATCTGTGAATGCCACTGTTGTATTTGGAGGAAGTTCTTCTAATTGATGTTTTATGCGTCTTTGTCCTTCAATGGCTTGTTCACTGGTTCTTGTTTTGGAACTTCCCAATGTGGTCCAGTACTCCGGTGCCCTTCTAATTGCACACATGCCACGACATTCATATTGCTGTTCAATATTATTTACTTCAATTGATGTTTCCTTCTTCATATCATCTGCCTGTAGTATCATTTTTCCAATTGGAGAGATGTAAGTTTCCGGATTAGATTCTATTTTCCAGTTTTCTAGCTTTTTCTTAATTGGGACTGTTGTAAAAGATGATGTAATTTTTGCCAATTCTCTAATTGCTATTTCTTCTCTTCTCAGTTCTAAAGGTAAGACTCCACCAATTATCTGAAGAACTTCAAGGCTGGAAGTTGAAGGCATATTAAGGCATAAGGCAAGGCCATGTCTTTGAACCTCATCCAACTTGTGTAGGTTTGTTGAATTTCCAATCTGCCAAACACAGCTTGCATATGTGATGGTTGAACAAACAAGACTTTGGTAAATTTCTATTAGTCTTTTTGTTGGAATATTAGCTATACCCTTAATTTCTCTAATTATTCCTAATGATCTTTTTGCTGTTTTCAGTACATTATCTATATGAGTATTGAAAGTCAGTTTTTGGTCAAGTGTAACTCCAAGAATTTTAGGATTGTTGTTGTGTTTTAAAGTTCCATTACCAAGCTTAAGTAGAACGGATGTAGTATTTTGTATACTTTTACTGAAAATACAATATTCTGTTTTTTCTACACTCAATTTCATCCTCCATTTGTTGCTCCATTCATTCACCTTGTCAATATCTGTTTGAAGATCTTGTTGTAGAATATTGATGTCCTCACCTGTGTGCCATATGGTTGCATCATCTGCAAATTTACATTTCTGTGCCAGAACTGTTTGAAAAATATCTGCTATAAAGATGTTGAACAAAATAGGGGATAAGACTGAACCTTGTGGTAATCCTGTATGTGTTTTAAATAGTTCTCCTTTTGTGTTGTTGATGTTGATTACTGCTTCACGGTTATTTAAAAAAGAATGAACCCATTTCCAGATTTTTCCTTTGATTCCATATTGATAAAGTTTTACTAATAATCCTTCTCGCCATATACTGTCATAGGCTTTTTCAAAGTCAATGAACAAAGCAAGCGTAATCATTTTCTTGTTGAATCCCCCATATATTGATTGGATGAGTGACAATAAAGCATTGACTGTTGATCTGTATTGTCTAAATCCTTCCTGTTCATTATCAATGATGTTGTTGGTTTCCACATATTCTTCTATTCTGTATAGAACTATTCTTTCCATCAGTTTGGATACTACACTGGTTAAACTAATTGGCCGGTATGCTGAAGGGTTATTGTAACTAAGTTTGTGTGCTTTCTTCAAAAATTTTACATTTGCCATTTTCCAATTTTGTGGAAGTATTCCTTCTTCCCATGATCTGTTCATAATTTCTAATAATTTGTCTAAAAATTCTTTTCCAGCATTAATAAACAGCTCTGGAAAAAATCCATCTGGTCCTGGTGCAGTTTCTTTCTTCAGTCTGAAGATGGATCCCTCCAATTCATCCATGGTAATACTTTGGTTATATTTGTCATCATCCATTTCTTGGTTGTCACTATCTAATGTTATGTTGATGTATTCTTTAGTTGTTTCCTCATAAAATTTGTTGTCAAATTTTCTTGGGTCTAGGTGTTTTCCTCCAAAAAATACTTTTTCCAATTCCTTTGACTTTTCTTTCTCATCGAAAATTACATTGCCATCATATTTTATGAAAGGAAGTACCTTGTTGTCTGAGGTTTTCTTGGTTAATTTTTTGAAAGCTCCCCATCTTTCCTTTGGTGTTTTTCCTGATCCTATCACATCACATAGTGTTGTTGACCATTCATTTTGGGCTTTATCTTTGATTACTTCTAAGTTCTTTTCCGCATCTATTATTTTATTAAAATTTTGAGGGATACTTCTTTCTTTAAAATGTCTCTGTGTCTTGTTTAACTCTTTTTTTGCTAACTTTACATCTTCATTCCACCATACAGGATGTTTAACTTTTGGTCTATTTTGATGATATTTATATTTCGGTATTACCTGTTCCATACATGCTGTCATACAACTTTCAAAACATTCATACCATACTTCCAAAGAGTCATCATCTTTCAAAAGCATATCTTTGAAATATTCTTCTGTGGTTTCCTTCCACTCTTCCCAATTGCATTTCCTTATATTCCAATTTTCTTCATCCTTATTGCTTGTCATTGAATTTCCCTTTTTACTTCCCATATTCAAATCTAACATTATACAAATGTGGTCTGATGTAACCTTTTCATGTGTTAGTGTTGTACACTCTTCCACAATATTATAAATGTTCTGTGATATTAGGGCTAGGTCTATAATACTGTCACAATTTCTACGTGTTGCTTGTCCATCATTTACACAAATTAAACTTGTTTTTGTCATACATTGTTCTAAAAGTTCTCCATGTTTGTTTTCTGTTTTGTTGTTCCATTCAAATGATTTTGCATTGAGATCTCCTAGAATTACCAAATTTTCCAGCTTCTGTGTATTAATTTCTAAACATAATTTCTTCATATGTTCTGTATTTTCTGGGGTAATGTATGGCACCCATAAGTTTATCTTCTTATTTTGTTGGTCTTTTATTTCCAGACAGACCATTTCAAAATCATATTTTTCATATTGTTGTCTTCTTTCTGCCACAAATTTCCAAATGGGTCTAGCCTTTGTAAACAGACCAAGAAGGCAGGTTATATTTTTTTTACTGAATGTCATATATAGCATGGTCACATGACTGGTTTGAGGTCACTTATTAGTTTTTTGTGCTCAATTTGAGTGTATTATTTAGATTAATAATCCTTTTGCTTTTAAGCTCTTTTCAAAAATGGAAATAGATTATTTTCTAGAATAATAATAATTAGTCGCCCTATAGTGACCAGTCTGTCCATCCGTCCGTCCGTCCGTAACACTTTAACTTTGTGTCCGCTCCATATCTAGAGAACCATTATGATTTCATACTTTATACTTTACATGTTTATTAACCACCACCAGAGGGTGTGTCATGATGTATGTACAACTTCCTAGGTCAAAGGTCAAGGTAAAAAAACTGGTTTCAGTTGACAACCCTGTGTCCTGTAGTGAAGATCGTGTCCACTCTATATCTTGAGAACCGTTATGATTTCAAAGTTTATACTTGACATGTATATGAACCAACACCAGAGGGTGTGTCATAATTTATGAACGACTGCCTAGGGCAAAGTTCAAGGTCAAAAACTTTGGTTTCAGTTGACAACCCCATGTCCTATGGTAAAGATTGTGTCCGCTCTATATCTTGAGAACCGTTATCATTTTAAAGTTTATACCTGAAATGTATATAAACCAATATCAGAGGGTATGTCATAATTTATGTACAACTTCCTAGGTCAAAGGTCAAGGTAAAAAACTTTGGTTTCAGTTGACAACCCCATGTCCTATGGTAAAGATCGTGTCCGCTCTATATCTTGAGAACCGTTATCATTTCAAAGTTTATACTTGACATGTATATAAACCAACACCAAAGGGTGTGTCATAATTTATGTGCAACTTCCTAGGTCAAAGGTCAAGGTCAAAAACTTTGGTTTCAGTTGACAACCCCATGTCCTATGGTAAAGATCGTGTCCGCTCTATATCTTGAGAACCGTTATCATTTCAAAGTTTATACTTGACATGTATATAAACCAACACCAAAGGGTGTGTCATAATTTATGTGCAACTTCCTAGGTCAAAGGTCAAGGTCAAAAACTTTGGTTTCAGTTGACAACCCCATGTCCTATGGTAAAGATCGTGTCCACTCTATATCTTGAGAACCGTTATCATTTCAAAGTTTATACTTGACATGTATATAAACCAACACCAAAGGGTGTGTCATAATTTATGTGCAACTTCCTAGGTCAAAGGTCAAGGTCAAAAACTTTGGTTTCAGTTGACAACCCCATGTCCTATGGTAAAGATCGTGTCCGCTCTATATCTTGAGAACCGTTATCATTTCAAAGTTTATACTTGACATGTATATAAACCAACACCAAAGGGTGTGTCATAATTTATGTGCAACTTCCTAGGTCAAAGGTCAAGGTCAAAAACTTTGGTTTCAGTTGACAACCCCATGTCCTATGGTAAAGATCGTGTCCGCTCTATATCTTGAGAACCGTTATCATTTCAAAGTTTATACTTGACATGTATATAAACCAACACCAAAGGGTGTGTCATAATTTAATTACAACTTCCTAGGTCAAAGGTCAAGGTCAAAAACTTTGATTTCAGTTGACAAACCCATGTCCTATGGTAAAGATACAATTTTTTAATGCACATTATTCACAGCGGGGCCCACAGAGATGGCTCCCGTCTCAATGATATCTAGTTTATTTTTTTTTGTGGAAAATAATTTGTTTACTCGGGGGCTTATTTATGACCCGGGTTGGGGGAGGGAAACAAACATATTTTTTTTTATTTTGGCCTTATAAGCTTAGATAGATGTTACAAATGTATTTCTACAAAATGTAGATCAAATTATCATTCTTTTCTAGATCACATGTTGAAAATGATGTTTGAAGATGATTTCTATGGAAAATGACAATTTGATATATAAGCTGATGATATTACATGTACATGTACATGCACAATAAAACGTATGAGATGTAGAATAAAATGACAATATTTATATTTCTAATTTTTATTTTAGGATTGTTTACATTGTTGTTGGAAGATTTTGGTAAGTAAGGATATAATTAAGTTTTAAACATAAGAATAGATGACAAATTCAATGTACAGTTCAGCTAATAAGTCAAAATAAACAGAATAAATCTGAAACTTTCTTGGAAAAAAGAACTGGAAGTAAGACACAGAATGAAAAACTTTCTTACTCACTTTTCTTGTTACATGTAGTATATTATCATCAGAAATTAACATTTAAATTCTTTCTTGATGTTTTCAACTTGTGCTGCAAAACTTGGTAGATATATTTTAATCATTATATGCCTGTTTTTAATTTTTCATTCATGTACATCATGTACATGTTTCCAATAAAATTGAGAATGGAAATGGGGAATGTGTCAAAGAGACAAAATTGAGAATGGAAATGGGGAATGTGTCAAAGAGACAACAACCCGACCATAGGGCAGACAACAGCAGAAGGTCACCAACAGGTCTTCAATGCAACAAGAAATTCTCGCACCTGGAGGCGTCCTTCAGCTGGCCTCTAAACAAATATATACTGGTTCAGTGATAATGAACACCATACTAAACTCCAAATTGTACACAAGAAACTAAAATATAAAATAATGTAAGACTAACAAAGGCCAGAGGCTCCTGACTTGGGACAGGCGCAAAAATGTGGCGGGGTTAAACATGTTCCAAGCAGATAACATTACAAAATATTTTCCTTGACATACATATAGTAGGTGAAGTATAGAACATACTGTTTCCAGTGAAGATGCTTTTATCATAGCAAATATTTTTACTGGAAATGTTGGCATCTTTGTGATAAATATAAGAAAATACTGCAGGTAAACATTGTATAAGCATGATAAGTGGACACCTAAAATGGATTCAACATAAATTTTTATCAATGTGAGAGTGTCGATAACCAAATATGTCTATTGACTTTTTACTTTTTTCCAGGAGTGAAAGGAGTTCAAGTTGAAGAAATTTATGACCTACAGAAGGCCATTGATGGGTAAAATTATCATGATTTAACATCCATATAAAATAAATGATACATGTATGTGGTATAATTCCTATGAGACCACTTTCCAACAGAGACCAAAAGAAATGAGGATGAACAAGGATACAAACATGTATAGGGCACTGTCCTGTTTTCATACAATTATATTTTTTAAGTCTTTGTATGCCTGTGCTGAGGCAAAGGGGGCATTAAGTTTTACCATTGTCCGTCCATACATTTGTCTGTATGTCTCAAATTTGAGTTTGCCAGAACCAAATGTTGTGAAACTCGTACACAATTCCTTATTACCATAAAACAACTTAAATTTGAATTTGGATGGCACCACTTTTACGGTTCTCTAGTTGTGTCACTTTATATATAATGGTACAAAAATGTATATGCAAGCGAGGGCATCATCTGTGTCTCCTCTATCTATTTACTTGATAATTCTGAGATGAATTATATTGTTAAGGAAAGTCTGTATCTGTTATCTCTCCAGGTATGATGGGAGTTGAATTTAGCTAAAAGCATAAGTTTCTTGTGTTTGCTGTTTTTACTTGCCATTCTTTTGATATCTAGAGATTGCAGTGTTTTCTAACTTCAATTTTGGACTCCTTCTGTTTTACATTATTTCCTTGCTGTTATAATATATGAAAGGTTATGATTATTTTGAATTAACTTTCACATAATTTATTCTGAAAGGTATTTTATCATTTTCTGGGCTTGATAAAACATATGCAATGTTTATGACATAATTATATCATATAAAATTTTATTCTTCAGACCAGTTTATGGATTTATCTTTTTATTCCGATGGATAGAAGAAAGAAGAAGCAGAAGAAAAACAATCACAGAAGAAGAAACATTTCTTACAAATGACGATGAAGTTAACAATTTATTCTTTGCACAACAGGTATATGGAAAACTTCATACATTTTTAAACATGTATATAAAATTGAGAATGGAAATGGGGAATGTGCCAAAGAGACAACAACCCGACCATAGAGCAGACAACAGCAGAAGGTCACCAACAGGTCTTCAATGCAATGAGAAATTATATACATACTTGAAAAGATTTAAGATAGTTAGCTCTCAATCTGAGCAATTATTTACAGCTTTCACATATTATACATTTTCAGTTTCCCTAATAGCTAACATTTCAAGTGAACATTATTTGTGTGAAATATTTTTTTGAAATTTCAGAATAAGAAAATCTTCATAGAAAATAAAGTGGTTTGCAGATGATAAATTAACCTTTGTTGGTTAAATTGAATATATAAACATGATAAACAGAAGAACCCTTTCAATGTTATTTCGAAGTTAAGGTCACAACTGAGAAATTTTATTTAATCGTTTCTGAATGAAAATTAGTAATATTATTTAGCATCTGCCCTGCTTTCTCTTAATTGATGTCTGGTCATTGTTGTTTCTTGGGGGAACTGTTTGCAGGACCAAATTCTTACTTGTATTTGAGCAGAGACACTAATAACTAAAAGAAAATAAGAACATGTGGTTATTGAAAGTAAAAAATAGTGAAAACAGATCTACAATCAGCAACACAGTGTCACAGTACCTGAAAAATTGCATCATTTTAAAAATAAGAAGATGTGGTATATTTGCCAATGGCAATGATACAGCTATCCACCAGAGTTCAAATGACCAAAATACAAGCAAATGTTCAACAGATATTTTTACTTTTTTGTAGGTGGTTCCTAATTCCTGTGCTACACATGCCTTATTGAGTGTCCTGTTAAATTGTGATAAAGTGAGACTTGGAGATACATTGTCTAAACTTAAACTGTTCTCTAGAGGCATGAATCCTGAGGTAATTTAAATATTGGTTTATATTGATGTTCCATTTATTGTAATATCTATGAGAGTTCTCTTTTTTCATGGTAGCAATTATCGGCTTTAATCTTCAGTTAATATTGGATATTATTTCATTACTAATGCTACATATAAAAGAATGACCTACTTTGTAATTATAGGACAAAGGTTATGCCATTGGAAATATGCCTGAATTAGCTGAAGCACATAATAGTCATGCAAGGTACAGTAGTCATAATTTAATAACTTCAAATTGAAAAAACCAGCAGTATAATCAATAATTTGCCTTTTGATAAAGCATTGTTTCTTCTTTTATTTAGTGTCATTCATTGAAACTATATAGGAGAGGTAAGAAGGAAACTTATTTTTTGTAAATGGGTCATTGTCTAATTGGTCATGTATGTAAGTACTGTAAATGCAGAAATAAATGCAAGGTTTTTATTATTGCGAAAAATGCGACAGAGTTGTAAACGCAATAATTTTAACTCACAGTATTAATTAAACAGGATTTTTCTCAAAATCATAAAAATTAAAATCGCATTTAAGTCAAAAATAACAAAATCGCAATAATAAATGCACACAATTATTTCTGTTTTACAGTATATCAATTTGGTGTATATACATGTAAAATTACTGAAGAAAGTAGGTTGATTTTTGAAATTACTCTCAACATGATCTCATACTATAATTTTAGGAATTCTAATAGAGTTATCTCCTGGCATTTTCATAATTTTCAAAAGAGAAAAGATATTATTTCAATTATTTAAACTTCATATCAAAACTTTTAGTATTATTTTATTGTAGGTCTGAGCCACGTCACCTTCCAGAGAAACAGCAAGGTATTGCGACAACTAAAACTATGGAAGCTTTTCACTTTGTCAGTTATGTACCTATAAAAAATCATCTGTTTGAATTGGATGGACTGAAACCTTATCCTATAGATCATGGTAAGTTTTAGGGCTATCATTTATTTTAAGTAATGAGATGTTGTATGATTGCCAATGAGACCACTATCCACCTGAGACCAAAGGAAGAGGATACAAACAACTTTAGGGTACTGTGTGACCTTATATAATGAGCAAAATTCATACAATATGATAAGCTATAAAAGGCCCTGGCTTGACAAAATGAGAAACAAATATAAAATCAAAAGCAATAGCTTCAGTTATGCTAAAAAACAAACGAAAAGAAAATAGAACAGAAAAAAAAAACAATTTTAACAACTGAATTAAAGTACAGGGCTTTCCATTGAAGCCGGTAGCCGGCGGAAATCCGCCGTTTGCGGTAGATACCAGTGCCGGCTACTTCACTGACAAAGATATAAATTCAAAAAGACAAAAATATCTTTTTCAAATGTTTACATGCAGCCGAGAGACGTCTTGTCGCAAAGTCGCGGTCACGATAAACAAGGATGAAAATCAGTGTTTACCTTGGGCTAAATATAGTTCACATGAATTCAGGTCACTGATTGGTTGTCTATTTAAAGTCAGAATGCATCGTTTCTTTTCAAAGATAACAACAACAACAACAACAATTTTTATTTGTCAATCAAGACGCCCCGAGGAGCAGTACAATTATAGTTTAAATTAAAGTGCAAATAATTGTGGTGATTTTTTTCATAACAAGAGAGACGTTCCGGTGGTCATTGAACGATAACAATAGAGACGTTCCGATGGTCATTAACTCGTTGGCTTTTTTTTTTGGCTTTTAAAACGTGAAGACAATCAGATAGGATGACAATCTTATGTTATGGAATAATAGTCAAATTAAAGAAAGTGTAGTAGATCATATTGTTCAGAATCTGAAAAACAGTATCTTTAAAAAAGTTTTGAAGTTCATTTTTCAAAACCCACGCGGTGTTCAGAGAATCAAGGTAAAAAACGAAAGTAGAATATTGTCGACTCGACCTCAAATAAATAACATTTCCAAATGATTTATGTATCCGACTTATTGAACAGTATACAAAAAAAGCGAAAATCAGAGGATATATCAATTTTATGTCAATGCTTGAGAAACAATTGTATGATTTAAATACGTGTAACAGTCTTTATAGAGAAAAGGGGGGTCATTTGTTTACAAATGCACGTAGTTGTGCAAAATAAATCGATCAAGATTTATAACAAACCGAATTATTATATAAATAAAACTCCTATAAAAGTAAATGAATTTTAAGCATAAGGTAATAAAATAAAAAACTATAACAAAAAAAAAGAAATTTCTTTGAGATTTTTTTTTTTTTTTTTAATTTCATACATAAAAAATGGTCATTTGAAAGATGAAATAAGATGAAATAAGGTGCCAGGAGATTGCGAGAATGCAGGATTTTGCTCTATTTATGCCAGACCCCCTGCCGTAAGGCACCAAGCTTACAGCTTGGTGGACGTCCGGTTTCGCCGAACGCATGTTACAGCCGGCTATTATTTTAATTGAGCCTTCTACTTCAATTTCAATGGAAAGCCCTGAAAGTACATAGCTGTACAGAGCTTTAAAGAACACTCAATCCTGACCTAAACTTGGACAGTGGTGTACATGTAACAGCAAAAATGAACAAGAACAAAATATAGAAATCTAAAAGAGAAGGCTTAACTCATCAGATCTGCAAGAAACTGAAACAAAAAACCCCACATGGTACCAATTTATGAGTACTCACAGTTACTGAAAGCTAGTTAAAAACAACTTTTAACTAATAGAAATATCATGTATAGGTAAAATCAGTTTAATATCCTTAATAATCTTTGCATCAAATATATTACAGACAACTAAAAAGAACAGATGGTTTCCTCACACAGGAAGTTGAAACTTAAAACCCTTTTATACTAACCTTACTTTTATAGGTTCAGATTTTTTAAACTGTAAAGCAATAAATACTGGAGACTGTTAATAAACATTGAAGAACTTTAATAGAAAGCTAACTTTTTATTATGATGTCCAATTGTAAATGTCACATCACTCACAAGATATATTTTAAACTGAATATTTCTTCAGGTCCATGGGAAAGGGATGAATACTGGACAGAGAAATTTAGACGTGTGATAACAGAAAGATTAGGAATGGCTGCTGGAGGGTAAGCTTTTGTAAAAAGTCACTTTGATTTTTTATTGCATCCTCTAACATGTAGAGTTAAGTACTCTCAGTTAAAACAGGGGCCCTTTCTTAACAAATATTTTTTTTTTAGTATCTGTACATCGCTTTTTTGACATTTGTTTTCGAATGTCTTAACTTCATATATTAAACATGATTGATGTTAAAATGTACTAAATATTTCCAATTAAAAAGTATTTTCCATTACAAGGGTTTTTACACACTTAATCAATATCTTGTAATTTTGCATAGCATAGATATTTTAACTTTTATACAAGTTAAACTATGATAATTTAATTTTGGATGTAACGCGTCTTCTGATTGGCTGACGTTATTTTGTTTATCAGCTCATAGACATAATTTTGTCATGTGACCGTGACATCATCAACTTTTTTTCATGGTTTTCTCCAGTTGTGGAATTTAGAACTAAATTATAAGAAATGACTGAAATATTTTTTCTGTTTATTCGAAATAACATAAAAAATGAGGTGCACACTTTAAAATAACCAGCTACACAGGTTATTCAGTGTGCACCACATTTTTAAAATTATTTCTTCATAGACAGGAAAAACATTACAGTCATTTCTTATATAAATCTGCTCTGTATTTCAGTGAACCTAACAATGATATCAGATTTAACTTAATGGCAGTGGTTCCAGACAAATGTCAGTTATATGAACACAAGTTAGCTACCTTGAAAACTAACAGACAAATTGTATTGGAAACATTACAACAGGTAGGTTTGGATATTCTAAATGGAATTAAAAGGTGGAATAGGACATGTTGAAATCATTTTTAAACTAGAAATACACTACAGCTCAGATGGAGTTGATAATTTTTCACCTGTCCATGACGTGCAGCCTACTTCTTCCCAATCAAATAGGCGTATTTACACTGGTATGCAAATTTGTCAGCCATTACTTTGAATTACAAAAGTTTGCATCACAATTAAAAAAATTGTTGCCATAATGAAAAAGTAATTATGCTTAACGTTAGAAGGTTCTTCAGGAATCAATCAGTGGACTTTGGGAGACAAAATTTAGCTAAACACCCAAGGTGTAAATATATCTATTCACTCAAATATTGTAAAATTATTGAATAAATAAATCCAATAATTTTGTAAAAGTCTTGAATAAATAAATCCAAACTTATGTTTCAAAATTAGTTTATGTGCAAGTCTGAGGATGAATGAAAAGAAATGGGGATGACAACTCTATAGGATGGTCACAGGGGGACTTTTGTGCAACCTGTACCTACTTTTTGATTGGAGAGATAGAAAACTGATCTATATGAGCTGTAGTATATTTATATTTTTAGTAATTAATGATTTAGCTTTAGTTTCTGAAATATATTTGTTTGTATTATTAGAGGAATGGGTGTTTTGTAACTGATTTAATTTTTGTTTATAAATTTCAAACTTGCTGAGCTTTGACATATATTTTTGAGCTGGAAGACACCCAGCAAAGATGAGCATGGAAATTTGTTTTGCTAAGCTTTCCAAAGTTACATAATTAGACGTTATCATGGTATCAAATGTAAAGAAATACAAATAATTACCATTTTCAAGAAGTGAAATTTTTTTATTGGTAAAAGGGGAATAACTCATGAGTTCCAATCTAATTTATTTATAGCTGGTTGACAGGAATATGAAATATTTTTGCATCAGATAGATTGATTTACTTTCATTTTCTCCTTTTTAAGCTGCTGGATGCCAAGGTATATCTCCTTTGTATTTTATTGTCGTGTTATATTATTGTTTTCTTATAAATTTTTATATTCAGAAAGAAATACTTGTGCTTTTCCTGTTGTTCATTTTTGTATTCTTTTCATGTAGACAGATTAATTTATGCAGTAAGCCACCTAAGGCAAAGAATGAACAGTGAACTATGTAAAAGATGTTCCTTTGTTTTTGGCTATTTTTGTATGCCCGTAGTGATTTTATGTCATTAATTGTTACGCCATATCTTTTCTTTTCCATTAGCCTAAAATTGATGAAACTGCATACTATAAATGAAATAACAATCTGCTCTCAATGTATTTGAATTAAACAAGAGGTGTGTTGTACACAAATGAGACAGCAACACCATAACACAAACGTAACCAAAACAAGTAAATCATCTTGATATTGAACATATTAACATTTTTAAAATTGTGAAATTTAAAATTGTAAAATGCTTTCTCCCAAATGAAAACTCTTATTAGTTCAAATTCACAAGAATTTCCTCTATAAATGATAATAATACCTTCTTTTCCACTAATAAAACAATATTTGGACAATAATTGCTTAATGTTTGGGTTACAGATATAACATAAATATTCAGAACCAGAAATTGTTGATTAAAGATGAATAAATAGAAAATTAAGTTACAACAAATTCATTTGGTTTTGATAATGATCAGCATTAAGGTTTAAACTTGTACACTTGCACATACATCTGTATGTCTGAAAAGTTGGTTTCCTTTCTCTAATGTTATAAATTTTTATCAACTTAACATTATCATGATTATTAAACTTATACATGTGCATATTACTACCAAACACATATCAATTTTGGGTGTTGTGATTTTCACTGTTCTCAAGCTATGTCCCTTTATAAATGGAAAACTTGCTGAATTTGCTGTATATTTACAAGGGCATCTGTCCGGTGGACTTGTTCTTCTTTTATTTTCTATAATATGCACTTAGTGATTTTTTTGTCATGAATTGTTTCACCATATCTTTTCTTTTCTATAAAAAGAACAATGAAAAAATGCTCTATACACATAGAATTTTAAATGAATGACACTAGTCACTACAGATCTTTAAAGCGTGAATGCTTAGTCACATTGTATTTGTTTGTTTTTTATGTAAATTAAAAAAAAAAATCACCTACTTGAGCTCAGCTTCTTCTGTTAACAGTCAATAGAAATAAAGGCACAATAAGACTTATTGATTTTAGATTATTAACAGTCATTAGAGGAAATTTATTTTAGAAAAAGGACAAATAAAGATTCATTCATTTGACTTATAAAAACAATACATGTCAATGCTGTCATGCATATATATCTATAATACTAAAATAACGAGGTCCAATTTGTCAGCCGTCATGGGGTAAAAACGACAAATCAAAGAATTCAACTTTATATATAGCTTATATAGGACAATGGTGTTGATTAAAAATTACACCACTACAGACCCTTTTGTTTTCCACATAATTAATATTGCCAATAATTAACAAGTTCCAGGTCGAATCTGATACCAATACCAATAGTATATTCACCTGTTACCTATTACCTTATCTGTACGTTCCGCATCTGACAGATGCACCACCAAACGGTGTATTAGAATTTGCTGTATACACGGGTCATAATCACAGGGTTGACACTACTAAATTCAATCATTGTCACATTGTTCCCTATTGTAGTATTGTGATCAGTATGACTTTCTAAGATGACAATATGAATACTAAAAATCTGGACTTAATATAAGGCGTATAGGTATAGTTTTCAATTTGTTTGCCGGCATGACGTAAAACAGCGAATCAAAGAATTCAACTTTATTTATAACTAATATAGAACAATGCTGTTGATTAAAAAATACTCCATTCCATGCCCTTTTGTTTTTCAAATAATTAATATTACCAATAATTGATAGGTTCCAGGTCGACTGGTACAAACAGAAAGATTTTGAAAGCAGAGAAAACTGTGCATCTTATAATCGGCATGATTTTATCAGATGACAATACCAATACTAAAATAAGGCATACACATAGTTATATACTTTAATTTAGTCACGAATGTGTTCTATTATATTATAAAAAAAGAAGATGTGGTATGATTGCCAATGAGACAACTGTCCACAAGAGACCAAAATGACACGGACATTTAAAACAACTATTACAATATTCTGATATCTCTTATTGGGAAAAGATTTTTTCCAATCAGTGGAATATAGAAGAGTAACGACTAAGTGTTTTAAAGCATAATTCACATGAACATAAAACTTCTTGATAATTACTATTATTTACTTTACACATGTATTAGCAATCTTTTTTTACTTGTTGTTTCACATTACTGTTGTCATACAAGTCCTTTGTAGATTTGGAACTTTATGTTGTTTCCATGCAATTACCTATGATAAGTCCAGCCAACGCTCTTTTTAATATTATGCCGTTAGGGATGACAAAGTGGCAATTAAGTTTGATTTTGATGATTTAATTTTTGATGTTCAAGAGTTATGGTCCTTGAAAGATTGGCAACTAGGCATAGAATGTGGCAGGCAAAAAAATCCTTAAAGCTGCTTTCTCAAATACAGAAAACCCAATTTGCTGTCAATATGACAGCTCATTGCTTGTTTATTTTAAGTCTAGGGTAAACTGTGTTTATTTTGAACAGGGTTGGCAAAAACCCGGGTTTTATGAGTATTGCCCAGCCCAGTGGGAAATACTGGGAAAACCCGGGTTTTACTGGGTTTTAGTGGGTAATACTGGCCAATACTGGGTAATATAAAATATTTGTCTGAATTTTAAAGAGTATTCAGTGATAAACACAAATGCAATACATTTAATAAGATATTTATACTCTATTTTGTTTGTTTAGCATTTGTCTAGATTGGCAAACTGTAAATAGAAAGCAAATAAATCATTTTTTTCAAATGAATATAGCTCCTATTAAGAATTAACAATTACATGTATTAAAGAAACATCACATTTAAATAATGTATATGTACTGTCACTAATTAATAAGTAATTCTTCAGATTAGAACACAGATTTGTTTATGTAACAATAATCAGTCCTTTCAATTTTATAAGTGTTAATGGCATGACCCTGTAGGGTGTTTATTTAGCAATATGAATGTATAACAATTAAAATTAACAATTCACTTAAACACTGCAATAAAATGCATTTTTCAAAGTTTGGATTATTGAAACAATACTTGGTAATTAAAAGGTATCTTTAAATGTGCAAATCTTGTATTCTGCCTACATATAAAATTAATAGAGAAGAGAATGAAATTGAATTTTCTAGAAATGACCATCAACATGGTCAATGGTTATCTGTATAAAAAGTATATATATATAGCTGTTATACAATGAAACTATAACAAGTCTTTACTATATTGTGTTAAAATAAGCTTAAAAAATCATATTGCCCAGTAATGCCCACTATTACCCATTTCTTGGAGTATTGCCCAGCCCGGGAAAACCCAGGTTTTCCCGCCCGGGAATTCCCGGGTGGGTAATACTTTGCCAACCCTGATTTTGAAGGTCATATTGTTACATAATAATTTTATAGCACTGAAACTAATTTACTGTGGGTTCATTTATTTAAGTCACTGTGGCTACCAATTCTTTGATATACATATGTACAATTATTCAGAAATGTCTTATTATGAAGCTGTGTTAAACCTGTAATCCAATATTCATAAATACTACTGCGAGGTTTGATCTTCATTTTGAAAAAAACAAAAATTACAAATCTGTTTTTCTTACTTTACATTTACCCTTACGTACAAACTTTTTATTATTTGTTGTTATTTCCTATACTTTTACTGATTTCCCATGTAGTCTGAACCTATCTATATTTCAATATAGCATTGAAGAATATCGAAATATATTTTGATTTAAATTTGAACATAGTTTAAGTGCATTTTAATAGAATTATGAGCCATAAATATCAAAATAAGAGGATGTGGTTGAATTGCCAGTGAGACAACTCTTCACTAAAGCCACCATACAGCCTTCAAAAATGAGCAAATCTGCAACCTACTGTTAACGAGTTGATTGGCGATAAATCTCAGCCTTTCACTCAGCACTCACAAATTTAATTTTCATGTGTAGGAATTTAAATTTTTTAGATCCTGGAACTTTTTTTGGTTTTCATGATGCTGACCTATGAACTAAGAAATAAAATACAAATATTGGAATTATTATACATTACATTATCTGATTACAGGCTTGTTTACACACAAATGTCATTACAATGATATTTTTCAGATGGTGAAGGTAACAAATCCAGGACTAACATCTTCTGATAAAGACAAATATTTAGCTGCAGTGAAACAGCATGAAAAGATGGAAGAAGCTCTGATAGCCCAAGCTCAAGAGGATGCTGCCGCCAAATCAGCAGCAAAACATAACATAGTGGAAAAATCTTTGAGTAATATGACAAATAGCGACCAATCACAATCCAGTGAGACATCTCAAGATGGAAGTATAGTAAATATTACAGAATCACATGACTCTGATAACAATACGACTGTTCAAGAAAGTAGTTCTTCGGAATCAAAAATAGTGCCTATGGATGATGAAAATAAAGTTGTCAATATTTCAGAAAACAGTGAAGACATTATAATCGATGTTGATTCCATGGAAACAGAATCTGATATAAAAGATAATGAAAAATTATCAGAAACAATTGGCAATATCAAGAAAGATAATTTTGATAGCAAAATTGAAATTGAATCGAAATCTGATGGTTCTGTTGAGATTGAATCTGACAGTGTTACTTTAACTACTGCTGGTACAGAATCAATTGAAGAACCGCCTCTTATTTTAAGTAATAAAGAATCTCTTGAAGGAATGCAAGTGACAAGTAGTGACGATAAAAATGTGAAAATTCAGATCTCTGTTGACAATGGGGATTGTGGGAAGGGTGTGACAATTCCACGATCGGTAGCGTCGACAGATGTTACTAAACCATTGACTATAGAAACAAAGTTTGGAGGTCCATCTGGCCCCAGTAGTGAGAGTACAGACACAGCTTCAGAAGGAGGGAGTTGTTTTAGTTCACCAAATACAAATTCATGTCAGAATAGCCCTGTGTGTAGTAATGGGGAAAGTACAGGTAAGAAATTATAATTTGAAAACATCTATTTGATGTAAAGGTATGATAGCCATGTTTTTGGCATACAAATCATGTTTCTGTTTTGAAATCAATTGGTACAGGGCCAAATTTGAAATTCTGATGACAGGTATTGATAATTCGAAATTTGAAAAATGGCAAGGCAGGTACATAAATAAAAAAGATGTACATGTATCATCTAAAGTCTCCTGAGAGAGATGTAACTAAATTCTGAACCGTAACAATCTTCTTATTTGCTTTAAAAAATGATGATTTACTGTAAATTCAGAAATTATTGCATGCATTTATTATTGCCATTTTGTCATTTAAGACTTAAATGCGATTTAAAATTTTTACGATTTTGAGAAAAATCCTGATTAATTTGTATAAAATATTAAATTATTGCGTTTACAACTCTCTCACATTTTTCGCAATAATAAAAACCTAGCATTCATTTCTTAATTTACAGTATATTCAAACTTGAAATTGTTTTTGATTGATTTTTAAAACAAAATTTGATTAACAATTTTTAAATCTTATGCAAATTTAGGTTTTAAAACAAGGAAGGAAAAAAAAAGTTACAAAAATTAATTATGGTTTATAAAAAAAGTATTTGAAGGTATAACAGAATTTGCATGAATGTCATCTGATAGCAAAATTAATGTAGTGTAATGTTCTTGCTGTTTTGTGAACGCTATAAACAATTAGGAACAACGTTATTTAATGATATCCGAGATAAGTACAATATAGACTTAACTACGCTACCAGTGAACATCAAATTAAAACATTTATTTTGTAATTACAGCAAGCTTGTTTCTAACTTTATCTTGAACTGTTTTACCATCAGACAATCTGTGATCAACTGCTTTGCTATAATTTGTGTGTAAATTTGAACTATATTTATTTATTTATTTTATTTTCAATAATGATACACAATGTACAGTGCATCACAAGCCTATTTGGCTGGCTGAAAATTACTTGTATATATGAATGTAATTTTTTGTTATAATTTAGGTTGCACTTTAATATTAAAATATTCATTCATTTATTCATTGTAATGATTAAATCAAACATGGCTTGAAAAATAGTGAATCATTGAATATACTACAATATACTACAATTTGTAAAAAATTTTAGGATGAAAATTAGTATAAAATGAGTCAGTTAATACATTGTTTTATATACCAAATAAAATACAAAGACTGCTTTGGCTTATTTGTCAAATTTAGAATTTTCTCTAAATTCAGGTGGTCCTTGTTAAGGGCATACAATACAGTTTTGATCCCGAAGTTACAGTTTGATGAAAATTTCCATATGGGCTAATTTTTGCCTGATTAAATGAAATATATAATAAAAAATATACCTTCATGTGCTACTTTTTGAGTTACATACATGTAGTGCATGTAAATGAGGTCGAAATTTTGTATATTTGCTTAAAATTCAGATTTGTGGCCGTATTTTTCCTTTCGAATGACAGACATAACTTTTTTGTTTTAAAAGATAAACACAAATTGTTTTTTGTTAAATAATTTGTAATTTCTGTATTTTATAAGTATCCTATAAATTTATGCATTTTTTATTCAGAAATAACTCATATTTATCAAATGGTCATGAATTGAGAAAAAAACTATCAAAATTAAAAAAATTGCACTATTTACAGTTTTATAAAATTTGGTCAACATAATCTCCCTGCAAAATGAAACAAAATGTCATTTGAAAAAATAGGGGTCCATGCACTCGTTTTCAAATTAAATGAGTTTGATTGATAAAAATCAGTCGAAAAATGCATCTTTTCCAGATATATCATAGTTTGACGTCGCGAAAATAACATTTTACATTAGCAATGTCATTACCTCCCCCGTAACTGTATCGTATTCCCTTAAAGCTTAAAAATACAGATGCTACATTATTCTTTTATCATAGATAATGTACCAAAAAGATCCAATAAAATGGGGATAACCATGATGGCATACAATTTTGAATTTTACCGGCTTAAATAATTTATACACACATCATGCACATATACAAATATATATGTATTCAGTCTTTATGGTATAGTGGTGTTTTAAGAAGATATACAAATTATAAAATTAAAATTTACATTACATTACTTATCTATTTTCAGACATGAAAAAAGATACTGTATCAGACAGAAGGTCAGAGGGAAGATCTTCAGATTCTAGTCACCATCATAAACATAAAAGGAAATTTCATAGCCATCAAGCTTTTACACCAAAGGTCAGATATATTAAATGCTTTAATCTTGTTTTCTCTTATTTTTGAGTGTATTTTCATATTGCGATAAGACGTGTCACGGTACTTGTCTATCCCAAATTCATGTATTTGGTTTTGATGTTATATTTGTTATTCTCGTGGGATTTTGTCTGATGCTTGGTCCGTTTCTGTGTGTGTTACATTTTAGTGTTGTGTCGTTGTTCTCCTCTTATATTTAATGCGTTTCCCTCGGTTTTAGTTTGTTACCCTGATTTTGTTTTTTGCCCATGGATTTATGAGTTTTGAACAGCGGTATACTACTGTTGCCTTTATTTACTGTACATTTGAACAGGTTAATGGAGGAAAGTTTTATTGTTGCATTCGAACATGATTGGGAGATGGATGCACTTTGAAATTGAGACAGCCATTTACATTTTCAGGCTAATAAATTTCATCAAATTTTGGATGAACAAGAATATCTTGATATTTTTGCAAACGACTGGATTAAGTACAGCTATGATAGTTTGGATAAGCCAAAGATTCATAAAGAAGATAATGTTCAAGAAGTTATATTTTGTGCTTTGCAGAAAAGGTAGCCAAACAGAGTTTGCAGAAAAACCAATACAAAAACGGATTAACCCACATTAATGTTACTAAACTCCTTACTTTGCAAATGGCAGTGAAAATTTAAATGAGCTTTTGATCCCATCAACATTTATAAATGGACAGATATTAAATGTTATTAAACGTTTTAAGAATATGTATTAATCTTCAGTGGAAATTTAGCAATCAATAGTTAGTGTCTTTTATTTTAGGATTTGTTAGCTCTTCTCAAGAATGTAGAAAATGAGATAAAGTTGTGTGAAGTTAATTTGAAAGATGAATTAGAAAAAAGAAAGAAATATAGGGTAAGCTTGTATTATAGTTGATATTTCTAGCATATGTTCATGGTATGCATTACATGGTTTTGCTGCAAATTGTAATTCCAACGATTTTAGAAGTTGCTTTGCTAAGTAAAAAGGTCATTACCTTTATCAGCTAACAGGTGTTACACATCTTTTACTGTACACAGAAATAGTTCCACCTTCAGAAACTGTTGTTAAAGCTATGATAAGCTAATATACTATACAAAACAATATATATAACATCAAATGCAATGTTGCTCATTTAATTCACATCAATTTCATAAGTGTATGGCGTCGAAATTAGGATTATGGAATGCATTAAAGGGGATTTTTATGGATCAAATATGAAAGTTTGTTTTTAAGTCATAAGATAAGCAGGTTCTTACATAGGTACTCTTTGATTATCAGATTTATTCTGTCTCTATATTTAGATTGTCCATTTAAATATCTCATTTGTATAAATCTCCTAATCCACTGTTACCAATGTAAGAATCTATAGGTAGATAAAAAAAAAAAAAAACAACATAAAATATGCCTATCTACTAATGAAGATGGGCATGATAAAGATAGATCAATGGCTTGGTTTTCAAAAAAAAATAAAAGCATTGAAAAATGTGTTTTTGGCAGGAATTAGATGTCTTAACATATATACATTGTTCACTCATCATAGTATTACTAAAATAACATCCAGTTTTATCCTTTACTTGCAGATAGATGACTGTAGAAGGACACATAATTATGATGAATTTATCTGTACATTCTTATCAATGTTAGCCAAAGAAGGACATTTAGCAAATCTTATTGACCAACAGATGTCAGTCAAGAAGAGACACAATAGTGGCAATGCAGGCCGCCCAACAAAGCATTCTTTACCTGTCAAAGGATCTCGACCAAAACCCAAAAGACGAAGATAATAATTGTTTAATTTTGAGCATTATTATGTAATTTTTACTTTGTATGACAGTTATAGATGTTTCAAAATATTGTTTGAAAGTAATGGGAATGTAACATTGTATGCAGCTCTCACTATTGACTTGTTTAAGCCTGCTTTTCTCCTACATTCATGGTATTGTCATTTTAAAATAAAGTTTTGCAACCTAACTGCACTATAAGTAATAAAATGGGGCTCTCTGAAATTTCGAAAAACTTTATGTAGAAACAATACTGTGGAAAACACTTGAGCCCAAATAAGCCTAAATAGTCCATGTCAGTTATTGTTATCCATTTAGTTCCAACATCAGTCATTTTGGCCCTTTTTAGATTTTTTTTCTGAAACCATAGGACCAACTGTTTTTGAGAAGTCAGCATTGGTAGTTCTTATTCAAATTTAAAATACATGTACTGGCATAATAGATTTTATGCATTTATGGTTAGATACTATAGAAATAAGATGCTAGATTTTACTGCAACACTTTAAACACTGATATATTTATGGTCAATTTCTAAGCAATGTATCTTGAGCAATTTTGCACCTGATTACTTCATACCTATATGAAATATAAAAGTCAGGAATCTATAAAAAAAAAAAACAAATCTGGACTCAGTGTGATTAAGAGCTTCACATATTGTTAAGACACACATCCATTGTTGAAAACCTTAGTTTGATCTGTAGATGTCATATTTTCTTGTATTGTAAGTTTACTGTCAAATTTAATTTGACATATCATTTTATTTATTATCGTAGCTTACAACTGAAATAATGATAATCAGAAAGACATTGTAACAAAACAAAATTTGAGTTTACAATTCATGAATATGGTAGTTTAATCACAGTTTATAATAAAACAATTTTGAATATAAATGCAATAGATATGTTAAGTTTGTTTGTCATGAAATGTTATGAAAAGTTGCTTATTATGTCATGTATTCAGTAAAAAGCTGTACTCATTTTTCCAAGGTATTGTATTATAAAAAAATTAATGTTACGTCCAGTCTGTTGGGATAGCTCAGTGGGCATCTAAAAGTTGTTTACACTCCCACATGGACAGCATGAAATGAAAAAATCCAGGTGAATTTTTGGGAATTTACTTATGTGTATAAAGAACAACAAGGTTAAGTTAACTTGATTTCTAGGTGTTTAAAACTTTTCAGTCCTATACATACACCCAAATACTCATTATTATTTAAGAATTATTTTTTCAGTGTAGAAACTTAGACCGGTTACACTGGCAACGAAATTGAATCGATCTTTATTTGAATCGATCTTAGACAGACCAGTTCACGTTTACATTGCACAAGCAAGATCGATCGAGAAAGATCGATCTTATTTAATCCAGTGCGTTTACATTACAACATAAAAAGAACCTGTCTGACCTTTATTTTCCTATCTAAATATAACAAACACCTGAAAAAAGATCAATCACGATCGACCTAAGCGTTTACACCAAAAAAAAGATCGATTCAAATAAGATCGATCTTTTTAAAACCACCTCTAGAGGTAGACTTTTTAAGTCCGATTGAAGATCTTACCCGTTTACACTGGACCAAAGATTGATCTTTTTTGTGTAAACGGGGTCTTAGTCTTTGTAGAAAATTTTTTACCAGTAAAAGTGTTAAGATATTTTTATTGTGAAATGAAATTTTTAATTAATTTCAACAAAATCAAACACATATTACTGAAGTTAAAGTCAGTCTAAATAGCATTTATTTTATAAAGTCATCACCTATTTATACAGTCAATATTCAGATGTATATTTGTGTTTAAAAAATGTGCTGTTGTGTACAGTTATTGGATGAACAAGAACACAATGTGCTACAAATATGTGAATGATGTCATATGAAATGTTCATCCTTAATTAGTTATTTTCTTTGGGGGTTTCCTTTAGCAAAACATAGAAAAACTTTTACTTTTGCCTAAATCTGCAGATTTGTATTCCAGAATCGCATATTTAACAACCCATATACATTTGCTGCTGTGTTGGACCTTAGTAGAAGTCTCAGTTTTCAAATCGTTTTGAGAAACGAACCAGGAGCTTAGCTTTTATTCACTGCCATACTACTGTGCGATTAAAATCATATATCATTGTCTTTGTTGTTTAGAGACATTTGTGAATACTATGAATGAAATGTTACAATCTACCACAATTTCATATTTGTCTTATCTGTTGAATAAATTACAATCATGTGTATTAAAAACTTGAAGTATGGAATTCTATGGATAATCAATTTGCAATTCATGAGCAAAATGATAACACTTATTGGATTATAGAAAGATGTTGATAAATATGACTATGTGCTAAAGATAAAAATAAAATGTTTTAATTTTGACTTCCTGCTGTTTAATTTATACCCCTGAAGACCCCTGTCTCTCAGTTTGTTCATCTGATAAATTTTGTTGTTGCATTTTTCTTGAACTACAAATCAAAGCTACTTAAGAGCATGCTATATTGTGTGGTGCATTTTAACATTCACCCTTCAAATTCCTGCTTACCTGCAAAAACTATATATTCTTACACATAGTGACCATTTATAAAATTTTCTTAGGAACTAAGAATCGGAGTACCCTGTTACTTATAGTGGGATTATCATTATCAAAAGTTTAACTCATTCAATCTCTGCTGTTCTCTCAATCTCTCATGTTGCTGTTGACATTTAGAAAGCTAAAAATGTCTGGATTTCATAAATGTAAATAGAACCTTGGAATTTTCTTTTTGTCTAACCAGGAAGATGAATGCTGTTGAAGGTAAAACATATGTTGCTGATTAAACTTTAAATCAGTTTTTAATAATTTTTTATTACACACAAATGTTCTTCAAACAATATTAAAAAGATCAATCTCATTTTCATTATGTTTTTCAGGGTGCATATAAAAATGAAGATGTGGTATGATTGCCAATGAGACAACTCTTCACAAGAGACCAAATGACACAGAAGTTAACAACTATTTGAATTTGTGGTTCAACTATACCCAAGAAATCCAAGAAAGTTAGTATCCAACAAGTAATAATGAACCCACAGTATGTGAGTTTAAAAGGTCATTTGACCATAACCTTATAAGGCCTTCAACAATGAAGTTTTTTTATCTTGGTTCCTAATTTTCGTGGATTGAGGGAAAAAGTTATATATATATATATATATATATATATTGATTTTTTTGATTTTTTTTGTGGCAGCATGAAATGTACATGTTAACCAATTTTGGTAAATTATTATTTTGCTTAAATGTAATCCAGATATTTTGAAATATATAAGGTGGTAAAACAAAAATTCCTCTGTTGAAACTTAGTTTTATCTTAGAGTTTTTATCTGTCATAAACTTTTTCAACTATTTAGTAATATCAATTTAAATTTCTGAATACACAAAAAACCCAATCTTTTGTTAGCTCACCCTTGAAATATCTCATTTGCATGCTGCTTTAGTCGGGTTAAAAGTTCATGATTACATTTGTACTTGATTCAAACATAAACAATCCACACCACATCAATGATACATGTATAGAATTATTGTAGTGTATGTTTGACCCTGCTTCATTTTCATGCTTGAGTTGTCTGGTTTATTTTCAGGATAAGACACGTTTCTCCTGTATAATGCACTTTTGTTAGTTTTGGTGTGGACTCCGTAAGAGTGTAAGTGGTATACTGTGGATTCGTTTTTATTCCTTGATTGTGGAACAAAACTATATATATGAATATTTGATTTTGTCAAGCCTGCAACTTCTGTCGCAGAAAGCTGAACATAGGGATAGCAATCTGTAAGCAGTGGTCGCTGCAGCGCTAACTAACTTCTTGAATATTTCAGAAGACCTGGATGATTCATACTTTGTATATAGATGTCTTATGATATGAAGTCTGTCAGTCTTGGATCATTGTCCTTGACCTCATTTTCATGACTACTTGAAAAAAAAAAGATTTTTTGTCATGTTATGATGTTAATTTTTGATTTATACCTGTCAGACAGTTTTCACTTGAACTCCATCTCATTTCATGGTGGTCAAGTCCATATCTTAGAGACTTTAACCCTCTCCTCCATAATGATGCCTTTGACACCACCCCCTTTACTCCATAATTACGATTTTTGACGCCTGTGTAGTGCCTCAGTTGAAACGTCCTACCAAAAATCTGTATCAGACTTAATAAAAATTTGTATCTAATTTAAAAAGGATATTCATGAGAATATGCGACTGGAATTTCATTGATGAAATATTTGTTTTAGCAATGCATGAAGACTTTAAACCTGATGATTTTTATTTATATTGAAAAAATCCTATGCGAATGAAATATGTAAAAAAACAAATTCCATGGAGGAAAGGGTTAAGCAAAAGGTCTACTTTTTTAGCTCGCCTGGCCCTTGGGCCAAGTGTGCTTTTCTCATCACTTGGCATCTGTCATCGTTAACTTTTACAAAAATCTTCTCCTCTGAAACAACTGGGCCATACTTATAACCAAACTTGGCCAAAATCATCATTGAGGTATCTAGTTTAAACTAGAGGCTCTAAAGAGCCTGTGTCGCTCACCTTGGTCTATGTGCATATTAAACAAAGGACACAAATGGATTCATGACAAAATTGTATTTTGGTGATGGTGATGTGTTTGAAGTTCTTACTTTACTGAACGATTTTGCTTCTTACAATTATATCTATCATGAACTTTGCCCATTAGTAACAGAGAACTATATTTGGTAAAAATATACATAAATTTACCAAATTAATGAAAATTGTTAAAAATTGACTATAAAGGGCAATAACTCCTTAAGGGGTCAATTGACCATTTAGGTCATGTTGACTTATTTGTAGATCTTACTTTGCTGAACATTATTGCTGTTTACAGTTTATCTCTAACTATAATAATATTCAAGATAATAACCAAAAACAGCGAAATTTCTTCAAAATTACCAATTCAGGGGCAGCAACCCAACAACCGATTGACCGATTCATCTGAAAATTTCAGGGCAGATAGTTCTTGACCTGATAAACATTTTTATCCCCTGTCAGATTTCCTCAAAATGCTTTGGTTTTTGAGTTATAAGCCAAAAACTGCATTTTACCCCTATGTTCTATTTTTAGCGGTGGCGGCCATCTTGGTTGGTTGACCAGGTCACGCCACACATTTTTTAAACTAGATACCCCAAAGATGATTGTGGCCAAGTTTGGATTAATTTGGCCAAGTAGTTTCAGAGGAGAAGATTTTTGTAAAAGATTACTTTAATTTACGAAAAATGGTTAAAAATTGACTATAAAGGGCAATAACTCCTAAACGGGTCAACTGACCATTTTGGTCATGTTGACTTATTTGTAGATCTTACTTTGCTGAACATTATTGCTGTTTACAGTTTATCTCTATCTATAATAATATTCAAGATAATAACCAAAAACAGCAAAATTTCCTCAAAATTACCAATTCAGGGGCAGCAACCCAACAACCGATTGACCGATTCATCTGAAAATTTTAGGGCAGATAGATCTTGACCTGATAAACATTTTTATCCCATGTCAGATTTCCTCAAAATGCTTTGGTTTTTGAGTTATAAGCCAAAAACTGCATTTTACCCCTTTGTTCTATTTTTAGCCGTGGCGGCCATCTTGGTTGGTTGACCAGGTCACGCCACACATTTTTTAAACTAGATACCCCAAAGATGATTGTGGCCAAGTTTGGATTAATTTGGCCAAGTAGTTTCAGAGGAGAAGATTTTTGTAAAAGATTACTTTAATTAACGAAAAATGGTTAAAAATTGACTATAAAGGGCAATAACTCCTAAACGGGTCAACTGACCATTTTGGTCATGTTGACTTATTTGTAGATCTTACTTTGCTGAACATTATTGCTGTTTACAGTTTATCTCTAACTATAATAATATTCAAGATAATAACCAAAAACAGCAAAATTTCTTCAAAATTACCAATTCAGGGGCAGCAACCCAACAACCGATTGACCGATTCATCTGAAAATTTCAGGGCAGATAGATCTTGACCTGATAAACATTTTTAACCCATGTCAGATTTGCTCTAAATGCTTTGGTTTTTGAGTTATAAGCCAAAAACTGCATTTTACCCCTATGTTCTATTTTTAGCCGTGGCGGCCATCTTGGTTGGTTGACCGGGTCACGCCACACATTTTTTAAACTAGATACCCCAATGATGATTGTGGCCAAGTTTGGTTTGATTTGGCCCAGTAGTTTCAGAGGAGAAGATTTTTGTAAAAGTTAACGACGACGGACGACGACGACGACGGACGACGACGGACGACGGACGCCAAGTGATGAGAAAAGCTCACTTGGCCCTTCGGGCCAGGTGAGCTAAAAATGTGTCCGATGACCTGGCCAACCAACCAAGATGGCCACCATGGCTAAAAATAGAACATAGTGGTAAAATGTAGATTTTGGCTTATATCTCTGAAACCAAAGCATTCAAAGCAAATCTGACTGGGGTAAAATTGTTAAATCAGGTCAAGATCTATCTGCCCTGAAATTTTCAGATGAATTGGACAACCCGTTGTTAGGTTGCTGCCCCTGAATTGGTAATTTTAAGGAAATTTTGCTGTTTTTGGTTATTATCTTGAATATTATTATAGATAAAGATGAACTGTAAACAGCAATAATGTTCAGAAAAGTAAGATCTACAAATAAGTCAACATGACCAAAATGGTCAAGGAGTAATTGCCCTTTATAGTCAATTTTTAACAGTATTTAGTAAATTTTTGTAATCTTTTACAAAAATCTTCTCTGAAACTACTGAGACAAATATATAGTTAAAAAAAAATGTGTCCGATGACCCTGCCTGCGAACATAGATGGCTGACGGCTAAAAATAGGACATAGGGTTAAATGCCGTTTTTGGCTCATGTCGCTGAAACCAAAGCATTTAGAGCAAATCTGACGGGGTATAATTAATGATCAGGTTAGGCCAATTAAAATTAATTGCTAGATTTTCATCCCCGCCCGCCCCTCTGAAATCGTCCCGCCCCGATTTTTTTTTATTTAACAAAAATACGATTTCCGGATTTTATCATGTCCGTTACCGGGAACCATCGATAATTTCGTTTCATTCAACACTTTTTTCGTTTTTGTATTTCTCCGAGTAATCTAATAACGATATGATTGAGTCGACATATTCTGCTGCTCTATTATGACAACATCTACCGAGAATAGAGATTGATAACGAGAAGGGCATGAAATATTCGAGTAACGAGTAAAACGCCTTGTCATTTAACGCAAATTGCGGTAGTCACAAGTGAATCAAAAACCGTGTTTTTTCTTTATTTATACGATGACTTTGTGTCAGGAAATTTGGACTGTAAATGATATCCAAAGCGCAAGAATCGTAGAACAAATTGGTACAAAAAACATGACTGGATTAAAAAAATTGACACAAGCACGAATTTGTTTGATTTATGACCGTATATTGAGAAAAAAAAGTCGACAAACACGCATTTTAATTCCCTTAATATCTACCCATGGCTGTTGTTTTTGTTGACAAACAGCAAACAGTGGCGGATTCAGAGGGGGGCGTAGAGGGCGTACGCCCCCCTTTTGTGTTTGGACTTTGTAAAAAAATCAAATAGACTATAGACTTCGTGAAATTTGTCATTGCCCGTGTATTTTGTTTTTATGCGACAATTCGTTACTTATAAAGGTATATTTTGCTCCTATTTACTGTAATTATTGGTTATGTCAAAGTCATGTGATTTGCTACGGTGGAGTTAACCAGTGCGTCGAAAAAACGTCACTCAAGTCATTTCCAAATTCAAATTACAGTAGCACATTGCGTATGCTGGTCATCAAGGATGACACGCATGACACCTTTAAAGCGACAAAGAACGTAGACTAGTTGACTTCTATTTCACAATTCCACCAAACAGAAAGTAATACTCTATTACACTCTCATGAAAAAAAAGATTCACTGCAATATTATTTACCTACGAAAACATGTTAACCCCACACGCCCTGCAGTCTATTAATAACATAGCTGAATAATGATCCCCATGCAGTCAGTAAGCTCTAGATAGATTTAAAGTCTAAGGTACGGACCATTTGATTTGAGGTGGCAGTCTGCGATGTTTGAGAGAAACTATTCTTAGCCTGATTTTTGCCTTAAACAAAAATTGAATTGATTGAAAACAATAATCTTGTCCACTTATTTGCCATTAGGAACAAAAATTTCCAACAGAAATATTTAGCATTAAATGATCATGATGAATTATAAACGGACGTAGTTTTTGGGGGCCGGGGGTTTGCATGTAAATCCCATATCTGACCGGAAAGTCTGTTTCGCCGAACAGATATATTGAACACTTTTTTCAAGGCCCGGCTACAACCCACCTGCTTCGTGTGGCCTTTATCGACCATAATTCATAAATTCGTTGTCATTTCAGACTCATTCGTATCCTTTGGTTGAGTTGGAACCCCTCACTTCTCTTGTTGGCTGAAACATTTCAACCTTGGAAACATTTTGATATAGAAATTGCTTGTTTGTGTCTTAACTCGGGTCGGTCATATTGTAAATTTCATTGAATACCTCAGCGTAAATCTTGTTTACAACAAGAAATTTGTGAGGTTATACTAACTAAACATACAACAAACGAGAATTTTCCATCTCAATTTTTTACTGACAAGTCCACATCAAATATATTAGTCCATAGCTTTGGATCTATCCAATCATTTTATAATAGACACTTTAAAATGGGGAGAGTACGGCATCAAAAATGTTTAACCCTTACACTTTACCACAACTATAAAATATACATGCCCAAAGTCAGGAACCGTTTTAAAAGTGCATTTTACACTTATTTTATGTTTTTTAGCCTAAAAAATGTCCAAAAAAAAAATTCGCCTCGCTCTGCTCGGCGAATTTTTTCACTTCGCCCCCCCTTTCCAAAATCCTGGATCCGCCCCTGGCAAACACCCTCTGTAAATCTCCCAATACCCTCAATTTAGTCATTAAAAAACTACTTTTTGGTTAAGTTCATGTTTTACATCACATAATTACTTTCCACACTGAGTTTACATTTTATTTTGTACTCATAATACTTGTGTTGCATACAATTGTACCAATACATTTTATTGATTTTATGTTGACTCAAACCATTGCTTAGAAAGCAAAATAAATTTGGTGTAGGTCTAGTCCAACTGAAGAGAGCATTTCTCTTCCCTTTGATGTATACAATAAATAGGTTTCTAAAGCGGCAATTACATGTATAACAGTGGTTGCCAATCAGGGATTTTTATTTAAGAGTTTAAAAAATAGTGTCAGATTCCTTATACAACATGTATATACATTATACAAGCTTGTTTTCCACTAGCATATACCCCGCGGTATGAAGAACTTGTGACAAGGGTTTCATATGAAATAAAATTTAAGATTTTTACACATGATTAAGCATCTGAATTATTTAATTTGTAAATTTGTGAAAAACAATCACTATCGAAAATATGTACCTTTTTATTTATGTAAATTATTAGATTTCATCTCATCTACATGAACATTATTTGTTTACTTGTAAGCGGATGTTTTTACTGTAGATATTTGAAGTACGCATTCGTGAATTTGGTATCGGGACAACTCGCCCTGTTTACATGTTCGCCCTTGAAGTTACGAATTTGCAGACAAAAAGATTTTGTTTTTAATAAATAGAAAGGATCTATTTCTTATTAAATTGTCGTCTTTATTCATTGTTTTCCTTTGTCATGTGAATTAGATGCCCTTTTACTTCAAATGGTTTGAATCTATTTATAAAATTATTCAAGACTCAGTAGACAAGAACAGTACGTTGCTGTTGGGAGAATTTTGATTAAACTCTAAATGCTCATAGAATAAGAAATATAATCTAAACTGAATGTACCTCCTTCTGAATAATTTATTGCAATATAAATATAAATCCCTTTTGGCAAGAGAAATCTGAGTTTTGTCAGAAATATTTGTTTCACATGTGCAAAGGTAATCACGTGTAGCAGCCATATTGGTTTGTTTACAAATATGTGAAGAAGCCTCTAGAACCATGACCTAAACATAAATAGTCTTCCGAAAACGTAAACTTTATGCAATACTATTTTATCAATCATGATTATTTTCATAAATTTAAATTTGATTATTTAAAGAAATAAAATTCTAACAATTACGATTTTAGATTAGAGATTCTACACAGACATGCTTTGATCTATTTATAGCCAAATTAGTTTACCTGTGTGAAAATGAAAATAATGGTCTAAATGGATATTAATTTGTTTACTAAACAAGTAAAGACAAACTATGGATGGAAGATAATAATTCACATAAATATTTCAGGACATTTGATTTATTTTAATAAATATAGGATTTAAAAACTGCAAGTGCAAACAAATTTTATCTTCTTCTTCTTCTTCTTCTTTGCTTAAAACTTTACACACTTCTTTGTTATATTAATCTAAACATCTGTATACTTTTTGGTGATGATTCAGAATTTTATTTTTCAGTTATTTAGTATTTTTTAAAAAGGGGGAGGGTTTTTTTACATGTCGCGCCGTATCTCAAAAACTATCTATGATTTTTGCTTAAAACTTTACGCTTCTTTGTTATATTAATCTAAAGATCTGCATACTTTTTGGTTTTGATTCAAAATTTTATTTTAGTGATATTTAGTTTTTTGAAGAAAAAAATGAGGGGGATTTCATATGTCCCTCCGTATCTCAAAAATAATAAATGGAACAAAGCAGCCTGGGTTAGTGGGGCTGCTTTTATGGTAATTCAAATTACCTTTTATTCATTTTCTTCCACCTCAGAGCTATCAGCTCTTTGATTCAGATTTCCATTTTCAGATGAATCGGACATCCCATTTTTGGGTTGCTGCCCCTGAATTGGTGATTTTAAGGAAATATAGCCGTTCTTGGTTATTATCTTGAATATTATTATAGATAGAGATAAACTGTAAACAGCAATAATGTTCAGAAAAGTAAGATCTACAAATAAGTTAACATGACCAAAATGTTCAATTGACCCCTTAAGGAGTTATTGACCTTTATAAAATTGTAAATTTTTGTAAATTTTTACAAAATATTTTCATGTGTAACTATTGGGCCAAGTTCATTATAGATAGAGATAATTGTAAGCAGCAAGAATGTTCAGTAAAGTAAGATCTACAAACACATTACCATCACCAAAACACAATTTTGTTATGAATCCATCTGTTTTCTTAGTTTAATATGCACATGGACCAAGGTAAGCGACACAGGCTCTTTAGAGCCTCTAGTTAGGTGTATGTAATGAGTGTAAGGTGAACATGTCCAACTGGCAGGTTTCATCTGACCTTGACTTCATTTCATGATTCAGAGGTCATAGTTAAGTTTTTCGTGTTTTGTTCTGTTTAGCTAATATTGAATGCAAAAGGTCAACTATATTAAGTATATGGAAATATTTTACGATATACATGTCAGTCTGGCAAGTTTTATTTGACCTTGAGGCTTGACCTCATTTTCAGGCTCATTGCTCAAATTATAAATGTGTGTGTTTTGGTCTGTTATAGTACTGTATGCATTAGGACTATATTTGGTGTATTGAAATATTTCAAGATGTACATGTCAGCCAGGCAGGTTTAATGTGACCTTGACCTCAATTTCATGGTTCATTGCTCAATGTTAAGTTCTTGTGTTTTGGTCTAATTTTTCTTAATCATTAAGCAACTATATTGGGTGTATGGAATGATTGTAAGGTGTATTTGTCTGTCTGGCAGGTATCATCTGACCTTCACCTCATTTTCATTGATCATTAGTGTTCAATCTTCTTGGTTAACTTTGTTTCGTAGATATTTAGCAATAGGTCAACTAAATTTGATGCCTGGGATGATTTTAAGTTGATCTTGTGTGTCTGGCACTCTTGTTCTTTATTCTAATATAAATAGAAGATGTGGTATGATTGCCAATGAGACAAATCTCTACAAGAGACCAAATGACACAGAAACAAACAACTATTTGAATTTCTGGTTCACCTATACCAATGAAATCTATAAAAATTGGAATCAAACAAATAATAACGAATCCAATTATGTGAGTTTAACATTTTGTGAAAACCTCATTTTCATATTCCAAAGTTCTTACTTCAAGTCATTATCAAGAATATATTATTTCAGCTTTAATCAAGATAGATTAGTATTCTAGCTCATTTTTAAGTTAACGCAGTAATGTTGGTTTGAAGGCCAAGACATACATCATACCATCAGGCCTTGGTTTTCTAGTATGATTTATATTATTGTTATCATAGGGAGGCATGTTATTGCTTACTTCAGCTGGTATGGATTTTGCTCAATGTCGAAGGGTGTAAAATCAACTTTTTTTAAGTTCCTTACATCCTCATCATTTTGTCTCTTGTGGAAAGTTGATCAAATAGCAATCATACATATCTTCTTATTTTTAAAACAGCTTTAGTTAATTTTTTTCTAAAAACACCAAATTATGTGAAAGCAATTACATCATTTAATGTAAGTAATTATCTGCCCTTTAACATGATAGAAAGAGAAATCAAGGGAAAGTAATTTAATATACACCAAACTATGAATGTCTTTGCAAAACCCAAAACACAATCAACTTTTTTTTATGATTGCTGAAAATAAATTCTCTTTTTTTACTTGGGTCAATGGAGACAGTAGCACGTCTTTTAACCAATTGACTATGTCTGTCTATATATCAGAAAGTAGTAGGTTCAGTAAGACCCTTTTTGGCCCCACAATATAGCAGTTTAAAAAAATTGTGAAAATGTAATCTTTTAACTATTTACTGGAAAGTAGAATGCTTCTGCTACATAAATATGGTCTGTTTTTGACAATACAATGCACAAATATCGGGTACTAAGCTACTAGCATCATTAAGTCATGCCAAATTACTGAAATCTTCACAATTTTAGCATTTTAGTTAAATTTAAGACGGTTTCCGTCTTAAATGAAAGTGGCCGCATTCGTATTCATTCATAATATTGAAACGTAAGTGGTATTTGATGATAATACATAAGATAAATAAAGGTTGAGGATGAACACGAATGCGGCCACTTTCATTTTTGACAAAAACCATCTGAAAAGTGACGTTTTTTGGCAGATTTGATAGATTTTTCACATTTAAGCTTGAATTGGAGCGTTTTTAATGACTAAATCAGTTAAAATCTTTCACATAAACTAATTGAATCAATTGAAATAGACCCTAAAGTATTTAAAAAGTGTCCAAAATCTTTCGTTAGATAAACCTGAAATTTGAGGCCAAAATCGGCCCTTACCAGACCTACTCCTTCGTCAAAGTTTTCTGGAATTCTATGAAGGGGAACAATTTAAAAAAAATTTTACAGCTTGATAATGTGGAGTTATAACGAGTAACATGTTTAACCCTGCCACATTCTGTATGTATGTGCCTGTCCCAAGTTAGGAGCCTGTAATTCAGTGGTTGTCGTTTGTTGATGTGTTACATATTTTTTTTCATTCTTTTTTTGTACACAAATTAATAGGCCATTAGTTTTCTTGTTTGATTTGTTTTACATTTCTAACTTCGAGGCCTTCTATAGCTGACTATGCAGTATGGGCTTTGTTCATTGTTGAAGGCAGTACAGTGACCTATAGTTGTTAATTTCTGTGTCTTTGGTCTCTTGTGGAGAGTTTTCTTATTGGCAATTATACCAAATCTTTTTTATAAGCAATTCTTACATCTGCTTTGTAGCCATTTTGAAATTTTACAACATTTCTTGTACAAGGAAAATTAGAATAACAAAAGTTAAGTATTTGGACGGTTTTGGAATGATGAGTTAAGCTCCAGTATACATGTTGCTTCAATTAATTGCATGCAACAATGCAGGTCCAGACCAGATATTGGTTTTGTTTACATTAAGATAATATAAATAAAGAGATCTTTTTTTATATTTTTTAAATATGAGAGTGCCCTGTAACTGTGTATTTGTTTGTCTTTGATATATTGAAATAACAGTCCTCCTCAACCAAGGTATTGTAACGAAATGGGGGTCCCTTGGAATGGAACTTGTTTTCCCTAAAATTGTGTGATGATGTTGTTTAAACCTTACTGTTAAGTGACTGTTCTTATTATATATTTCTTGTATAACCATGTTTGTTAACTTTTTATTCTTCTTGTCTATGTTTTTACAATCAGAACAGCTGTGAATTGTTTTCTTTAAATGACGTACAACACAATGATGTCATAACCTATTTTTGTTATGACGTCGGCTTTGGATTTGGTAATTTTAGTGAATGGTAAACCAAATCGGTAGATTGGTTTACCTAAGTATAAATATGGTGGAGAAAACGGATAAGACTTCAGTACGACTTTACCCTGGGCAAGTAACACACGCTAATTCCAAGCGATTTAAATATATACATGTACCAAAACCATTTACCAGACTAAGTAGTAACCAGACTACTTCGGTATAATGTGGGCTTGTTAATTCCTACACAAGTTGAATTTAGAGAATAACTTCTCAAGAGAAATGTTATCTTTTGACATTGAATTTGATTTACCACTGATTTGCCGATAACCAAACTAAACTTTCAAGGTATTTATATTTCCGCTATCCATTTTCTTTACGATATTCTAATAAAGTAAGGTGTTTATTTGTTAGACTAGAATACTGTTAAGTTATATACTATTTGTATGAATTGTAGATATTTAACGCATCTTATAATAAAGTTAATACATGTTGATTTTTATTTAACGAGTCTGTTATTCTTACAAAAACCTAAACAGAACCAAACTAAGATCTACCAGAATACCACTAAGTACCACAAAACCTATACAGAACCAACCTTAGATCTACCGGAATACCGCAAAGTACCACGATACCAGAGTACCACCCTACCAAAGAAGGGTCGCCAGCTATAACTTTAGTTCATATATATACTTATACATTGTTATAAAACACATTATTATAGCAGCACACTAAAGGTTACACATTTATAGTTTAACATCAAAGCCTGACCGCTCGTTTTTCATTACAGTATAAATTATGAATAAAGTTTTGATGAAGAAATTACAGATATCTTCAATTACTGTATCAAAAAATGTTTACCCTTCAATTCATAGTCTTTTGTAAAATGAGGCTAGAAAACAAAAATATTACAAAAAAGAGTTTTATTAATCAACATGTTTACTTGAAATGAAATAGCTAACAGCAATGAAATTAAATACGTGTATATATATAGTCTAGCACTTTGTTCCTTTATATGTTGATAACACGACTCAGTTTCTGTACTCTGTTCAGCAAAATGTCTCCCTGTTTTATAGTAGCCTAAAAAGAAGATTTTATTAATGAGAAAGTACATAACTGATTAAAATTAGTAACAGTTAATTCATTTTATTTATAACATTGTTCCATTATTGTCACAATTCTTTTGCCTAGTACCAAATAAATTACTGCTTAAAAATCTTTCTAGAAATAATATATCCAAATGGATTGCAGATACAGAATTTTGAAGCAAACCTGAACAAATATGACTCAAGCATGTCAGAGTTTCACTGTCAGAGCATGTTATATCAACAAAAATATCCTCAAATTTCCAATACAATATGAAGGTAATTCTATTTTTTAATGCCCAATTTCTTGTGATGCACATTGTATACTTATATTAATTTATTGTATTCAGTCCTCCTCTTGTAGGCAACTGGTTTCATTATAGAAATTTACAATAAAAGTAAGTTCTATTACGTTTATGTATAAAATACTGAAAAATTTATCTCCCTTTTTAGTATAGCAGTAAAGTTAAACATGCCAATCTGTGTTCATTTCTTGTCAGTTGTTACAAAGGCTGATATAAAAAATTACCTGGTATTGCCAATTTTTACTGTCAGGTCTGTTAGTCTCAACAATGCCTTTTACTTTGTCAATTTTACAATGGAGTCGGCCTGCTGCAATAAACCTAGATAATTCCCTACAAAGCAAAAATGTTTTGATAAATAAACAATTCTCTAAAAGCAAATAACTTCTGAAAATTTATAAAAAATATTTTAGTTGGATACTGTTGGAAACAGCAAAGATAAGGGGAAAAGGACTTTAAATTGTATATATTGTATGATATAAAAAAAGTTGATGTGGTATGATTGCCAGTGAGACAACTCTCCACAAGAGACTTAAATGACACAGAAATTAACAACTATAGGTCACCGTACGGCCTTCAACAATGAGCAAAGCCCATACCGCATAGTCAGCTATAAAAGACCCGGAAATGATAATGTAAAACAATTCAAACGAGAAAACTAGCGACCTTATTTATGTACAAAAAATGAAGGAAAAACAAGTATGTAACACATAAACAAATGACAACCACTGAATTACAGGTTCCTGACTTGGGACAGGCACATACATATTGGGATGCTTATTAAGAATCAGTAGAATTACAGGCTCCTGACTTGGGACAGGCACATACATATTGGGATGTTTATTAAGAATCAGCAGAATTACAGGCTCCTGACTTGGGACAGGCACATACATATTGGGATGTTTATTAGGAATCAGCAGAATTACAGGCTCCTGACTTGGGACAGGCACATACATATTGGGATGTTTAGAATCAGCAGAATTATAGGCTCCTGACTTGGGACAGGCACATACATACTGGGATGTTTATCAAGAATCAGCAGAATTATAGGGTCCTGACTTGGGACAGGCACATACATACTGGGATGTTTATTAAAAATCAACAATCTATAAAGATTTCATTGTTCAATGGACAACCTGCTAGATAATTAATGCAAAGCTGAAATGCTTCCCTTTTAAAACCAACCATCAACATTCTTAGCTATCATAGGAGTTTGTATAGTCTTAGCCTTGTTTACAATGTAGACCATGAACACAATTGATTGTTTGAAAAAAGTTAGTAGAAATAAGAGACATTAAGGTGAAGTTCAATGTTTAGTCTCAAATGGTAAGTGGGAATATAGTTATAGTAGGCATGTAGAGTAATTAGCTGATGTAAATAAACATGTTGTTCTAATTGAACATGCTAATTCTACTAACTGCCTTATGTGTGGGACTACTAAATACATATTGCTGAAGTCGTTATTTTCAGTACAAAAAGAATTATTGTCAAGATAAATTTCCAATCTTAAACATGGTACAATTGTCAAATGTACGAAATGACTGACTGTTTTTACTTACTGATCAACAAATTCGATAGTAACACCAAACGCTGTAGCCATATACTGTAATGTTAAACTTCTATATGATTCCAATAATTGTGTATATGTCATTATTCTCATTTCTCTGGCATAGTACTTATAATGTGGAGCTAACAATCTGTCATATTTCATTATGTCTTCTACTTCAGCTGAAATTTTCAAAAATAAATATAGATGTTATTCTTATATCATATGTCATTTACAGGATAAGAATCTAATGTTGTTTCTGGGAGATTTCATATTTTCATTTATAAAAAAAATATGCCATTGCCCTATTGCGTATTCTCTTTTTATCTCTATTATTCATGTCTTTCGGCAGCTTCTGCATCTTCCTCCATTCATAAAAGAAGCAGAAAAATCATGGGAAGGTGAATTGGACAAATTTTTTTTTTAATCTTTATATTGTCACTTTCAATTGGTTTATCTGTTGGTCATGGATTCAATATCGTAAGGCCTAAGCCATTTTTGTTGAAATATTTTTTTTGCAATCTAGTATATTGTGATACATTAATGAATGATAAGTTGTTGGGTTTAATCATAGTTTATCTAGTAAGTAATAAGCATCTACTTACATTGGAAATGGTATTGCAATAAATCTGTGATTTTATTTTATATTTTGGATTGTTTTGGTTCATTATTTGTTTTTTCTACCAAGAAGTGTTTCATTTAGGCACATGGTGATGTGTTGTGTAGATTTGTTTGTTTTGGTTTCTTATCATATCTTTTGTGCAGTGAATGCAATTGAAAATGTTCTCAAATGATAAAGATGTATTGATACAAATCTGAATCTGTAAAAAGGAAGGACATTAAGAAATCAGTTCCTTTTCCAACTGATTCTCAAAATAATCCAAACTTTTTAACAAAAAATGAAAAGAACAAAATTCCAAAATGCAGATGTTGTCAATGAGTATTATAGAAAATGACTTTCAAAATGTTATCTTAATATTATAAAGTTTTAGCGAATATCTTTATTATTTTTTTATATTTATATTAGCTTACCTAATAACCTGAAAAAATCTGAATAATGGCAGTCATACATTGAGGATAGATATCTTCTAATTTTAGGTAAACCATGTAATACTTCTAAAATCTCTGATCCCTTTACAACCTGAAAGTCAAGAATATAATGTGATTACATGGAGCAAACAAAATAAGAAGAAGCATATTCATGTCAAGAGTTTTCTTCATTGACAATTTTTCTATTATTACAATAAATCTATATTTTCTTTAAAAAAAAATGTAATATTCCACAACATTACTATTTTATGTTACTAAATAGTATTCCTTTAAAACTTTAAAAAAAGATTAAGCATTACTAACTTCAAAGTAATTCTTTTGAACTGGTGAAGGGTCAAATCATAACCCTCCAATGCTAGAGATAAGTACACTACTATAAACCCCTCCCCCTGAGATGGTTCCCTTTATTTGGGAGTTCAAGTCATTTTAATTTTGTTAGAATTATTGAATGTATTTTATTTTCTGTATGCTTTTTAATATCAGATCATTGATGAATTCCACACATTTTATACTAATAAAAATATGTGTCTTCAAGCAGAGAAGAATGTTACCTTTTCTCTTAGATCTGGTCGGTCCAAGGCAATCATGCTGCAGATTACTGTATATGTTACAAATGAAGGATAGTCCATTAATTCATAAGATGTAAAGGTTGCAACAGTGTCCAGAAATAAACCGGCAGCTTTTTTAAAGTCCCTTATAGACATACAATACATTCCTCTGTATACTTTTAATCTGTTTCTTCTATCCCAGTCACCACCTTCGTCTATCAAGCTAAAAAAAAGAATATTTAATACATTAAATGTCGATTAAGATTTATTAAAGGAAGTATGATTCCACCTACTGTAATTTAACAAAATGTTCTACAGTATTGTTATTATCTTTTCTGATTAAAATTTTCAATGATTAATTGATTCTTTTATAATCAATGTGTATGTGTGTTTCATTTATTTGAAAAACCAACATAATCACATACTTTTTATAGTAAAAAAAGATACCATATGAAACAAATTTGTGTCCAGGAATGTATTGAGGATGTAAAATATTTATTTAAATCCATTAATAAAATTATTTATTCAATCTGTTTACACAATAAGTTGGATTTTAAGTGCTTCTTGATTGAAAACAAGGCATGAGTACCTGCAATTGTTATGCCTACTTATTAGACCTATGTCTGTCACCATGCTCCCAATATTAATATTTTGTCAAAATACTTAAAATACAGAACTGCTGACTCTAACTGAGCACCTGACTTCATAGTTGGACATGATGTTGTTTATCAAATAATTCTCAATCTAACCTTAAATATTTAGTTATATATTATGGAACTTCTTTTACATGTTTTATAGGCTCAACATACAATTCTTAAAAAAAAAACCAAAAAAAACCTCATCTTTGGTTAATGGCATAATGGCAGCTCAGTTCAAATTCATATAGACTGTAAGCTGCAGATTTAATTCTTTCTAACGTTTTTTACTATTTTAAAAGTCATATTCATTTTTAAATTATCAATGGGATTTCTTACTAAATTCTGATTTTTTAATTATTAAATTGGATTCTATTTAAGCGTAAAATAAATAAAGATTACAAGAACTACGTATTATAATGAAAACACTTTAAAATACAAACGTTTGTGCTTTTTCTAGATTCCTTGTGATGAGATCATGATCCATATAATATAATCCTATTCTGATCAAATGAAAAACCAAATCAAGTCTGTATCCAAGTGTGACAGTTTTTTCTTGTGTCTTTCTGAACTGTGCTAAAGAAGCTTCCTATAAACATTAAATTATTCAAAATTATAATCGTTTTTTTCTTCTCTCCTTTAAACATCATCATGATCATGTACATGTTGTATATATGTAGTAAATTTAGACGAGTTATTTATGAATATTCTGTAAAATATCAAATTTCAAATCCAGCTCTTGTCAATTTTCTTCAATTACAAATTTTAAAATTTAATTAAAAATATCTTGTCAAAAGCTCTTCTTTACATAGATTGTTATTTTTTTCAGAATAGTTACTCGCTCTTTAATTTATATGAGCTTGTCAGGTTAATTTAAAACTAAAAGCTGACGATTTATCCATTCTCAAGCACAAATTCTGAATGTCAATTAATTTCACATGCACTACTTTGTATATCTACAAATGATCAATCAATAGGAATTCTTGAGTGAATTTTTACTTCTGTGAATATTCAGGAATCCTTGCCTGGCATCATGTACATTATACATTTTAAATTTTGTATAAAATGGAATATTAAGGTACATGTAACATGATGTCAAACATTTACCTATTGTGTCTGTTTGTTTTGTTCACACATCGGTGACACTATAATGGAATTTGATGCGACTGTCATACAAGTGAGAGGTTTAGCTAGCTATAAAACCAGGTCTAATCCACCATTTTCTACATTTGAAAATGCCTGTACCAAGTCAGGAATATGACAATTCTTGATCATTCGTTTTTGATGCGTTTTGTTATTTGATTTTGCCATGTGATTATTGACTTTCTGAATTGATTTTCCTTCGAGTTCAGTATTTTTGTGATTTTACTTTTTATATATCAAAATGTGCATGTATACATACCTTGTCTCCAATTTTACACAAATATTCTGCCTTTTTCAACATAAATTCCCTAATTTCAGATTCTCCAAGATTTTTCTCAGCATCTTCAATAGCATCATCTAGTCTTTTTAATTCTGCTGTGTTTGAATCTTTCATTTTCTTTACCAGACCAGAATCACATGGCCAGCCGAACTCTTTACAAACCTCCTCATAATATGGTGCCATATCTATAAATAATAACATTATCATCTTTACAACTCTTTGGTTATTAGTTTTCAAAATATTATGCAAATTGTGTATCTAAACATTGTCGATTTAATGAAAAAAATAAAGCCAGGTGTTTAAAACTTTTTAACATCAAAGTTATTTTTTATTAATAAATACTTTGTTGAGTAATAATCCTGATGACAGGTTGAACAAGAAGCTAATTAGTTGAGTATCTTGTATACAATTATGATTTGGTTTTGCAAAGGCAAATGGAAATCTTATTTTGATGATTGGTGGCAATGCTGGAGGTCTATCGCAATATTGCTATGGACATGGTTGAAATTGATTGTTCTGTCCCCGTCCGTGTATTTATGAAGATAATGTAAGTTAAAAGAAGTTTTTATTACGATCTAAAAACCACGATTTGGACCACGCTCTGATTGGCTTATTTATTTTTCATTTTTGTTATCTATCATACTATTATATAATTACATTTTTTAGTTCTCTATGTTAAAACCAGTCATGACTGACTTAAAAGTCTGTCTGATGACGGAAACGTTTTTCTCCCTAAATAACCCAAACTGAATCATCATAAGAATGGCTGAAAAATGCGACTATGCATTGTACCTATAGGACACAGAGGCATGAGGATTGATTTACTGTGGAAGAAAGAGAAGCGACACATATAAATAAGGTGTTGTTTTTTACATAAATTATCAATTTCTTTGTTTGTCCAAGGATTTGTATATTTAGTTTTTGTCATTTTACTTGGTATATTTTCATTGATAATTAGTATTATTCCATCTCTAAACTTAATCCACCACTGATCTATAGTAAGTGCTAATGTGGTCTGGCTTACCAAATCAGATATAAATCATTTGGTAATATTTTTATTTTTTTCTAAATCTACCTTTTTCCATAAGAAAATTTTGTAGAGGCATTATGTAGCCCTTTTAGGTTTACAAATGACATCAACAAAAACTATGTTGTGATCCGATATTCCAGGTATTGATTTAATTTTAGTTATAAGTGATGGTTGGTTGGTACAAAAGATGTCTAAAATATTATCTTTCCTAGTAGGAAAATCTACTAGTTGCTCTAAACCCAGATACCTTAGGGTATCCAAGAAGGTTTCATGTAATTCCTTCGGGAACATTTTGTCTTCTATTATCATTGATGGCCAATCTATATCAGGAAGATTAAGGTCTCTACTTATCCAAAAGGTTGAATTTTTAAACTTATGTTTTAAATATTTTATTTCTAATAACATAAGATTTGTTTAAATTAGTTTATATCAGATTTACTTGGTGGTCTATAAACTGACACAACTATCAGGGATTTTGAATCTGTTATATCTATTTGTATTAAAATCAGTTCTACATTTTTGCTACAATAAATTTGAAATCAGGTGATGCACAATATCACCGGCTGTGAGGACACATTGGGTACTCCACTGTACCCTTAAATAGATCAACCACTTATGGTAGACTTAGATACTACATTCTCTTACATCATTTGCCATTCATTGATAAAAATGTCAACAATAACATTAGTGCTGATTGAAATGGAAGCAAGTTAACTCGTACCAACGGAAACTCGTACCATGTTAACTCGTACCAAAAAAGTTAACTCGTACCAACGTAAAGTCGTACCACTGGGAAGTCGTACCATTAAAAATATATTAAAAAATACGAATCTTTTGTGGTGTTTTTTCTTTCTAAAATTAATAAAAAAAGTTGAATTACTGTAATTTTATACTGGATTTTAATGAAAACATGGACAAAAATACCAAAAAAAGTTGAATTACTGTAATTTTATACTGGATTTTAATGAAAACATGGACAAAAATACGTTTTTTTTTAATTGGTCTTAACTACCTTAATACCCTGCTAATTAAAATATATGATATTCCTTTGATTGTGTGATCAAATTAATACATTCCTTTGATTATGTGATTATAGTGAACATGGACTATTAGTGCGACCATTAGTGCTTCTTGAATGTTTATTTTTCTATATGTAACAATAGTGCCAGTTATCTTTGAAAACATTATTGTATTAATGTAATACCATGTGAAATCTTAAATGTAAAAGGATGATATAGATGTGAATAAAACATAAGGTGTATGTGTATCTCTTGAGAGAAAAAAATAATAATATTTGATGTTTTGTTAATTTTTTATAGATGATTGTTATTGAAATTGTGGTAAATAAAGCATCAAAATAAAATATATATTCTTTGTTATTCTGCCAGTACTACCATTAAGCCTACTGGCCATTCACAATACCATTATTCACAATATAGATGGACAGTCAAACTCATAACTCATAAATAGAAATAAACTTAAAATATTATGCTGCCAACACTACCATTACGTCTACTGGCGACTCACAATACCATTAGAACCATGGATGGACAGTCAAACTCAAAAAAAAGAAATAAACGCCATGGCTAATAAATAATAGCACACAAGACCGTGACACCATAGCAAACGAAAGACTAATCTGTGGATGATTTCAGGTATCATTTACTTTCCTCTGAAGGTGTCACTACTCTTTATCAAAGCAATGCATATCTGACACATTAAATGAACTTTATTCATAATTAAACACCAATCAAATGCATTTAAATAAGTTGGTACGAGTTAGCAGTGGTACGAGTTTACATTGGTACGAGTTTTTTTTTAGTGGTACGAGTTGACGTTGGTACGAGTTTACTTTGGTACGGGTTAACTATAATTCATTGAAATCACACAAAAAAAAAAATAATTCTCCATTTCATTTTCAGTACAACCATGATAAGGTCACTAAATTTCTTAGTTGCATAAAGATAGACACTCATTGGAACACTATCAACTTTAAAAAAAATATACAAATTGGACTAAATAAGCTTGACAATTAAAAATAATGGTTTAGTGACAAAGCAAAATTGAGAAATAACTGATGAAAATTTCTCTAAATGATATGTTTTTCTTACTATTTTCCTCTGCAAACTTGAGGATTTTTGTTTTAATTTCTTTATCATTTTTGTATTTAGGTGTTTGTAACAAGAATTTCCATTGTGCTAGCTCATAATTTGGATTTTTCTCCAACCCTTCTTCTTCTAAGTTTTCCACCGGCATGTTGACAACCGGAAGTATACAATTTACTGCGTGACAGTATCTGTTTGGTGTTTTGTATGTAATAAATAAGCAATTGTACCAATTTTGTCCTATGTAGATAATTTATATTAAATAAATGTACATCATTATTAGATAATTTTGAATTTATCATGCCTTCGTTTGTATTGAAGTGGGAACCAATATTATTAGTTAGCCCGAGCCTGTGAAATATTGGAAATTTAGCAGACAAATTTTTTGCAAATCTAAAGTATTTGACAGCAAATGAGGTGACACTTGCACAAACGATAAAGGCCCATAAAAGTAGTTCAGAATGCCAGGAATGGAAAAATTACATTTGGAAGATGTACTGGAAGACAGTCCTCAGGTAAAAAAGCATTGATTTGTGGGTGTAGACGTTGGCATTGACAGGCTAAAAATCAGTAATTCACTATATTAATACACATCTCACTTATTAGTTCACTACATGATTTTATTTACCATGTTTACATTTCACAGAAATCTGTTATCCTTCTGAAAAGTATCAATTTTTAAATGTGACGAAGTAATGCTGCCTGTTCACATAAAATTAAAAAATATAAAAAAAATGAAATAGAGTTTTTCAGTTGGAAGAAAAAATATGAAGTAGCCTAGCTAGTAGGTATAACTGTACTTACATGACTTATAGATAATGTTAATTTTACTTTAAATATGTAACAATAAGTAATAATTATTGATACATCAAGGACTAATTGATGTAATGTCAGGTGACGTCAGGCTGTGAAGTCAAGTGACTAATTCTAAGAAACAATAAAATTTGTGACTATGGTTACAATGGTATCAGGTCCGTTCGCGCCCAATACATTTTCGCACCCTACACGTTCGCGCCTCGCATGTTTGCACCCAAGGTCCGTTCGCACCCAATTTTAAATAAATTCAAGTTGAATAATTACTAAATTAGATAATCATTGATATTGTTGGCTTTTTTCAAAACTACCTCTACCCTTTTTTATTGGGAAAACAGGGCTCACGCTACCAGGCGACTTGGGCGAAGAAGTCACTTTCCCGACCGTCACTTCGCTTTCCCCGACTCCCAAAAGCGAAAACAAGTCGCCCTGTTCTTGACGATACTCGCCTTCAGTCGCTTTCGTCATCGGACATTTTCAATTTTTACCAAGTTGATGAAACATCAATTTTTTATTGATAACTAAAGAAATTTAGACATAAACGATTCATTATCTTAAGAAAAGAGGTTGAAGCATTGTCTTTGCAGTGTGCAGCAGGTTATTTGATAAAAATACAACTTTTTATCACTTCGTGCATTTCCGCAAGTTCCGGTGCTTGTTACTCGAAAACGTACATCAACCTAAATTTCGGCGGCAAAATAAGTTTGTTACTTCATTTAAACGTGATAAAAGTTGCCTCCAGTAAATGTTTAATCCATTTATTGCATTAAAAACGTCATGTTCCTTTCCAAATAACTTGTCAAACATCGTTTATTTTTGTAAATTTTCTTGTATTTGTCCGCCATTGGCCATTGACCGATTTCTAAACCACGGATCTGAACCGGACCAGCTATGACCGAAGTCCGTACTTTTACAATAACTACTACGGACGCACGTATGGAACAGCTGACAGATGAATATTGATCACAAAGGGGAAAATTACGTATTCCACACGCATTAAGAGACTTTTGGTTACATCTAATTGATTGGTGTACATAATTCCCTATATTTTTTATGGATTGTTTCAAAGTTGCTTAACTCTGAGACTATTAATTATATTATGGCCCAGCTTAATAACTTTTATATTTTTTGATGAGAAACACTGAATTTCATACACAAGTTAGATTTGAATTAAATTGAAATTGATATTTTATAATTTCTTTACATTTTTTAAAATAAAAATTATTTTTTTTATATGCTGGATATTAAATATTTAGTTGGTAGTTTCTCACAAGAACTTTAGTAAAAATTAAACAACTTTTAATTTGAAATGTTACTTTTATTGTATACTCAGATATGAATTTAATAATATAAAAAGAACATTATTTACATATGACCTTTTATACTATAATAAAATCCAGACATTGTAGCGCACCACGCGAATGAGCACTTTTCTTTAAAATCTCACCACTTCTCCCTATCAGTTTTAAAAAGAGAAGTCACTTCTCCCTATAATTCTGAAGTAGTGTGAGCCCTGGGAAAATATGCGCAATTTTCATCAAATTGGGAAATTTAGAATAAACCATGAATTTGACTGCAACTCCAACTTACAGACCCCCTTTCAAGAGTCAAAGCCTGCTTTGAAATAAGATCCCCTTTTGTCAGCTGAGTGATGATACATAAATAGACCCTCAAATCTGCACATATAGTCATTTTAGGCATGAAAAATGTATAAATGAGTCTCTTTCAGTTTGTATTCATGCACAATTACTACTAAGACTGCAGTCTGCACTGTTTGGGAAAGAAGTTGTCTTTTTGGGAATAATTTTAAGCCATTTTTTTTTCAAATTGGGATTCTTCTCCAGGGGAAAAAGCCTTTATTCTCCACTCTTTTAAGTCAAACAATATCACTGATAATCAAGATTGTTGTTTTTAATTGATTTTATGTAAATACTGCACGTATTTAGCTTGGTATGAGTAAAAACATTGATGTTTTTAAATGAAAAACACAAAAGATTTTAACATCTTGGCCCCTTTGTCAGATCTGAAACAATGAAACAAAAAATTATAGCAATGCACTAACCAAAACATGATTAAAATTTATTTAACACAAAAAAAAGATACGTTGTCATAGGCTCACTTTATTTTGAAACAATGAAATAAAAGTTAGCAATACACTTAACCAAAACAAGATTAAGATTTATTCAACACAAAAAAAAACAACGCGTTGTCTCACTTTAATTCAGGACAATGACAACAAATATTCGTATAGGAATACACTTGTCAAAACATGATTATAAAGTTATTAAACACAAAAACCATAAAATTGGGCGCGAACGAGTAGGGTGCGAACGTAAATGGGCGCGAATGAACCCTGATACGGTTATAATCATACCTGCCAACTTTTAAAAATGCCCATGGGGGTTTTACATGCAAGAGGACTCTTGTGGTCCCAAAAAGCCTTCAAATTTAATGTTGTTTTTAAGTTTCTTCATACTTAAAATAGCCTATAGCATTTATAAAATTACCTGTTTTGCTTAAGATTGTGGACAAAATTGCTCTTTCAAAATTTCCATTTGGGAGCTTTCATGGGGGAAATCCCAGGTATGTTACAATGCATTATTGTTTTACAAGTCAATGCATTGCAATTATGTTAATAGGCTCAACCACTGGCCCACCAGGGCTTGAAAATATGCTGTAGGTCTGCTAGTCATTATAAAAATCACCGTAAAGTATATTAATGACTGCTTTTTATTGAGAACATCTGTATACATGTATAACTTATGTTTCTTTTAATATGCAACTTAATTTTTGTGTGTGTTTTTTTTTTGTTTGTTCATGAACATTGCTCATGAGAATGTGTTAACTGTTGATACACACATATATAGTCTTTTTTTCTTTTTCTTTGCTGTGAATACCACTGTCACTCTAATATAATTATAATCAATTTAACTATTGTCAGTTTATTGTCTAATAATACTGTATGCCATAACTATTTAATGTAAATGTGTTTGTGCTAATATATAAATATTGTCTATTGTAAAAAACATCTTTGTAGGCCGATAGAATCATACTTAAGTTAAATTTTCATCAAATTCAGCTTTGGGCCTGTAGATTCAAATAAAGTTTATCTTGAAGACTGTTTAACAAAAACATCCAGTGGCAAATTAAATACGGCTGAGCACATTTTAAAAAATATGAATATATTATAAATCCAACTTTGTACTAGACTGAAATGCTGACTCCACTTTGTAACATGCTTGCAAGAAAAACTAACCCTAACCAGACACATCATTCTGTTTACAAGCCAATTAGTCTTTGCCCTTTATTCATGAAAAGCTGTGTGTATAAAAGAGAAGCAGCACTTGATACCAATTTTGAAGTCTTTGGTTGAACTAGGTCATAGTTGGAAGCCACGCCTCAAGCACTCAATACAAACACTACCACAAGACCACTGAGAGGTTCAAATTAAGAAATAATTCATAGTAGCTGTAGATTTGTTTTCATTTAAGGAGGCTCAAGGGTACAAAAAAATCAGCAAAAATAGAAACATTTCTTTTTTCATCAAAAGTTTAATTTATTTCAATATTATTTGTTACTTTATGATACTGTACAAAAATCAACCAAAAAAATCAATTCATTTTGGTCCCAGATGACTATTAAAATATTTATATCATTGAAAAAGCTCCAAATTATCTCTCTTTGGTGAAAAAATGCCATTTTTTTGCATAAAATTTGAAATAACTTTTTTAACTCATCAGTGACTATTGTAAAATTTAAGTGATTTCTGAAATTTAATTCTTTTTATGCCCCATTTATGGGCATTATGTTTTCTGGTCTGTGTGTCTGTCTGTTTGTTCGTCCGTTCGTCCGTCTGTTCGTCCGTTTGCCCTGCTTCAGGTTAAAGTTTTGGTTAAAGTTTTTGGTCAAGGTAGTTGTTGATGAAGTTGAAGTCCAATCAACTTGAAACTTAGTTAACATGTTTCCTATGATATGATCTTTCTAATTTTAATGCCAAATTAGAGATTTCCCCCCATGATCACGGTCCACTGAACATAGAAAATGATAGTGCGGATTGGGCATCTGTGTACTGGGGACACATTCTTGTTTTAAATTTGATTCTACCTCTTTTTCTCCTCAGGGACATGTAGCTGTTTATTCAAGCATAGGTTGCTTATGCTAAATTATTAGATTTCGTACAGGTTATAGGTTGAAAATTGAAAAAAACTATTTTGTGTGGAAGGGCAGGAAACTTAAACAATGAAAGTTTTAAAATTTAATAGAAGTAGTTAGCTGTTATACTTTTGTATTGCCTTTTCAGCAAATGGAAAGAAAAAAATGGGACATTCCTCCCTTGCTACTAAAAAAAAATATGATCATGATGATACACACATAACTATAATTCTTTCATAAAGTAAAAATTTCTCAGTAATCTCATCCTATAGGGCCATATTCATGAAATTATTAACTGATTTTATGAATACAAAAATATTTTTTGCTTGAATAAAATATGTTTTCAACTCTGGCCTATCTATAATACTAAAATTACGAGGTCCAATTTGTCAGCCGTCATCACGTAAAAACGACGAATCATAGAATTCAACTTTATATATAACTAATATAGTACAAAGGTGTAGATTAAAAATTACACCACTCCAGGCCCTTTTGTTTTCCACGTAATTAATATTGCCAATAATTAAGAAGTTCCGGGTCGAGTCCAATACCAATAGTATATTCACCTGTTACCAATTACCTTATCTGTACGTTCCGCATCTGACAGGCGCACCACCAAACGGTGTATTCAGGATTAATATGCTATATACACGGGTCATAATCACAGGGTTGACACTACTATATTGTCAAATTGTTACCTATTGTAGTATTTTAATCAGTAAGACTTTCTAAGATAACAATACGAATACTAAAAATCTGTGACTAAAAAAAAAAGGCGTATAGGTACAGTTTTCAATTTGTTAGTGGGCATGACGTAAAACAGCGAATCAAAGAATTCAACTTTATTTATAACTCATATAGGACAATGCTGTTGATTAAAAAATACTCCAGGAGCTTTTGTTTTCTAAATAATTAATATTACCAATAATTGATAAGTTCCAGTTCGACGGGTTCAAACAGAAAGAATTGATAGCAGAGAAAACTGTGTATCTTATAATCGGCATGATTTTATCAGATACCAATACTAATACTAAAATAAGGCTTGCGCATAGTTATATACTTTAATTCAGTCACGGACCCGCGATATCACGGGTGTGTTCTAGTATTCTATAAGAAGAAATAACTCAAATAAGGAAAATGCTGTATAAATAATACAAAATAGGTAGAAGGTATATATGTATTAAATGTATTCCTTTATAATACAAATCATTCTTCTAAATTTTTTTTAAAGATCTGTACCAATTGTGTTTATTGCTACATTACTGCATCTTGGGAAAAATTTTAACCCTATATATAGATCTGTCAGAAAAAAGTAACAGATAAAAACGATATGGTATAGTGAATTCACTGCATAATTCTGTGATAAATAGTAAAACACCTTGTTATGAACTTAAATATTGACCCTACAATGTGTTAACAATCTTACAAGTGATAGTACAGTTAGATACAACATAGTGTTGATATGATTCTGATAAGAGAAAATGTATCATATATACGTGTACATGTATATGTTCATATGCAGATTATATGTGGCATTTTTAAATACATGTAAATTTAATAATAGAGGAACATTGCTTTTGATTTCTTTCATTATGTTACATGTACATACATGTATATAAGTAGCAGATTAAGGCTAACAAACAATCTGCCATTGTCTGCCATTTTGTCACACTTTTCTCATCTTCAACTCCTCCTAAATCTTATTTACAGAAACCTGTCTTAGTAAACACATAAAGTTCTACAGCAGATCTTCCTAAACATGTACATGCATGAACTATTTGCCACTGGACATTAAGCAACTAGCAATCAATCAATCTAAATCAGAATTGATATTGCACCAACTATTAGTTTTGTGATATAATTGTCTTTTTTATTGATATGTGGACTCACCATATTTATATTAAACAGGAATGTGTGTCAGGCAAACCTTTATGCATTTCTTTTCTCATTTGAAACTATTTTGTCCCAATACATTTTTTGGTCATACCTTTCTCAAAAAGTGAAAACTTACTCAAAACAGAATGACTTCATATTTATCCAGTAGTTCAACGATCATGAATTGTAGTTTGGGAGCACTTTTCCTCACTCACTCTTGTTTATTAGACATCTGATACTTTCATTGCTAGTGGGGTTTGCTTAGCACAACAAGACTTCCAATCTTGTTCATTTTTAAAATGCAGAATTTGTTTTGATTAACTTCTTTCAAAATGTAATATGTATTTATATTTTCAAAATTAGCTGTTTAAAGCAGTATATTTATTTCTACAACCAATCTTTTAGTGTACTTATCAGATTTAGAATTCATCAACCATTATATATAATGTTAAGCTTCTGTAATAATAAGTAATCACAGCGAGTCAACACATTTGAACAGATGTGACAAAATCAATCTGTGTGTCATATACAGACTTTCTTTGTATTTCATCCAATGATTCATTTATTATAACTACACAGACATATATAATTAATATCTACTTGAAATATAGTATACTTAATGACATTCATTATTTTAACATACATGTACATAAAGGACAGATCACAATACTGTAGTTTGCTTTAATTTTATTCAGTAAGAGAGATTTTAAAGGAAACCCACAAATACACATTTAAGGGCACAGTTTTGATCCTGTATTTACAGTTTGATGAAAATTTCCATATAGGCTATTTTTTGCCTGATTAAATCAAATATGTAATAAAAAATATACCTCCATGTGCTACTTTTTGAGTTAAATGAGGTCGAAATTTTGTATATTTGCTCAAAATTCGGATTTGTGGCCGTATTTTTCCTTTTGAAAGAAAGACATAACTTTTTTGTTTTAAAAGATAAACACAAATTGTTTTTTGTTAAATAATTTGTAATTTCTGTATTTTATAAGTATTCTAAAAATTTATGCATTTTTTATTTAGAAATAACTCATATTTATCAAATGGTCATGAATTGAGAAAAAAAACGTCATTTTTTGCTGTACATTTATCAAAATTATAAAAATTGCACTATTTACAGTTTTATCAAATTTGGTCCACATAATCTCTAACCCGAATAATTCAGTCCCTCCCCGTAATCGATCTCTCCTACTTGCGAGGGCCTGAATTCCTAACACGATAAAAACTCTTCACGAATCCTGGATTTTGATTGGTGCCCTGTAGAAGAGGTGACCAATCAGCAATTAGCTCAATTTTATCGAGATAGGTAAATCCCGAGCTAATTCCGAATGGTTGATTGAAGATTTTTCATTGTCTATGCATTCAGGCGTTAATGTAGTAAGCGGAATATAACGACTGAATTATTCGGGTTACATAATCTCCCTGGAAAATGAAACAAAATGTCGTTTAAAAAAAAGGGGGTCCATGCACTCGTTTTCAAATTAAATCAGTTTGAATGATAAAATCAGTCGAAAAATGCATCTTTTCCCGATATGTCACAGTTTGACGTCGCGAAAATAACATTTTACGTTAGCAACGTCATTACCTCCCCTGTAACTGTATCGTATGCCCTTAAGTCATTTTTCATTCATTTCAATGCTTTGGTCATGTTAGCCCCTCTCCCTGTGTGTCTGCAACTGTAGCTCTGTGCTACCATATGAAAAATACTACTGGTTTGAATGATGCATTATATATTGTACATTACAAAGTCTAACTAGACTTGATGCATAATTGCTACACACTATACGAATTTAGTTTCGGCAAGTTTTTCTTATTACATCTTTTTCGAAATAAACCCATTTCATTCCACCGACATTAATTAAATGAAGTAAAAATGTACTGATGAATAAACTGTGAGCACATGACTTGCAGCCAGGTTCATTAATTATTATTGATTATGGCAAATAAAGAGGTGAATTTGGTATATAGAGAATAAGACATGGCAAAATCTGTATCATATGTCGTATCATCCCGAGACATCAATATCAGCCCAAGGGTATGCGATAAAGGGTGCGCATCAAAGTTGCGCGATATGGATTAAACAGCAGGCTATTTATCAAATCTGCAAAACTACTGTATTTACTACTAAACATATGATAAAATTAATTAATAGTGATTAAATATTTAAACATTTACACTCTAACAAAAATGATAGGGATTCATGTACTATTGTTTTTTATTTTATTTTTATGCTCCATTTATGAGCATTATGTTTTCTGGTCTGTGTGTCCATTCGTCCCTTCATTCAATCAACTTGAAACTTAGTACACATGTTCCCTATGATATGATCTTTCTAATTTTAAAGCCAAACTAGAGTATTGACCCTAATTTCACGATCCACTGAAAACAGAAAATGATAGTGCGATTGAGGCATCGGTGTACTATGGAAACATTCTTGTTTGTATTTATTTTCATTTCTGTTTTGGTTGTTACATATCATTTTTAGAATTTTTCTGTACAAAATTTTTTTTTTTTAAAGTCATCTTGTGTGTATCTTACCAGTGAATTTCTACCAATCTGCAAGGAAAACTATTGTTACTTTGAGAGAACACTGCAATTCTGTAACCAGTTGCAGCAGCTGGTCTATGCCAATTATCATGATTATTCTTAACACTGACTTCAACCCAAAGTCTATTGTATATACAAATTCCATATTCCTTAATGCACCTGATGTCTTAATGGAAACTGAATACACTCAATGATATAACTTTTAATAATGCAACAATGGAGTACAATATAACAACAGCTGCTAGGATTCACTATGTGTCAATGCAAAATGCAAGATGTACATGTCTGTCAGTGTCTCGCATGGTTACTCTGGCCTTAACCTCATTTTCATGGATTTTTGTCGAGCCTTCGACTTTAGTCGAAAAAGCGAGACTAAGCGATCCTACATTCCGTCGTCGGCGGCGGCGTCCACAAATATTCACTCTGTGGTTAAAGTTTTTGAAATTTTAATAACTTTCTTAAACTATACTGAATTTCTACCAAACTTGGACAGAAGCTTGTTTATGATCATAAGAAAGTATCCAGAAGTAAATTTTGTAAAAATAAAATTCCATTTTTTCCGTATTTTACTTATAAATGGACTTAGTTTTTCTGCGAGGAAACATTACATTCACTCTGTGGTTAAAGTTTTTAAAATTTTAATAACTTTCATAAACTATCCTTGATTTGTACCAAACTTGGACAGAAGCTTGTTTATGATCATAAGAAAGTATCCAGAAGTAAATTTTGTAAAAATAAATTTCCACTTTTCCATATTTTACTTATAAATGGACTTAGTTTTTCTGCGAGGAAAAATTACATTCACTCTGTGGTTAAAGATTTTAAAATTTTAATAACTTTCATACCAAACTTGGACAGAAGCTTGTTTATGATCATAAGATAGTATCAAGAAGAAAATTTTGTAAAAATAAATTTCCACTTTTCCGTATTTTACTTATAAATGGACTTAGTTTTTTTGCCAGAAACAAAACATTCACTCTGTGGTTTAAGTTTTTAAAATTTTTACAATGTTCTTAAACTATCCTGGATTTCTACCAAACTTAGACAAAAGCTTGTTTCTGATCATAAGATATTATTCAGAAGTCAATTTTGTAAAAAAAAAAATCACTTTTTCCGTATTTTACTTATAAATGGACTTAGTTTTTCTTCCAGTTAACATTACATACAGTCTGCAGTTAAAGTTTATAAAACATTTATTAGATTCATAAACTATCCTGGATTTTTTTACCAAACTTGGAAGCTTCTTTCAATCAAAAGACAGTATCGAGAGGGAAATTTTTATTGATGTTTTTCCTCATTTTTGTTGAGTCTGCGATTAACAGCAAAAGTAGGCGAGACACTGGGTTCCGTGGAACCCTTACGAATTTTTTTATAATGTTTAACCCTGCCACATTATGTATGTATGTGCCTGTCCCAAGTCAGGAGCCTGTAATTCAGTGGTTGTCATTTGTTTATGTGTTACATATTTGTTTTTCATTAATTTTTTTTATTTAAATAAGGTCGTTAGTTTTTCGTTTGAATTGTTTTACATTGTCATTTCGGGGCCTTTTACAACTGACTATGGGGTATGGGGTTTGCTCATTGTTGAAGGCCATACAGTGACCTATAGTTGTTAATTTCTGTGCCATTTTGGTCTCTTGTGGACAGTTGTCTCATTGGCAATTATACCAAATGTTTTTGGTCATACCTTTCTCAAAAAGTGAAAACTTACTCAAAACAGAATGACTTCATATTTATCCAGTAGTTCAACGATCATGAATTGTAGTTTGGGAGCACTTTTCCTCACTCACTCTTGTTTATTAGACATCTAATACTTTCATTGCTAGTGGGGTTTGCTTAGCACAACAAGACTTCCAATCTTTTGGGAGCACTTTTCCTCACTCACTCTTGTTTATACTAAATGTTTTTGGTCATACTTTCTCCAAAGGGCCAAGTGAGCTTTTCCCATCACTGCGTCCATCGTCCGTCGTTAACTTTTACAAAAATCATCTTCTCTGAAACTACTGGGCCAAATTAAACCAAACTTGGCCACAATCATCTTTGGGGTATTTAGTTTAAAAAATGTGTCAAGTAACCCGGCCAACCAACCAAGATGGCCGCCACGGCTAAAAATAGAACATAGGGGTAATTGCAGTTTTTGTCGAGCCTGCAACTTTTGTTGCAGAAAGCTCGACAGGGATAGTGATCCGGCGGCGGCGTTAGCTAACTTCTTAAAAGCTTTATATTTTAGAAGGTGGAAGACCTGGATGCTTCATACTTTGTATATAGATGCCTCATGTTACGAAGTTTCTGTCAGTCACATGTCCAATGTCCTTGACCTCATTTTCATGGTTCAGTGACCACTTGAAAAAAAAAATCAAATTTTTTGTAATGTTGAATTCTCTCTTATTATAAGTAATAGGATAACTATATATGATATGTGCGTACCTTGCAAGGTCCTCATGTCTGTCAGACAGTTTCACTTGACCTCGACCTCATTTCATGGATCAGTGAACAAGGTTAAGTTTTGGTGGTCAAGTCCATATCTCAGATACTATAAGCAATAGGGCTAGTATATTCGGTGTATGGAAGGACTGTAAGGTGTACATGTCCAACTGGCAGGTGTCATCTGACCTTGACCTCATTTTCATGGTTCAGTGGTTATAGTTAAATTTTTGTGTTTTGGTCTGTTTTTCTCATACTATATGCAATAGGTCTACTATATTTGTTGTATGGAATGATTGTAAGGTGTACATGTCTAGCGGGCAGATGTCATGTGACCTTGACCTCATTTTCATGGTTCAGTGGTCAAAGTTAAGTTTTTGAGTTTTGGGCTTTTTATCTAATATTATATGCCATAGGTCAACTATATTTGGTATATGGAAATATTTAATGATCTTTATGTCAGTCGCGCAGGTTTTATTTGACCGTGACCTCATTTTCATGGTTCATTGCACAGTGTTAAGTTTTTGTGTTTTGGTCTATTTTTCTTAAACTATAAGTAATAGGTCAACTATATATGGTGTATAGAAGCATTGTTAGCTGTACATGTCTGCCTGGCATGGTTTATCTGACCTTGACCTCATTTTCAAGGTTCATTGGTCTTTGTTTAGTTATCTTGGTTAATGTTAAGTTTATGGTACAGTTGTTATAAAGCTTAGCTTTTTACTTAGGACTATCAACATAATATCAATGATTAGTATAGAAGGCGAGACATTTCAGCGTGTGCACTCTTGTTGGCTTATAACTGAAAAACCAAAGCATTTAGAGCAAATCTGCCGAGAGTAAAATTGTTGATCAGGTCAAGATCTATCTGCCCTTTGTTGGGTTGCTGCCCCTGAATTGGTAATTTTAAGGAAATTTTGCTTTGGAAGTTTTTATACGACCGCAAAAATTTTAATTTTTCGTCGTATATTGCTATCACGTTGGCGTCGTCGTTGTCGTCGTCCGAATACTTTTAGTTTTCGCACTCTAACTTTAGTAAAAGTGAATAGAAATCTATGAAATTTTAACACAAGGTTTATGACCACAAAAGGAAGGTTGGGATTGATTTTGGGAGTTTTGATTCCAACATTTTAGGAATTAGGGGCCAAAAAGGGCCCAAATAAGCATTTTCTTGGTTTTCGCACAATAACTAAAGTTTAAGTAAATAGAAATCTATGAAATTTTGACACAAGGTTTATGACCACAAAAGGAAGGTTGGGATTGATTTTGGGAGTTTTGGTTCTAACAGTTTAGGAATTAGGGGCCAAAAAAGGGCCCAAATTAGCATTATTCTTGGTTTTCGCACAATAACTTTAGTTTAAGTAAATAGAAATCAATGAAATTTAAACACAAGGTTTATGACCACAAAAGGAAGGTTGGTATTGATTTTGGGAGTTGAGGTCCGAACAGTTTAGGAATTAGGGGCCAAAAAGGGGCCCAAGTAAGCATTATTCTTGGTTTTCGCACCATAACTTTAGTTTAAGTAAATAGAAATCTATGAAATTTAAACACAAGGTTTATGACCACTAAAGGAAGGTTGGGTTTGATTTTGGGAGTTTGGTCCCAACAGTTTAGGAATAAGGGCCCAAAGGGTCCAAAATTGAACTTAGTTTGATTTCATCAAAAATTGAATAATTGGGGTTCTTTGATATGCTGAATCTAACTGTGTATGTAGATTCTTAATTTTTGGTCCCGTTTTCAAATTGGTCTACATAGGTCCAAAGGGTCCAAAATTAAACTTAGTTTGATTTTGACAAAAATTGAATCCTTGGGGTTCTTTGATATGCTGAATCTAAAAATGTACTTAGATTTTTGATTATTGGCCCAGTTTTCAAGTTGGTCCAAATCGGGTCCAAATTAAACTTTGTTTGATTTCATCTAAAATTGAATAATTGGGGTTCTTTGATATGCCAAATCTTACTGTGTATGTAGATTCTTAATTTTTAGTCCCGTTTTCAAATTGGTCTACATTAAAGTCCAAAGGGTCCAAAATTAAACTAAGTTTGATTTTAACAAAAATTGAATTCTTGAGCTTTTTTGATATGCTGAATCTAAACATGTACTTAGATTTTTGATTATGGGCCCAGTTTTCAAGTTGGTTGAAATCAGGATCCAAAATTATTATATTAAGTATTGTGCAATAGCAAGAAATTTTCAATTGCACAGTATTCAGCAATAGCAAGAAATCTTCAATTGCACAGTATTGTGCAATAGCAAGAAATTTTCAATTGCACAGTATTGCACAATAGCAAGAAATCTTCAATTGCACAGTATTGTGCAATAGCAAATATTTTCAATTGCACAGTAATGCGCAATAGCAAGAAATATCTAATTGCACAATATTGTGCAATAGCAAGAAATTTTCAATTGATTGGAGTTATCTTTCTTTGTCCAGAATAGTAGTTGAATCAACTTAAATCATTGTTTTATGCAATATACAATGTATATTCACTTTTACTACCAACTGATAAATTAAAACAATCTTTACCATTCAGTGATAACAAGCACCTTTTGTTACATTTTAATATTTTATGATGTATTTAAATGAGTAGTTATTGTTGCAAACTCCATTAGAAATTTGAATTGAGATCAGTTTTGGAAAAAGGGAAAGGGGGATGTGAAAAAAAAATGGGGGGGGGGGTTAAATTTTTCTCATTTCAGATTTCATAAATAAAAAGAAAATTTCTTCAAACATTTTTTTGAGAGGATTAATATTCAACAGCATAGTGAATTGCTCAAAGGAAAAAAAAGTATTTTAAGTTCATTAGACCACATTCATTCTGTGTCAGAAACCTATGCTGTGTCAACTATTTAATCACAATCCAAATTTAGAGCTGAATCCAGCTTGAATGTTGTGTCCATACTTGCCCCAACCGTTCAGGGTTCAACCTCTGCGGTCGTATAAAGCTGCGCCCTGCGGAGCATCTGGTTGGTTATTATCTTAAATATTATCATAGATAAAGATAAACTGTAAACAGCAATAATGTTCAGCAAAGTAAGATTTACAAATAAGTCAACATGACTGAAATGGTCAATTGACCCCCTAAGGAGTTATTGCCCTTTATAGTCAATTTTTAACAATTTTCATAAAATTTGTACATTTTTACTAACATTTTCCACTGGAACTACTGGGCCAAGTTCATTTTATAAATAAAGATAGGTGTAAGCAGCAAGAATGTTCAGTAAAGTAAGATGTACAAACACATCACCATCACCAAAAAACAATTTTGTCATAAATCCATCTGCTTCCTTTGTTTAATATTTACATAGACCAAGGTGAGCGACACACGCTCTTTAGAGCCTCTAGTTTATATTATGTTAATGTGAAAACTATAGTAAAACCTTCATATATCAGACTATCGATACAAATTCAATCATAAGTAAAGCAGGCGAGACATTTTAGCCTAGTCTATATGTTCTTTATACAAAAGTTACATAGAAATGAATACTTTCCATTAGGTTTGCCTTGCTAGTTAACCAGTAGAAGAAAGAATGGATTTGGTCTTTGTTATAAAGCAATTAACTTCATGTGTACCTCATAAATTATGATGCACATGTAATTGGTGATTGTTTTCTGTTACTGAAATGTCGTTAAGTCAAAGTGAATTATTAAACTTACTGGATATTTTTAGTTGTGTTTTGTGGTTTGGCTATAAACAATACCTAAACTAGGTGATACAATAAATATCAATCCTCTGTGTATTTCGCAATAGTAAAATTCAATCTATAACTCATTTGTAATAATTTGATGTCTCTCTAAATTTGTCTAGACTGTTAAAACTTCATTGTCAGATATTGATTCTGGGACATACCACATCCAAAAACATGGTGATTAAAGTTTTAGAACACAGATCATCACGGTAATCTGTTTATATTGTGTGGTTTTTCATCAATAAATGTAGGTATTCCTATAAACAATAATTAGGCTTACCAGAAATAGGAATAAAACTGATTGAAATTAACTAAGTAATCTGGAATAACAAATGTACTTACTTCAAAGCCAGTAACAATCAATTTATGTATACTGGCTAGATAATCTCTCCAAGTGCATATACAAATGATGTAATAAGTCTTTTCAGGCAATGTAGAATTATCAAATAGTTATCAAAGGTACCAGGATTATAATTTAGTACGCCAGACGCGCATTTCGTCTACATAATACTCATCAGTGACGCTCATATCAAAATGCTAAATAAAGCCAAACAAGTACAAAGTTGAAGAGCATTGAGGATCCAAAATTCCAAAAAGTTGTGCCAAATACGGCTAAGATAATCTATTCCTGGGATAAGAAAATCCTTTAAGTTTTACGATAAATTCAAAGTTTTGTATACAGGAAATTTATAAAAATGACCACATAATTGATATTCATGCCAACACCGAAGTGCTGACTACTGGGCTGGTGATACCCTCGGGGACGAAACGTCCACCAGCAGTGGCATCGACCCAGTGGTGTAAATAGTTATCAAAACTAGATCTGCTTTCAGATATATACATTTTAGAAAATTGTACAAAAAAGCTAGTTCCAGTCAGGGGCTGATCCTGTCATTTTAAAAGGGAGGCTGGTGGTTTCATTCATATGTCCTCATGTCCCCATTCAAAAGCATTGATCATCAAGGTTCCACCCCCTGATCCCCTGGATCCTGTAACTGGTTCCAATGATCAATGGTAATAACAAGGTACCTATAACAAGGTACCAATAAAAGTAATTTGAATGAACCTATAATCTTTCTCTCTGCTCTGTAATAATTATGAATTACAGATTTGACTTGAGATTTTAGTGAAGGAGAGAACTGGTTAGAATCTGATTGAAAAAAGAAGCTAATTGTTCACATTATACACTTATTAAATTAACATGGACTTTGCTTTGTAACCTTTCATAGTTGGCAGCATGACTATGTCTACATGTGGTTTTTTTCTCACTTATATTGTAAACGAAAAACTACTGGGCTAACATATGTATCAACTGATGGTACTTGTTAGTTTATTAGTTAGACATGTCTCTCAATAGGATAATCAGAGTAGACAACTGATGGTACTTGTTAGTTTATTAGTTAGACATGTCTCTCAATAGGATAGTCAGAGTAGACAACTGATGGTACTTGTTAGTTTATTAGTTAGACATGTCTCAAAATAGGATAGTCAGAGTAGACAACTGATGGTACTTGTTAGTTTATTAGTTAGACATGTCTCTTAATAGGATTGTCAGAGTAGACAACTGATGGTACTTGTTAGTTTATTAGTTAGACATGTCTCTCAATAGGATTGTCAGAGTAGACAACTGATGGTACTTGTTAGTTTATTAGTTAGACATGTCTCTGAATAGGAAAGTCAGAGTAGACAACTGATGGTATTTGTTAATTTATTAGTTAGACATGTCTCTCAATAGGATTGTCAGAGTAGACAACTGATGGTACTTGTTAGTTTATTAGTTAGACATGTCTCTGAATAGGATAGTCAGAGTAGACAACTGATGGTATTTGTTAATTTATTAGTTAGACATGTCTCTCAATAGGATAGTCAGAGTAGACAACTGATGGTACTTGTTAGTTTATTAGTTAGACATGTCTCTCAATAGGATAGTCAGAGTAGACATGTCTCTCAATAGGATAGTCAGAGTAGACATATCTCTCAATAGGATAGTCAGAGTAGACAACTGATGGTATTTGTTAGTTTATTAGTTAGACATGTCTCTCAATAGGATAGACAGAGTAGACAACTGATGGTACTTGTTAGTTTATTAGTTAGACATGTCTCTCAATAGGATAGTCAGAGTAGACAACTGATGTTATTCGTTAATTTATTAGTTAGACATGTCTCTCAATAGGATAGTCAGAGTAGACAACTGATGGTACTTGTTAGTTTATTAGTTAGACATGTCTCTCAATAGGATAGTCAGAGTAGACATGTCTCTCAATAGGATAGTCAGAGTAGACATATCTCTCAATAGGATAGTTAGAGTAGACAACTGATGGTACTTGTTAGTTTATTAGTTAGACATGTCTCTCAATAGGATAGTCAGAGAGGACAACTGATGGTACTTGTTAGTTTATTAGTTAGACATGTCTCTCAATAGGATAGACAGAGTAGACAACTGATGGTACTTGTTAGTTTATTAGTTAGACATGTCTCTCAATAGGATAGTCAGAGTAGACATGTCTCTCAATAGGATAGTCAGAGTAGACAACTGATGGTATTCGTTAATTTATTAGTTAGACATGTCTCTCAATAGGATAGTCAGAGTAGACAACTGATGGTACTTGTTAGTTTATTAGTTAGACATGTCTCTCAATAGGATAGTCAGAGTAGACAGCTGATGGTACTTGTTAGTTTATTAGTTAGACATGTCTCTCAATAGGATAGTCAGAGTAGACAACTGATGGTACTTGTTAGTTTATTAGTTAGACATGTCTCTCAATAGGATAGTCAGAGTAGACAACTGATGGTACTCGTTAGTTTATTAGTTAGACATGTCTCTCAATAGGATAGTCTGAGTAGACATGTCTCTCAATAGGATAGTCAGAGTAGACATGTCTCTCAATAGGATAATCAGAGTAGACATGTCTCTCAATAGGATAGTCAGAGTAGACATGTCTCTCAATAGGATAGTCAGAGTAGACATGTCTCTCAATAGGATAATCAGAGTAGACATGTCTCTCAATAGGATAGTAAGAGTAGACATGTCTCTCAATAGGATAGTCAGGGTAGACATGTCTCTCAATAGGATAATTAGAGTAGACATGTCTCTCAATAGGATAGTCAGAGTAGACATGTCTCTCAATAGGATAGTCAGAGTAGACATGTCTCTCAATAGGATAGTCAGGGTAGACATGTCTCTCAATAGGATAGTCAGGGTAGACATGTCTCTCATTAGGATAATCAGAGTAGACATGTCTCTCAATAGGATAGTCAGGGTAGACATGTCTCTCAATAGGATAATCAGAGTAGACATGTCTCTCAATAGGATAGTCAGAGTAGACATGTTTCTCAATAGGATAGTCAGAGTAGACATGTCTCTCAATAGGATAGTCAGGGTAGACATGTCTCTCAATAGGATAGTCAGGGTAGACATGTCTCTCAATAGGATAATCAGAGTAGACATGTCTCTCAATAGGATAGTCAGAGTAGACAACTGATTTGTATTTGACTATTCTTTGAAGAGGCATTATTAAGTTTGAGCTGTAATATGATCTTTTGTTCAGGCATAATTGATGAGATTTTCCATTTTTATAGATACATACACGTAGATCTCATTAACCTATGGTTATTAAATTAATCAGTTATCATTATCAGTGATATTGTTTGCCTTAAATTACTGGAGAAATAAAGGCCTTTTCCCCTGGAGAAGAATCCCAATTTGAAAAAAAATGGTTTAAAATTATTCCCAAAAAGACAACTTTTTTTCCCAAACAGTGCAGTCAAGTAGTAATTGTGCATGAATACAAACTGAAAAACACTCATTGAAACATTTTTCATGCCTAAAAATGATTATATAATGTGTGCAGATTTGAAGGTCTATTTATGTATCATCACTGACAATAAGGGCTCTTATTTCAAATGAGTGTTTACCTCTTGAAAGGGGATCTGTAAATTGAAGTTCAAGTCAAATTCATGGTTTATTATAAATTTCCCAATTTGATACAAATGATGCATATTTTCCCAATAAAAAAGGGTAGAGGTAGTTTTGAAAAATAGCCAACAATATCACTGATTATGCAGAGGAATATTTTCTTGCAAAATTCTTATTTCACTTAAACTATTGCAATTGAATAATAGTGAACCTTCATCATTGAGCAAAACCAGTACAGCCATATATATAATGTTCTTGAGTTTCTCTTTTAAAAAATATGTTCTAAATAAAAGTATGTTTAGATGACATTTCATAAAGAAGTTTAAAAGAAGTTAAATGTTGATGATCAGCTTTATAAATGTATTATTTATCTCTTTCAGACAAGAAACCTCCTAAGAGTGTTTGAAAATGATGCCTTTGCATTGAAAAAGTATACATTAGGATTACATAATTGTTGTCAAAGAATTATGAAAGCACAGGTAATGTAATCTCATTTATTTTTTACATTTTAACTAAATAAAAAAGGTGTGGTTTATTTAGATGGTATATTTTTGCTGGACTTTTCTGAATACACATACACAGGCATACTTTTTAGGAAAAACAATTTGATGTAAATAGATTTATAAACAAATGGTGCCATTTAAAAAAAACTATAATACCTAATTATTATATAAGTGTATGTAAATACTGCTCTGAAATTATAATGTGGTTTTAATCCAAGCTGGCTATATATATATGTACAAATGTGAAATATAGTTTTACTTAAAATTCATAGGAATTTACAAGGTGTATAATGTATTAAGTTGTTTTGGCACTGTAAAATAGTGAAACGTAATAAATTTCACACTGGGAAAGAATATGACACTTGAAGAAATGGTGTTTGCTTGATGAAAAACATACATATATTCTGCATATTCCATATTTCATGTATATACATGGTATACATTAAGAGAAAAATCAAAATTCAAATCAGTTTGAAAGAAACTTTTGGTTTTGAAATGAAAATAAATTCTCTTCATCTCCATGTTTCACCAATTTGATGCAGAATATATTACAAAATATAGTATACTGATGCTGAGATGTTTCTTAGTTGACAATGTTGATAGATAAAGTGCAGTTTATTGATTTTCTGTAAAAAAATTGTTCTCTTTGAAACCTGCTGGTTACTCTGTTTTAGTTTGAAGTAATTGAAATAATTCTCCTTTCAAACAAAGTGCTAACATTGGATTTTTTATATACCTAACTCTACCAGATAATGTTGTCAACTGAACATTCTTTTATGTAGAAGTTTCCCTTCTTTATAGATTGATTTGATTGATTGATTGATTGTGTTTAATGCCACTTTCAGCACTATTTTTATAGCCAGATTGAGTATTCAACAAAGATGTCTATTTCAAATAATTTTCTTTATATTTGTTAGAAAAAAAATGTGATCATTAAGTCTGTTCACTGCAGTTATGTGATTCAAAGAAAGTATACAATGTAAATTCATATTTTTTTTTTAAAACTCCATTTGATCTTAGGAACATTTGATTGATGGTAGTATAAATATCAGTACACAACAGTTAATAATGTGTAACTATTGACCCCCATGTCAAATATACTTTGAATTGACATAATAAATATAATTGAATATAGTGCATAAGGACATACTTATATATGAATAAAAGGAGATGTGGGAGTGCATGTCAATCAGACAGCAACCATATGACACATACATGTATATATTAAAAGAAACAAAAGACATTTAGAAGTCGGCTATCCGTTTTACTTTTATTTTGCCTTATTTTGAACTATATTTTATATAAAACCCTAGTTCTAAATTTGCGTATTGGAAAACTGCAAAATTGTGTATACAAGGAAAAGAGGTTTTTTTTTTAAATTTAACATACAAATGTATATTGCATAAAAGATTTAGGTTAACCCAATTAAACCTATTGTTATTTAAAAAGATCATTTATGTCAATCATTTGTCAATGTAAACTAAAGAAGTTTAAAGTTTTCATAATTTGAAATTTTCAGTATTTACTTTTTTTCAGAATGAATTATGTGCAGCAACACAAGCATTGTCTCAGCAACTAAGAGATTATGAAATACAGGTACAAGAATTTACACACTACTGAATGATCAAAGTGAAAAATACAATTCAAGTAGGGCCACAATTAAAAATATTTTGGTTTGCCCAAACCCGACCCAAGGTTGAGACAGTGGGTAGGTAGGTAGGCATTTTTTAATTATTTTTTTTTTTAAAGAAATTTACGTATTGGGTGTTTATTAGTCTCCATGCCTATCTGATTAAAAAAAACTTTTTCAAATCAGGACAATAATAGAATTTGAGTAGGCGGCTTTTTTCTGGGTAGGTAGGGTTTGGGCAAACAAACCTATTCTTTTTTATGGCCTAGTTCTACATGTTGTAGGGAGCAAAGATATTTTCGTGGCTTTAGATTTAATGTTGTGAAGAAAAAAAAATCTGCTTATGCTTATTATTTTTACATTCAGTTGCAAATTTGAAACATAGTTTAAAATTACAATTAGAATAAGTTAGAAAAATACTGCTTTACAATTATTTTTTACAATTTATGAGACAATGAAAAAATTTCTTTTTGAGCTTGTTATCCGAATAATACAGTCGACTCTCGTTATGTCGAAGCCAGACCAGAGAAATATTTCGAGATACATGTAGTTCGACTCAAACGAACACCGGAAGTTCGACAATCTAAGGGACACAACTCTTGCTTAGCTTGGTAAAGCTAAAATAAATCCGGATGAATATGGCAAGGGGATCGATATTCTAGTATCAGATCGATGTATTTGTATGTCAGAGTCTTTTATTATTATTATGACATTTTTTTTACTTATTCAATTGTTTCAATTAAAAAAAAGTCCTATGGCTTTTCCAAGAGAGTAATTTCCAATCGATAGTTTCGTTATTTTAAGGTTGGTTATAGCTGACAAAATTGTTTATTCTCGGATACAAGAGATTTAAGAAAATTTTGATTTCTATTCATTTTGTTTTATCTCACTCTTTCTTTTTAAAAGAAAATATAACAAGATTAAAGACACCGTTTGAGTAGTTTTTAGGTGATCATCAACGGAAGCCATAATCCTCACTTTATACACACCCAAGCTCATCAGTGTAAATCACAAATTAATTGTTTTGTAAATATTTTAAATACTTTTTAATGAACATTAACAATGTATCACTAATTATTTATCAAAATTCTATAAAAGATAATCTTAGGTAAACACACATGGAAATAGCATGTCATAAATCAATACAGTGGTCAGTGACAGGAAATTTAATTACACGTGAATTGTCAGATTAACTATTCGATCCATTTAAATCCCGGAGGTCATGTTTTGACATATGTGTATTAGTTCGAGATAAAAAATGAATTTTGAATGCTTTTGTTAACCTTGGGACCGTAAATTTAGTTCGACTCAAACGAAATTTCGACTCAACCAATTTCGACTCATCAGGAGTCGAATTACATACTTTTGTATGGAATAAAGTTCAGGACCACGTGAAAACTTCGACTCATCCGAAATTTTGAGTCAACCGAGTTCGAGACAACGAGAGTTAACTGTAGTTGTTTTTTCATATTTTTTTTTTATTATTATTTCAGACTTTTCCTTTAGAGCCAGAAGACAGTATACTAACTACAACATTAAAACAGTTTTCTAGTTACTTAGATGATGTACGTACTAGACTATTAATGTTAATTGATCATTACTGCTAATCAGCCTCCGACTGTGAAATAGAACAGAATTTACATGTATCAGACTTAATCCTATTACAAAGGCTTAATCAACCTCAGCATCATTTATACTATAAATGCAATATTGAATCACATTCATGTTCTAAAATGTAGCCAATTGGTTATATCACAATCACCCAAACAGTCTGCACCGTTAGCCACTAGTCCGATGCCCCAGACTAGTCAAATTTGGTTCGAACTAGTAAGTTTTTGCAAAACTTTGTTTGGCCCAATAAGAAAAATGTCAGAATATTGGTCTTCGGACTAGTAGTTGAAAAGGTTTTTGGTGCAGACTGCCCAAATAACAACAGCATACTGTGTTAGTAAGTTTTTGAAGGTTACCAAGTAATTATATTTCACACACACACACTATTGATAAAGCAGCTTGATTTCAAAGCAGGAAGGTTTCTAGTATTCTGATATTACATATAATTATGTTAACCAAAAATGATTTCACTAAGTATTAGTGGTACAAGCTCTCAATGCAGATATATAATTTTGATCCTACCAAGCAGTGCTAGCCAAGAAAGAGAGATGTTTGACAATTCCAATACAGTGACATTACATATACCCAAGCATGCAAAGTTAATCAATGACTGGCTTTGTGTTATCGCAAAAATAATCAACTACATGCAAAGTTATAAGCATTATCTTAATTTCTTTGTCAATTAAAACACTTTGATACACACTGATAATATGAACAAAAGAAAGCTGTAATTAATCTTGAACTTAAAAAGAGGTCTTTAACAATAGGCAACAATTTGGGAATTCGGGAAAATACATGCCTTTTCTATTCTCAATTCTATGTAATGTTATCTATATTTTTGATATTCTCATTTTAGGTAAGTTCAATACAGCAAGTTTTATCAGCACAGTATTCAGAAACAATGATGTATCCTATGTCTAGATTCATTCAAGCAGATCTTGAAGGTAACAATAATGAGAATGTTATCTAAAATATGATCAGAAATCATAGTAGAAATTGATCAACATGATCAAACAGGAAACTACAATAATGAATTTCAAGTGTAAAACAGTTTTAGTCGAATACTGTCAAACTTTTGATGTTAAGTTTTACTGTAAGCTAAAGTGCTGATTGCACATAACTGAATGAAAGAATTATTTAATTTATCAATTCGATTTTAGAGGAAAAGAAAGACTTTTAGTTTCCATAAAGGTATTTTCATTCATAAATTTTATTCTATTCATTGTTTTTGTTTTACTTTGTTTCAAACTGAACTAATCAGAAGAAAATATACTTTTTTTCTGTATTAAAGTTTGCAGTTTTGATAATTTGATGAACCCAAACCAACAAAGTACATTATATTACCTTGAAAACTATGAAGGTGCTCAAATTCTTGAAAAATAAAACAAAACGTATAAAGCCCCTTATCTTAAAGATTCTTACATTCCACCGTGAAGCGTCATCATGCTATCATAACTGTGAACAACTAAGCAAACATGTTAACTTATAAAACACTCTTCACTTTACAGGCACTTCAAATATTTCTGATATTATAAGATAAGTATAATCTTCTGTTGTATTTTATAAATGAAGTTAATTGATACAACTTTATAAGACTTTTATGAAAGTGTGTACAAAAGTGAATTTGATTAACTTAAAGAATGTTTTTAATGAACTTATCTTAATGTTCAATATATGGCATCTTTTTTTTCTTTTCAGAGGTATCAACCCTGTGTGAAATGTTTCAGATAGCAACAACTGGTAAGGAAGATTCGTTAATTTTTTTATATCCACCACTAAGCCAAGTCAGCATTAAGGTTTACCCTTTTCTGTCGGACATTCCTACGTCCTGAAATTGGTTTCTGCATAAATACTGCCTATAGCTAAGGCAATAGTTGGGAGAAATGTAGCATTTGATTTATCTCCCTTGCAATGACTTGTATTGTCTAAAATGTGCCACACATATCAGATTCTTTTCATTTAAATTATTAATAAATCTTTTGATGATGAATTTTGTATAACCACACATTTTGTTCGAACCATTTGCTTCAATGCACCAACATCTAGAATAGTGATGGCTGGATGTCAATCTTTGGTGGGTCAATGTACAACTCATTTATTTGTGTTCGTTCTGAATAGTCTATTTTCATCTTACAGACTTTTGACTCCAGGTTAGATCATTTTTTCGACAGGTTTATTACTTTACATTCTGGTACTCCATCAACTACAAGCAACCAAAAGAAGTAAAATCAAATATATAAACACAAAATAGGAGAAAGTTTACTGCTTTCTTATGATTTAGTCACAGTAAAGTTTCCCTCAAAATTGTACAGATTTAAATCTTGAATTTACTTATTTATGTTACCATTGCTTGACTGAGTACCAGGATGTACAACCAAAGAGAAAGTAAGCTGTCAAAAAAATATAATTTCTGATTTCAAAAGTTGGTTATATGAAAATAGTCTAGTATTGCAGTTTCACAATAATGTAAAAAAAAGGTCTTGAATGATCAAAAAGATATAGTTGTCAAATTGTCTTTTTGAGACCTTTATTAGTTTTAAACCTAATATGAAAGAACATGCCTTATATACTGAAGGAGAAAGTTACTTAGATGATCTGCCAACTGATATTGCTACCATTGATGCTTTAATTTAATATTGCTTGATGCTGATAATTTCGACCTTGTTGGTTTTCTTCCAACTGAAGTATTTAAATCAGTAAGTTACAGGAACGTATAAAAGCAAGACAGAATGTATATGCCAATGAAGTAGAGATCCAACATTACAAAAAACCTAAAGACACCTAGAGGTCAACATATAATCTTAAAAAAAAGCATAAATGATCTGTATCAAGTATTTAGAAATATTAGGCAAGTTGAGTATCTGTGAAAGAAAGCTTGATATTTTCAAACTACATACATTAAAAGCATGTTTTTTTTTGTAGAACATGAAAGTGCAATAAAAAATTATATGAAATTACCAAAAAAGAAAGAAAATGATAGACAACGAATGGAGTATAATGAAGAATTGTATGGAATGAGAAAAAAGTTCCATCAGGTAAGAACAACATTAAATTGTAGCAAACAAATGTGGATAAAAATGAAATGTGTAAGTCCTTACAATATATATTCTCATCACAGTAAACCTTTTGTCCCATTATCAATTTTGTGTTGTCATGATAGAATCTCAATTTAAGACCATTTCAGTGTAATCGGTGTTATCCAACACACTGGGGGACCAGAAAAAAATGTCAGATTAAGTAGGGTGTAGGAATACTCAGATTTTTTCTGCAAGGATAGGCATGTTTTAGGTCAAAGAAAATGTGTCGGTTAAAGCAGGATGTTGGAATACTCAGGTGTCAGATTAGGCATGTTACACTATATTAATATTTAAGAGGTGTTGGATCCAACTTAAAAGGTACTGTAGTAAATATTTTTGTAAAAATGGCTGCCTTCTGAAAACAAACTCAAGTAAAAATTTGAGTTTCTCAACAATAATTAAAACTTTAATTTCTGTATAGTCAAAACTACATTTTAAATACCTGCCTTTAGTTCCATTTCATGTAATCTTAAAAAAGATACAACTGTAATGAGTCTTTGAAAGTGATAAAATTGCCTTTTTTTAGTAAGATATAAATAGGTTAAATAAGGCCCTTATCTCATTGCCTGAGTAATTCTTTCTTGTATCTTTTCCCTTGATTCAAAGATGTTATGTGTCCCTCCTATTTTTCAGATCTTAATCAGTCAATGGTTATCCGTTTTCCCATAGCAAAACATGAACTTACCCATAGTTATGCTTATAAGAGGGGAAAATTATAATAACAATTTCAATTTGTTGACCTCAGAATATTAACCAACCAACAGTTATGTGATTTCTGTCATATAGATACAACGAGCCCGCAGGGCGAATGGTTTGTTTTTCATGAATCAACTCTTATCCATTGTATCTATAACTTAAACTATTGTGTTAATGTCTTTTAACAATTAACGCCTATTCTTAATTAGAAGGTATTGTAAGTGAGTTTAAATAACCATGTAATCGTGTCAAATGATTCATTACAATAAATTGAGTATTACAATTAAATGATTAAAACAAAAATAAAAATACATCATAACACAACACGTCTGTCCTTAAAGATCTTCATACTATCAGGCATCTGAATATTGTCTGTTTTTACAAAATAAGATATATTCAAACTTATTTCTATTAAAATTGAAAATGGAAATGGAGAATGTGTCAAAGGGAATACAACCCGACAAAGAACATATATATATACATGATATAGTGCATATGATAACTATGTTTCCGAAATTTCTAACAAATAGCCTAATTCTAGGCACATCACGATTTTCTAGCATAGGAATTTATGAATTAACAGTTGTAAAATTATGTAGTAAAACAGATGAAATCATTTCATTTTAATTTATAAAACAGAAATGGACAAATCATGAAAATGTAATCATTTTTGCTTCAAACATGTGGAATAGCCAACAATAATCCAAAAATAAACGACCAAACTCGCTTTTATTACACAAATTATCCACAATAACATACAAAACAAGAACAAAAACAGGAAAAGTAGAGAAAAGGGACAACAAAGAGAATTCAGGGATTCGAACCTAAAAATACAAGTCCGTACCTTTAACTCATTTATCTTAACCATTAAACCTCGTGGCTACCAATTCATACTATTCGTTTGCCTATTATGTATATATAAAGGTAGAAGCCCTGTGTGTCTGTTGTACGGATTTATATCATATATTCATTTATATATATAAAATAGACATTTAAATCGTAACTGATTGTTAGACCAGAGGTTTCGTCGATATGTTGATGTCAGTAATACGTATCAGAATTCATGGATGGGCTCAAATCCCAGTGAAGGCATATAGAAATCACAAAAATTAAAGGTAAGTTTTTAAAACAATTCCATTAGTGAACAGAAATCAGTTAATTAGTCAATTCAAACTTAATGAAATTAGGCACACAAAGGAAACAAAAGAATCTAATATGGTGAGCCCATTTCAGTGACAGATTTAGGAAGCGTTGATTCTAGAAAAAGAATCCACGGTAAATGAATAGGCTGACATCACCACAATGGTTTAATTTGTTTTTACAGACTGGTCTGCATTACTACTCCAGTTTAAATGCCTTACAGTACAAAAGAAAATGTTCCTTATTGGAGCCAATACTGGGATATATGCATGCACAACGAGCCTTCTTTCAGATGGGTCAGGATGCTGTGTGTAAAAAAGAAATAGAAGAATTCTTAAACAACATAAATGCTAGTGTACAAGGGTAAATATATTAAACCATGTTTAAACCAGACTGTAGTGGTGGCTCTCTGCTGTTTTCTGCTCTTTGGTCAGGTTGTTGTCTCTTTGACACATTCTCCATTTCCATTCTCAATTCTATTAAGACATTTTCAGGGCCCTTTATAGCTTGCTATTTGGTGTGAGCAGAGGCTACGTTTTGAAGACAGTACTTTGACCTATAATGGTTTACTTTAACAAATTGTGACTTAGATGGAAAGTTGTCTCATTGGCACTCATACCACATCTTTTTATATCTATTTAAACCTGAACCTGTTCAAATGATCTGCAGTATTTAGCCTAACTGAAAGTTACCAGGAATAGTTATGTAAGACATATGTTGTGTTAGGCTCTGATCCTGTCCATAACTTTATAGTATGGTATTAGGTTTCTGTTTTGTTTTTTTCCAATCATATTGTGCATATTATTGTTGTAAAATGATGCCCTTTATGGGTTCTTGATTAGATTAATAAATTTCTTATCTTATATTATCTTTCTTATACATGATGCAGTGGCGGATCCAGAGGGAGTGTTCCAGGGATTGGAACCCCCCTTTTTTTTGGCCGATCAACGCATTTGAATGGGGACATATAGTTGGGAACCCCCCTTTTTAAAATGGCTGGATCCGCCCCAGTGATGACTAAAACTTACTTTGCTTTACAGTGTACAGAAAGAACTACAACAAGACACAAAGAAAACAGTAGATCTGATAGATACATTAGAACAACAGAGTGTGCAGCATTACCATGCAGAACCTAATCCTGAAATGCCATATATACCCCCAAATACTCAACTGGCACAAAAAGGGGGATACTTGTTCATACGCAGGTAATTACAATGATGTTTTTTTTTTTTAAATAGCAGATATTTTGATTGACTGGACCTCTTAAAATTTAAAGTTTGATAAAATTATGGTTGACATGCTTTGATATTGCCATTTTGTTTAAAACACAAATAACCAATCTAGCAGTTATCCAATTAAAAGATATGTTATAACACATACATCTGAAGGAAAAGGTCTTTTTTGCAATTTTTTATTAATCATATATACAAAAAAAAAAGGTTTTATTGCAATCATCCCTTACACAACTGTAAGAGAAAAGAGTTTAAACAATCTTTCTTTGAATGCTTTCCAGTACTTTGGTTATGATTTGTTTCTCTTTATTGTAATTTAGATCTTATAGAAAAACAAGAACTATCTTTAAAAAAGATATCCGACGTATTTAAATTTGAGTATATGTTTAAAACTATCATTTCGATAACCTTCAGAAGCACAAAGATACCATTTAAATAACGTTTTCTCTGTTTGTGTTCAGTATTCTCGGTCCTCGTATCTTTCTGTTTACATTCACCAAAATCCCGCGGAAATCTCACATGCGTAGGTGCGTTCTAAAAGTCATGTACGTTCGTACAACAAAGTTTACATTAAAAATTATATAATTGTCCCAAATAAACAGCTGTCACGGATGCAAAGAGCTATTGGAGTCTCAGAAACAATTATTTTAATAAAAATATAAATCTTTGTAAGATCTAGTTCAAATATTTATAGTTTTTCACTTGCTTTCCATCACGATATAATTACAAGACGTTTTTTTCAAACACAACCAAATCACCCACCATGACAGCATTTTGTCCAATCACAGAAAGGATTTTCGAGCATGCGTATTCTGTTGCCATAGTTAAGCATCCTTAAGTTCAGAGGGCACAAACCGAAACTATACCGATTACTTCGGAAAAAATATATCTGAAATGATATAAACTTCAATTTCAGGTAATGCTATCATAAGATAAGAAAACTTTACTCATAACTTTTAAATATCAAATTTAAATCTCATTGTGCATGTTTTATACTGTGAGTGATGATATTGATATCAGTTTTTAAAATGTTTACAGTAAACAGCTGATAGCCACCAGATGGGACAGGTGTTTTTTCTTCACCCAAGGAGGGAACCTTATGTGTCAACCAAAAGATGAGGTAAGAATAATTTGAATATTACACTTCTTTCACTGTGCTTCAGTTTATTGTTTCAGTTATGTGTTGTGATTTTTTTATGCTTTTGTTTGTACATTTGTTTGTAGAATTGAGATTTTTAAATACATGAATTTCAGGAATATCTGTATTTATATATATTTTTCTTAAATTATTATTTTTTTTTTTTTTTTTTTTTTTTTTTTTTTTTTGTAATCATATATAGATATTTATTTGTTATATTAGTCATAGTTTTCATATTTACCAAAAAATCTATATACAGGCTATGCTTTACTACATTCATTTATAGTATGCTAACATAGGCGGATCCAAGGGGGGGGGGTCCTGGGGGGCCAGGCCCCCCCCCCCTTTCGTGGGAAAAATTTGGTTGATTATATAGGAAATCATTGAAGCATGACTGGAGCGGCCCCCCCCCCTTAGGTCAGTCAGCGGGCCCCCCATTAGGAAAAGTTCTGGATCCGCCACTGGCTAAGCAGTTCAATAACTCTTCTGGCATTTTATTTATTTTAAAGTCAATATATACTGTAGCTCCAAAGAAGGTTAATATAATATTCTTATATGTGTGTCATTGGGTCTGTGTAGTGAAATCTCTGTTGCTTTTTCCCAGGACTACAAATTGAAGCTTCTCGTGTATTTAGCTTTATGTAAGGAAGAAGGAGTTTTGGCAAACATGGCTCATTAACTTTCTTTTAAGCAAATACTGTACCGGTATATTCTTGCAAAAAAGGCAATGTATTAAATTTTTAATACATTTTTCACAAGAACTGTCTATCAGAGCTTCCTGACATTTGTTTCCAAGCTTCATATGAGCATGTTATAGTATTTTGAGTTTAATGTTATACCAATTTTATTTTAAGTTTTAATGAGATCAATATTGCCTAAGTTTGAAAAAAATTGCCTCTTCTGATTTAACAGTAGATTTACCTGAATTCCTTATTACATTAGTTTGATTTCAACACCTTGATAAAATATAGATATTATATAACATGAATTATTTTGTATATCTGATTACAAATAACAATTTTGATTGTATATCTGATTGCAAATAACAGTTGAAGATAAATTTGTGTGTTTGTGGTTTTTTTATTTAGGTGCTACCCAACACTTTGACTAAAATTAATTTGGCTTGTTTAATTTTATAAAATTTAAACAGAATATTTATTTTCGACCTGTTGAAAAAAATTCAAAAAAATTCAAAAAACTTGAACCAATCACTTTCACGGAAAAATTTCATTGGATATATAGCAGTTTAACAAACACTAATTTTGATCATTGGGAAGCTTAATATTCCCTTAACTAAAGAACGTGATTAAAACGTTTAGCTGATTTTACAGAGTTATCTCCTGGTAGTGTAAGGTACCACCTTAAACAGTAATTGATAGATAAAACTGTAAACAACAAGAATGATCATGAGACATGCAGGATATTATAAACTAATAAGACACGAAAAAACTGTCATTTTATTGTCTGTAAGGGTTATTGTGAAAAAAAGTTTTATTTTAATATCAAAATGGCATAATTTGCCAAGGGAATGATCCAGGCTTCTAGAGCTTATAGGTTACATACAACTTATATTTATTATGAATTTATTCGTGTAATAATTGTGACAGGGGTCAACAGTATCAAGAAATTAAAACTAATATATCAATCTTGACCATATTTAGCAGGATTTTTATATACATGTATATTAGCCAAGGATCTTGCATGCAAATGTTTTCCTCTTTAATGGTACTATTATCATACCGAAACATGAATAATTGTTGTACTCTATCTTGTAATGGGTATGGAATTTGTAATTTCCTGTTTCCTATGAAATTGATTGAAATGTTGCATGACAAGGAATGGCATCGATATAGTCTCTATAAAATACCTAAGATGTAAAACTTAAGGCATGGCTGATGATTCTACTAACATTGTTACCATTACTAACACTATTTTACAGGTGAAGAAGGCTGTCTTACAAGAAGTAAGGTTTTATATTGTTCCCTTCAATGTTGTCACACTTGTGCACTCACTCTTTTTACCCCTATGAATGTTTTTATATATGTCGCTTTTTTCCTTCCATTTTTTTTTCTGACAATATGTGATTGGTATGATTTGCTTAGAGAATTTGTTATTTTATTATGATTTGGTAAGAAAAAGATGAGGATGTCTACTAGCTTTTTGTTAGAAGGTTGTAATTTATTGGCTGTTTCTGATTTTAGGGATCCGTTTATTGGGAAGCTTTTTAGTAGTGATTCTGCTTCTGGAAATTGACTAAAAATTAAATGTTTGATTTGAAATGTTTCTTTTACTGAAATCATGGAAATGGTACATTAGTAACAATATGAATTATTCATTTATTTGATTTTTTTATATAGAATTTTTTTGTTTAATGAAAAAATATGTAACTAGAAATAATTTTGCCCTATGATAAATTAAACAGTTTTATTGACACTTTAATGCAACCATTTTGTTAATTTACATTGTAAAGAAGATATAATCTAAAAGCATAATTTATCACTATTTATTAAATTGAAACTGAAGTTTGAAAATTGGCTTTATCATTCCTTTGTCCTTTACAGTTTATTTTTTGCACTTATTGTATTTACAAAGCTACCGGTAGAAAGAATTAGATATATGTTATATTGGTAAATGTAAAACTTGCATTGACACTGAGATCATAGTTTAATAAAAGAATGTCTTATTCATTTTCCACAAGCACTCCAGCTTTCTCCACCAACAAAAATTTTCCACCACGAAATAGTCAGTATAGCTGAAACTTGTGTTAAAGTCATATGAAACCTCAAATTAAAGAAAAATGATGCATATGTATTTTATAACTAAATAGATAGTTTTCGTTATAAAACTTATGTACATATACTTTTTTCTGAAGAAAATTCTTTACTTTGTCCACATTTAGAAGAAGTTTACTTTTTTTTTAATTCTCCAACATATTTTCCATATGCAAGTGACCTTCTTGTGACCCTTCTTGTAAAAATCCTGTGATCGCAATACGCATGGAGCTGTCATTAAAATAAACTATTATCTGATTGTACAAGTAATACACGTCCTCAATATCAATGCTTCTTTGTTGATTGTTTACTATAAAGTGACAATCGGTAAACTACTGCTTCAAAACACGACAATTAAGTAGCTGCCATATTTTTCACATCATAACAGAACGATAGAAAAAAAATTGACGATAATACTATATGTTTGCGTAAAAAATGACAAAATCATGCACAGAAGACTAAGTTCATGATATTTACATGCATTGGTTCAAGAATTGGATAAACATTATTTTTCACCAGTCACTCGTTTCATATGACTTTAAACACCAATCAATCAATCAATCAATCATAATTATTGATTTTCAAAATGAATATTAGACCTATCTGTCTGATGTATAAGAAGAACAAACCAACTTCTTGTATTACATATTCAACTTATTAAAAAATATTTGTTATTTTACATTTATTGATAAAGACTGAACATTGAAAATAGAAATGTCTTGGGTCAAGAAAATGATCTATAAATGAGAAATATCAATAAAAAAGCAACTTTACAAATAGAGTATAAAAGAACATCAAGTCTTCAATGAGAAAAAGTTGTCCATGCAATATACCAGATGATAAATTGTATCCAAATCGAAAGTGGTTTACATTTATATATATATATGATATACCTATAAGCTGTATTGCTTCTGGTTTGAAATAAACTAAAAACAAAAGGTCTGTCATGTTCACCAAAATGAATAAAAATATTTATAGTCATGTTGACTTCCTAATGCAAATGGTAAAATACATATATGCTCTCTCAGATTTTATGAATTCTGCACAGAAATCCTATTTTTCCATCCTATAAGACATCGTATACACAAATACTCTGGAATGATTTCAACAGCAAATACTAAATGACCCTCATGTGTTTTGAATTCTAAATACGAAATTTGAATAGTATCATAATTTTTATACGACCGCAAAATTTGAAAAATTTTTCGTCGTATATTGCTATCACGTTGGCGTCGTCGTCGTCCGAATACTTTTAGTTTTCGCACTCTAACTTTAGTAAAAGTGAATGGAAATCTATGAAATTTTAACACAAGGTTTATGACCACAAAAGGAAGGTTGGGATTGATTTTGGGAGTTTTGGTCCCAACATTTTAGGAATTAGGGGCCAAAAAGGGCCCAAATAAGCATTTTCTTGGTTTTCGCACTATAACTTTAGTTTAAGTTAATAGAAATCTATGAAATTTTGACACAAGGTTTATGACCACAAAAGGAAGGTTGGGATTGATTTTGGGAGTTTTGGTTCCAACAGTTTAGGAATTAAGGGCCAAAAAAGGGCCCAAATAAGCATTATTCTTGGTTTTCGCACAATAACTTTAGTATAAGTAAATAGAAATCAATGAAATTTTAACACAAGGTTTATGACCACAAAAGGAAGGTTGGGATTGATTTTTGGAGTTGAGGTCACAATAGTTTATGAATTAGGGGCCAAAAAGGGGCCCAAATAAGCATTATTCTTGGTTTTTGCACCATAACTTTAGTATAAGTAAATAGAAATCTATGAAATTTAAACACAAGGTTTATGACCATAAAAGGAAGGTTGGGTTTGATTTTGGGAGTTTTGGTCCTAACAGTTTAGGAATAAGGGGCCCAAAGGGTCCAAAATTGAACTTTGTGTGATTTCATCAAAAATTAAATAATTGGGGTTCTTTGATATGCCGAATCTAACTATGTATGTAGATTCTTAATTTTTGGTCCCGTTTTCAAATTGGTCTACATTAAGGTCCAAAGGGTCCAAAATTAAACTTAGTTTGATTTTAACAAAAATTGAATCCTTGGGGTTCTTTGATATGCTGAATTTAAAAATGTACTTAGATTTTTAATTATTGGCCTAGTTTTCAAGTTGGTCCAAATGGGGGTCCAAAATTAAACTTTGTTTGATTTCATCAAAAATTGAATAAATGGGTTCTTTGATATTCCAAATCTAACTGTGTATGTAGATTCTTAAATTTTGGTCCAGTTTTCAAATTGGTCTACATTAAGGTCCAAAGGGTCCAAAATTAAACTAAGTTTGATTTTAACAAAAATTAAATTCTTGGGCTTATTTGATATGCTTTATCTAAATATGTACTTTGATTTTTGATTATGGGCCCAGTTTTCAAGTTGGTCCAAATCAGGATTCCATATCAAGTATTGTGCAATAGCAAGAAATTTTCAATTGCACAGTATTGCACAATAGCAAGAAATATCTAATTGCACAATATTGTGCAATAGCAATTAATTTTTAATTGGAGTTATCTTTCTTTGTATAGAATAGTAGTTGATAATATATGTTGGAAATTTGCCAGACATGACTATGATGTCATTTTCTATTTTTATTTGCCAATAACTTTATGTAAATAACTTCTTTGGAAATTTGCCAATATAAAATGTTGCTGATGAAGCTTTTTTTCCTTATCTTATCTAAAATGTGTTTAGATAATGTATGTTGGACATTTGCCAGACATGACTATGATGTCATTTTCTATTTTTATTTCCCAATAACTTTATGTAAATAACTTCATTGGAAATTTGCCAATATAAAATGTTGCTGATGAAGTTTTTTTTATTGTTTTATACAATAAACAATGTATATTCACTTTTACTACCAACCAATCTTTACCATTCAGTGATAACAAGCACTTTATTTTACATTTTAATATTTTATGATGTATTTAAAAGAGTAGTTATTGTTGCAAACTCCATTAGAAATTTGAATTGATATCAGTTTTGGAAAAAGGGAAACGGGGATGTGAAAAAAAAGGGGGGGTTAAATTTTTCTCATTTCAGATTTCATAAATAAAAAGAAAATTTCTTCAAACATTTTTTTGAGAGGATTAATATTCAACAGCATAGTGAATTGCTCAAAGGCAAAAAAAAATTTTTAAGTTCATTAGACCACATTCATTCTGTGTCAGAAACCTATGCTGTGTCAACTATTTAATTTTAGATTTAAAAAGTTTGAAGAAGAAATCTTTAATTGATTTGTAAAATCTTGACATTTGTTTTGTGTAAAAAAAACCCATGTAATGTCAAAAATTTGATCACAATCCAAATTCAGAGCTGTATCACGCTTGAATGTTTTGTCCATACTTGCCCCAACTGTTCAGGGTTCGACCTCTGCGGTCGTATAAAGCTGCGCCCTGCGGAGCACCTGGTTAAAAAATATTAAGGACAGATTTTCCAGAAATCAGTGAAGTTTGTTTTTGCTGCCATTTTGGAAACTCTGATGATGACTGTCTGTCTGTCTGTTTCTTTCTACTGTCATCTTCCTGTCTTTTTTTTTATAGGGAATCTTTCTTTTTTGGGTGGACTCTAAACAATAAGCTAAAAGATGAGCATGGATGGGTAATGTTTCCATGAATTATTTTTTTTTTTTATTACAGGTGGCTGGTAGCTTATCATTAGATTTGAATGAACCAGGTGTGTTGGCTGAACCTTATGACACAGATGATAGAAGATTTGTTTTCCATGTATCATCACCAAAATTAAGAAAGTGAGTCCTTTTACTACAGTCAGATTTTTATACACTGCAGAGGTCAACATTCGCTGGAATTTATAGTTGCGCTATGTGCACCACACTTTATTCTTCTTTCATTGTGCCTTGCTGACATTTATCTTCAGAGACATTTTTTGTGTAATTCCATTTTTTTGTCCCTAAAATTATTTTCTGTGCTTACCAGAAGTATTGACAGAGCAGACAATATGTTGGACAATGTGTTGATTTAATACTTTGATCATCTCTTAAAGTATCAATCCTTGTCTCTGCTGGGAAAGGGTTGTCAATATGAACTTGAAGACAACTGTGATATATGCAATTTAGAGTACTTAAAATCTTAGAAATCCAAAAATGGAATAAAAAAAGTTATATTCAGCTTAATTTTCATTAAAAATCGGGTATTAGCATTGTTGACGGATGTTTTCCAGACCTTAAAAAAGAGATGTGCTCAATTTTATTTTCATTTGGTGTTTATGAGATTATTTCAAGGTTTCTTTAATATTTGTCAATTTTGCTTTTATAGATCAGTTGTATTACAAGCTGAGAATGAAAGGGAAAGAGATGAGGTAAGATGATTTATGAGAGAGCAATGACAACTCTCATGTTCCTGCTGATTAATTGATTTATTGGTGTTTGCTTTTCACTGCATCAGTGCAAAAAGTTTATATCCTGGCTAGGCTTCCTGCTGAAAAGGGAGTATCGGCCATTCACTCATACTTCACTGACTAGAACTTTTTAATGGACATATATATTCTTGTTTGGGATTTTATTTGTGGTCAAAATTAAAATGTAGTTTCTAATTTTCTAAAATTTGAACGAATTGGTCAAGCTTTTATGGAATATTACCAAACCTGAACAAAAGATATCTTTATTATAAAGAGATCACACTTTTAGCAAAAAAATATCTTTTTCATTTTTTCTGATTAATGGAATTAGTTTTATGGCAGTCAATATTACATATTTACACTGACTATAGCAGTCACAGAAAAGACACAGGGTTCCTTAAATCTTTAAAAAAAAAAAAAAAAGGATTTAGCACTGCATTGGTACCAAATTTTTTTGATATTCAACCTGAAGGACTACAAAAAAAGTATTCTAAATATTATTGTTTAATTTTTAGTGGATATGTACAATTAACAACATAGTAAGAGAGAGTGGCTATGTCAAATCAAAGTCACCACTGCAGCAACAAGCCAACAAAGTAAGTACAGTGATCTAAATCGTCATAAAACCCACACCCTGATTGTAGGACTGTCACAGTTTAGTTGTATTACAGCTTTGAAGGGGGTAACGAAGACCTAAGGGAGCTGATTGCTTTAATCGCAATCTCCATGTATTAGTAAAGAAAAATCAAGGTTCTCAATGATTAAAATAAGTGTTTGTAAAACTGCTATGTATCCAACCAAATTTTTTTAAACTTATACACCCAAACCAAATTTTTTGAAACTTATACACCCCAACCAAATGTTTGGAAACTTTGCTTATTAGTATTACCACAAAATACAGATCAAATTTCATTTCAGGGGTGTCACTTTTATTGTTCTTGAGATATATGCCTCTTTACATTATTGAATTTTTCGTTTCTGTTCTCTAACTTAAGCTAGCCTCAACCAAATTTTATGAAAATTATACACATACTTATTACTACAAAAGTCAGATCAAGTACAAATTTGGGTATGGTCACTTTTACAGTTCTTCAGTTATAAGCATCGCAATATTTGGATTTATAGGGTATAGTAGTTATAAATTAGTATTCTAATATGACGAGCTTCTTTCGCTTTGTGAATAAACCCATGCTCTAATTCTAATAAAATTGTTTGCATTATATTTACTGTCGCTCGGTCAAAAATAATCCCAGATATAATGCCTACCCATGTTAAAACTACAATAAAGTATAGCTTGCATCAATTATTTCTTAAATATTACCAATGTACCGGTATAATGAATGATCAATTGAACATTGCAACCCACACCACTAACCATATGATTATGGTGTTACCTTCATCAAAGCAGTCAAACTGAGTGTAGGACTTTCTATATGAGAACATTGCCACCTTCACCAAGCAGTCAAAAAAGTAAATAAAGAATCATACCAATGTAAAATGTCATTTTAGACAATGCAGAGGGTGTGAAACACATCTAGGTATATTTTTAATATAACAATAATTTTTACAGGAAAGAACACCAAGCACAACAAGCAGTACAAAAGAATCTGGTGGCAGTAGTCCTGACATGGCCAATGCAAACAGGTACATACAGTGATATCCTATAATCAACTGTTGGTAGTTCAATGTCATATTTGGAATGTTCAAATGTAGGAAAAAAAGAAATTTCATCTAAGTTGTGATATTATTTTATTTTATAGTCGTCAACTCTAAAGATCTTGATTGGGCCTCCTTTTATTCTAAAAAATTTAGAAATTTACTCAGGTCAAATTATCCATTTTCATGAAAAATAATTATGATTTCTTCCAATTTCTTGCTCTTTCATTACCTTATTTTAATGCATAGTTTGTTTATAGAAGTTGTTGTCCAACAATTCTTTGCTTTCACAATATAGTTTGCCCGATACACCAGACTTGATCATCAGAAAAAAGGGGGGATTCCAACCCCTGGAACCCTCTCCCTGGATCGCCACTGATTATTGTATTTATTTGTGGAAGTTGATTGTAAAATAAAGATAAAAAATCAAACCACTTTATGGAATCTACTGTGGCTAATTTTTTTAAAAATAATTAAAGATTTACTTCAAAAAGTAACATATACTAAATGGGTACCTACAGCAAATATTCATCTAGAAAATTTTCATCTGAGGGAGATCTCCCTTTTTAGAGTTTTAAATGTTGACAACAAAATTGTTTATTTTTAACACGTGCATGTAAATATATTCAGAAATTTTGTGATTGTTTTGTATAGTTTTTGAGTGCATTATATCTTAAGTTTGAGTGTTTTGATTGTTGTGATGTGTACTTTTCTATATATTTTTTATTAACAGTTCAGCAAGTTTAGGATCACCGCATGCTCCTAAACCAGCACCTGCAACAAACGATATGTTGTTGTCTGACGTACCTATACAGTTTGATCTTCAACCTCTTATTGATGATATAACAGACGTTACTCCTAATCTTCAAGGTCCACCAAAGTTAGTCTGTAATACTGATTTACATCTTATATTTCTAATTTACTTCAGGTAGAAGAGTTAACAAAACAGGAGGTATTTTCAGATTGATTTACTGACAAATAAATTTCCTTATTGTGGGGATTTTATTTTATATTTGTGGATTGAGGAAAAGTATATTTTCCAGGAAATTTAAATTCATATTTTGTATTTAAGCCAATAGAAAATTGTTGATTAATTATTAGTTGACAACATAAATTCATGGTTTTGCTAAATCTGCCAAATCCACCAAAATTTATTACCCCACAAATAATAATGAATACACGTTAATTAATTTATACAGATTCCATAAACTAGTATCACATAACAATTTCTAATAATAATAAGAAATGAAATGGTAGGAAGTCTGATCTAAGATTTTGAAAGAAGAAAAAAGGATCCATAAGATATGGGCTGTCGATTTGTAAACCTAGAACTGAGAGAAAGTCTAAATTTGCCAAGGTATTGATTGATTGTTTGTTGGTGTTTTAATGCCACGTTTAAGTGCCACATTTAATGCCACGTTTAAGTGCCACATTTGAGCTATTTTGTGGCTACCAGTTTTTATTGACGGAAGAAGCTGGAGTGTTCGGAGAAAACCACAACCTTCAATGGGAAAACTGACAATTTTAGTCAAATAAGATTCAAGTTGAGTGTACCCACACAAGCAGGGTTCCTACTCACAACCTCAGTGTTGACTTGCTATGGATTACAGAAGTAGAACTATTTAGACCACCAAGGCCCCCCAATTTTCTATGGTAAATTCAGTTGTTATCTCTATGACTCCTGCTAATTATAATGGTTACATGATAAAATCATAGAAAATGCTATCTGAAATTATTTACGGTAACCTTTCTTGTTTTCTCTTGATAAAAAAAAGATTGATGAGGTTCCAATTTTTTTTTGAAAGGTATGTTTAAAACATTTGTAAAATGTGTCAACAACTTTTCCTTGTAATGTCAGCTTTGAATGGATTTTGAGCAAAGCATTTTCCAAGCTAACAGGCATGCAGATTTTGTTATAATAATTTAGTATGATATCTATTTTTTAATGATTGTAGTTTAAAGGTTTGGTTGCTTTGATTGTACAAATGTTTGCTCAAGCATTGTAATTATTTAAGATTGACATCTGCATAGACAGGGCATCAGCTTGTATACATTATACTCTTCATTTTACTTAACATCCAACAACATGTAAGTATAATGTATACCTATCTATCTATTGATTGCAGATGTCAATCTTAAATACAGTACTTGAACAAACATTTATACAAACAAAGCAAGCAAGTTAACCAAACCTTTAACAAACAAGCCTTAAGAAAATAGCTCTAAAAGATAATTTGTTGGTAGAAGTAAGTAAAGATGTTGTTCTTTAGGATTTTAGCATGTCATGTTTTTTGCATGAACTTTCTAAATGTAGCACATTGTGTAAGGTGTTCACTGTGTCATTTATATCATTGTAGTTTAGATGGCAACATTGTAATTTTCAAACGTGTTTATTTAAAGTAAGAAGAATAATTTGATACAGTGTAAATATATACCTTCACAAAACAATTTTGATAATTATATTTTCTCCATTTCTTTTAGGAGAATAAATCCATTTGACCAGTCTACTGGAGAAGTTTTAGATAATTTAGACTCAGCAATAGCAGACGCCCATTATGTAGAAAGTTTTGTTGTCAGATTTTTAGGTTCAATGGAAGTAAAAGCAGACAGAGGTAAAGGCAACAGTATTATACAGCTGTTCAATAGTCATAAATCATTATAAACCGGAAAAAAAATCCAGGTTACAAACTAAAACCAAGGGAAATAAATTAAAAAAAAAAAAAATTATAGAAAGGACTATTTGATAACAACTGCCATATGCCTGACTTAGTACAGGAATTCGAAGAAAAAGATGGTGTTTTGACCTGGTTTTATGATTAGCCAAACTTCCTGCTTATTTGGCAATTAAATACTTATTGCAAAAGTATGTTACCCTGTCCTACTATGAAAGCTTCAGTGAATTGTATTTATATCTGAGTTTAGCTAAAAAGTGACCTGCAATGTTTAATGTTGTTATAAGAAATCACCTTTCACAAGAAGAAGGTCAATTTCTGTTTGATATGATTTTAATGGAAAAAAATCAATTTCTGGTCCCAAGAAGAAGAACAAAACAGGCCCAGCTAAATATCATAATTTCATTTTGAAATCACTTTGGTTGCTACAATTTCTCTTCTGACTTTGTCATCTGCACTTCTATATAAAGATAAAACAACAATTGTAATCATTTTCTCCTCAGCTATTCATACCATTATATGAAGACTTATGCAGGAATAAGAATCTTATTTTTAATTTTGAATCACTATTGTTATGTATATGTCTGAGTAACTGCATGTACTAGAGTTTTGGATAAAGGTTCTTCCAAAAGTTAGGTAACAACGACCTACATTTCATGCATCAGGGACATTATTAGATTTAGCATATGACTACATGTAAGCTTCTAAGAATTCGTTTGATTAAATGAGGGTTTTTTTGTTTTTTTTCATAAAAAGCTAACCATATATCTGTCTTTACTTTCAGGTGAACCTTTAGTTTTAGAAACAATGAGACAGATAATGGCAGCCAGGGCAATACACAATGTGTTTAGAATGACAGAGTCTAGACTAGTAGTATCCAGTGATAATATGAAGTAATATAAATTACTGTAGATTCAGTTAATATCATGGGTACCAATTTTGATGCTCTTTTATCCCCCATTTATGGGCATTATGTTTTCTGGTCTGTGCGTCCATCCATTCGTCTGTCCGCTTCAGGTTAAAGTTTTTGATCAAGATAGTTTTTGATGAAGTTGAAGTCCTATCAACTTGAAACTTAGTACACATGTTACTTATGATATGATCTTTCTAATTTTAATTCCAAATTAGTGTGTTGACCCCAATTTCACAGTCCACTGAACATAGAAAATGATAGTGCGATTGGGGCATCTGTGTACTATAGACACATTCTTGTTTGTGAACATTTAATTTTGTGGTTTTTACCTCAAAGTCTCCCTATAGGCCTGACGAAAATTTATGCTTCATTGAACATTTGAATTAGTGCTTTACCTATACCCAACAAATCTCCAAAAAAGATTATTCGTCTTCAGTTATGAAATGAATACAGAAGCTATAAATGATACCTTTTAAAATATTAAAATGGATTTGAAATTCAAAAACAAAATTTGCCACTGAGTTATGCAAGTATGTTGAATAAAAAAGTATTGCTTATCTGTTGCCAATTATAAATTTTGTTGTTACCAAATAATCGAACAATGCTCAAAGCTAGTTTAAAAAAAAAATGTTTTCCTGTATAGAATTTATTATGAATGTGTGAGTGACTGTTTATATTACATTAAATATCATTATGATTTTTTTAAATTTTATATCAATTATAATATTCTACCATTTTAGTTGATCTTGGCAATTCTAATGCAATAGTTTGTGATAAGGTTACATATTTGATATTCATTCACAGCTTGGGTCACCTTGAAACAAGATTTTACTAGACAAGATTTTCAATGAGTTAGTCCTTATGCAGATTACTTAACAGACAATTTTAGAAAGATTAAACAGAAAGTTTATGATGTGTCACTTATTTGTACTTGAACAGGTTAATAGATCCATCTACAAACATTGTACGAACAGTATTTGCATTAGCAGATATATCATTTTGGGCAGCACATAATGAAAACAAAAGGTCTGTATTAGAATTGTTTACATTGATTATCTGCTGTGATAATTTCAAAGCAGTTGAATTTATTCATAGTTATTCATCATTTATAGTTTTAACAATAATTTGATAAAAGCTTTGATTATTTGACTTTAAGACGTTTAAAAAACTCTAATTTGATTTTACTTTTTGATTGTTTAACTTATAGTTTTAACAATAATTTGATAAAAGCTTTCATTATTTGACTTTAAGATGTTTAAAAAACTATAATTTGATTTCACTTTTTGATTGTTTAACTTATTGAGCATGCAAATTTTCTTTTAATATATAAATTTCTTGCTTTTGTAGGTTGTTTGGTTTTATTACCAGAAACAGACAAACAGGTTTACCGAATCCATCCTTTGCTTGTCATGTGTTTGAGTGTAATGTATCAGCAGAAGAGGTGAGAGAATAATAGTTGGTCTTGAAGCATTTCTTATGTAATTTTCTTGACAGTTCTTAAGTATTATAAATCTTGTTAAACATTTATCAGTTTGTCAGTTCTGTTATAATATTTTGTATTTTTTAGAGGCAGTATTGAGTCTTTCATAATTATTTTCAAGGTTGATTTTCATGCTATAAATTCCACAATTAGCAAAGTATATATATTTTACTTCAACTCAAGACAGATCTTTATGATGTTTTTATTATTATTTTGTTAGATATGCAGTGCCATACAAACAGCAACCAAACTTGCCTTTCAAGCTTTAATGGTAAGTACACAGTTTATTGAGAAAGAACTGTTCCAGTGGCATGGGTTTTCTTTTGGCTTTTTAATTTAACATAGTGTTTAAGAAGGATGTCAGTAATAAAGGCATAAGTAGATACCATTTCACTAAAACTTTATAGTGAAAACTCATTTTATTTGAAAATATTCTACAATACTTAAGAATTGTTGTGATTACATTTAGACAAGAGCATAACATCATTTTCTATTGAAAATTTATAATTCAAAGCATGTGAATGTTTTTATTGAAGAAAGGATGTATGGATGAAATATAATATTCATATTATGGTATAGGATCTATTTTTTTAAAGAGTTTTTAATGAAAAGAGCTTCTGTTTTTTTATTTGCAAATCTTGAATACTAATATTTGATATTTAAGTGTATTGGTTGAAGATTAACATTTATCCTCCAAGTTTTCCCCCCAAACAATCTATTCATGAAAAAATAAGTTACAAGGAATGAACTTATTCAAAATAGAGTTGTGACTTTTACAAAGATGCTCAATGCAATCATTTCAAAAAAAATGTTATTCATCATATAAGAATAAAGGGATCAAATAACAAATTTTTGAATTCTTAGATAAGAAAATTGAGATGGTTTATAATAGCTGACTAAGAATAAAAGTATTCAAAGTTCTGAAAGAAATTTCCTCCCTTATGCATATAAATTATTTCTGTATAATGCTGCAGTTTGACAGATCAGAGTATTAACCATGCATGGAACCATTTATCACACATTCACATTTTAAATGCATTTGTAGACTGATTCAAATCAAACATAATATATGGTATGTAAAATATAAAGGACAGGGTCAGTATTATAACTACTATTAAGGCACATAGATATCTAACCTATGTATGACTTAACTAATACACAACACATAACTTTTAATGAAAAATTTATTGCCTGTATGTGTAAAAATATATTTTGGAATCTCAGTTCTCTTTTTTTTTTCAAGTTTGTATCAGGTCAAGTTTTCAGAATTTTGATTTTGAGAATCCCTTAGTTTTGTTTAGTGTTTCGCAGACAAAAGTATGTGACACATAGGATTTCCATCTGCCAGCTAAGTCTTTATTTGTATTAAGCTTTATATTTCAGAAGGTAGAAAACCTAGATGCTTCAGACCTCATTTCATTGATCAGTGATCATGCTTAAATTTAAAAAGTCAAGTCCATATCTCAGATACTATAAGCATTTTGGTGTATGGAATAATTGTAATGTGTACATGTTGGACTGACAGGTTTCATCTGACCTTAACCTCAATTTCATTGTTCATTGAACAATGTTTATTTTTTTGTGGTTTGTTCTATTTCTCAGATACTATAAGTAAAATGGTCACTATATTTCTTGTATGTTATGATTGAACATATCTGTCTGGCAGGTTTCATCTGACCTTGACCTAAGTTTCATGGTTTATTGGTCAATGTTTTGATGTTTGGCATGGTTCATCTGACTGCGACTTTTTTCATTGAACATTGATAATGTAACTTTATGTGATACTTGTAGTAAAACATTCATATTACTGACTTTCCACATAAATTTCATGATAAGTAAAACAAGTGTGACATTTCAGCATGTGCACGCTTGTTGGAAACCAGTTTTTGATGATATTTACTTACATGCAAATATAAAATTAAAAAAGCTCTGACTATGATATTGTGCGACTATGAAATTTAAGTTATTTTGTTGATAACCTAAATTAAAATATTGCCGTAAAAAAATGTGTATGTCCTAATGAGATTACAAGTATTGTAGATCATCGTTGACTAATAAGCAAGCTTTGCTTATTTCAAGTTGTCACATGTAATTTTCTTTTTTCAAAGTCCTTTTTCTATGGCATATATTGTATGATACTGCGAATATTTTACAGCCTTCTAACGACCCTTCTTTAGCAGGTGTGAGTAAAATAATATATCTTCTTTTGCTTTATCTTTATATTATATTCATACATCTAATCAGGATCTATAATGTTGTAGTTGAATGAATAAAAGGGGGAGGTGGAATAAAACAGTCATCACAATTTTTTTCCAAAGGAAAATGATAGTGAATAATAATTTTAGGACAATTATATATCAGTTAGAAACTAAAATTTGAAAGTGCATCAAATATTTAAAAAAAATTAACATACTGTTCAGTGTTGCATGTTATGCATGATGAATGTTTAGGGTCATGGGTCAGTTGCCAGATTTTTTGTATATTTTTATTTATTTGCATGTTTCAAAATGCAAGTTAAGAATGAAAAATTATAGACTGGACCAAATGCTTTTCTTGATGTTTCATTTGATAGTGAAGATTGTTTTTGATCTAGCCCAATGCTTCCTTAAAAGCTCCATTAAATGTTTAAAATGCTTACAGTCATGAAATAAAATATGTAAATACTGGGAGAAAATGTTTAATACCTGCTAGCTTAATTTATAAATATATTGTAGAATATTATATTAATAGTTGTTTTATCAGTACAAATGTATATGGAATTGTATTTTATGTTGTACTTTGACAAATCCATGTGTAAAAAAGATATGACCATATATGGATGCATAGCATTTGAGGGAACTTCTGGTAGGTACATAACGAACTACCCTTTCATAAATCTGCTTTAACTGAATTTTGAAAATTAGCTGGACTTGAAAAACTAGAATAACTGGAACATGCATTGCCTTTTTCAGTTTTATGTACACTGGCTATTTGCATTAACATCATGTTCTGTGTGTTTCCTTGAAATTGTCTTGTAAATAAATATGAAAGTTCCATTAAATTTTTTAATTCTTTCTGAAAGTAAGTTGAATTTCCCATTTTTGAATGAAATTGTGTGTACTATCGAATGAATTTATTTTGATAACGAGATTTGTGAAAAAAACACATGAAAAGTGGTATTTTCTCCAAAATTACAGACTACACGAGACACTATGCACTTTCTTTAGATATTTTTATCATAAGTTTTAAGTTCAAATGAAACTTAGACTTAAAGATTCAGTAGGTAAGAAAGATTGTTGTTGTTAAGGTATATGAACATATTTTGGATTAACATTGAACATTTGGTTATGAATAACTTATAAAATAAATTTTAATTCATATAGAAACAAATCCTTCATGTGTAATGGCTTTCCAATTTCCCTTTCCTTGCAGGAGAAAAAAGCAGTGGAAAAGATTCAGAAGGTTAAAGCCAAGGAAAAGAACATTTTATTGCAAAATATTCAAAATCTTGAAGATGCTGATTCAGATGAAGAACTTAACAAACTGCCTCTTTCACCCGACGGCAAATATTTGGTGCTTACTGCAACGGAGGATGATGACGAGATGTTAGAGGATACAAATTACGTTGACACCCAGATGACACAAAAAGTCCAAGATTTAGTTGTAACACAAGAAGAGGAAGGAGTAGACGACTCTGAAGCTTGAATTTAAGGGGCATTTTTATTTTTTGGTGAAAATGGGGGATTTATTTTGCTTTGTAGTATGTTTGGGTTTTTGGAAAAGACCATCATTTCATATTTGTTATTGCAAGCTTGTGTAAATTGCAACTGTTGAATGAATGATTGAAATACTGTGTATTCATTTATTTGTGTGGATACCAATTTTTATAGATTTAAACAAAATATTTTCGTGGATATTTTATTTCGTTGTTTTGTCAAAGTCTGCATACAACCTTATAGAAAATTTGTTGTTACTTAAATATTTAAATTACTGGTTCACCTGTACCCACATAATCCACAAAAATTTGTATCCAACAAATAATAATGAGTCTGCAGTAATGTTACTTGTATACAAAGAGCTTCTTACACATTCAAAAATGAAATTTCTAGAATCATGATTGGGTCAGATTGTATACATTGTTGAATTTTACCTTACTGTATTACTACATGTTACATTTTGAAGAATAGGGAACTGCATGCTAAAGAGATTACTCTTTCAAATATGATTTATAATTTAGAATCTTTTTGAAATTTTATAAACGAAAAACGAATAAAATTGTTAACTAATTTAATTAAATAAATCCTGTAAAAAGAAAAAAGAAAAATACTAAAATGCAGAATAAGTACAAATAGTTAAAAACAGTATGGAATTTTCGTTATTTTATAATAATCATTGTCTAACTCTATTTGAATACTCCTGCCAAAAATCTCAATCTTATATTGCATTTCTTACAAAGATATTTTAAAAAATGGCAAGAATGTTAGACTTTTGAGACCAATTTTAATGTTCTTGAGAACTTTGCAAATACAACACAATTTGTTTCATAACTAAAAAAGCACTAGTGTCAAGTTACAGTATAAAGATTATAAAACAATTATAGCCTGAGAAAAATTGATGGCAATGAAAAAAGAAAAATAATATACTTCAAATATGTGTTTTGTTTATAGTGATCTTGGAAATCATTCCTGTATAACCTTATTCAAAATCATAATGTTTAAGAGATGTAATCATCTAGTCTTGTTATAAAAGTCATAGAATAAAACTGCAGTCTCAATTAAAGCATTTCTATCTATTTTTCATGTTTTATAAAGATTCACAAGCTTTGGTGAAATGAGGCATTGTTTTACTTTACAATTCGTATTAAAGATGCAAGAAGAAATGTCATAATTGAGTGTTTTTCCTCCAATATAAATTTTCATTGGCAAGATGATATTTAAAAGGAGGGTACATTTTGCCTCTTTCTCAGATCTGAAGTACCTGTTTTTGGTACTTCCCAAGTTCTGGAAACAAGTATGAACATATGCAATTAAAGGTATGTTATTTTTTTTCTCAAAGGAATATAAGCTACGGTAGTGGTTTGGCATGAGATTACTGTCACTTTATTTAAACTTAAGACAAAAGTGCTATGATTGCTGGAAATTGAAGAATATAACATAGACATCAATGGGGACAAGAACTAGTGGTGTTCTTCCTATATTTGATATGTTTTTCCATTAATTTGGAGAACTGTTAAGTTACAGATATCTTATGTTTCATAGTTTTTGTCGAGCCTGCAACTTTTGTTGCAGAAAGCTCGACATAGGGATAGTGATCCGGCGGCGGCGGCGGCGGCGTTAGCTAACTTCTTAAAAGCTTTATATTTTAGAAGTTAGAAGACCTGTATGCTTCCTACTTTGTATATAGATGCCTCATGTTACGAACTTTCCGTCAGTCACATGTCCAATGTCCTTGACCTCATTTTCATGGTTCAGTGACTACTTGAAAAAAAAGTTCAGATTTTTTGTAATGTTAATTTCTCTCTTATTATAAGTAATTGGATAACTATATTTGGTATGTGCGTACCTTGCAAGGTCCTCATGCCCGTCAGACAGTTTTCACTTGACCTCAACCTCATTTCATGGATCAGTGAACAAGGTTAAGTTTTGGTGGTCAAGTCCATATCTCAGATACTATAAGCAATAGGGCTAGTATATTCGGTGTATGGAAGGACTGTAAGGTGTACATGTCCAAATGGCAGGTGTCATTTGACCTTGACCTCATTTTCATGGTTCAGTGGTTATAGTTAAGTTTTTGTGTTTTGGTCTGTTTTTCTTATACTTTATGCAATAGGTCTTCTATATTTGGTGTATGGAATGATTGTAAGGTGTACATGTCTAACTGACAGGTGTCATCTGACCTTGACCTCATTTTCATGGTTCAGTGGTCAAAGTTAAGTTTTTGAGTTTTGGTCTATTTTTCAAATACTTTATGCATTAGGTCAACTATATTTGGTGTATGGAAATATTTCATGATCTATATGTCTGTTACGCAGGTTTTATTTGACCTTGACCTCATTTTCACGGTTCATTGCTAAGTGATAAGTGTTTGTGTTTTGGTCTGTTTTTCTTAATTTATAAGCAATAAGTCAACTATATTTGTTGTATTGAAGAATTGTTAGCTGTACATGTCTGCCTGGCATGGTTCATCTGACCTTGACCTCATTTTCATGGTTCATTGATCAATGTTTTGTTTTCTTGGTTAATGTTGAGTTTATGTGACAGTTGTAATAAAGCTTTATATTTAGGTCTATCAACATAATATCAATGATTAGTAAAGAAGGCGAGACATTTCAGCGTGTGCACTCTTGTTACAATGGTTGTTTCTTTGTTTTATCGAGTGGCATTTAAGACTTATTTGTTACTTTATCTTACAAAAGCTTAAAGTTTTGTATTATTTCTAAAGCATTTGTTAGCAAATTATGAGATCTCTGTACATTAAGAAAAGGTTGATAGTTTGAATGTAATAATTGTATATATGAAAAGTAAAATTATGAAACATGTAATATTCTTTAACCATTACTATGTGACACAAAAAATATGTTTTTTTAATTTTAAAGATAGAGATAGCTCAGCAATACTAACTTTAATTTTATTTATGAATTTATTATACATATATTAAGAAAATTTCCAAGTTTTTGTTTTTGTATTTTTGAATAGTATTTATCTTTAAAAAAAATGTACATCAATATCAAAATAAATTTGAATTATTTCTAAAAAATATCATGAGTTTTTGCATTAATTATTTTAAAAAAATTTAAAAAAATCTTCATTTAATGACATTGCCAATGTTTTTTGTTATAAGATATTTGTAATTTTTTTTGTAATCCTCACCTATGCTAGAAAGGGGGGCATTATGTTTTCTGATTTTGCTTCTGTAGGTAATTTGTGGTGTATTAGTTTAACATGGGAATGTGAAAATGTAAAATCTGTTCTTTCTCGGGTTAAAATTTTTGTTATGAAGATGTACATTAAATCCTTATTTAACACACATGTTCATTATAATATGGACTTTCGACCTTTTAAGCCAAGTGAAGATATTATAGTTAAATTGGAAATATGGTAGTTCAAGCATGGCATACTGTCCTATTGACACATATCCCTGTTTTAATTAATATGATTTAAACATTGAATAAGTTCTGTTATAATCATTTCATTGAATCAAATTCTGTTACTGTGAATTCAGAAATTAATGCAATGTTTTAATTATTGCGAAAAATGCGACAGGGTTATAATCCCAATGATTTAAACTGGCATTTTGAAATATTTCATATGATTAAACAGGATTTTTCTCAATATCGCAAAAAATTAAAATGCGTTTTAGTGTAAAATGACAAATCGCAATAATTAATGGACGCATTAATTTCTGAATTTACACTATTTAAAATGATATAAAGGAGTTTTTAGCTCACCTGGCCCAAAGGGCCAAGTGAGCTTTTCTCATCACTTGGCGTCCGGCGTTGTACGGCGTTAACTTTTACAAAAATCTTCTCCTCTGAAACTACTGGGCCAAATTTAACTAAATTTGGCCACAATCATCATTGGGGTATCTAGTTTAAAAATTGTGTCGGGTGACCCGCCAAACCAACCAAGATGGCCGCCATGGCTAAAAATAGAACATAGGGGTAAAATGCAGTTTTTGGCTTATAACTCAAAAACCAAAGCATTTAGAGCAAATCTGACACGGGGGTAAAATTGTTTATTAGGTCAAGATCTATCTGCCCTGAAATTTTCAGATGAATCGGAAGACCCGTTGTTGGATTGCTGCCCCTAAATTGGTAATTTTAAGGAAATTTTACTGTTTTTGGTTATTATCTTGAATATTATTATAGATAGAGATAAACTGTAAACAGCAATAATGTTCAGCAGAGTAAGATTTACAAGTATGTCAACATGACCGAAATAGTCAGTTGACCCCTTTAGGAGTTATTGCCCTTTATAGTCAATTTTTAACCATTTTTCGTAAATCTTAGTAATCTTTTACAAAAATCTTCTCCTCTGAAACTACTGGGCCAAATTAAACCAAACTAGGCCACAATCATCATTGGGGTATCTAGTTAAAAAAATGTGTGGCATGACCCTGCCAACCAGTCAAGATGGCCGCCATGGCTAAAAATAGAACATAGGGGTAAAATGTAGATTTTGGCTTATAACTCTAAAACCAAAGTATTTAGAGCAAATCTGACATGGGGTAAAATAATCTATTAGGTCTAGATCTATCTGCCCTGAAATTTTTAGACAAATCGGACAACCTGTTGTTGGGTTGCTGCCCCAGAATTAGTAATTTTAAGGAAATTTTGCAGTTTTTGGTTATCATCTTGAATATTATAATAGATAGAGATAAACTGTAAACAGCAATAATGTTCAGCAAAGTAAGATCTACAAATAAGTCAACATGACCAAAATAGTCAGTTTATTCCTTAAGGAGTTATTGCCCTTTATAGTCATTTTTTAACAATTTAAATAAATTTTTGTAAATTTTTAGAATATATTTTCCACTGTAATTACTGGGCCAAGTTCATTATAGATAGAGATAATTGTAGCAAGAAGAATGTCCAGTAAAGTAAGATCTGCAAACACATCATGATCACCAAAACACAATTTTGTCATGAATTTATCTGTGTCCATTGTTTAATATGCACATAGACCAAGGTGAGCGACACAGGCTCTTGAGAGCCTCTAGTTATGGTTTTCAAATAAGTGCTTTAGTAAGATTTTTTACTGGCTTATCCTATTTTTCTTTAGTGTTTATGGATTAAATTTATGTTTGTTATTTAATTTTTTATGCAGCAGTTTACCTTAGATAATTTTGCAAAATGAATCATTTAAATGAAGAAATCATGTTTGTTTGTTTGTTCTGTTCTGTTCTGTTCTGTTCTGTTTTGTTTTGTTTTTTAAATGAAATAATTTAAAAAGTTGGAATTGATGTGTGCTAAGCCTAATGCCTCTATCATTCATTTATTGATATGTGAAGATCATTTATTGATATGTGAAGATCATTTATTGATATGTGAAAAACATTTATTGATATGTGAAGATCATTTATTGATATGTGAAAAACATTTATTGATATGTGAAGACCATTTTATTTTATTACTCTAGGAATAGGTGTGTGCTATGTTAGATTCACAGTTTTTAACCGGATTTTTGTGACAAAAATGTCGGTTATTGATTTGGGGATGTACGGCGGGCGGCCGGGTGCCGGGCGGCCGGGCGGTCGGGCGGGCGGGCGGGCGGGCGGCAATCAAATGTTGTCCGTGCATTAACTCATGAACCGTTCAACCAAAGCTTTTAAAATTTTAATATGTTATTACTGACAACTATACGAAGGTCAAGTTCAATAATGGCGATTTTGAATTTTACCGTTCAGGAGTTATGGTTCTTGAAAGGCGGCAATCAAATGTTGTCCGTGCATTAACTCATGAACCGTTCAACCAAAGCTTTTAAAATTTTAATATGTTATTACTGACAACTATACGGAGGTCAAGTTCAATAATTGCGATTTTGACTTTTACCGTTCAGGAGTTATGGTTCTTGAAAGATTGAAAAATGGAGTTTTCAGTCGTGTCTGTGCATTTACTCATGAACTGTTCTACCAAAGCTTACCAAATTTTAATAAGTTGTTACTGATGACAGAATAGAGGTCAAGTTAAATAATGACGATTTTGACTTTTACCGTTCAGGAGTTATGGTTCTTGAAAGATTGAAAAATGGAGTTTCCAGTCGTGTCCGTGCATTTATGCATGAACTGTTCTACCAAAGCTTCCGAAATTTTAATATGCTGTTACTGATGACAAAATGGAGGTCAAGTTCAATAATGACGATTTTGACTTTTACCGTTCAGGAGTTATGGTTCTTGAAAGATTGAAAAATGGAGTTTCCAGTCGTGTCCGTGCATTTATGCATGAACTGTTCTACCAAAGCTTCCGAAATTTTAATATGCTGTTACTGATGACAAAATGGAGGTCAAGTTCAATAATGACCATTTTGACTTTTACCGTTCAGGAGTTATGGTTCTTGAAAGATTGAAAAATGGTGTTTCCCGTCGTGTCCGTGCATTTTCTCATGAACCATTCAACCAAAGCTTTTGAAATTTTAATATGTTGTTACTGATGACAAAATAGAGGTCAAGTTCCATAATGACGATTTTGACTTTTACTGTTCAGGAGTTATGGTTCTTGAAAGATCGTAAAATGGCGTTTCCATTCACGTTGTTCATGTTGTTGCATTTACTCATGAATCATTCAATCTAAGCTTTTCAAATATTATTATTTCAAAATGTTGATACTGATGACAAAATAGAGGTCAAATTTGATATTGATGATTTTCACTTTCACCATTCATCAGTAATGATATCATCTGATATTGCCAGGACACAAATAAATGTAAATAAATCCGGTTTGCTGTCGTTGTGACAGCCTCTTGTCATTGAATTTATTGCTATGTTATTTATTACACCATTTTAATTTATGATTTTGACAGTCTAAAAGAAGTCATACAATTCAAAGGATATACAGCATGAGAAAAAATATCATTGTGAAAACAGAACCACAAAGATATTTTCATTACAATCTAGTCACCTAATAAATTATTTATTTTCTACTAAGTAGATTAATGTAAAAGGTTACTTTGAACTCTGTTTACTTTTGACCACGGACACATAATATGTGTAGTACCCCAAAACTGTGCTGGAACTACTCTTATTATTGACCAAAGAAAGCCATACAATTAAAATAAATATCATTTTGATAGCAAATATTTTCATTTTGTTGTGAGAAGTGAGTGAAATTTGGTATGTTTAAAGACAATGTCTTTAATTCTGTTTTATTTGCAGTTTGTTTTATGTCATAACATCGAAGAAAAAGGACCCTTTTCAGGCTCCAAAAAAGTTAACTACAAGAGAGAGTTAATGCAATACTAACACTTCTTACACTAACTTGTTTTTCAAAATTTTATGTCATATTTGATACAAGGAATTTAAAAAAAAAAAAAAGTTTGTTTATGATACATTTTAAAAACAGAACAGATCTTGAGGGGGAATGTAACATATACAAAAAGACATAAATTTCATGGCGTTATGTTTAAGCAGAGTTCATTGTTTCCTTAAAACTTTGTTTTGTGCAATGTAACATATTTAAATTGTTAAATCCTTATAACTTTATAGTATTAGTTAAGTATAACCATTTTATAGAGTGCCATTTTGGAATCTCATGAGTCTAAAGATATAGGACAGAATGTTGTTAAATATATGTTAGCATATATAGCTGTGATAGTGTGTACCTTTGAATAGTTGAAACATACAGACCAGAGATTTGACTGAAAATTGACACGAAAATTAAAAAAATAGGAAAACACAAAAAAGATGATAGGGACTTCTAATGACCTTGACTGGCTACAGTCCGTGCATGGTCACTAATAATACAAAAAACTAGAAATAACACATCTTGTGTAGTGATTCATTGGTTTATTGGCTAAAAAAATATAATTCTGCATTACATTGTCACAATTCATTTTCTTTCAATTTTATCAAAACACTGATCTGTGTCCACACTTCTCTTACATGGATCTGACAAGACTCTAGTCTACTTTCTGTTTAATCAACATTTGGGATCCTCAGGTTTTCAAAAAATTGGTTAAAGAAACTTCATTGGTTAAATAAACAGGAAGTAAAATGGAATGTTGTCAGATCTTTGTAGCAAAGTGTGGACACAGGACCTGCTTTTTAAGAAGATTGATTTTCTTAAATTTACATTACTTTAAAAGATATCAACATTTTTTTGAGGCATTTCAACTTTGTAAAGTAACTTATTAAATAATAATTTTTCAAGTTGATACTTTAAAATCAATGGGCATGAGAAGGTAAATGTTTACTATTTGATGCATAATTCTGCACAATATTAATTAAATCCATATTATTTATTAATCACCTTGAGTTAAATATTGATATATATTAAACTGTGATATGTATAGATTTGTACATAAATCATTGTTGCTAGAGAAAGGTGTGTGTTTATAAAGAAGTTTTTAATAAACTTATCTTACAAACTTTTTATTTATCAATTGTTACCTCAACAGAGGACATTTTTGTCAAGCCTGTATCATTTATGTTGTGAAAGTGAAACATAATGATCTAGATTCTGTCATCAGCAGCATCAACAATTAGTTTCAGTCTGTGGTGAAAGTTTTTATTGACATCAAGAACTTTGTCAAACCTTTGCAGAATTTTATGAAGTTCAAAAATAAAGTATCCAAAGCAAAATTTTGAAAATATTATTTTCATTTTTGGTATTTTACTAATAAATAGACATTTTTTTTTGTCTGGCCTGCAATGAAAGTCACATTATGTGAGACTTAGGTATTACTATCAAGTGGCAGCGTAAACTATTTGTATGAAGCTTTATATTTCAGAAGGTAGACGACCTAGATACCTTATGTAACAAAGTTTCTGACAATCATACTTCCATTTTCATTTGACCTCATTTTCATGGTTAAGCAACTGCCTTTAAAAAAAATTAGTTTTTTTTTGTCATGAATTTCTCACGTATTATGAGTAATAGGATAACTATATTTGGTGTATGGATTCCTTGTAACGTCTACATAGCTGTCAGAGTGAGTTCAGTTGACCTTGAATTAATTTTTATGGATCAGTGATCAAGTTTAAAGTGACATGATTAGATTTGTTTCTCAAATACCATATGCAGTTCAAATATATTTAGTGTATGATATTCCAACTGACTCCATTTTCAGAAATGGACATCTGTAACAAACATAAACTTTTAGCTACCGCTTTACAAGCAGAACCGAATACAATGAAAGTCCCTACTATGTATTGGCTTCCGAAGCTACACAAAACACCTTACAAATATAGATTTATTTCGTCTTCAAGCCATCGTTCCACTACTAAATTGTCTATTCTTCTTACCAGTACACTTGTTACAATCAAAAACCTGATAATAAATTGTTCAAATAAGGCCTTCGAAAATAGTGGAATTAATTACTTTTGGAGTGTCAAGAACTCGTTGGAAGTACTTGATAAATTGCATGCTTATATTGGTGATTTTGAATCTGTTCAAAGTTTTGATTTTTCTACCCTGTATACCACATTGCCTCACATTCTCATTAAGAAAAAATTCACCCACCTAATTAAATGGGCATTTAAAAAGTCAGAATGTGAATATATATGTTCAAACTCTTTTAGATCATTTTTTAGTAGCAATAAACAAAAAAACTATGTCAATTGGACATGCTTTGATACTATATATGCCCTTGAATTTTTACTAGATAACATTTTTGTTTGCTTTGGAGATTCTGTATATCGTCAGGTTATTGGAATTCCAATGGGGACTAACTGTGCACCACTTATTGCGGACCTGTTTTTGTATTGCTATGAGTTACAATTTATGACAAAAATCAGCAAAGACCCATCGAAACAACATCTCATAAACAAATTTAATAATACTTTTAGATATTTGGATGACATTTTGGCTCTCAATAATGACGACTTCAGTATGTATACTAAAGAAATTTATCCTGTTGAACTTACTTTAAATAAAGCTAATACTAACAATGACCACTGCCCTTTCCTCGATCTTGATATCTATATCACTAATGGAAAGCTTAATACTAAAATTTATGATAAAAGAGATGATTTTTCATTTCCTATAGTTAATTATCCATTTTTAGATGGTGACGTTCCATTGTCACCATCTTACGGTGTTTATATATCTCAACTTGTACGATTCGCTCGTGTATGTAACAATGTTTTAGATTTTAACAAGAGAAATTTATGTATTACTGAAAAATTATTACACCAGGGTTTTCGATATCACAAACTAGTCAAAACATTTACTAAATTTTATCATCGGTATAAGGACATCATTCGTAAATATAGCTCAACATGCAGACTTCTTATACGTTCAGGTATTTCACATCCAATTTTTTATGGAAATATTCTTTATAAAGCACAAAAATGTCAGTATTCACCTCAGAAACTAACAAAATCTTTAAATAGACTTATCAAGAAGGGATATAGTTACGATACTGTTGTCAGGTCACTAAAGATTGCTTATTTTGGCGTTAATATTGATTCACTTATAGGGTCTTTGCATCGGAACTAAACACATTTATTAAAAAACCAGTTGTTGGCATGACACGGGTTATGTTCTTCTCATATATGTTATGATGGTATGATACTAAACCCCTAACGGGAAGGATTGTGCCTGATATTCATATGATGAAATCATAATCTTTCAATCAGTTTAATTGAAGTCTGGAGCTGGCATGTCAGTTAACTGCTAGTAGTCTGTTGTTATTTATGTATTATTGTCATTTTGTTTATTTTCTTTGGTTACATCTTCTGACATCAGACTCGGACTTCTCTTGAATTGAATTTTAAATGTGCGCATTGTTATGCATTTACTTTTCTACATTGGCTAGAGGTATAGGGGGAGGGTTGAGATCTCATAAACATGTGTTTAACCCCGCCGCATTTTTGCGCCTGTCCCAAGTAAGGAGCCTCTGGCCTTTGTTAGTCTTGTATTTTTTTAATTTTAGTTTCTTGTGTACAATTCGGAAATTAGTATGGTGTTCATTATCACTGAACTAGTATATATTTGTTTAGGGCCAGCTGAAGGACGCCTCCGGGTGCGGGAATGTCTCGCTACATTGAAGACCTGTTAGTGACCTTCTGCTGTTGTTTTTTCTATGGTCGGGTTGTTGTCTCTTTGACACATTCCCCATTTCCATTCTCAATTTTATTGAATGGGTACATGATAGTCTGCCATTTTTCATCTGACCTTAACTTCTATTTCATAGTTCATTGTTCAATTTTAAGTTTTTATGTTGTCCGTTTTCAACTATTTTAAACAATAGGTCAACTATATTTGGTGTATGAAATTATTGTACACATAAAAAAGAAGATGTGGTATGATTGCCAATGAGACCACTCTCCACAAGAGACCAAAATGACACAGAAATTAACAACTATAGGTCACCGTAAGGCCTGTCTGGAAGAAAGGTATCATCTGACCTTGTCCTCATTTTTATGGTTCATTAGTCATTGTTAAGGGTTTTTGCTTTGGTCTTTATAGACCCCTACAGATGAGGTCGAAAAGGACTTTAGGTTTGCACTCCGTTGTTTGTCTGTCTCTCTGTCTGTCCATCCGTCAGTCCGGCAAATCAGTTTTCCACACTTTTTTCTTCATGCTTGAAGATATTGATTTAGATTGTTGATATATTGTTTAATAATGACAATAACAGAACAAGTTCGAATTTTGTTTAGGTTTGATAATTTTGAGCAGAGTTATGGTCCTTGGACTTAGAACATTCACTGAAATAATAAGTTTTCCGCACTTTTTATGCCCAACTTACAATTGTAGAGGGACATTTATATGTTTTCTGGTCTGTGGGTCCGTTTGTCCTTTCGTTCGTCTGTCCGTCCGTCTGTCCAGCTTCAGGTTAAAGATTTTGGTCAAGGTAGTTTTTGAAGAAGTTGAAGTCCAATCAATTTATGAGTTTGGCTGTCCCACTGGTATCTTTCGTCTCTCTTTTGAAACTTAGTACACATGTTCCCTATGGTATGATCTTTCTAATTTCAATACCAAATTAAAGTTTTGATCCCAATTTCATGGTCCATTGAACATAGAAATTAATAGTGCGAGTGGGGCATCCGTGTACTATGGACACATACTTAGTACTTGTTTCCTAATGCTTTAGGTTTATGATATGTTATTCAGTGTATTGTTTTATCACGACAAGTTAAGGTGCACATGTATGTCTGGCTGGTATAATCTGACCTTGACCTCAGTTTCATTTAGGTGTAATGCCACCAAATCTAAATGTAAACTGGGACTATTATACTTAGTATGATAGTCCCAGGTCACATCTGTTGACATGATTCATTTGTAAATCTACATGGATTTTTATAATACTTGGAAAGAGGCGTTCACTGCAACACCAGGAAATACCAAGAAATAGCATATACTGAAAAAGTTTGATTTGTTTTTAAAGTCTTTATTATTTTACTGACTCATGGACTCATCTTTTCAGTCAATAGTACACTTTGACACTGACAGCAGCAAAAGCAAGACACAGGGTATTAAATGGCACACATGTCAGTCTTGTTTGTCAAAAAAATTTAGAAATTGAACGCAGTATGAGGAAAATTTAATGCTTAAGTTAGAGGCAACAATAGTTTATTCATAAATCTCCTAAATCCGTATAGGACTTGACCTGGAAATATATTAACACATTTGAAAAATTAAACCTAATGTTTTTCGGTATATGCTGACTCTGTTGTCTTGTGGCCATTGGTTTAACCCAAACAAAAGGTTTGAAAATAAGTATGTTTTGCTTTTCTGTTAAGAATGCAATATTGATGGATAAGAGCAAACACTTGTTGGTCTGGAGTAAAAAGTTTTGCAAGTAGTGTAGTATGTCTTCCTACAGACTGTAACTTGTGAACTAGCGCATTAAAAATCTTGCTTAGCGGTTTGTCAATCCATTTAAAAGCAGGGTTCATATTCATATCGCAATTTAAATGTTTTTGTTATGAGAATGCATTTTATTTGTCACTGGACTTCAAATAGCCATCCATATATAATAGGTATTCAAAAGACAACAACTATATATCTTTTGGGAAAAGACCAACGTTTTAAATACCAGAAGGGAAAATATTCAAATATATGAGGGTTAATTTTTTTTATCCAATTTTAACATCAAATTAATACGTTTTCTTGTAAACACCGAAAATATATTCAAATTACATAGACACAAAAGCAAACAGATGCAAACGTCTTAAAACAAAACATTTAAGAACACTCAAGGGTTTTGTTAATGTTCCTTCTATAAAAGAAAAGATAAATAACTCTTTATAAGATTATATCCATTTAAGAAAGAAATGTCAAAAATCAAGTCAGTATCAAAGCATTGCTTTAGTTAACCTAGTCTTGTCACATTATGACTTGGTTTTAAAACAACAGATATATATTTGCCGATTATATTATAAACAGTGGAAAAAAATAAAACTGTCATTACTATTTTTAAAGATACGAATAAATTTTCATAAGTCGATCATGTTCTAGCCGACCTGTGTCGACAATACATAGATAACCAAGTTCATCGATGTCCATTAGGAGAGGACCATTGACGCCATCTCTTTTTTTGTCTAATAAGTTTTGTTGGAAGATGCCATCTTCTGATAATATATCGATTTTATCATTTCTGTAGTCGCCTACTAAAATATTGCCATAGTTATCTGTTGCTAGAGCGTCAAACTCGGCGTCTTTTCTTTGGAAAACATTGAGGACAATTCCATTTTCATTGGTGATAACAACGATTTGATTTCTACACCACGTAATAGCAAAATTACGCTTCTTTTTAGTTTGTTTCATTTTAAAGTGTGTTCCATAAAGTAAGTTCGGCCCTGGTAATTTGTTTTCAGGGTCTTCAATTCTAATTTTATTTTGAATCCCGTCTTGATCCTCTACCTCGTATATAAGATTATCGTCTGTGTTATAAACCAGCAAGTTTTCATTGTGAATTAAAGTACCCGCCATCCCATTTGCAAATGGAACCTTAAAGCATTTCTCCTTATTGTTGATATTTTGTTTCATTGCACATTGTTCAGTCCAAAACAAAAGTTCATTTCGTGAATTTTTTAAAACTCGGTTAATGTTAGCCGGGGTTGAGATACTTGAGCACAATTTTCCACCATACTCGTACGTAGAAAGCACACCTTTCGTCAATATCCAAATTCTATCATTATCTGCCGGAATCATGTCAATAACCGTTTTGGGGAGCTCGAAGCTAAACACTTTGTTTGCTTTAGATGCTATTTCAGGTATTGGCAAAAACGGGTATTCGGGTTTTATAATATTTCCTATTCCTATTGTATTTGTGGTCACTTCTCCGAATAATTGTTCTATTTTAGCTTCATTACAATCTCCCCATTGATATCTTATATTGTGCAACGATTGAAGGGCGTTTACAGGTTTCTTAAGGACTTCATCGAGATGTTTACCAATAGCAGGGAATTCTCTCAAAAACTTTTTATCTGAAGACTTGATGACCAAATCGTCTGTAATTTTGATAAGACCCGCTAGTGACAATTGTTCAGTCTCTATTTCTGTCAAATAAATTGAAAGAGACTTTAAATCTTTTTTCTTAATATTGTCTATAATATCCAAATTTTTGCTTGTTAGAATGTCGATAGTATCACATAGGATGGACTTCAAACATTCGGCATGGGTTGTCAGATCAGTTTTCACTATATTGCAGTGTTTATAGTACTTATTTTCTTCTTGTTTAATTAATTCCACCACATTTCCAAGAACTGAAATCCTAGATTTAAAGCATGCAGTTCTACACAGTAGCATCTTTTTCTTTGACTGAATTAGCATTGCTAAATTTTGAACATCGTGTCGACGGTGTGATTTCTCTGAACAATCACTACATAGCCAAAGATTGCATGGTTTACAAAACAATGTGGTATCTTTTTTGTGATCTTTGCATTCTTTACTGACATCGTCCAGACTTTTGCCTATAATTTGTTCTAATTTCGAGTGTTCAAATGATTCAATAACGTGATCCTTTGACGTTTTCAATTTCCCATGATAATCTCTACAATCTAAACATAGATAAATCGTGCAATCTACGCATTTTGCTACTGAAATGTTGTCATCAGTACATAATCCACAAATATCCAATGGGTTACGTTCTTCGTTCGACCCTTTGAGTTGAAAAGGATAAAGTTGAAGAGTGTTCACACTATTTTCCGGTAAATATGTTTTCATTCTACATAACGGACATGCTATATTTTTGTCCTGAACTTCGAGTTTTGCAAGACATGGTGTGCAAAAAGTATGATAACAGCCCAATAGCCGTGGTTCTGTGTAAAAGGACAGACATATTCTACACTTTGAGTCACTTTCTATAATTTTAACCGCCTCCGCCGTATTTATAATAAAATGGTATATACTAGTTGACTACCAATCGATTCACATCGTATGTTTCCACTTCTGACAAACATTAACACGGTTAAGTACTAAATCCAATCACTAATCCGGAACAAGGAAGTACTTTACAGCTTACGTCATCAGGTAACACAGGTGGAAATAAGGTCAAGGTTTTAGTTCGATTTTAACAACAAATATATAGACACGTGAGCGTGATCATTAATTTTGAATACGGCAGGCAAACATCAGCGTTGATGTTCTAAATATTTATAATCTTTTTACTTGTAAACTACCTAAGTTTGTCTTCCTCTCAGAAATACATCGTCTATTTTGATAGTTCATCATTGAAATTGTCAGATAGCTGTGATTCCTTGGCCGGTTTGTTCCATACTGTTTATCCTTTTTGTTTATATCAGATCTTCTATAGATAGAATAAACACACAAAAAATCACAAATCAAAATAATGTAAAAAAAAAAGCATATGTGAAACCATCTTTTTTAAATTTAAGATTATTTATCAATCATGTATTCATGTAACAAAATCACATTCAACATTTGCGAGGAATTCAAAAATTCTATAATAAACATTATCACGAATTTTACCGATTTAAATACGAGACTAACAATGACTAAGTGTATAATAGCTCTACTAACTATCTAATAAATATGTTAAAACAGGTAAATGAAAGTATTCAATTTAAAAATAAAAAAAAACCCAATGTATTCGATTACAGAAGTGAAATGAAAGTTATTTTTACTGTAGAATGACCTTGAAGTTCGTATTTTATTAAGATGCTCTTTGTCGTCGCTCGCGACTTGAGTTTATGTTTTGTTTAAACCGAGTTTAAGGTTTTCTGAAAACTTTGTTTTGTGCAATGTAGCATATTTAAAGATGTTTACTCTTTTTAACATTATAGTATTAGTTAAGTATAACCATTTTATCGAGTGCCATTTGGAATCTCACAAGTCTAAAGATATAGGACAGATTGTTGTTAAATATATGTTGGCCTGTATAGCTGTGATATTGTAAAAGACAGAGTGTATCTTTGAATAGTTGAAACATACTGACGAACGAATAAAAAAAAATAGTATAAAGACAAAAAAAAGCAGTGTCGGGATTTTTTATATTGACTAATAGATTACAATTTTGTGTTGCATTGTGTTGCCACAGTTTCATTTCTTTTTACAGAGAAATTGTCTATACTTCAAAAATTATCAATATTTATTTTCTAAAGAATTTTAATTTCATTTAGTTACTTGAAATAATATTCATAGTTTCAATTTAATATGAATGATATGTTAGAATCAATTATTTATTAATCACCTTGAGTTAAATATTGATATATATTAAACTGTAATATGTATAGATTTGTACATAAATCATTGTTGCTAGAGAAAGGTGTGTGTTTATAAAGAATTAATAAAGTTATTTAACTGATTGTTTACTCAACAGAGGCCATTATTTGTAATCAATGACTCAATGTTGGTCTTGTTTGTCAAAAAAAGTTAACAATGGACCGTAATATGAGTTTGAATATGCATAACTACAAAACTTCATACTTAGATTAGCGGCAACAGAAGTTAACTGATATTCAATTTAGTCATACTGCACAGGTTGTGACAGGCATATGACAGTTTTTATCCATACGTTTGTTGTGTTTTAGCTTTTGATTTTGCCATTTGATGGGATCTTTCTTTTTGAATTTTCTGTGGAGTTCAGTATTTTTGTGATTTTACTTTAGCAATTAAATGACTAAATAACTTCTTTTCTGTGTCGATTTTTAGATCTAGATAAAGCTGTATACTTTTCTCCAATAGTTAAAAGTCGTGGCATATTACCTTTAAAGCAACTTTCACAAACTCTAGGCCTCAATAGTATGTTTGAAAAAAAACATGTTGTCTTCTGGTTTTTGAACATTTTGAATTTGGCCATTCTGTTAATTCAACATTCAATAGATGCTGCTGTTATATGACGGTGGTTGAGTGGTCTAAGTAGATGACCTACCTAATCACTAGCCTGTCAACACTGATGATGTGAGTTCGAATCCTGCATGTGGCGCCACACAATAGCACAATAGTGCTGAAAGTTGCATAAACACCAATCAATCAATATATGTAGTTTCGAATAAAATAATCAATTGGAATTACTGTTTTTTTATTTAGAAATAATTATGATTTCAAATAAGAACAAATACAAATTGGCAGTAAATTCAAGAGTTAAGTATTGACTTATTCCAAACTCAATAATCTGTGAAAAAACAAGATAAATGTCAGATGAAGCGGAGATGTAAAATTCACTATCATCCCATAAGCCAAACATAGTTGACCTATTGATTATTTAAAATGAAAAATCGGACCTACTTACGAAAAGGAAGTATACAACTGCTCCATGCCATGAGGTAAATATAAGAGGAACGCTGTCTGACAGGACTTTAGCACCTTATAGTCATTCCAAACACCAAATTTAGTTGATGAGTCGAGGGATTTGATAAGGAACAAAAAGATAAAAGTAAATTTGTGTAACACAAAGTTGAGATATTTCAGCTATGCTATATTTTTGTTTATAATTTAATTTGTCCCTTTTCACCTTGTTTGGTTGAAAAGTGATATCATTTATTGAAGGTTAATCGTTCACAGTTTCGTTAAAAGCGAATACCCATAAGTAGTGACTCGTATAAGAAATAAGATACTGTAGGTATAACAAAAAGTAAAATAACAAAAATACAGAACTCCGAGAAAAATTCAAAATGGAAAGTCCCAAATCAAATGGTAAAAAATCAAAAGCTGTAACACGTCAAACGAATGGATAACAACTCTTATTCCTGACTTATAACAAACCTGGTTTTAAAGCCAGCTAACAAGTGGTAGAAATCCCTCCCGTTATTTATGTTAGAGGATCATATTTTGCATTGACTTTCAGAGAATAGTAGTGTACTATTAAATTTATATTTATTCAAATACATTGGCTAGAGGTATAGGGGGAGGGTTGAGATCTTACATGACATGTTTAACCCCATCGCATTTTTGCGCCTGTCCCAGGCCTTTGTTAGTCTTGTATGATTTTGAATTTTAGTTCATTTATATATTTCGGAGTTTAGTATGACGTCCATTAACCCTGAACTAGTACACATTTTTGTTTAGGGGCCAGCTGAAGCACGCCTCCTGGTGCGGGATGTTCTTGCTATGTTGAAGACCCATTGGTGGCCTTCGGCTGTTTTCTACTCTCTTGTCGGGTTGTTTTCTCTTTGACACATTCCTCATTTCCATTCTCAAGTTTATATATTACATTTAACCTTATGAAATACACTGCTCTTATGTTCGATGAACTTACTGTCATAAGACTAAATGATGCCTAATCAATCTATTTACTGATCTAAATTAAAAATAAAAGTTTATATATCTAACGAGTCTGAAGATCTTTTATGTATCAGGAATGCTCAAACCCCTCAAAAATTGAAAGTCAAGGATGCACAAGAACTTGAATACGCGAGAAACTATATAAATCGGTACAAACAAGTAAAACAACAAAAATACCGAACTACGAGGAAAATTCTAAACGAAAAAATCCCTAATCAAATGGCAAAATCAAAAGCTCAATCACATCAAACGAAAGGATAACAACTGTCATATTCCTGACTTGGTGCAGGCATTTTCTTATGTAGAAAACGGTGGATCAAATCTGGTTTAGCTAGCTAAACCTCTCACTTGTATAACAGTCGAATAAAATTCCATTGTATTGACAACAAAAACAAAACAAACAGACATAATAGGTAAAAATGTCTTTAATAGAGGTACAGCATTCAACATTGTCTTAACTTAATCACTATAAAAACAAACACATATGTCAACAAAGAAAATCAAAAAGGCATATAGACTAAGCACATTAGAAAAACGAAAAACAATAATACAAAAAATTACTATAGCACAATAACACATGCATTGACGGGATGTACAAGTACAGAGCCACGTCAAATGCATATCACCAAAAAAATAGACTAATCAGTAAATGTAATATTCATAAAGACAGATAAAATAATACGTTATTAAGATGATAACTATAAGAACTTTCTATTGTTGGAACACTTTCTAATTTTCTAATGTTATTCTGCACAAGGAAATCGAGCACTATAAGGAATATGTGTGTCATCATTTGAATTATTTTAATGCATACAAATCAGAAGTGACTGATTTTTAGAATACATAAAAAGGCATAACAGAAATCGCAAAAAAAAAAAAAAAATACAGCACAACAGACCACATCAACAATCAACAAGCGACTCCTCCGGAAAAAAAAACCCAGACAAACTAATAAAGACAAACAACACTGGTTATGTGAGATATTCCTGGCTTGGTGCAGGCATTTTCTTAAGTAGAAAACGGTGGATCAAATCTGGTTTTATAGCTAGCTAAACCTCTCACTTGTATGACAGTCGAATACAATTCCATTATATCAAGTTCGTCGATGTCCTTTAGGAGAGGACCATTGACGCCATCACTTTTTTTGTCGAAAGATGCCATGAGGCATCTTCTGACAATATATCGACTTTATCATTTCTGTAGTCGGCTACTAAAATATTGCCATAACTATCCGTTACCAGAACTTTCACGATCGTCCCTCAATACTTGACCGCCGTTAGATATTCTTTCACGATCATTTCTCTCGTTAAACCGAATGACACCCGTGTATCTGTTGCTACAGCTTCAAACTCTACGTCTTTTCTTGAAAAACATTGAGGACTATTCCATTTTTATTGGTGATAACAACGATTTGTTTACACCACGTAAAACCAAGATTGCGGTTCCTTTTTAGTTTGTTTTATTCTAAAGTGTGTTCCAGAAAGCAAATTTGGCCCTGGTAATTTGTTTTCAGGATCTTCAATTCTAATTTTATTTTGAATCCCGTCTTGATCTGATACCTCATATATTAGATTATCGTCTGTATTATAAACATTGTGTTTTCATTGTGAATTAAAGTACCCGCCAACCCATTTGCAAATGGAACGGTTACCTTTAAGCATTCCTCGTTACTTGTAGTACTTTTTTCATTGCACATTGTTCAGTCCAAACCAAAACAAACTGAGTTCATTTCGTGAATTTTGTAAAACTCTCCTAATGTTAGACGGGGAGTGATACTTGAACATACTTTTCCACCATACATGTACGTAGAAAGCACACTTTTCGTCAATATCCAAATATCATTTACAGCCTGGAGCTTGTCGAGAAAAAAAAATATTAACAAAAATACCGAACTCTAAGATAAATTATTAAAAGGGAAGTCCATAAAAACTGCCAAAATCAAACGTGACTTTATCAACCAACGGAATACATTGAAAACAACTGTTAAATTCATGACTTGTTGCAGTCGCAGGCATTTCCGATGAAAATGATGGGTTAACCCTGGTTTTATAGCTAGCTAAACCTCCCACTTGTATGACAGTTGAGTACAGTTCAGTTACATTGACAAAATTATGTGAGTAATAGTAAAGAAATGAAAACACAATGAGATCTTGTAGTTATTTTATTTTCTAAAACTAGTTTATATTGGGAAAAAGGATATGTGGTATGTTGCCATTGAGACAAATATCTACAGTAAAAAAAGGAGAATGTTTGATAACTACAGATCGTCGTAAGACCTTCAATAGTGAGCAAAACCCATAGAGTTTGATAAACTATGAAAGGCTTTTGAATATTAAAATAAAATAAACAATTCAAAAGGAACAAATGTATTTAAAAAGAAAAAAGACGGACGTGACACACGACAAGACGCTCCTAGCTTGGAACAGGCAGTGTTTAACTCCAACCCTTTAACCTGAGACGGAGATGCAATATTATCAAAGAAAATTAGCACTCATTTGATTGCCAATAATCAGTAATATAACAAACAATAAAAAAAATGTAAATGCAAATCTAATAAGTTAATGATTGGCATCATTCGTTGAGTACAAGCAGGTTCAGTATGAATAAAAACCTAAATTCTCTAATTATTTTTAAATTTCAGACCTGAGGAAACCCATTCTGAAATAGAGTTAAGAAATGAAAAAGGAACAAGGAGAATAATTGAAAACAAACGATTTGAATAAACGTGAATTTCAACAAACAAAAAATCTTTATATGAGTACGTTTGTTCAAGGATATTTGTCAAGACTTATGTTATTTAATGGGATGTAATTTACTATACATTTTGCTTTGTATTTAGATAACAATGAAAAACACTACATTTTTATGTTTTATACAAACTCATCGTGCTTGCGAGTTAGATAATTGAAGCTCCAATATCATAAATGTTTGAAAATGTGTGTCTATAAAGAGAATAGATTCAATCTTCAGACAACGACGAAACACCTGTACTTCATGTTGATTATCGATTTACTTATGTAACAAATTGCAATCGTAATCACAACTTTTTTTAATGTTAGAGAAAAATTCGTTATGTGTAAATGATCATTATATATATCTTTGTTTTCGTTTTATTTTTTGTTGGCCACTGTGTGAGTGATTTACTTGAGATAAAGATAGTTACATACATCTGCAGCTTCGATATTTTACATTCATGTTATGCAGGCTTTTTTATGTTGATTAGAAAATACAGATTCCTAACTGTATATAAGAAGATGTGGTATAAGTGCCAATGATACATCTCCATTCAAGTCACAATTTGTCAAAGCACACTCTTATAGGTCGAAGCACGGTCTTTAAAATGAAACATTGGCTCACACCGAGCAGCAAACTATCAAGGACCCCCAAAATGACTAGCGTTTAACCATTCAAACAGGAAAACCAAGGGTCGAATCTATATAAAAAACGAGGAACGAGAAACACTTATGAACCACATCAAGAAATGAAAACCACTGAACATCAGGTTCCTGACTTAGGACAGGTTAAAACACATGCAGCTGGTTTGAACGTTTCAATAGGTACCAACCTTCACCCTTACCTGAAACAATAGTGTTACATCACAACATAGAAAGACAAATGTTTCCATTTAGGTTCTTTTGTAAAGACTGACATTGTATGGTTTCAAAAGAAAGTTCATATCAATACTTTCCAATGTATAACAAATCGGCTAATTCATCAATTTGCTCTGAAGTATGTTTTGATTTAGTTATAGTACAGTGGCTTACTCCTTTATCATGTTATAAATATATAAATGTAAGAGGAAACTAACTATATATGTGTCCCATCAGTGTTTACCGGTAGCCTGATCTATATATCTATGCAGTATTTGACAACATATTAGTATGATAAAAACGTTGCTATAATAAAAATTGAACAACAAAACAAAGATGTTTTTGTAGTTGTCTTGTAGACGTTATTTCCAATTCTTCTTTTAACTCATTTTAGTGGAATTTGTATTTAAAGATGCTGGTTTCGTTGCAAAATAAAAAAATCAATCTGATTAAGATTTTAATAGATTATCCTGAATCTGAAATAAAAAAAATTCCATTGAAATCTATTGGTATAGTAAGTTTTAACTCAGTAAGAAAAAAAAACATTTACAACTATGCATTAAATCATGAGAAGGCTGAATAGTTTATTAGTGACTATTTGGTAAAAATCTTTCTTAAAGTTATTCTGTATACATCTACCGTATGATAAGTATTATTTCAACATTAAAGTCATACCAGACTTCAGAAAAATACTGCAATTGAATTGTTGTCTATCCGTATCCGTATTCGACGACAGCTTTTTCGTATGCAATAACCTTAACCATGACCCTACTCGTTTAACAACCACAACCATATACTAGTATTGCAAGTGCAAACTTTTATGTAAGAAAACATAAACAAAAGTGGAAGCTATGAATAAAGATTTAATCGATTCTGAAAGAAAAAAATCAATCAACCAAATCATGTAACAACTATTATGAAAAATATTTTAAAATATGATACATAGATGACTTAGTTAAGTACATATGCATTAATTTGCTGAGAAATGGGAAATTGATAATTTGGAAGTTAAAATCATCCCGTTTGTCATAGATTTTAGTGTGAAGTCGTCCATCTGTGTTATTAAGTGTGAAGTCGTACATCTATTAAGGTTCATAAAAGGATTTCAATCCTATGGTGTAACATCATTTATAACCTTTTAAATCATTACCTTAATTGTAGAAAAGCAGACTTTTGTCAAAACAGAAAAAATCTCTTTTTTATTATTTTTTTACCTCATGTTAAAAGTTTGATGTCACTCAAAGCTAATTAAAGGGGCACTAGCTACGAGATATATAAAAAATCTAAAGTAAGATTTTTTTTTTGTTCAATCAATAATGAAAGTGAAATAGTGAAATAATAATTCGCTTTTAGCAGCCAAAATGGTTCAATTTTGTCAAATTAAGCGAATAAACATTGATAATTACTTATTCACTTGCAATTCAATAAGTCGACCTCATTAAATCCGTATTGATGTGAACTTCAATTTAACCCCTAGCTAGAGATTGACAACGCATGCATTGTACGTGTACTGGTTATTTAAAGAAAAAGAATATCAACAATGAAAGTGAAACTACGGTAAATCATTTGATTACTGATTCGATCCATATAAACTGATTTTTATACGGTTAAAAACAATGAGAAACATATATTTTTAATCTATAAAATAAAATCAAACAGACCTATAAAAATCCGATTGCACGTGTTGGTTTAATCTATTCATATCTTTATTTATGTTTAAATCGCTAATATGGTCATCTGAGGTCAAATCGATAGTTAATTAGATGGCGTTTGGACTGAAATACACACGAAACGAACCTACATAATTATTATCTACCCCATGCTCTGTAAACTGTTTTTAGACTTTTGGTAGTTTGGATAAATGTTTTACATTGTGTTAAATCAAATATGAGAATTTGAGTCAAATCGGTGACCATGAATTTGACAGCTAGTGCCCCTTTAAAGTATCTAAAACAACAATGCATACCTAACCAATCACAGTGCTCAGGTGAACGTTTTTCAAAATATCAAACAGAATGTTGCAAATTGTGACATGCTGCATTATAGAAAAGAAAAGATTATATACTAAAAGTAATTTCTTTAAAGTAAAAAAAAAACCGTCTTCTTCTTTTCTTTCAGAATTCTTGAGATAAAAATTATAGTTGACAAAATTCGCAATTAAAAATTAAAATTACGGTACTTACTGCAGGACCCACATGTCTGTGGACATTCAGCTTTTAAATTAGGAATAGCGCATAAAGTTGGAATGCAATGGATAAGTTGGCTGTCCTTGCATGATGCTGAAAGTAGTTCAATATATGATATAGTTTCAGTAAAAGTGACTTAATTTCCAAAATTTAAGATATGAGACAAGCAATAAATGTCTTTAAATAGAAACATCCATCCAATTAAACAGGATTAAGATTAAAAACATTGATCAAACACGAAATAAAGAGGCAGAAGATGAGAGAACGACCATTTAACTTTTAAAAGAAAAGGGGGGGGGGGTCCATTAAAAATATTCTGATTCCCAATTTCCCAATTTGATAAACAAAAAATAATATATTCTGTTTAAGCAGAGTACAAACAAATATTCCAAATTCAGATTTACCCATACCGTATAGTCTTAAACTTTTAACAAAATAATTTAGTTCATAGCGTTGAAAAACTAAATAAAATTGTTTGCGCAAAAAAAAATGTTATGACTCGAACAAAAAAACATAACTCTACGCCAAACCCACCCCCACCTTTGAAGTTGAATGGTTCCTCCCTAAACAATAGGAATTTGAAAAAAAATAGATGAATAGAAACTGATGACTAAAAAATAAGAGACGATGAAAGGCCGAAAAAATTCAAAAATCACATATGATCACAGTATAAAAAGATCAACACGGACCCTTCCAAAACTATCTCAGATGCATGGGAGTGTTATCAAATCGATCTTCACTACCCGCACTCGTCGTATTTCTCATGATAAATATACACATTCTGTGATATGTCTCATTTGGGGATATCACGATGTGGGATTAGAGGACGGGATTGTGGTTATGACGCAGATATTCCATAACGGTCAATCAACTCGCGACATCGTCAGTAAGACGTAAGAAAGGATGCCTATTTCATTTGGAATCCTTGGTTAAACAGCTTTCTTGTAAGCAGTAACCGTCTATCCTTGAAACTATGATGAGAAAACGCAAGATCTCCAAGATCAGATAAACTAGGAGAAATGACTCCGTATATAGATGCTGCTTGAATAGTAGTTTCATAAATAAGGAAATTTTAAAATTGGGAACCTGAAATCATCCCTTTTATCCTTAGATTTGTTTCAATCCACCATCTTTGTCATAAATGCGTTCAACAAAGTTACTGAACATTAAAGTATTTATTGGGAGGACATCATGTATTCAGCGAAACAACCCAGAAGTTAAAAGATTTGAAGCCTGCCTCAACTGAATAAGGGTACAATTCGACAAGACAATGAACAAAGTTGGTTCAAATAGAAATATTGATTGTTTGCTCTAAAACGCGTTCTCCTAATGCAACAAATATGTTGTCAATAAACAATCAAGCATCTTTGTGATAGCAGTTTCAATGAATTTTATTGTTTAAATAGTAGTGATAGTATGATAATTTATTCATTTATTATTGACATGTTTCTTAAAAATAATAACTGTTATTAATTTCTTTATCTATTCGAAACACTTAGATTTTTATAAACTTCGCATAGTTATCAAAGGTACATGGCTTATTATTTAATGCACCAAAGGCGCGTTTCGTCTACATAAGACTCACCAGGAACGCTCAGGTCAAAACAGTAAGAAAGCCAAACAAGAACAAAGTTAAAGAGTATTGAGGACCCAAAATTTCAAAACATTGTGCCAAATACGGCTAAGGTAATTATTTATTCCTGGGATAAGAAAATCCTTAGTATTTCGATTAATTCATACTTTTGCAAACATTATATGTATAAAATTACCAATGATTGATATGCATTGTCAACACCGAAGTGCTAATTACTGGGCAGGCTATAATCTCGGGTTCGAAACGTCCACCAGTAGTTTTGACCTAGTGGTGTAAATAGTTATCAAATGTACCGTGCTTATAATTTGATACGCCAGGCGCGCGTTTCATCTTTATAAGACTCATTGGTGATGCTCATACCAAAATAAGCATAAAGCCAAACAATTACAAAGTTGGAATGCATTGGGGACCCAAAATTACAGAAAAGTTGTGCCAAATACGGCGTAGGTAATCTTCCCTGGGATAGACTTTCTGAGTAGCATTAACTTTGTATTGATTCGGCATTTCAACAGCTTTGATTCCTGCGCAACTAATGAGTTTTTGCAGTCTTCGCGCGTCTGGCGTACAAAAATGTAAGCCTGGTTTCCTTAGTAAGTGTTTATAGATATTAGAAGGTATGGCATGGGTGCCAATTGAGACAAAACTCCATCCAAGACACATTTTGTAAAAGCACAAACAATATTCGATCAGAATTACTAAAAAAAACCATCATAGCTAAAACCTAATACCGAAACACGTCTTATAGCAATGCAAATAAACTCGTCATAGATACCAGGACTAAATTTAGTATATACGCCCGACGCGCGTTTCGTCTACAAAAGACTCATCAGTGACGCTCGAATCCAAAAAAGTTAAAAAGGTCAAATAAAGTACGAATTTATAGAGCATTAAGGACTAAAGTACTAAAGTTCCTAAAAGTTTTGCCAAATACAGCTAAGGTAATCTATGTCTGAGGTAGAAAAGCCTTAGTATTTCAAAAATTCAAAAGTTTGTTAACAGGTAATTTATAAATATAACCATATCAATGATAATTCATGTCAGATTTACACTGAGCAAAATAGTCATATTCGGGAATAGGTCACGTTCGGTAACTAAAAGATCAGACGACGTAAATAGTAAATCACAATCTAAGACGTGGCAAAAATGTCCTTACGTAGTTAAGACACAGACACATTGGAATTGAAGACTATTTTATAATTATTTTGACACCAATCTATAACTAATAACACATTATCCAACCGAAACCTTTACAGAAACTTCAAAAATAAATACAGGAATGTTGGATGCATAAAATACAGAGACACGTCGTATCGCAATGAAAATTCCCACTCGGTACAACAGTCATCTTCGGGAATAGGTCAAAATTGTGGAAAAGATCATGGTATGAATCAGTCCTTAATTCTAAGTTAATTGGCATAAATGAGATACAAATACTGACTGAAATATGGGTTAATGTGAATTATTTTCGCGGGTACCAATTTTCGTGGTATGAGGAAGATTGTATTTTCGTAGATATTTGTTCATGGTTTTTTTAAAGTCTAGAAACATGCCAATATAATTTTTTTTACTTCATTGAACATTTAAACTCTTGGTTCAAATGTAACCACGAAATCCACGAACATTGGTAACATATGAATATTAATGAATCCTCAGTATTCATTGATACGACCCCTGTAATTCATCTGTAATTAAAATAAAAGAATTTTGCACTCTAGGTGCTTTTCTTTTTTTCTTCAGGGGCTTTGAAATAATTCTGCTTCATACGAGTACAAAAACGAGTCGTCCAGAAGGGATACACAAGTAGTACCCATTGGAATACCTGCTGTCAGTTGAAATATGAATCCTCTAAACTCATAAATACATTGTTGATTAAAAAGTCTAGCATAGACTAGAATCAGTGTGGTTCTTCACAAATTAAAAATCAATATAGCTTAAAATGAAAAAAATCATATCTACGATCCCCATTTTTATACAAAACGCTCTGTTTAATGATATGGTGAAGTCGATCTTTAATTGAGGATAGGGAATAGTGGTTTAAAGCTTAGAAAAACGAAGGTTGCTGCAAAATTGCAGAGATTGTGACCTAAGATTTAGCAGTAGATCTTTAGAATTTTTGAGAATTCACATCCGATTGACACCACTGGTTAAATATATCTTATCACAATATTTTTGAAGGTCATCTTTTACAGTAGAAAGAATAGTAGTCAGCCCTTAAGAAAAATGTTTAGACGAACATCTTGATGGTCCAGCTATGTATCGTATGCTCATGAAGATGTATCTGTCAACAGGTACACAAATAGTTGTTTTCTTTGCTTTTACTTTTTAACTTTTACAAATAAATTCTGCTATTACCCCGCTTCTATATTTGAGCAAGCGATCAATTATTATTTAGTTCGCGTAACAGTTCATTGTGTAATGCTCTTTCCAGTCTGCGTTTAATCTGTCAATATCTATGAAAAATCTTACAAAAAACTATTTGTTATTATACAACAAATGCCGTCTGTAAATTTGAGGATGAAACAGAATATGTAAACTGTCGGAAATATAAAACGTTTTTGTACTTTAAACATGAGAGTAGAAAGGGAGCCTCGTTTTTTATCCTGTTTGTAAAGCTTGTACAAATACATTTTATTGTTTCCGACAACGTATATATATGGTATATATATTTAAGTAGTTGTCCAGATTCACTATACGTACCATACTAAGTAGTTAACAGTTTCACTTACCAGCAGGGCATGTACCGCAAGTCATTGGACATAATGCCTTTAAATTTGCATTACCACATAAACCTGAGTTGCAACTTATCATCGTAGTGTCCGCACAAGACGCTGGAAAATGAAGTTTATATATGTACTCGATCTATTCCTGCAAAAACAATTCGAAACACGAAATCGGATTTTTTTCTTCAAAGTACTTTTACTATTATTTTTCGTAAGCTTCAAAGTTAACTGGATATGGAAGTTATTATGAAAAGAAAGACATTGGACTTACTTACTTAATGATCCTATTCTCCGTCAAGATGGAGTGTACATAATTTATTTTATATGGTTTAAAAAATATATTTTAATTCTATTGCTGACTTGCTATGTTTCCCCCCGACTTTTATCGTTATATAAGTAGCAAAGGAAGTAACAATGAGTGCTATGGGTATACATTTCCCTATACCTTTCAAAAATTATGATTCGTGTATGTATAAGTTTCAGAATTATTCAAAACTTTGTATAACTATTTGCTTTATCTCTAACTTACTTGTGGATCCAGCTGAAAATATATTCATGTATACTTTAAATACTATACGTAGCACGCATTTTCCCCATTTCAATGTTATTTGAATTATCATTCAAAAAGTGTCTGCTTTTATTTTGTAAATTTAAACGATTATAAACCAATATTAAGTTACACTTGAATGAGGATGAATTAAATTCCTTTTTTGGATTTAGGCCACACAAAAAATGTGCATACTGTTATTTATTTGGTTTGTCATAGAAAATCGTAGACATATTTTCCCATGTAACCCTTGATGCCATTTAACAGATGTTTCCAATGTTAACCTATTATCGATATTCATCAATCTGTCCTGCTTTTAATTGGATCCTGTTTTTTGTTTTTGTTTTGTTTCAAGAGTTCAATGTTTTGTAGATTTTCCTTGTTTGTCTTGCTTAGATGTTTTGATTTAGATTCCATTTTCCTGGTTGTTTGTACTCTGTCAATTGGAATTACGGTTTTGAGTCCTATAAAAGCGCATTTTGTTTATGTTCCTGTGTATATCTGTACCTAAAGCTTAAATCATTAACTAAAAAAAAAAGATAAAATGAAGGAATGTTTTAAATCTTATTTACCAGTTTTATTAATGACAACAGTGATACTTTAAAAACATTCACATCATTTGAACTATTTTTATTGACCAATAAGCAGTATGCAATATTTCTTGGTGTTTTATTTTTTATATAAAACAACACATCGCTCTGTCACTTGATATATACGTTGTCCATGTTTCTGTGTTGATTTTTTTTTTTATCAATGTCATGGTCGGTTAACTTCGAAAATTTGCAGTCAAAGTTTTAATAAAAATATCACCGACTGTTTGATTTTATTTTCTTTATTTGAATTGTTAGTAATGAATTTGTAATAAATGTAAAATATGTACACAAATGACTTAGCTTAGTGTATTTACATGCAGTGGTTCAATAATTTCCATGACATAAAATAACCTGAAACCCGTTTTAACTTACTTGAACGTTTTCATTAATCTTTTCCATTTTTTAAAGAATTTTCGTTTAACGTCATTGCGTCCGATAGTACAAAATGTGTGGCAAAGAATTTAAAATACTTTATTTTAGATACACATTTCTAAATTTATCCAGTTTAGGATTGTTAACAGCTAAATTTTTGTCAGCAAAAGAAAGATAAATACACGAAATGCAGTATAATCAAAATGAAGCTAGAACGTATATGTAATTGTTCAAAATTTGCAGGCATGCTGTAACACAGTACGATTAATCAATAATTCGCCTTTCCAAAATCTAGAGGACTATGGGTAATCCCATTTTTCGTACACCAAAATGAAAATAACGTTACGTCATTGGTTGAATTTTCTTTGTTTATCACGTTTTAAACCAATCATAACTTTTTGGTGTACGCTTTGAGGAATATTACCCATAATGCATTAGATTTTGAAACGGCGATTTGATAGTAGCTGTGCTGTGATGTGATCGATATTTCACAATTTAGGTATTTATGAAAATTTTCTTGTTTAATGTTTGATATAAAAAAAAAATTAACGGGAAAGGAGGATATAGTTTGTAAAAAACTACATTATCAGCAATATGGTATTGCAGATGTCAATCTTTGTTCAAATTTTCAATAATTTGTTTTTTAGTGGAAACAGGTTTTTGAACACTGAGTATCTGTGATGTACGTATCTACAGCTTGTCTAGACAGATAGAGTTTGTAGATTTTAAAATATGGTATGGTCAGCATACTTGTAGACTAGGAACGATAGATTAAAACAATTGTTGAAAAAAATATAGTGACTTAAACGCTGTTTTATTTTTTTTTGTCTTGCTGAATTGCAGTCTATATATTTTGTAATTAAATCAATTTAAACCTGAGTTTTTTTTTGTAAAATTAGCCTGTAAATTCATGAAAATTGGCATGCAATACAGAGACAGGATTTGTTTAGGGTAATAATATGTTCTGTTAACGTTTACTTGTGTCTTATTTTGTTGCTGTCCCAATTTGTACATCTAATCCTTCATGACTAATTTATAAGGTTACTGAATCCAGAAATTAGTTATTTTAATAGAAATGTGATACTAACAAAATGAAGTAATACAATTAAATAAAGAAATAATGGTTACTCACTATTGGCTGAAAAAAGAAAATAAAGCAAAATGTTATTCCTAGAAAATATATCAAATGCTTTAAAATCATGGTAATTATAAATAATTTAAAGATAGCAATTTTTGTTTGTTTTCAGTGGGATTTCCAGAGAACGGAAACAAAAGAAAATTCTCTTTTCTTATGATAGAGTCGAGAAAGTCAATAATAAAAAAAATACCGGTGACGATACCGATCAAAAGTTATTTCTAAATGATAATTGTTCATTTTAAAGAAATTGTTTGTTAAACTGTGTTATAAGAAATCTACATGCAAATATACGATGTTTTATGTTCAGTATCTCGAGATAATCGCTTTAGAAGCTTTATTGATGAAAATGGGCAAAAACCATGTACATACAAAATCGAAAAACCTTTCTGGTCACCAATTTTCTGAGGGTTCCAAAAAGTTCTTAGCATGTTACAATTTCCGAACTTATGCTTATGTTTACACACTTACGTTATTGAGCAAACCGGTTTGCTCTTGTCACATTTACATACAATAAAATTTTCGTGAATATAAACATTTAAAAGTACGGGCTAAAAATTAAAGAAAACTATTTTTTTATAAAGTAGGTATCTTTCTACTATTTTGTATACCATTCTAAGAAAAGGATATTCTCGAATTTTGTGCAAGTATTTATGGTCCAATCTTTGCTGCATATCAATTGGTTCCTTTAGGATTTTATTCCTGCCTTTCTCTTATCTAGATGTATGGATGGTCCAGACCATATAAGTATATGGACCGTATGCGTACAGTCTGGATCGTATTCGTACTTTTTCAAAATACGCATACGGTCTGACTGCACGCGTACGGTCTGCCTAATATTAAGAAGTTAGTCAAGTTTATTAGATTTACATGTACATTACAGATCAACATAACTTTAATTTCAAATTAATATAAAAATTTCAATTGTGTAATTGAAAATTAATATTTTAACTATTCAAATTAGTCACGATAGTTTACTATGTCATTCTACTATTCAACAAGTCAGTAATACTAATACATTAATTGAATTATGCTCACTGAAATGATGTTATCGGAAGTAAACATATTTAGTGGAAAGACAATGTTTTTAGAATATTTTGGAACTTTACAAAAAAATGCAAAGGAGTAGGTCCGGTAAGGGCCGATTTTGGCCTCAAATTTCAGGACATCTGACGAAAGATTTTAGACACTTTTTAAACACTTAAGTGTCTATTTCAGTTGATTCAATTAGTTTATGTGAAAGATTTTAACCGATTAAGTAATTAAAAACGCTCCGATTCAAGGCTTAATATGAAAAATCTATCAAATATGCCAAAAAAGATCACTTTTCAGATGGGTTTTGTCGAAAATGAAAGTGGCCGCATCCGTGTTCATCCTCAACCTTTATACATGTTATGTATTATCATCAAATACAACTTACATTTCAATATAAAGAATGAACAAAAATGCAGCCACTTTCATTTCAGACGGAAACCATCTAAAATTTAACTTAAATGTTAAAAATATTAAAATTTCTGTAATTTAGCCTGACTTAATGATGTTAGCACCCGATATATGTGCATTGTATTGTCAAAAACAGCCCATATTTATGAAGCAGAAGAATTCTACTTTCCAATAAATAACTTGACGTTTACATTTGAACAATTTTGTAGAACTACTATATTTTGGGCCCAAAAGGGGGTCTAATTGGGCCTACTCCTTTAAAGGAACATACATTAAAAAAACATCTCATTGTAAAAAATATTACGTTCCTTGTGGTAGATAGTAAGTGTTACATTGGGCCAGAGTACAAAAATAGGATTCAGACATATAATTAAACAAATATTTAATTTCAATTGTTCGCTATTCACTTTATTTATCTAATTGTAATAATAACAATTTGTAGAACTTAAGAAAGATTTTGATAAATGTTTGTTTAAATTAAACCAATACGATCCCAAAACATGTATGATCTGCTCGTACTAGACCGTACGAGTATACTCAAACAGTCCTACCGTACTCGTACGGTCCAAATACTGATATGGTTTGGAACATGTATATACGAAAAATAAGCATGTTTCAGAGAGGTATACAGACAGTAAAAAATAAATAATTTAAGTTGGTATATCAGATATTCATTCGCATATATTTTTGTAGCAACATTCTAAACCAGTTTTAAACCAAGCTTCTATAGCCTGCTGTACTAGTTCTTGTCGTTTGATACTTAATGAGGAAAACGATAACATTGAGTGGAAGTTCTGTTTTTTATACCAATTTTTTTTTTTACTATTTACGAGAACATTTTCTCGGGAATCCATAATTAGAGTCCTTGCTAAAATGGGACAAACATTAAGAAGATCTAGTTTCAACTGTTTAAAGGGGAGGTAGTATTTTGTCACTAGATTTCTCACTGTTTTGAACATATTCTTTCATTGTTCTCTGTATAAAATAATAATATAATATAATAAGTAATATAAATAAAAAGCCCATTTTAGAAAAAAAAAATATAAGACTAATGTAACAGACACCGAAACATTAAATTGTAAGACATAAAAACAGACATGTTAGCTAGAAAGCCAGGGTTAATCCATCATTTTCTACATATGGAAATGCCTGTAACAAACCAAGAATATGATATTTGTTTTCCATTCGTTTGACATGTTTGAGATCTTGATTTTGACTTTCCGTTATGAATTTTCTGTTTTTTGTTATTTTTTTTTACATTTTAACCAAAAATATGCAAAAACAGCATATATAAGACAATCATTTTCTCACATAAGCTAACGTATCTATACATGCACCATAAAAACTCTTAGAAAAAATCAAACTGAAATGTCCCTAATCAAATAGTAAAATCAAGCAAATCAAACACGTAAAACGAATGAATAACAACTGTCATATTCCTTTCATGCATCTAAAGTAGAAAATGATAGATAAAACTAGTGTTATAGCCAGCTAAACCTCTCACTTGTATTGAAGTCGCATAAAATTTTTATAAGTTTTCTTGCGTCAAAAGCGTTTTCTGAGTTTAATTTCATAAGGAACACATTTAATTATAAGAAAATCAAGTAGGTGTAAATGTGTATCTTCCTACGAAGAATGTCATAATAGTGTATCGAAGCACTGTCTTCTGAGAAATGCTATTCTAGAGGGTTTGAGTTGGTTTATTTTAAGTTTTCTATAATTAAGAGGCTGTTGTAATGCAATAAGCTATTTTTTTGTTTACGTTGTCGTCTGTCTTTTTCAGTTACTAGTAGATGTTTTTATCCGATTCTTTAAAATGTCTAAAATTTTCTTTACGTAAAAAACGTTCAATATCAAAAATGCACAAAAATCGTTTACTTACATGGTACTACAGCTGTAATTAAAAACATTTGTATTGTTATAAAACAAAAATATTAAATGCAAACAACAAACCTATTCATCAATAAACCATCACCAAATGATCATGTAAAATATAATTTAAAAAAGTGCAAATAGAGGAGCAACAATGCATGATGCGTTTTTTTAAAAATATTTCTTGCGTTTGCCTCGACAAATAAAGGCAACAGTAGTATACCACTGTTCAAAATTCATAAATCGATTGAGTTAAAAACCAAATCCTGGATACAAAATTAAACTGAGGTAAACACATGAAATATAAGCAGAGAACGACGACACAACAGAAACACAACATCAACATGTAACAAAATTGTTTGTGAGGTGGTTCTAATATAAAGGTTTTGCAGTATATTTGCAATTCGCATCAATATAAGGGATCTTTAACACATAAAAATTAACATCGCGTTTTTTAAACGTAATTAGTAACGACAATTTCAACTATCATAAGCAGCAAATCAAATGAAACCAAAACGTTATAAGTATCATGTGTCCGACGCATTTTCTAGATTACATTTTTTAAAACCAATGATGTATATAAACCGAAACAATCAAAAGAGCTATATATCCAAAAAGGACATAAAAATGCAAAATCCACCTAAGGTCAGGTTTGCCCGATGGAGTTAAAACCTTAGTTTCTTTATAATTTATTAACGGGCAATTTTAGAAAGGTTCATTATAAATCATGTCAATACCGAAGTACTGACTACTGAGATGATGGTACCTGAGTGAACACACTTGAACACTTGAACTTAAATTCTAAAAGGATGTAAGATCAGTTGTGATCTCACACGATAATTGGATGACGAAAGATCATCGATATATCGGAATGTGAAATTGGAAGATTGTCACACATTTGGTTGTATTGTTATTTTTGTTTTGAACGAGTTCTCCTTGAAAAGAAGACAGATAAAAGGAATAAGAACATATGAGTTTAATATATCTGTTTCAATGATGCATGTTTATTAGAATAATCTATAGACACTTAGTTCCCATACCTAGCTGGTTTGTTGGGATTTGCACAAAATTACTACAACTAATATATTTTCATGAATATGGATAATTGATGATCGTTTTCTTGCATTCAACCATAAAATATACTGTTTTTTGCTAAAATGTAATTGTCGTCTTCAATAAAAAAAAAAAAAAAAAAAACACAACATCAAGCAAAAGCAATTGACAAAGTTGTGTCAACTCACCAATATTCTGGAAACTAGCTGAATGTAATTGAAAAAAATATAAACTAAACATTCAATTAACAAAATGGCACAGCTCTATGTGAATAAAAACCATTAAATTATTATGTAATACATTCCTTTTGTTTGTATATAATGGAACATTTAAAGTGTGTTTCAGTTTCCGTTTGAAAACTGTATATGACATATAGAAATTTGTTGACAAGTTTGAGTTATTTTTATTTTTTAAGTTTGTTTCAAAAGTATTTGACAAAACTTTTAGGAATATTGGTCTTCAATGCTCTTCAACTTTGTACCCGATTTGGCCTTTTTAATTTTTTTTAGATTCGAACGTCACTGATGAGTCTTTTGTAGACGAAACTCGTCTGGCGTTAGTACGAAATTCAATCCTTGTATCTATGATGAGTTTATTGTATATGTTACAGGCATTTTCTAAATTTAAGCATTTTATATAATGCCTGAAAATTTTAGACATTCTCTAAAATACATGCAAGATTCAGTCGTTATACATAATGACTAATTTTTGTAGGCATTTTACAAAATGCCTGGAAAAATTGACATTTTTTAAAATGCCTGGAAAAATTGACATTTTTTAAAATGCCTGGAAAAATTGACATTTTTTAAAATGCCTGAAATTATTTTAAAGAATGAAATATAAAAAATAAAAACAATTGAAGCTTTGAACACTTAAACAGTTTTATTTATGATAATTATTACTGAATTAAATAATTGTCGAGTTTTAAGAGTTTTAATAATCAAGAAGAAATTTTACCGAATTATTCCAAAAAAATTGACAATTATTTATCATTTCTCAAAATATTTGGATGACAGAACTGTTACCCAATATTTGCCCTGAACTTTTATAAATACATAATTGTTTTGCGTAAAATCTGGTTTAAGCACTTCAACCATATTTGAAGAAACCGGAATCATCACACATTTAGCTCTTTCATTACCTTTACTGACAAAACACTTAACATTCGACAGCATTGTGTTTCGCAATAAGCAATTGTCAATTGATCCCTTATGGAGTTATTGCCCTTTATAGTAAATTTTAAATTAAAAACAAATTTAATCTTTAGCACAAATAAATTCAAACCTAGCCACAATTTGCAATAGGCTATCTTGATTGAAAAATATATACGACGATACTACCAACCATATCTTTGTTTCACATCAAAACAAAGCCTTGTATGGCAAAACCCATATTGTAGAGGGGAATTTGTTTCGATGTGGGGGTATAAATATTAAAATGCTAATTATTTCTGAATTGGAATATTAAACATGTGAAATATTTTCATATGTTAGTAAAATGCAATACTTTCTTCACGTTTAGAATTCATACAATTTTTTTTTATTGATAGCTGTTCTGCAGGTGGTGTTCTCTGTCCCTATCAATAATAATTCCATTTCAATTGCAAGCGGCAGTTGAAATGTTTGTCCTTTATCCGGGTCAATCGCCTACAGAAATAACCCATATGAATTATAACCGAATTGTCCAAGTCTATAAATGCATGACATATTTGCTAATGAAAGCAAACAGTTAATTAAAAAAAAAAATTCTCTGCTTCATATATTTCATTTTAATTTACGGTTTTGAATCCAGAGTTTCTTAAATTTCTATTGTAAATTTTGTTCTATTGATAGAACAATTTGTCCTTCTGCCATTTTAACAAAATAATCACAAATTCACTACTGGTATATGAAATACAGAGTGAGAATGATAAAGTTCTACTAAAAAGTACACATCATATGACATACAAACCTTCCTAGCTGGTTTTTGGAAAATGAATTAATTCTACCGAACCGTTAGATATTTTCTTTGCAAGATTTTGTGTGTTTGTCCACTTTTGTCAATGATAACCTTCTTCTACAAATTGCCTGAAACTGAACAGGCAATTTGTTGAATTTTGTTTCAAAATTTCAGTCATTTTACAAAATGACTGCATATTTTTAGTCATTTTGTATAATGCCTGTCAAGGTTAGGCATTTTATGAATTACCTGAAAATTCAGTCATTTTACAAAATGCCTAAATTTGGAAAATGCCTGTAACATATACATATATATATATTTTTGTTTTGTTGGGAAATAAAATATGAAACCTATATCGTAGAAATATAAGAGCAACACCATTATTAAATAAGTGAAATTATCTAAGAGCATTTAAAAATATAACGAAAACCACTGAAATATTTTTTTTTTAGAAAAAGGGGTGTGCATTTCCAAACTACTTGTATCCTACATCCTAAATTTAATGATCACACCAAATATATATATATATATATATATAAAAAAATAACATACTGTCTTTAACATGTTTAAGGTTATGAAATATTGACCTTTTCTTTCATTTGACAATTTAAACTATGACAATGAAATAAAAAAAAAACAAGACACATATTAGTCCTTTTGGTTAACTTTTGATTCTGATAAATACAATAGTCCTTACTTTGCCACTTTAGACACCTATTAACTCATGTAAGGTTATAAAGATCAAACAGAGTCAACAGTATCTATTACTCCTTCACTCAAGTAATCAACAACTTGGCCGTGCAGAAATGCCACCTGTTGTCTATATATTGATGAACTTTTAGTTCGATAATTGGTATTTTTGAAAAGGTATTGTGAATACATAGTTTATAACTTGCAACTTTTATTACATTGACAAGAAACCCTATTTTCATATCTTGTCATGATACACGTACGTCACGTACATGTTAAACAAAAACAATATTCATCCTTGCCTCAATAAAAATACTTTTATTAGCTAGACTATGATGTATTGATCTTTAATTTTTTCTCGTTCCTTCATACAGGAACATTATTTTACGTTGAAAACTTCATGTGGAATTACTCAAACATCATCCCCCTTTCTTGATTAAAACACATTATTAATACACGTCCCTTCTGAAACGTATTTTTTTCGTTTGTTATATTGGTATACATAAAATGATAAAGAATTGAGCTTTGAAGGGGTAGCGAACTGAATATACAGGTTTTTTTTTAAATTAGGATCAGTCGAAGTTCATTATTAATCAACGTTTAGATCACTGAATGTAACAACATACTAAATAAAGTTGCATGGGCGCAGCCATTTGTGAAGGGAACATGACACAGTGATGAAAATACTTTGGACCTTCAATGCTCTTCAACTTTGAACTTGTTTGACTTTATAAATATTTTGATATGAGCGTCACTGATGAGTCTTACCAAATTAAAAAAATTCGTCGGTAACAATATTGTAGACCCATTTACCCAAATTTAAAACAACCCACAACTGGATGCATAAAAACTACCAAAGGTACCAGACTTATAGTAGGCATGCCAGAAGAGAGTTTTTTTTTCTACACAAGGCTCATGAATTGCGCTCAGATCAAAACAATGCAATTTTTTACACAAAATGTGAGCATAAAAAAATAGAACATAGTTTGAAAAGTTCTAACAAAATCCAAAAAAAAAAACCACCGATTTAATTTCCTTCAAAAATTAACTTTTTATACATGTAAACTAAGTAATTAATCTATATATATGTAGAAGTACATATTCTATAGTATGATGGCTTCTGTAAAAATGTTACTTACGACAACGTATTGCTTTCAATGGAAGTTTCAGCTCCAGATGATTATTCACTGTAAACACATGGTTTGTCCTACTAGATGCAATTGTATTCAATTCGACCAGGTTAACATGACCTACACCAACAGCGAATGTATTGATATTTCTTTGGTGCAAACGTATAGCAGCGGCGTTAGTTAGATGTGGCTTATTCGAATTCCCGTCCGATATAACTATCAAAAAGTGAGGGACGTTACTTCTAGCTCCACTACCGGGGGAAAAGCTGTTCTGAACAACATAATCTATCGCCAAGTCAGTTCTTGTGCCACCGCTATGATAGTGAATGGAACGTATTCCTCTTGTAAGGTCGTTTATATTTGCATAATTATTCAATGTGAAGTGTTCAGTGACCTGTGTATTAAATGTTATAACTCCCATTTGAACATCATTAGGTCCTATGGTGTAATGTTTGGCAAACTCCGCAATGAAATTTAATTCTATATCAAAGTTATGTGTACCAATACTTCCACTTTCATCCAATAAAAATACTATATCTGCTGGATCGGACACACAGTCTAAATGGGAAAAGTTGTGTTAAGGATTCTCAATCTATAAAATCTAAAAAAAATAGTTATGCGAACAAATTTGTAAATTATGATAAAAATGAATTTCAAATAGAAACAATGGTGTCGATCACCTCCTTATTTAGATGTACAGTATACCTAAAACGTTTTTAATATGAAACAGGAATAGAAATTAGGTTGAAGACGACAATTACATTTTGGTTTTAAATTAACTTAAAAATTAGTATAAATTTAGATCTACTCACGTTTTGTAGCTGAAAAACAGAATTACGCAAAGATACATTCAATTGATTTTTCATAAAATGCAAATAAATGAAAATATCCATTTATAAATAATAGCCACTTTTCTGTGTTTACCTTCTTCAGGAACGCCCAAAACAAAACATGTGTAAGCCAGGATATATAGTTCTTTAATTTCAAAGATTGTGTGAATGATGAAATTAAAATACCAAAACATTGATTTTTGAATGCTGTTGCTAATCATGAAGTAACGGAAAGTTGCCGACAAATAGAGGCAACAGTCTGTTCAAAAGTCATAAAATTGTTAAAACACTTCGCTAACACAAAGTAGTAGTCCATATACGAATCATGCAAACATCAAAATTTAGGTTTACATCTTATGGAATGTTTAAATTGGTTGCCATAGTTATGTAGATGAAACGAACATTTTACTATCTTACTAGGACAGATAAGTCAGCTTTGAACCTTCATGATGAAGTAAATTTATAATAACGCTTTGGAAGCGTGAAATATCTTTTGGAAGCGTGCAATATATCACGTGTTTTTTTCTTTCTTTACTTTTGAAATAATTAACCCTGATGTATTCTGGTTTTATTTTATTTGGAGTTTATATTTCAGAATGTGCGTTTTTTATTAATTTGTTTATCAAATATAAAACTGTTGACTTGTTTCATTCGCCTTTCTAATGTATTTCGGCAAAATGAATGTGTATAAACATAGAGAAACTAATGCTACTCTTATAAAAGACAGATGCATGTGAGTAGGTTCATTCGTCTTATTTATACGAAATACGAAATACGAAATATTTTATTAAAGAAAGCTCAATTATGAACATAATCATTGATAGCATAGATACAACAAAGAATAACATTTAAACAATCTTAACTAAAATTAACACAGCACAAGTATCAAAGTATATGTGTTCCAAGGGGAGTAACTCTAGTGTAAAAAATATAAGTAATCATTTTATATTATAAGCAGCAAACAAAAAAATTCACACTTATATTCTAAGTAAAAAACACATGTTTATGTACTTAGCTATACTTTTACAAACATCAGTGTCTTCATTACCTAACAACCACATAAACTGAGAATCAATACTGGAATTAGTAATGTTTTTATTTAAAGATTTGTATAACTTTATTATATCCAGTTCATAGTTATGACTGGCTAGATATATATGAGCATCTAAGATGAAGCTCTGTAATAGAAATCAATTATCATTTCAAGTACACCTTTGTTTTACCATATTAAGCAAACAAACTAGCCAAACAGCCCCAAATTAAACCACATTTTTGGAATGATTATAGATTATATAACTTCAATGAATACTTTCAATCAAAATGAAGAATTGTATCAGATTTTTGTTTTCAGCTGACATATAAATTGTGCGTGGCATTTTTACCTCCACGTATGAAAAAGAAATATTTACCAACGGACTGACCACTGTATGAAATGGAGTACTCTATTACATGAAATTTCGATGTTAGATACAATTCTTTTAATAATTTTCATGGAAGATGTGTTTTCTTTACGTTCAAAGAAATCCTTCATCAACGTGTATACTTTCCGATCAGTCAGGTATTTTGATAGTTTGGTAGGGATATCTTTTCTGTTGTTTAATCCTACATTATAAAAGGCAGTAATTATTTCGATGTTTTATGGTTGTTTGTTTGTCGGCACCTCCTACTAAATAGTTTGTGAATAAATTAAATCCTCACAACCACTATTATGTGCAGACTTAAAAAAAGACGTGTTCTCCTTAACTAATGAAAAAAGTGAAAAATTTCTATTCGAAGGTTTTAATAATATGTCACAATTTTCACAAATGGAGCGTCTTTGAATAGAATTTTTAAATTTATCAAAAGAATCACAAAGTTGATTTCTCAATTCGGTTATTCTTATGTTTATAAACAATCTATGCAAAGTTCCGTTGACAGTATAGTTTCTTTTATATGCTTATATTTCTTTCTTTTCAGTTCTTTCTAAATTCGATTATTCTGATATTATAAACAATGTTCAAAAGGTATCTTTAAAATTATCGATTAAAAACTGGCTTGGTTTGTCGTAGTCATCTTTAATGGCATTCCAATAGTCATATATAGTGTCCTGATAAGTTATAGTTATTGACCTAGCAAGTCTGTATATATGGTTTAATCTGTAGGCTCTGGTGACCCTAATTAACCCTAACGACGTACCTGCCCCTCCCCGCATCCAAATTTTGTTTTCTATTATATTAATTTTTGAAGACATGTCTCGTCAAAGCAAAGTTTGATTGATCTGCTGTTTATCCCCCTTATCAAATTCGATCCTAGTCACTAAAAATGCATACTTATCTAATTAGTCGTAATTAAATCTATTGAGCACAAAACTAATCCAAGTCAGATTTTATTTATTTGTTTATTCTAAAATACATTCTTTTTTGGCAGAATTAAGTTACAAAACTATAATCTTTATCCGGTTTGACTGTGAAACACTGATTTATTAGTTACATTGATATTATAAAAGATTTCATTATATGCCCAACCCTTTGATTTGAAAACATATCATGTTTTATCATAAAATCGTCAAAAATGGTTTTTAGTCTCGCTATTATCGATAATATCTTTTGATTTTATGGAATTACACACCTTTCAAAATCCAGGGTCCGCTGCTAAAGGTCAGAGTACTTTTGAACTGTGCATTAAATCTGCGGTAGTTAATGCACATCTTTACTGTTCATTATCCAGATTATAGCACAGTATAAACAAAGAGATTTTACCAATGTCATGCGTTAATATCATTTAATTTATTTGTTAAGAATTTTTATATAATTTAACTGTATTAGAAGTTTAAGGGCTATATAGTTGCTCTTATAGTGGTCAGATTACGGTCATTTCTATAAATTTACTGTTAACAAAAGTATGAATTATACGAAATACTAAGGATTTTCTTATCTCAGGCGTAGATAACTCTTATTCGTATTTGGCACAACTTTTTGTACTTTTGGGTTCTCAATGCTCTACAACTTTTTACTTGTTTTTGGCTTTCTAACTATTTTGATCTGAGAGTCACTGCTGAGTCTTATGATTACGAAACGCGCGTCTGGTGTATTAATTTATCAGCCTGGTACATGTGATAACTATAACCAGTAGTCAGCACTTTGGTGTTGACATGAATATCAATTAAATGTATATGGTAATTTTTATAAATTTCCTGTTACAAAACTTTGAATTTTTCGAAAAAACTAAGGATTTTCTTATCCCAGGAATAGATTACCTTAGCCATATTTGGCAAAACGTTTTGGAATCTTGGGTTTCAATGCTCTTTAACTTTTGTATTTTTTTTGGGCTTTAAATGTTTTGATCTGAGCGTCACAGATGAGTCTAAAACGCGCGTCTGGCGTATTAAATTACAATCCTGGTACCTTTCATAACTATTATCATACTCTCTATTGTGTATACTATTATTTTCTTACTTGAAGATGCACATCCTGAATTACATATATCTGTATTACAGCATTTTCTTTCACAGCTTGTTCCGAGCTGGTCACACTTTTGAAGAAAACAATATTCATATGTACTTTCCAAAAATTAGATTAATAAAATAATTAAGCAATAAAAACATTATATCTACAATGGAGTACTAGTATTATTTAAAAATAGAAGCAGAAAAGGTACCAGAGGAACATTTAAACTCATAAGTCCTAAACGAACCGACAACGCCATGGCTAAAAAAGACAAACAGACAAACAATAGTACGCAAAATACTACAGAATGAACAATACAATCCCCCAAATCAAACTGGGGTTGATCTCAGGTGCTCCGTAAGGGTAAGCAGATCAACATGTTGCTTATGTAAGTACACATTTGGTAATAAGTCCAAATTCAGTAAGTCATATTCGGGAAAAGGGACATGATTGTATTTACGACATTAGGACAGTTGAACATGAAGCTTCTCATGGATAGAGTAGATGCAAAAGCTAATATTCTTATCCTTTTACAGTTAAGGTTCTATGTCTGCAGTCAACTATAGAGGAAAATATGGAAATTTTGCTATTTTCTTATCCCTATCTTAAGCATGGATAAACTGGCTTAAATGACTTTCACATAAACCAAATACATTAACTGGATTAACTGTCCAATAGCACTAATAAGGTGAACGTTATTTAATAATGGTGAAAAAAAAACGTATCTTGAAACGTTAATTTGCAGTGATGCAGTAGATAAAAGCTTAAACATGGCAATTGAAATATTGATAAATAATTAAAAAAAAGAATACATTTTTGTATTATTTTTTTTTGACAAACAGTGCAGCAATGCCTACAGTAACAAATTTAATGCATGAAACATATAGTTGACTTGCAGTATCATAAATAAATTACTATCGACAGATAAATATTAAAATAACAAAAATCAACTTCAACCATAATCGTTGTTTTTGTTATGTCATGCGTCTGTTCGAGTGGATTGTCAGTTTCATACATTTTTTATTTGACTCGGGTTGACTTCACTCGTTAATAGAATTGTTTTCATAAGGAAAAACATTTTATTCATAGACAATTTAATACATTACCACAAGCTTTTTCTTGCAAGAAGCAGCCCATTTCCTCTCATTAGATAAACCACTATGATATGTGTGTTCGTAAAAGCATAACTGAAATAAGAAAAAAAAAATGTGAATATGAAGAAACAAACATAAGCTCGACATGAAAAACAAAAGACAATTTTATTACCTCCCTAGTTTTCATGTCACTCAAAGAAAATCATCACAGATAAAGGGAATGAAATTATGTATCTTAAATCTTGAAAAACTGTTTATCACATGATAAGTTTTCTTTCTAACTGTTAACTACTTAATTAAAACAATAGATGAGAAAATCGGACCTCCGCTGTAGACCACATAACCATGTTATCTTCTATTGATATTTTTCATATTGTATTTCATACTACCCATGTATTATTTGTATATCATTGTTTGCATATCATTCTCTGTACTTTCGATTATACTTTTGATTATTTTTGTTTTCAGAGAATAATGTAAGTATTGTTGTTGTTATTGATGTTGATGTCACGAAGGAAATATTATTTGTAGACTAAAAATTATCAGTATTTAGAATTTAGAAAATTACATGATAAATAAAATTGAAAATGGAAATGGGAAATGTATCAAAGAGACAACAACCCGACCAAAGAGCAGATAACAGATAACAGCCGAAGGTCATCAATGGGTCTTTAAAGCAGCGTGAAAATTCCGCACCCGGAGGCGTGATTCTGCTGGCCACTAAACAAATATGTATACTAGTTCACGGATAATGGACGTCATACTAAACTCCAAAATATATAAAAGAAACTAAAATGAAAAATCAAACAAGTCTAACAATAGTTCATTATTCTAATAGGCTTAAAGTATACAATTCAAAAAGAAAACCACAAAAATACTGAACGCTGAGGAAAATTCAAAACGGAAAATCCCTAATCAAATGGCAAAATCAAATGATAAAACACATCAAACGAATGGACAACAACTGTCATATCCCTGATTGGTACAGGCATTTTCAAATGTAGAAAATGGTGGATTGAACCTGGTTTTATAGCACTAAACCTCTCACTTGTACGACAATCGCCTCGAATTCCATTACATTGACAACGATGCGTGAACAAAACAAAAAGACACAATAGGTAAAAATGTCACAAATAGGGGTACAACAGTAACACGAACCCTACCAAACATGGGTGAGTTCAGGTGTTCTGGAAGGGTAAGAAGATTCTGCTCCACATGTGTTGGTCATATTATTACAAAGCCGGTAAATAGTCTATTTCTGTTTGTCACATTAGTGAAAAGTGAACGGATTGTTGTTACGACATAAGGACTATATCCGATATCATCTGTATAACGGAAATTCCATAACGGTCAACCAACTCGTGATGGCGTCCGTAAATTTAAGAAGTGATGATTTCAACTTCATCATTTCCAACTCTTGGTTTAAAAAATGAAAAGGTCACAATTCGGAAGCTGAAATCATAACGTTGGTCGTAAAGTTAGCTTTCAAGTGCAGTTATTCCGCAAAAGGTGTTATACGAAACAATCCGTTTTAAAGACCGTACTTTGACCTATAATTGTTTACAATTTACACATTTTGACTTGGATGGAGAGTTTATTCATTGGCATTCATACCACATTATCTTATTTCTATAGAGGTAAACTTACCATTAAACATGTTATATGTTATATGCATTAGTGAATTATCTTTTACAACGTGTGGGATACTTTCGTGACTGCTATATATGATTTTACTACTTTTGATAATCTTAATTCTGATTTTTCTCGTACATCCATATATGGCTAAATATGATTCGAAGGTGAATTGTGTTTGAGTCAAATATATTAGTAATCAGATTTGTGTTTTTAGTTTTGGACTTTTTGGTTTCGCAATAAACTCCTGCACATCCTTTTCCATTTTTTTTTGAAGATTTTATGACCTAGCAACCCATCAGATTACTCAATATTCGCAATTTGTTATGTCTGGATTTATGAACAAACAATCAAGTTTCATTATTCAAATTTCGCAGTTAAACATTAGCCAATAATAGAAGCTAATACCAATTTGGCATCCCCGCATCTTTCAGACATTTGGCTTTCAGCAATCAGCAGTTATCGTCGTGCATGTTTCAAGTTAAAAAATCCCATTTGCGAATTTCAGAAAATTGTTTTGGGTTTTTTTTTAAATCGTGCTGTAAAAAGATCGCGTACATGTCCGTCCGTCGGATCAGGACGGTGTCTTACAAATTTTGAGGTTCACAAACAGAACAGATACTTGCCTTTTGTTGAAATCAGTATCATACATAAACCGGGAAACTGCGACAAAAGGAATTAACAAAAGAATACTTTACAGTGCCAGAGATAAAAAGCAAACAGGATCAAGCAACTCCTCCTAGAAAAAAGCCGCTAAACAAAAGAGGTATTCTGCTAGCTGTATTGCTGTCTCGATGACGTATACTAAATATCGCCATATTTTCATTCTTTTTTTTTCTAATTTCAGACTGTTGATTAATTATAAAATAAAATTCAATATGACCAAAACAAATTAAAAAAAAAAGAACGTACTTCATCACTACCGCACATCGTTATCGTGTTACATTTCTGTGCAGCCGGCAAAAATCCGCATGAATAACAAAGCAATTTTCCTGCATGTTGCAAAGCTGGAAAAAATCATTGCGTTAGATTAATATCAAAAGAAGGAGCCAACATTTCATTTTATCCTTGTCTCAAAAATCCAAAAGAAGTATACATCTATCAGATAAAGTTCAGGGCATGGTTTTCGATAGTATCATAAGATGTGTCATTTATAAGATGGCCATCTTATGACTTTAATCGAATATGTCATTGAGTGTATATCAAAGCTGTCTTAAGATTGTCATACCTATGATGCTCTTATGGCTGTCATAAGTGAACATATTATTTTGTTTGATTTTGAATAATGATAAAAAAAAAAAAATAACTCGATTATGTAAAAAGTATAATGTTTTGCTACTAAAAGGTCGACAACTCAACAACAAGAAAAGCTTAAATCGTGAAAATTGAGCTTACTTTCATTTAGCAAAAGGAAACAACGGACACTGTTTGGCAACCGCCCGCCCGCCCGCTTGCTCTACGTCCCTAAATCAATAACCGATTTTTATTTGCGAGTACTTCTTTTTAATATTAAAAGCATGAAATTATATAAATGTATGAAATGGAAGTAAAATCGGAGTTGATAATTTGATAAATTTTAATCGGTATATAATAAATCATGAACTTTGCATTTATGTATTATCATACATGAAATGTTATTCAATTGTGAATACTTTTAAGATTCGGTACACCGAGTACCTATTTCCCTTGCAAATGTATTAATAAAGTACTCAAAATGGAAATAAATAATAAATAATATATGTAATATATTTGTTACACAAAATCATGAGTAAGAGAAAGAGCCCAAGTTATACGTTGCTGGAGATTCAAATTTAATTGACGAAGTGTAGAAGAATAATTCTTAACTATTTAACAGACAGAGCAACACAAGTATTACTTTTATTGTAATGAACATTAAATTATGTATGAAAGTAAATAAAACTTGAATAATCATAAGACCATTATAAGTCATGTCGCGAAGTGTCTTGAATTTATGATTAAAGTTATGACAAAGCCAAACTTAAAACACTTTCGAAAACATGTCTTACGACTATAACATATCACAATGCACCAGACAGAATAATCTTTAATTTATCAAAATATTATTATGATTTTGAGAGCAGATTGAAATAAACAATACGAGCTGCTGGTAACATTCATACTGTTTTAAATGTTCAACAAATATTGAAATTGAAAATATAACTTGATTTGTTTGATAGTGTTTATCCTCTGTCTTCAGTGTTCTCCTCTAAATTGAACTGTAACATATTTATATCATTCATCTCTCTTTTTATATCAATAATCTTATATACTGTTCGATAGTTTGAGTCAGGTTCCTTTGAAATCTCCCTTTTCTATATAAGAGCTAATGACAATCTACTTTCCAAAATATATAGATACAGTGAAAGCTGTTTAAACCGAACCTCTTTGGGACTCTAAACTTTGTTCGGTTTTGGCCGATTTTTGGTTTTATCAGGTTAACAACGCATACAATTTGATATGACGGGGCTTAAGAATATGTTTGGTTTATACAGGTTTTCGGTTTATGCAGGATTTGGTTTAGCCAGGTTTCACTGTACTAAATTTTAAAAAATCAGCGTCAACTTACGTTTCGAGCCACATTTAGAATCTGCATTACAGAGATCACTTTGACAGCATGCTTCACATACAACTGTAGGGTTAAAACTGTCTTCAAAAGTTTGATTAAATGAACTTTTGTCTATCTCCTTACTTTCTCTTTTCCCAACCTGATTTATGGCTACACAAACCTTGAAATGAAGAGCACGATTTATGTATGAATAATTACATTACATGTATTTTTCATTACAAGACGGTTTTTTTAATTGGCTAACAGCAAGCTCGAGTCATTCTGAAATCAACATTCATTCCAAAAGAAATGTAACATTCATGATGACGCGAGCTTCCAGAATAAATTGTACAGCTTAAATAAATAAAAACTTGATAGAAATCGTGATTTCCTGACAAAAAAATGTAATTATAAGTTTTGAATGCTTCTGTGGGTAATTTAATAGGGTTGAAAAAGCGGCATGCGTACATTTTTAGAATTTTGTGAAGTAGAAAAATAGAATCTATTCATATAATTACAGAAATTAGTGTCTGGATGGGGTTATCATATACTACTTGTTTTTATGATAGAGAATAATTTCAACTACAGAAAAATGGTCAAAAAATAGAAAAATGGCAACAACAAAAAAATAGAGAAAAAAAAGGCAAATCAAAATAGTCAATAATGGAGGTGTTAAATTATGGAAATTAGAGAATAATGGACCATGAAAATAAAAAAAAAACAAGTAATGGTTCTCCCATTCATACATAGTAATGATTCAAAAAGTAGTTTTAAACAGTTTTGATTTTTTTAAAATAACTGTAAAACACAGTAAATAGTTATCAAAGGTACCAGGTTTATGATTTTATACGCCAGACGCGCGTTTTGTCTACATAAGACTAATCAGTGACGCGCTCAGATCAAAATAGATATAAAGCCAAAGAAGTACAAAGTTGAAGAGCATTGAGGATCCGAAGTTCCAAAAAGTCTGCAAATACGACTAAGGTAATTTATTCCTGGAATAAGAAAATCCTTAGTTTTCGAAAAGTTCAAAGTTTTGTAACAGGAAATATATAAAAATGACCAAATAATTAATTTTCATGTCAACACCGAAGTGCTGACTACTGGGCCTAGTGATACCCTCGGGGAAGAAACGTCCACCTGCAGTGGCATCGACCCAGTGGTGTAAATATTTATCAAAGGTATCAGGATTATAATTTTATACGCCAGACGCGCGTTTTAAGAACTTTGTGAATTAGAAAAATAGAATATACTCATATCATTTCCCAAATTAGTGTCTGGATGGGGTTAACATATAATATTTAATTTTATGACAGAGAAAAGTGTGAACTATAGACAAATGGCAAAAATCTGGAAAAATGCCCCCCTCCCCCCCAAAAAAAATAGAGAAAAAAAAAGGCAAAAACAAAATAGTCAATAATGGAGGTGTTAAATTATGGAAATTAGAGAATAATGAACCATATAAATAAAGAACAAAGCAATAGTTCTCCCATCCATACATAGTAATGATTCAAAAAGTAGTTTTAAACAGTTTTGATCTTTTTAGATTATCTCTAAAACACAGTAAATAGTTATCAAAGGTACCAGGATTATAATTTTATACGCCAGACGCGCGTTTCGTCTACATAAGACTCATCAGTGACGCTCAGATCAAAATAGTTATAAAGCCAAAGAAGTACAAAGTTAAAGAGCATTAAGGACCCAAAATTCCAAAAAGTTGTGCCAAATACGACTTAGGTACTAAGTAATCTCTTCCTGGGATAAGAAAATCCTTAGTTTTTCGAAAATTTAAAGTTTTGTAATAGAAAATTTATAAAAATGACAAAACAATTAATATTCATGTCAACACCGAAGTGCTGACTACTGGGGTGGTGATACCTTCGGGAAAGAAACGTCCACCAGCAGTGGCATCGACCCAGTGGTGTAAATAGTTATCAAAGGTACCAGGATTATTATTTAATACGCCAGACGCGTGTTTTGTCTATATAAGACTCATCAGTGACGCTCAGATCAAAATAGTTATAAAGCCAACTAAGAACAAACTTGGAGAGCACCGAGGACCCAAAATGCCAAAAAAATTTGTACCAAATACGACTAAGGTTATCTATTCCTGGGTTAAGAAATACCTTAGTTTTTCGAAAAATTCAAAGTTTTGTAACAGGAAATTTATAAAAATGACCAAATAATTAATATTCATGTAAACACCGAAGTGCTGACTACTGGGCTGTTGATACCCTCAGGGACGAAACGTCCACCAGCAGTGGCATCGACCTAGTGGTGTAAATAGTTATCAAAGGTACCAGGATTATAATTTCATACGCCAGACGCGCGTTTTGTCTACATTAGACTCATTAGTGACGCTCAGATCAAAATAGTTATAAAGCCAAAGGAGAACAAACTTGAAGAGCATCGAGGACCCAAAATTCCAAAAAGTTGTGCCAAATACAGCTAAGGTAGTCTATTCCTGGGATAAGAAAATCCTAAGTAAAACTATTTACGATTTTTTTTTTAATTTCATGATGTAAAAAAACAATCAGGTAGGGCAAAACAATACAATTGAAAGGTAAAGACGGGGCATCGCAATTGATATATAAATGTACAACAATGCAGGTGAGTCGGAACCACAACGAAAAAAAGTGGCAAAAACAGATAAAAACCATAGTACACGGATGCCTGACTCACACTATTATTTTCGATGTTCAGTGGACCATGACATTGGGGTAGAACATTATATTTTGCTTTTAAAATAGAAAGATCATATCATAGGGAACATACGTACTAAGAATTTATCTTCATTAAAAATTACCTTTACCAAAAACTTTAACCTGAAACTCGCACTATAATTTTCGATGTTCAGTGGACCATGCAATTGGGGTAGAACATTATATTTTGCTTTTAAAATAGAAAGATCATATCATAGGGAACATACGTACTAAGAATTTATCTTCATTAAAAATTACCTTTACCAAAAACTTTAACCTGAAACTCGCACTATCATTTTCTATGTTCAGGAGACCGTCAAATTGGAGCAAAAAATTATATTTTGGTTTAAAAATAGAAAGATCATATCATAGGGAACATGTGTACTAAGTTTTAAGTTGATTGGATTTCAACTTCATCAAAAATGACCTTGTCCAAAAACTTTAACCTGAAACTCGCACTATCATTTTCTATGTTCAGTGGACCGTCAAATTGGGGTCCAAAATCTAATTTGGCATTTAAATTTAAAAATAGGAAGAGCATATCATAGGGAACATGTGTACTAAGCTTTAAGATGATTGGATTTCAACTTCATCAAAAATTACCTTGACCAAAAACTTTAACCTGAAACTCGCACTATCATATTCTATGTTGAGTGGACCGTCAAATTTGGGTCAAAATTCTAATTTGGCATTTAAATTAGAAAGATCATTTCATAGGGAACATGTACTGTGGATTCATTTATTTTCGTGGGTACCAATTTTCGTGGATTAAAGAAAACTTGCATGTTCGTGGATATTTAATTTCGTTGTTTTGCCGAAATCTGCATACAAACCTTCAGAAAATTTATTATTCGTCGAACATTTAATTTCGTGGTTAGACTCTACCCACGAAAGCCACGAAAATTGGTATCCAACGAATAATTATGAATCCACAGTATACTTAAGTTCATGTTGTTTGGATTTCAACTTCATAAAAAAATAACTTGACCAAAACTTTAACCTGAAGCGGGACAGACGGACGTACGAACGGACGCACAGACCGTGAAACATAATGCCTATAAATGGGACATAATAGTGTTTTTTATAAAGCTACCTGATTATCTTTACAGCCGACATTGAAAAACGTATGACCATCATCTGTTAGATACTTTTGAACAAAACATTGCTGAAAGAATCAAATATTTTAGTATTAATAAATATAAATTTACATATAAAACCTCCCAGCAAACTCTTTTTTTTCTCGGTCAAATAAAGTAATTTTATAGCTTATTCACGAAATATCTTACCAATAACATATCTCGTAAAGTGTGCTATTCTTCTTTTTGTGAGAATAAATATTGTTAAAATGATATCACTAAAGTCAGATGTATCGTTTAGACAACTAACAAAGAAGTCCGTTCATTTCAGTTCTATGTACCGTCTTGAACTTCCAGTAGTAAAATGAAACCGTATGACCATCTCAAAGTGATATTTAGATGAACTCCAGGTGTAAAAATAAAACAGTTTTCTTTTCTTTGCATTTTCCCAAGTGTGTGTTGGAATATTGTGTCATCGACGATTATTTTCCATTCAAAATAATCAAGTATTTGAGTGACTACGAATAAGTTTTTTTTAATACGCGATACCGCTACATACAGGTCATGCTTTGTGTCACGTGACCATTTTTGCAAGAATCAATGAGTAATAATTACAATCATGGTTTGAAATAAAATTGACGTCAAATCTTCGGCGAAGGATAATTGAGAGCAAATGAGGCTTAACATCAGTTCTTATAAAAAGACAACATAAAAAGCATTAAAGATCTAAAAGACATTCGATAGATACCGAAGGGACAGTCAAATTCATTAGTAAAAAATGAACTGACAGTCAATTTTTTGTACATAAATTAGGCCGTTAGTTTTCTAGTTTGAATTGCTTTACATTTGTCATGTCGGGACCTTTCATAGATGACTATGCGAAATGGGCTTTGCTCATTGTTGAAGGTTGTACGGTAATCTATAGTTGTTAATATCTATGTCATTTGGTCTCTTGTAGAGAGTTGTCTCATTGGCAATCATACCACATCTTCTTTTTTTTATACTGACAAGAATATGGCCTAAAAAGGAAAAGACTTAAACACAAACACAAAGAAGAGTATACAACACCAAGACAAAGAAAATTAAAGACTGAGCAACTTGAACCCTACAAAAAAAACCGGGGCTAACTTCATGTGCTTTGGAAGGATAAACGATTAAGACAAATGTTTTAGACAAATGCTTTTTCTGTTGTCCTGAAGAAGAAACGTCATGGTTACGTTAAAGTGTTCAAACATTCTGCAAATCAAAGTAACAGCATATGTTTGTAAGCCAAGTTAGTAGTTGTTATATTTCAAAACGTGTTTTGTTTATAAACAAGCACGCTTATAAAACTGTTACTGTATCATATGGTGTGTATTGAAGATATAAAACATATATGCAAAAGAATCATAATAAGAATTTAAGCATATCACCGAGTATAACTTTATAGAATAGACGTACCTCATGATCTTGGCATCTGACCACGTGTGTACAACTTGTTGGGCTATCCATGTTGTTACATTTTAAGCACTCTGGTCCTCTAGCTGGAAACGGAAAGTAGACATGTTATGTCAGAAAACAAAGATTGCACAAAGCATGTTCAACGTACAATTTTGAATACAATATACAGACTGAAAATCTTATTATTTCTCGACGGATCATTATTATCAATTAATCACAAACTCCTTAAATCATTTACAGAAAAATTACCAATGGCCGACAAAATGAATTATGACTTTACCTTCTGTGTGCTTATATTGGTTAAAGATCACAACCAAAGCAAAACCTGTAAGACAAAAAGACTGTAATCTTACTAACAATCATTGGTATAACAAAGAATATCATAGATAATGTAGGAATTGCTTGCTCTCCATTTTTTATGCATTGTGCTCGAATAGCGTCTCTTTTTTGTGTGTGTATGTCATGATTTTGCTTGTTGTTATATTGTCTTTTGTTTTCTTATTTTGTTGTCCTTCCTAGTCTTTTATTTCTTTAGGCTTAATTTGTCTGATAACCATTATAGGTCTCTATTGTTCTGATTGAGATTGTGACACGGTGATGACTGTTGTACCCCTATTTTGAAAATTTTACCTTTTGTGTCTGTTCTATTCACGCGTCGTTATAAATATAATGGAATTTAGTGCGACTGTCGGACAGATAAGAGGTTTGGCGCTGTTGGACCAGGTTCAATCCACCATTTTCTACATTTGAGGATGTATGTGCTAAGACGGGAGTGTGACGGTTGGTGTTCATTCGTTTGGTGTGTTTTATCATTTGATTTTGGCATTTGATTAGGGACTTTCCGGTTTGAATTTTCCTCAGAGTTCAGTATTTGTGAGATTTCACTTTTTGCTCTTTCCATTTTCATCTCGTTATCCTGGTATCCATGATGAGATTTATTAACAAGGTTTATAATTTGGTTCGTCACTGATGAATCTTTTGTAGACAAAAAGTGCATCTGGTGCAAATACAAAATTTCAATCCTGGTATCTATGATGCGTTTATCATCAATATAATACTCATTAGTAACATCAGAATAAAATCTGTTGGAAGTCAAATTCTAAAATATTTTCAGAAAAAATTTCAAAAACAGAAACGGCGGTAATAGATAGAAATAGATATGACACAGATGTTGAAGAATGTGTGTGTGTACACAAAAAACAACATAGAAAACTTAAGACACGAATCCCATCAGAATTTGATTGTAATCTCAGGTGCTCCGAAAGGGTGAGCAGATTCTGTTCCATATATTTCACCTGTCGTGCTGCTTATGTAAGCTCAAACCTGGACATGAGTTTCATTTTGTAGATCGAATTCGGGGAAAATTAAATATTCAATAACGATCAACCAACTAGTGATGACATCTGTAAAAGTTACGAAAAGATCTTTTCAATTTCACCAATTGGAACTCTTACTTTAATAGCTTCCTTGTGAGCAGCAACCCTCTATCAAACAATACATGATAGAAAATACAAGCCCTGGAATATTGCATCAACCTTTGAGATATATACTCCGTATGCAGATTTACTATCATTACGTTAAAGTGGTCAAAATGGAATTTTCTAATGTGTACTCGAGTAAACCCGCTTCAACTCCGTTTAGTTAGTAGTAAACGGGCGTTTACATCAGATTTCACAAATTTATTTTTACATGCACTTGAAAGTAAACTCGAGTTTATTTTTCGCGTTAATTGGTTATGTAAATTATAGAATAAACTTCGTGTACATTTTTACATTTTTTAATTTTGTAAAAACGACTTTTATCTTTATATTTTGCGTATATGTGTTGAAACCCGTAACAATTCAAAAACACTTTTGATTGGAAATAAAAATTGCAAAATTAATTCCGATAAATTTGAATTGCAGGTTTTCTGTATATTCTTTTCAAAAGTTACATATGCATTTAAACCTTTTTCAGATCGTCTTAAACTTATGAATGTAAACTGAAAGTCTTGTTGGTTTTACAGTTACAGGGAAAATATCCTTTTGTACTTATATGCTATGATTAATTTCAATTAATTATGAGGTGTTATATCATTAACTGTAATCGCCAATATGTCAATCGAAAATAAACAGTTGGTCATTTTGATGTACCTTAACATGTGATTTGAGAGGTATGTGTATCTAAGATACGATGACAATCTGAGTTAACACGCGTTTATATAAAGAGTAAACATGGATTTACGCTTTACAAAAATAGAAAACGATCTTTTTCACGTAAACGCAGAAGTAAACTGGAAAGTAAAATTAATGCCTTTTACTCTTTCCAAAATTAGAAGACGCGCCTTTTTCGCGTTAACGCAGAGATAAACGCGACATTAAAACGACCGTCTACTTTTATGTCTACTGAAATTTCATAGTTAACGTTTACATGAAGTACACGCGGGCAAACGCCGCGTTAATTTTTTCCGCCCGTCGTCATGTAATGTTTGGTCGGCATCCAACTGTACCAATACATGGAAAGCTCACAACTGGAAAGCTGAAATCTTCTCTACTGTCTCAAAAATTTGCTTTCAACCCACTCAAATTGTAAATTTCTAGGTGTAAGTCAAGATATGAGAATAATTTAGCTGTATCTGTTGTATGCTTTATCTCAAGTTCTATGGAATAGATGAGTTAAACAAAGTCACCAAATTTTGAATAAAATAGTGAGAAACATAATCTATGTAGGATTAGTGAAGTTAAATAAACTCATCATAGATGCCAGGATTGAATTTTTTATTTACGCCAGACGCGCGATTCGTCTACAAAAGACTCATCAGTGACGCTCACATGAAAAAATGTTAAAAAGCTACATAAAGTACAAAGTTGAAGAGCATTGAAGACCAAAAATTCCTAAAAGTTTTGCCAAATACAGCTAAGGTGATCTATTCCTGAGGTAGAAAAGCCCTAGTATTTAAAAAAAACTCAAAGTTTTGTTAACAGATAATTTATAAAGGAAGAAACTTTTTTTCTTTCTTCCTAAGAAGTTCCTGATGGAAGTCAGTCAGTAAAAAACAGACGTTTGTTTCTCATTAAAGTTGAAAAATTCTGGTAGAAATTTCAACAAATGTCCCTCCAAACTCCATACACACACATAAGGCGAATGAACAGTATAGAAGGGACATGAGTACCTGTCTTACTAATTATAGCCTTGATAGTTTACAATTTATGACGGACTGTTGTCGGCACTAGAAATTTCTCTTATCATATGTGTTAGTCAAGTGACATCAAGCAAGCTCGTTGCTACACTTAAATAACAAACAATTGTATCACACACCGTTCAAAACTTGTCAGTTCTGCTGTACCTTGTGTTTTGCCCAGTTGTCAAATAGTAGCACGTTCTCGACCTTATTCAAACATACTTCGCATAACGAATACCGGTAATTGTGGAGATACAAAAATACCTTATCATAAACCCAGTAAAAGTCGTAAAATTGATAACTAGTAAATCATAATCCAAAGTTTTCATAAATCATGAACATCCAGCTCATTTCAATCGCCACTGGTAACGATGGGCAAGTCCTAAGTAGACAAGACACGCGTGTTTCGTACCAAATTATAAACCTCTTATCTATAAAGAATTTCTATTTACCATAATCAAATTTAAATCTAAGTAATTCGTTTGATGACAAGAACATATTTGACATAACTTCATTTTACATACGTTTTCATTGTCACGAAAAGATCATATTTATTTCTATTTTGTAAAGTTGACACAAACATCTTACTTACAAATGGTTTTTAATCCGATGCCCATAATCTTGTATATTCCTTGTCAGTGGAAAGTACTTACATTAGTACTAGGTCAGTGGTACCTGATCCTGACTTTAGGTTATCTGACAAGATATCTGACAAACATTTTATAATGCCATTGAACATGAATCTTAATAACTAGACTAAATCACAATCCTTGTAAATTCACGTAGGATGAATACTAAAATATATTCACAGGTTCAGATTATTGTATATGCTGTCAGAGGTACATGCATATTTTGTTGCGAAAAATGAGCCCGCTAAACTTGAAGTTCTACGGAAATTACGAAGTGAAATGTATTTGGAAATTTTTATTTATTTCAAATGAAAACATAATTATTTACAAATTTAATGTGCGCCCGTTCTTTAGCATCCTAAGTATTTTTGTAAATTATATAAATCATTTTTTTATAACAGCAGCTACACAAGGTCTTTAAATTTGAAAAAAAAAGTCTTTGAAAGTTTGATTAAAATCAGTGTCATTGTGCTAATCAACGTTTTTTCCATGACATTTAGGAAAAACTATGATAAAATAAAACATATTTTAATTTTTTTTAAATGTTTTACAGTATTTAACAACTAATATATCACAGCTAGATTAAGACATGATTATATTAAACGAGCATATCTAAATATTATTTTTTTCTTTCACTCGTTGCCCGGCAAGTATCTATAATATTAAGCAAGTACAATAAATCCATAGAATGTCAAGACCTTTGTAGGTATATGAAAATTAATATATTGTGAAATCATTGTACATGTATTAGAAATAAACTCATCATAGATACCAGGAATAATTTTGTATTTTTGCGAAATCAAATTTACAGATCTAACATTGTCGGGTTGATGTTTAGACGAGTTGTATATACATAATGTACACAGCCATGTATCACCATCATTGCTGGTGATCCGATGGATAAATCTGTTGTAGAGTTGTCACTGACTCAGACGTACTTATTAATATAATTATTTTCTGTGACTGTATCTTGCATTAATTTGTAGGATCCTTTACCATAGATAATTGATCTGATCTATAACAATAACATCTCCATGCCTTATATATCATGAACTGTAGTACGCCGCTAGATTAAAACTGACGAGAAGAAGTAACACACGGCCACCGAAGCTTTATAATTGTGAAGCCCAGGTGGTCGTGTGGTCTACCGGGACGGCTACAGTGCAGGCGATTTGATGTTTAGACGAGTTGTATACAAGTATATATATACATATATATAGTTACACTTCTTTTTTAAACTTTGAAATGCTATGTTGTTTCTATATTGGTTCCAATCATAAACAAGTATAGTTATACTAATTACACATTTATATATGTATATGTAAGAACTTCCAGTTTTACGCAATACATGATAAATGTATTCTTATCTGATCTAATAACAAGGTCGTCAAATTTTACCAGGAAGTTTACAGAGTGCATAGGAACAAGCAATGCAATACATAACAATCTGTTAAACAGATCATCAATAATAGACAGGAGTTTTTTTCAAAATCTTTTTTGACAACCAAGACAAAAAAAACCTAGCGTTTATTATTTAAAGTCGTTAATATACTTATTAAACACACAGCTGCTTTAATGTCACAGACAATAACGTAAACATGTCGAGGAGTGTTTAGTTCAGTGATTTTGTCATAATTTCATTTTGAGTTTTGGACATTATTAAGTTTAAAAGCATTTCGGAATAAAGAATAACAGTAAAACATCTCATCATAGATACTAGGTTAATAGTTTTGTACGACAGACGCTTTTCGTCTACAAAAATGTTTACATTTTATAAAATTTTCATTAAAAATAGGTTGAAAAGATAAATCTCGGGGGTTTGCATAAAACTTTAATGTTAATAAATGCTAGTTTTGTATTGGAACACGTAATGGTATGACACAAAATAACATTTGATGACGCCAGATTTAAAAGTTGTCACCGACGTGAGCTGTTTACAAATATAAAATTGTCATATAAAGCCTATTACACATGTTATCATTCATGAAATGCCTGTACCAAGTCAGGAATATGACAGTTGTTATCCATTCGTGTGTTGTGTTTGAGCTTTTGGTTTTGTCATTTTATTACGGAATTTCTGTTTTGAATTTCCTCTGAGTTCGGTAATTTTTGTTACTTTTTTTTTTTTCATTAACATTCCATGTCTAATATGTACTCTGGAGCCAATGACAAATATTGAACATTAAATAATATTAAGTAAAATTAGGGTTAAGCTAGTGCTCGTTATGGTTCATTAATAAAATCATTTTCGTTTACGAACAAATTGAATATGTGATGACAATTTACACACTCTTTACAAAAAAAAAAGTAAAATCACAAAAATACTGAACTCCTAGCAAAATCTAAAACGGAATGTCCATAATCAAATGGCAAAATCAAAGGCTCAAACATATCAAACGAATGAATCACAACTGTAATTTTCCTAACTTGGTACAGGCATTTTTAATGTATATTATTTTATAGCTAGCGAAACCACTCACTTGTATAACAGTCGCATAAAATTCCATTATATTGACAACGATGTGCTCATATATAATTTCGTATTTAGTGAGGTTGGATTGCTTTGTTATTGGCATTTGCCCGACATTTCTTTTGGTATTGTATGTTCTATAATTGATATTCAATAAACACTAACAAAGGTGGTTTATCAATTTTTCAGGTTTGTCAATATACCATGTCACAGGTTTTGCAGAATGTAATTGTCTCCCCTTTTTTCACTCAGAATCACGCAATTTTGGTAATACGGATGCCTTCTATATTGACGTGAACCGAGCATTATATATTTCGATTTTAATCATGACAATTTTATAGACACTAATCTCAACTATGTGAGTCACTTAATCTAATCATGTAAATTATCTCTATATTGTAATATGTTGTTGTCCCTGCAGATAAAGCCCCTAGCAACATCATATTACATAAACTGCTTGATAAATGACTTTTAACAAGAAAGCATTCAAAAGTTGGCAGTATCCATGAATCTCACTTTCCGTTATCTAGATTATGTTCTCGCACTTAAGAATTCAAAATTTGATGACTATGTTAAACTCATCTATCCCATTGAAATTGAGATAAAGGATACAACATATACAGTTAAGACAGCCTCATATCTCGACTAACATCTAGAAATTGGTACTGATAGTCGGTTGAAAACATAGCTTTACAACAAAAGAGATGATTTCAGCTTCCCAATTGTGATTTTCTTGATAGAGGGTTGCTGCTCACAAGGAAGCTATTAAACCAAGAGTTGCAAATGGTGAAGTTGAAATCATCCCTTCGTAAATTTTACGGACGCCATCACGAGTTGGTTGACCGTTATGGAATAACCGTATCACAAATGATATCGGATATGTTCCTTACGTCGTAACTACAATCCCCTTCCTTTTTCTGAATGTGACCAACCGAATTAGACTATTTAGCGGATTTGTTATCACATAAGCAACACGACGGGTGCCGCATGTGGAGCAGGATCTGCTTACCCTTCCGGAGCGCCTGAGATCACCCCTAGTTTTTTGGTGGGGTTCTTGTTGTTTAATTAGTTTTCTATGTTGTGTCGTGTGTGCTGTTGTTTGTTTGTCTTTTTCATTTTTAGCCATGGCGTTGTCAGTTTGTTTTAGATTTATGAGTTTGACTGTCCCTTTGGTATCTTTCGTGCCTCTTTTGTGAACTTCCCATTTCTATATATCAACATTCTAGCTGCAGCATCTGCACACAGAGTATATATATCCCAGTTGATACAATGTTGCAAGGCTTGTATTTCCTTGATAAATGGTTGCTGCTCAAAGTGAAGCTATTGTACCAAGAGTTCCAAGTGATGAAGTAGAAATAATCCCTTCATAAATTTCAGATGCCTTCAACAGTAAGTTGACTGCTACTGAAAATCTGTTTCTTTCAACTACAATCCCATCCCCATTTTCCCCCAAATGTGACCTACAGAATTTGACATATCACCATGTTTGAATCTTAGCTACACAACAGGTGCCAAATGTGAAGCAAATTGTAAAACAAAATATCATCAGGACCTATGAGCAATAGTTCTACAGCTCAACAATTTCTAACTGTAAACGAATAAAAAATAAACAATAAATATCTGGCGCTATTTTTATTCATGATTTGTTTTACAAACAAATATATAAAATAAAATAAATATTTAAATTATTTACAAGTAAAATCAAACAATTTATAACATTTATGATTATAATTACAATGCATTTTAAGACATGCTGCCTGTATTTACAATTTTTTTAAGAAGTGAAATCACATTTAAAGAAAATGCAGAAATTCGGGAGATTCTTTTTAAATCATAGCATTTCCTTTTTTTATAACTGAAAACAAAAACGAATGTATATTAAAATTAATAATGCAAAAAATCATAGCACACACTATAAATGACACGGAACTAAACCAAACAATGACAAAAGATCAACTGGTGATCGTATTAATGTAAAACATAAATATGCATGATGTAAAGATAATATTTTTTTAATATCATTTACATGGCTTGAAAAGTGGAAATGAGTACTTTAAAAAAAAACCAAGATGATGCTTGCAATAGGCTTGAATATAGTACAAGAAACATTTTGATCAAATTTTAAGTGTTGAAACACAACTTAAAATGGCCCTCTTCGAAACACATATACATGTATCATGTATATGAGGCTTACACAATATAGTTACGACTTATTCTATTATGTTGGCAAGTTTTTATTTTTTTTCCTTCCCTTTCAATTAACATTAAACTGAAGTTTTGCAAAGTTTAATAACAAAAGATAAAATGTGAAAATGAATGTCAATAAAACAAAAATGTACATGACAAATGCATTATCCAGTAAACAATTGATCTTAGTAAAGGTAGGACCAGTCTTATTGGTTTACTTCAAACTCATATCAACCACACATAAGTCATTAATATAAATGCATTTTTATATCATCATGGGATGAGCAGTGATAAGTTTCTGGAGTTTTCTATCTCCGAGTATGAAAATAACTAAGTTCACCAATCAAAGTTCTGATATAGGCACAATCCTACTAAGAGAACTAACATCTTGCAAGCTCTAGCTTGAAAACTGTAGAAAGAGTGAGTGTTGACTGGCTAGTGATTACAGTAGTAACTACTTAGAACATTCTGCCCCTGATTCTAAAAGAGAATAGAAAGGCCAAATGAACATTGGTCGATCAATATTTTCCCAGTGTGAGGGGCATATTAAATAATAAATCAAAGATTGAGATAATAAAGCTTCTATGATTGGTATCAATTACAATATATTTAAAATGAAGACTAGGACTGTCCCTAAGTGTGTCGTTTAGACAACTGCCTACAGCCAACAGTATAAGTTAACCCAAAAGTTATAACCGTCAGTAAAAATTACAGTGGATCATACAATAATACATCTTATTCATAGAGTATCTGATATATATGGAAAAGGCATGATTTATATCTAATATAGATCAATAAACATGGATTATTTCATACATGCCCCTAATTTTGTAAATAATTATTCCATTCTATTTCTGAACAAACCATACTAGGTTTGAAAAAAAAAAGAACCAGTTAAAACAAGTATTTTCTGCATGTCTGCATTGTTTCCATTTAAAATAGACCTGCGAAAAACCAATGAAAACAGATTGACTACTAAGTCAAGCTAAATAGATAAATTATGTTTCATTAGACAATATCTCTGATATAGATTATAATTAGACATAAGACATATGAAGATATGTCATTTAAAAACTTTAAATTCTACCTCTGAAAGAAATTCATCAATAGGAAGGCAATTATTCAATTCAGAAACGAACTGTCCAGCAAACAAACAAGTTTGTTTGAAAATTTGCTGTGTTGTCAAAACATACTTCATATTGAATTTTGAATTGACAGTTCAAGCATTTACCTATTTTAACTAACATATCACAGATAGCTATAAGATAAATCACATGGCAGGATAAACATGTCACATGACAGGCTATACATTAGTCACATGATATTTGGCCATTTGGAGATTATGTATAACACGATCAGCATCTAACTGTCTGAAATAAGCGTCATCATCGTCTCTAACTAACTGACTTTGTAAATCTTTTATTTCTTTTTCCATTTTCTTCCTCAATTCTTTCTTCATCCCTTCAAGCACCTATAAAATGGAAATTAATAAATATACAAAAATTATCATCATTTTTCAGCACACAGATTAGGAATTCATTCATTCTATAATTCATTTTAGTGAGTAGTATATTTATTTTATTCTAATGATTATGCTTTACTCAGATATAACTTTTCAATCAAAGACACCATTTTTGTCTGTATTTTAAAAAGAAAATTCAGTCTTTACTGTTTTAGCATGATATAACTTTGCAGATTTCTTCGAACAAAATCTATGACATACCACAAATATGATTTATAAATCAACTGCGAAAAACTATTACTTTTTGAAAAATATCTTTTATATCCATTTGAAATGTTTTCTTAGTTTGACATGACATGATGTAATATGTCACAGACACACATATAGTCTTCAAAGGTCTATTCAGAATTTATCAGAAGGATTTAAATCTTCTATAACATTAGTTATGTACAGCCATGAATCAAGATTCTGTTTGTACGCCTGGGCTTGATTTACAAGTTTTTGTAAGGTTTCAGCAAATAAAAATCAAAGATGGATTCATTGGAGTTTAATTATCCAATTGCAGCTAAACAAGGCAATATCACAGTGACAGCTATTTTAAACTTTTGAAAAAAAAAATATAAAAATGATGAATCAAAAATTCAAGTATCCTGATCAGTAAATGTAAAACTTACCTTTTGTTGAGCTTTATCTCTAACCATTATCTCCTTCCTTTCACTAGTTATATTTTCTGCTAACATATCAAACTGGTCACGGTAGCTGTTTTAAGGTTAAGGATCAATACAACTTTCACATCTGATAATAATCAATTATTTTTACACCTAAGATTGCAACTTTTTATTTGAAAATTATCATGTAGTTTTTACTGTTAATTGATTCAACAGCTTATATATGTATGTACAAAGAAAATTGAGTTTTTTTATTTGGTAGGTGTTCCACAAATAGAAAATTAAATTATAAAACAGGTAAATACATGATACACCAATTTCATGAATAAAATTGAGAATGGAAATGGAGAATGTGCCAAAGAGACAACAACCCGACCATAGAGCAGACAACAGCAGAAGGTCACCAACAGGTCTTCAATGCAACGAGAAATTCACGCACCCAGAGGAGTCCTTCAGCTGGCCCCTAAACAAATATTTTCCTAGTTCAGTGATAATGAACGCCATACTAAATGAAGTACATTACATAAATTACATCAATTACATAAATAAATAAAATAAACACCTGTGATAGATCCAGAACTTTTTATAAGGGGAGCCCACTAACTGACACAAAGGGAGACCCATTTCAGTCATGCTCAAGTGATTCCCTATATAGTCAACAAAATTCCCCCCCCCCCCAAAAAAAAAGAGGGGACAGCCCCCACCCCCTCTAGATCTGCCTATGAACCCACTTGAATAGTTGAAATTCAAACATCTTTTCCCTCATCTTCTATTCCCAATCGCAATCATTACAATACTGCCTTATCAAAAAAGAAGCCCTGGGCCTACCATGATCTTACTGATTTATTTAATTTTGTATAAGGATACTAATTTTCCAATGATTCGACTTCATTTCTTTGTTTAGTTGCTTGTTTGTCTCTCTGTTCTTTAGCATACTTCCTCAAATCTTTAATTCTGTCTTTTTGTATTTCCAATCCATCTTTGAATAACTTTCTGAAAATCTATAATTTTTTTGTAAAAACAAGGTTAATTTTTAATATTTTTGTCAAATACATATTTCAAGAATTATCAAAATATTAGACAGTAGCAATAAATAAATATTCCCTAAAAGATTGTTTTGAGAAAAATAAGTATAGAATAGTTCTTATTGCTTTACATGTAACACAAAAAAATGCACCAACAGAACTTAAATGTTAACCTTTTTTCAACACTTTGGTCAAGATATCAGGAAGAATTAAATGTGTTCCCAAAAACTTTGAATGTTTTTTGCTAGATAGCTGTCTCAATGAAAACAACAAACCTATCTTTTTATTTTTATATGAAATACTTTAATAGTAAAAAAAAAAAAATTTATTTGTTTGGATAATTTCCTTATTTAAACCTTATTCAAAAAACATGATTCTTTCTCTTCATACTAGTGATTTGAATAACAAAATAAATTGATCCTTAAATAACCAACCATTTCCTCTCTTGTTCTTCTCTTCATCATTTTAGACCTCATTCTGACTTGATAATCATCATAATACTTTCTAGATCTGGCGGACTGCATTCTTTGTTCATGGAAACCATTCCTGGTAGCTACTGTTTGTTTCTGTCTCTCTTGTATTTCTTTCTACAAATCAAATATTCAAATGAGGAACTGAATTCTTGAACGATAAATTTTCCATGTATATCTTTCTACAAACATTCAAAAAATGTACTGAATACGTGAACATTAAAGTTTACTTATACAATGTTTTATAAATTCTAATCAAATTCAACAAATTAGAAATGTAGCAAATATAAAGTTTGTTTTTTTTCTTCACAATACTAGCTTAACTTAACACAAGTTTTTCAGTTTACAAATATGCAAAATTCTTAAGAGCAACACTAATGAGCAATGAATTTCTTTTTATAATATATTTTTGGAGGTAAAATTGTTTGTAATAAACATTTAGAAAATCAGATGTGTAAAATGCCAAATTTATGGTACAATAAAGATATTATATTTATATAAAAATCACTATGCAATAAATAATTGAATTATGATAAAATCATATAATTTACTTCTCTGACTACTCTTAGTTAAAATTGTACTTACCATCCTTTGGCTATGTTCAATTTCTTTCTTCATAATATTAACCATTATTTCTTGTCTTCTTTGAGCTTCCTCTAACTGTAAATATACGATCACACTTATGAAAACTCAAATCTATTGGACTGGTTATTTGATAAGTCTCATGATATATGCTTGAAAAGTAGGTTAAGTTGTTCTTTCATTGAAATAGTATGCAATTTCATAATATACAAATGCATTCAAAATAAAGATAATTTTATTTCTTAATGGTCTAGAGAGTAAATATATCGTTCAAAACACACTGACAGATATTGAAAATATCCTAGCTATACAATCCAAGAATTAAGAGATTAAAATTATCACTTGTTTTCAAAAACGAAAATCTTTAACTATTTCTTTATTTACCAGGGATAACTTTCTCACAACAGTTTTTCAACATTTTCAAAATCTTAGTTTCAGGTCAGTCAATAATTGCCTGGTCGATGTCAAGCCCTGGAACCGTATATATTATATAAATAATTTCACATAAATACACATGTTCTACTGGTACTTACATCAGTTTTTGCTTTACTCTTTTTCCTTCTCATTTCCTGGTTTGCTCTGGTAACCTGTTCTATCTGATTTATACCCTTTCTCCACAGTTCATGCCAGGTATGCATTGACAAGTGTAGATGGGGAAATTCTTTTATCAACAGAGGTAAAATATCTTCATCATCTTTAATGTGCACTGTGTAAAGAAAAATGAGCTGTTTTAAAATATATATCTTATTGTACGGAGCTTTGTCTGACAGATGCAATAGTATAACATAATACAGTGTTTTCCTGGTCTATGGGCTCTCATGAAAAGGACTCAAAGTACAGAGAGGGTCTAATAATAAAGAAACAACTGTGCCGACACTAAAGGTCACCACAGGCGAACTATTATTTCACTTTGGAGAAGGCGTATAAAAACTTCCATCTTATACATAGAGGAGTATAGTGGAGATGGAAAACATTGATTGATTACTTGATGCTTAAATTACATAATGCAAGGGAAAAGACATAGCATTTGCAAATAAATAAATTTGGTGTATTTACTGTCTTCTGATTGGATAAAAGTATTAGTTTTATTTTCAATGTTGTCAATTTTTATGGCGACACGCCCACTCTGACGTTGTGTATTCATACGCCAACATGTGTGTACGTTGTTATTGTTAATATAAAGAATATAAAAAGTTCTTTGAGCCTTATTTTTGATAGAAATTTATTTATAATGAATGGCAATAATTTATTTTGAATTTATTGACCCATAAAATTAATTTTTGACTCTTCACATTTTACATAATCCGCTTCGCGGATTATTCAATGTGAAGAGTCAAAAATTAGTTTTATGGGTCAATAAATTCAAAATAAATAATAGCCATTCATTAAATATACCAGGAACAATGCAACAATGTAAATGATGTGCAATATTAAAATTGTTAATTGTTGTTTTTAAAAATTTACATGTAAATATTTAGTGATTAATTAACAATAAAATTACAATGATTACAAAATAAAGAAGGTTACTTATTATCTTGTCTGTTTGGTTTATAAAGTTGTTGAATGATTTTTTTATCTGACTGACAAAATATGTTATCCTATTAATCACAAGTTCTTTGAAATTACATATTTACAGTAAAGAAAAAAAGAAATGGTTGTTCTAAGAAAAGTATGTGTGTATAACTATCTTAAGGGAAGAAGGATGCCATTTTGGTATTAATCGAAAAAGGGACAAATGGATTCAAATGGCCTTAAACCTTTAAATAAACTGTAAAAACAAAGATATGTTCTTCCTTTGTAACCTAATTACTAATTTTAATTGTTGATGCAGAAAATGCCAGAAACAGCATGCCAAAGTCTTTCAGACAAAGCAAAACTACATAGGCAAACTGCAAGGTTGTGTTTCCTTTAATTTGTGTTAAAGGCAGTTCTAAGGTATTACCTAGATGTACTTACTTTGTGTTTTGCCAGGCGGTATCAGACCAGGTGATGTTTTCTTTTTAGCTTTAGAGCTGACCATATGTTTTCCTGCTGCAGGTTTCTTGCTGGCTCCTACAAATTATAATATACCGGTACTAGCTATATATAAATAACATAAACAAATTCTAATACCAATTCTTCTGATAAACTTTTATATCAAAGTAAATTGTATATTATGAAATACAGAGAATATTTACTGTCAAAAAAAAAAAGGAATACATCAGATACACAGCAGCACTAAAAAATCAATAAAACTTTGGTAAAATAGCATAACAAAAGTCACAGATGGACATCAGAAACCCAGCACTTTATAATTTCCACCAAACTGAGAAATTTTGTGCAGTCAAAACTCTAATTTGACATTAAATTAGAAAGTTCATATGCATGCGTACTAAGTTTCAATTTGATTGGACTTCAACTTCAGCAAAAACTACCTTGACCAAAACCTTTAACCTGACTTGTCCAAAAATCTTTAACCTGAAGCAGGACAGACAGACAGACGTACCAGTGAACGAATTAACAGATGCATAGACCAAAAAACATTATGCCCCCAGTTGAGCAGTTCCTCCATAACAAAATGTAACTTTATCTACTTACCTGTAGTTTTGGTCTTGGGTGCTATCTTCTTCTGAGGTGCTATCAAAACTTTTTTCTTAAATTCATTTTCCTTTAAAAAAAAAAAACAACACCTTTAAACATATTAAATGACATAAAACATATCTTGTCATCAAATTTTTAAATGTATATTGTTAATGTTTGATTCATGACATAATAATTTAAAAAAAAAGAAGAAAAAAAAAGGTGACAGCCAGGTCAATATTATAAAATATATATCAAAACAGCCTGCTTTCAACTGCTATTTCTTATCGGGACAGAATTTTATAAGCTTCCAACAGTTGTGTAGTAAATGTTGTCACCTTGCAGCACAATCACGGTATTTTCTTTGTTTAATTCTATGTGCATCCAAATGTTATGTCTTTTTTGGGTAATAAAACTATATTTCACCTGATTTAAGTTCAGAACAGTTCGACTTAACAGCTATGAAAATATAGTTTTAAGAGTGAAATAACAATTATATCACATCTTAAATAATCTTTGCTTAGATGTTTAATAATGATGTTGCTATATCTTTTTTTATTTGTTCCGTTGAAAGGCTTACACATTCTGTGCATTTATTTAAGAAATGACTGTAATTTTGTTTATGTTATTTCGAATAGACAGAAAAAATATTACAGTTATTTCTTATAATTCAATTCTTAATTCCATTTTAAACCGTAAAAAACCATGAAAAAAAAAATTGATGTAGTAACGGTCACATGACTAAAATATGTCTATGAGCTGATAAACAAAACAACGTCAGCCAATCAAAAGATGTGTTACATCAAAAATTAAATTATATAAAAATACTTACTGTTTGTTTTGCAGCTTTCCTATCCATATCTAATCCTTCGTCTGCTTCTAAAGCCATTTCATCTAAATCTTCTTTGTAAATTTTCTGTAAAAACTGAAAATGGAATAAAGAAAAATGAAAATTTTGAACTTTAGTTAAGTTTAATTTGATCAAAACTTAAGTTAAATCTTTGCATTTAACCAATGTGAAATGTAACTTTTTCTAACTGAGTTTTTTTTTATGAAGTTAAATTTAAACATGTATCTGCACACATAATGCATGTATTCCTTATCAAATAAAACATATTTTGGATACAAATCATCATTCACTAAAAAAAAGATATAAATAAATACTATAAAGTTAGAAAAATGTTTTCTATTTCAGAATTTCTGCATTAAATAATATATCGTTCTTACATTCATTTTCTTTTTACTTGTTTCTCTTTCTTTTTTCAGTAATTTCTGTGCATCAACTACATTATAGGTTCCTTTAGATTTGTCAACAATTTTCTCTGACCTAACTCTATGTTGATCTGATCTGGACTTGTATCTTGGAGGTAGCCTTTCATCCTCACTCAGAACATCATCAATTATTTCATGAAACCTGTATGGACAGACAATAAAATTTGTTTATTGTTAAGAAAAAAATACTAGATGGTTAAGTAAGAAATATTCTGGCCATGCTTAAAACTTTTAAATCATTGATCTATTTTCTTCCATATGTCAAAAATATATACCTCAGGTTATACTTTTTTGAAATATTATTGGGCAAAACATGTTAAATCTTCTTAATTCATCAAAGTAGTTACTCATGGTTAAAGCATATATATTTATTTTGATTAAGATATAATGGTCTTTATCCTGTAGCAAAATTGAAAGTGAGGCTTGTAATTGTTGAATTGCGATGTAAGTGTAGTTTAGTACCTTAACATTTAGCATCTTCAGGGTGAATAAACAAGGCCACGTTCAAAATAACTACAATACATTGTAACCAGGTTCAATCCACCATTTTCTACATTTGAAAATGCCTGTACCAAGTCAGGAATATGACAGTTCTTGTTCACTCGTTTTTGATGCATTTTGTTATTTGATTTTGCCATGTGATTATGGACTTTCCGAATTGATTTTCCTCTAAGTTCAGTATTTTTGTGATTTTACTTTGTATTACTTTCAGTATTACCAAATAATGTAAAACCTTCATTGATTGAAATAGAATTGAACTTAGTTCAAAAGTCAAGGAAAACCAGTTATTTCAATTGTGGGTCACTGTGACTTACTTTTTCTTTAAACGATCATCATATGACACATTTTCCCTATCACTTCCATAGTCCAGGTAACTTCCATAATCTTTACGTGTCTTTGGTGGTTTGTATGCTGTCTTTGAATGTTCTGTATATGATGAGGAGTCATCCCAGGCTGATTTGATTGGACGTCCTGATCTAAAGATCATGAAAAGACATGTGAGAAATTCAAATAGAACTTTTTTTTATCAAAGTTGTATTGTAGAGCATTGATTTTTACCCCGTAAATAGGTTAAAACATAAATATAGGGCCCTTTTAGAGCTATATCTAACCAACTCCTTTGAAATTATCATTTTGTTTTTAATATAAATGCAAAGTCTATCGATTATTTTTTTTTTTTTTGTAAATATCAACCCCCACCACTTTTTTACGTTCATATGCAGCACTCACCTCCAAGTTGGGGCTGTGAAACTAGGACTAGAATCTGATCTGTCTACCATGAACGACACTTTCCTTTTTCCTCTGTCAGGTGACTAGAATTGAAACAAATATTAAATAATTCAATAACATATGTAAGTGGAGAATTTAATAAGTTTTGTACGTTTATTTTCTTTCAACCCTGCATAAAAAATTTCAATTATTATAATAAATATTTGTAAACAAATTACTTAGAAAAGGCATTTTATATTTGACCCCACCCTGCATAAATTTTTAATTTGATATTTCCTTTAAATGTTCCAGCTAATTTTCCTAAATAACCACCACCCATTATTTTTTTTGTTGTTGCTTTAAGTGTTTTAGTTTCTGAGATAAAAGCCCAAAACTGCATTTGACGCATATGTTCTATTAGCCATGGTGGCCATGTTTGTTGATATCTTGATGAATCAAAACTTCAGATACAAATTATAACATAGATACCCTAAGGAATATTTATTTAAAGTTTGAAGGTATTTGTCCCAGTAGTTTCAGAGAGGAAGATTTTTTAAATAGTTTACGACGATAGACGACAATGGACACCAAGTGATGACAAAAGCTCACATGAGCTAAATAAGCATTTAATTAAATAATAAATATCTTAAAAGATACATACATCAGGATCAGAAACAATATCTTGTTCAGTCATCCGTATAGGACTTCTTGGCTTTTTAGTTGGACTTATTCCCTTAGGTACATCTGACAATAAAGGATTTCTTCTTGTTGATACAGGCTCTATTTCTGGTGATACTAATCTAGCTCTGAAATAATTCAAATAATTTCTTTCAAATTTACTAAAAAAAACTTTTGACTTGTACTACATCAATATGATATTACCAATCAAATGAGCAAAACCTTCCTTTATACTTATTCAAAAACGTTCTTCACGGGGATCAGATTCCTAATACATTGTAGTGCATAAATTAAACATTGATAACTTTTGCCTATTTTCAGTCAGATCTTAAATACATTGTGCCTTTTTAAAATGAAAACCAACATTCACAATCATTCCTTGTGTCAAATAATACACACATTCTGTGGATTCATGATTATTCGTTGGATACCAATTTTCATCATAAGTTAAACCATGAATTCAAATCTTCAACAAATTACATAATTTCAATAACTTTCAAACGAAAATTGATACCTATGAAAATAAATGAATCCACAGTATACTCAAAACAGAAACCTTTCAAATTTTTATAAATATTCCTAATCTTGTATTAGACTGACACAATGAGTCTGTTTTGTGAAACAACTATCATAGTAATAGTCTGCATTTCCGTGATTCCATATTCAAGGTGGTACCCAACACTTTCACTAAAATTAATTTGGCTCGCTTAATTTTCATTTAAAATTCTGTCAAAGTATTCACTTTGACCCTGTAACAAAAATATAAAAATTTCAAAAATTTTGAACCAACCGTTTTGTCAGAAAAAATACACTGGTTATATAGCAGTTTGAAAAACTCCAATTTTGATCATTGAGAAGCTTAATATTCTTTTACAACACAACGTAATTAAAACGTTTAGCTGACTTTACAGAGTTATCTCCCTGTTGTGTTAGGTACCGACTTAATCATGACTGCACAAATCACTATTCTTACACATAAATGCCAGAAATTTTCAGAGAAGAAGAAAATAAAGCACAACTCTCTGTCTTGATCCAACTGTAAATCTAATTCTAGACCTCCTGCATTTAAGGTGAGCATAACTTACCATGGTGGTTTAGAAGTTAAAAATAACTTGATTTTTCGGCTTTACTTGTAAAACTTACCTCTGAGCCAACTGTTTAGCCTGATTATAATCATTATCTAAGCTTTGTAATATAGACTTAGCTCTAGACGGACTAGCATCAACTGCAGCTCTAGCTAAAGCAGCAGTTTCTTCTACCATAGAGTCTAAAGTTTTATAAGTATCAGCTCTGTAATAAAAACATGTACCCATAAATTAGTATTTAATTTCATGCAATGATCTATCTACATTAAAACACATCACATACTATTACATAAAATTCTTGCTGAAATGTTACTAGAAATTTCAGTTGTTTTAAATAAAGGCTCATTTTTAAAGTCTTGTAGCAGAAGATTCCATACACATATGATAAATAACTCCCAGCTTCCAACTTATCTATTTCATCTATGAACATGTTGGGTTGAGGTAGATACTTTAAGACGTAAAAAAAAATTGGTTTATTGATACAATTATAAGACGTAAAGTCTTAAACAAAATATGATAAATGTTGAATATGTATACAAGAATGTTATCGAAAATCTTCCTCCCTAACCCTGCAAATTTAATATACATATATTTCACTAAATATAGGAAGCACGGCTGTATTAAAATAAATTGAATACCTAGATCGTCGTCTGAATAAATCATCCTTATCCTCAGAGGCTGTCTGTGGTACTGTAGTCTGATCTGAAAATAATGAATTTGAACTTGTAAGTGAAAACATTTAAACATCAAAAATCCGGTGATAACTCATATTGAATCAATCCAAAAACATAGTTGGGTTTCACTTATTTCTCTCAACATCTAGCTTACAATAAAATTCTTCTTGAGACATCTAAATATGCTATCAATTTCACGTGCATAATACATGTTTCTGGTATATCCTTTTGACAAATCTTTGTTGATTTATAACCAATTCGTACAATAATCTGAAAACTTGAGAAAAAAAATCAGAAATCTTTTGTTCAGCTTTTGATCTTAACAAGTCGTATTTCCTTCGCATTAATTTCATGGATATTATTGAACAGATTTAAACCATCACATAATAAAACCATGCATGATACTTACAATATCTATTAACAGCAGGTTCAGGTAGATGTTCCTCTCTCTTGTTGAGTCCTAATTCTCTTCTGTGTCGAGCTATATCTTCTTCCTAAATAAATCAATAAAAATATAGTGCATTCATAGTCACAATGTGTTTGATGTCTTTAGTCTTTTATAGTATGTAATTTGTTGATACTACCACTCATCTGTGCTCTCAAATACTGTTAATTCAGAAATTAATGCGATGTTTTTATTATTGCCAAAACTGCAACAGGGTTATAATTGCAATAATTTAAACTTGCATTTTGAACTCTTTTTAATGATAATTAAACAGGACTTTTCTCATATCACATTTTAGTCTTAAGTTTCGAAATCTAGCAAAAAATATGCTTTCGAACTGGTGTTATAGCTGTGTACGATTTGCCATAAGTCTAGCTCTTTGTTTGAAATCCTGACTGTGACTTTTAGATAAAGATTAATCAATAAACTACCATAAAACTTCAATAAATCTATTTGGATTAAGTCAAACTTCAAAATCAGTTTATTGGTTAATGAATACACAAACTACCATATTCCAGAAGATCAAGAGTACTTCACCCTTTTTTCAAAGTAATGATAACAAACTCAGTTACTAATCATAGCATTAATTGATAAAAGTGATAAATTCAGATAAAGGTAGGACAGATACATAAACCAATTTTTTACCTTGAAGTTAACTATACCATTGAGATTTTATCTTTTAACCAATGAGCCATATTGTGATATTGCACTTTTGGACTTAAAGAGAATACATAATGAAAACAAGTGGTTAGAAATATAAACATTAAATGAAATTACAACCTTTCAATGGTATTTTTAATCACTGTGTAAGAGTTTTAAGATATCTTTACTATGACTTACCACTGATGTGACTCTTGTTGCCATTCTTCTCTCAATATTCTCACCTTCCCTTATCAGTTCATTAGTAGAATCATTCCCTAAATAGAAGAAATATTATTGTTACAATAATTTTTTGTCATAGTTTTACACATGATTTTTAATACTTCAAAATAATTTTACATCCAAGTATATTGGTTATTTGTAATTGCTTTTTCATGCTTTTCTTGCATTTCTTTGTATATTTTTGTCTTTTGGTCAGGGTCATACATGTATGTACAAAAATTTATAATTACTCATTTCTTAGAAGTAATTGTTCAAAATATTGTATAATAAAGTCAAACTACTTTTAATTGTAGATTTCAGCTTACATAGTTTATAGGATAATCATTTATTTTAAACATGTTAATTCTTTGTTTTGGTTAGCCACAATAATCAACAAAAAGTTATATTCTAGAAATCATATAAAATGTGTCATTCAAAGAGTCAATACATTTATTTCTGAAACAGCCTAAATATCAATTTACTTTAATTTATCATGTCAAAGTATGAGTCATTACCTCTTGATATACTTGTAATAGTATCTATCAGTCCTGTAGAACTGTCATGTCCTAATGCTATCAAATCATCTGTTTCACTCCCAGACTTGGCACTTCTTCTTCTCACATCAGGCCTAAATATAATATGAATCAAAGTTAAAATGGAGGACTTATATGACATAGTACTGTTCTGTAAATTCAGATATTTATTGGCAAGATTTAATTACAGCAAATAATTGGACTGTGGGAGTATCACGATAATAAGAGCTCTCATTCTGAATTAGATACATATACCTGCAAGCAGATATTCATGAAAATCGCAAAATTTCATCTCAAATTTTTAAGCCCAATAATAAATGCAAGCAATAATTTCTGAATTTACATAATTATGATATGTACTTTCCTTGTCTACGTGCATATTTTGTTATGCTGGTTCATCTTTTCAAAGCTTATAAACATGGCTATAATACATTATTTTAAGATTAAAATTATAAATCTAAATTCAATTTCAATGAAAAAATTAACAAATAAGTAGGAACCATATAATATTCTTGTATATACTAATACAGAACAGCAATACAGTATCTCAAAATATAAAATATATTTGCGCAAGGCTTTAAAACTGACAGCTTTCCTACTTAAAGTTAAGTACAAATCAAATTTATGTTTTGAGAAAATGTGTGGTTTTTCTCTTTACACTTTAACTATCAAAACAGTTAACTTACTCCTCATCCCAGTAAACAGAAGACTTTTTAATTTCTCTTCTCTCAGGACTACTGGTGATTGTGTCTGATGTACGGTTTAATTCTTTCTCTAGAATTTTGTCTATCATATCTCTTTGCAAAGCATCAGGATCATCATCTAAACCTTCACCTGAAAAATATTACGAAAACAAATACAATCAACATTGTGTCTTCCAATTATCTTTACAACTGCTTTGTATTTCATAATTAATCAAGCATGACTTTATAGAAGAATGTAGGAGAAAAGCTGTCAATAAAAGGTTATAATAATTCTATGCATACATATTTGCAAATTCAAATGATGTTGTACACATCTTCTTACGGTGTGTGTTTTTCTCCTTCATATATCCAGTTTTTAACAAAGATACATATGATTTAAATAATTTTAAAGAAAACATTGCTTTTTGATTCATCACTAGTTAAAAAGACTTTTTCATGTACATTAATGAACCTGCAAACCATTTCTGAGTCAGTAAAATATAAATCTTTCTTGTAAAATTGGAAACATTATCTATCTGCTACCAAATTTCTGTGAATTTGCAAATCTATCTGCATGTGTACTTCCCACTCAACACTGCCTCTGAGCATGTCTGTATATTTTTAAAACATTGTTGCAATATAATTTAAATAAAAACAGGAATCCACTTATACATATAGCATAGATTATCAATTTGTTAAAAAAAATATATTAAAGTTCAAACCTACCATCTTCATTATCTGTTGATAAATCACTTTCTATTTTGTTAAAAATATATTCAAGTAGTCCAGATAAAATTTCTAAGAGGTTAATGACAGATTCTCTGTTGGAGTTGACGACATCTCTTCCATTTATATGCAATAGCGACGTATGCAAGACATCTGCCGCCAAGGTGTCGATAACTGTTTGGACATTGTGAATTTCATCTTCCGTGGTCACAGAAGTTCTTATAATACCTAGAGAAAAGGACAAAAACAAATGAAATCATCAAAACGGACATGACAAAGGAACTTTATTTGTTGTATTAATAAACTAACATAAAAATATATTGGTGAATTTTTATTGAAAGTGGTAAACCATAAATTTTCTAAAATCTGTATTGGAGACATAGGACTATCGATTTTCCAAAAGCAAAAAATGTTTGTCTGGTCTAATTAACTCAAGAAATGCTGACAATAAAATGTTCATGTATAGCTACAATATATTTCTTTGGTTTCAGCTGCTGTGAGTATACAAGCTGATGTGATAAAAAAAAGTTTCAGAATTTATACATTGTACAGTGGTCTTTCCCCAGATGTTCATTTAGGATCATTTTAATGTGATGCTATATAATACTTGAATGATATTTGAAAGGATTTTTGTTTAGGTTGCAGAATGTATGGTATGGATGTGATGCTATTATTTTTACAAGATGCTTATATTGTACATCATGATAAAATCAATTGAAATCTGTGGGTTTAAATAATCCATTTTCAATTTGTTGTATGATAAAATGTTTAACTTAAAAGTACTCTCTTTGCGATAATTTTTTTTTATTTCCATTTAAAGTTTTCATGTCCTCACCATTTAGCTTTTCTCCACATAATCCTTCAAACAAGGTGACATAAACTTGAGAATTGATATCTTCAACACAACCAATAGGACTGCCTGCATTCAGCTGCTCTAGTAATGTATTGGCCTGGCTTACAATACCTGTGAATAAATTTATAATTGAAACTCGATACATTTTCAGTCTTTAAAACATCCCAATAATTTTTATTGAGTACTGGTAGATGGTAGTCCTACAAAATGCTTGTCAATATCAATATATATCAGGGGATCACATTACCAGTAGTCCAAGGTTTGTGTTATCCTTTTTTAATTTGAATCTTCCCACTGGCAATGACTGATAGTTAGCAAACTTTCATTTTTTGCTTGTCTTCATTGTTTCTTCAAAAAATTTGTATCAAACAATAAATCTTGTTTCAAAATTTTCCTGAGATATGTAATTTGATGAAAGGAAAGTTATTTTGATTGCATAAACTTGTAGTTTTAATTATATATTTCTGCACAACACTATTTTGCTCATCTTTGAGTACTATTGATCTAAAAGGCAAAGTTAATTACTTAGGAACCAATAAAAATGTTAAAGTAAAGGCACACAAAATGCTTTATATTTGGACATTGACAGCGTACTACTAAAGTGATTTTAAAAGAAACTTTTCTTCCTGTGCGTATCTGGTCAGCTTTGGAGCATATTTGAAGACAGATTGGTTTTAATACTTACGTCTATCTTCACTGGAAAGTTCTGCTGGTTTTGGTCCCATGTTTAATTCAAGTCCACAATTCTAAAAACTGAAAGAAATATATAGTATGTGTTATAGGTTAATCATATGATATGGGATCCATGCTAAATTTTTTTTAGTTGTACTTCTTCTGAGCTAAAGATATAATTTATACTCTAGATACCATACAGCTGCTTACTTAAACTATTTTTTTTAAATCTACCATTTGTAACCTTTTTGCAGTTTATGAAACGCTATTATACAGGTTGCAGTTGTTTGCCTGTACTACTTTGGATCATGTTTTTTTGTTAACAAAATGAAGACTTACATGTACTGGTAAAACAAAAATTTAAGGGTACGTGTAAATTTGCACAGTCTACATTATTTATATTAAGATTCTTTCATGACAAAGCTGTAAGACTAGTAGTACAGATACTTGTTTTAAGCAATGTTAAACACCTATTCTTTTTTTTTCAACAATGTAACCATCTAATATTTTACATCTCTACTTTAAAAACATCATTTTTCCAGTAATTTCCTAATCAGATTTCATGTTTAATACTCAATTTCGTTCTTTCCTAAATGGTATACATTGTAAATACCTGAAGGTACCCTTTAACTGCATTTATAGTTATATACAAATATCAAGTTAATTTATGCATTCATGAGTGGGTGAGTCTTTTCTCCACCAAACACCCAAAAAGATCACTAACAGTAACCCCCACTGTTCTCCCAGGTCCTTAAAGCAACATGGTACCCTGGTGCTATCATGGTTTTATTATGGGATGTGTAGCGGCCATGGTGCTTTATTTTTTGGAAAACCAGTGCTATGTTCATTGATGTTAATTTCCTTGGTCATGATGGTGCTAGGAGCTATTTGAAATTTTGGGAGAAAAGTAAAACTTAATCGTATTCTCATGTTTTTCACTATTTTATGTGCATAAGTGATGTTAAGAATCCAAAATTTTAAAAAATCACTTCCGGATCCAGCAATATTTTTAGTGGATTTACATTGTCTGTATATAAAACATTTCATTTACATGTAGTGTGAAATTATCACAATAATCATATTCAAATAAATTGTTAGGCATTAAGTGTACTGTTCTGACAACAGCCCTTCAAGACTTTTTTTTTGGATCTCTTATTATCATTTCTTATTAATATGTGTATATGTCTGTATAAACATATTCATCCTTCTTCACAAGGTAAGTCAAATATTATAATAATAATAACGATTGACATGCTTGGGTAGGATTGCTACGGATGATTCAGACAACAAAAGTAAGGCATGTTGTACACCATTGTGAAGATAAATCAATTTAGATTTAGGATATAACAAGTTTTAGTGGGGTTGACAGAATTTCACCTGCCATTTTTTTTAAAATCGCAAGATAAGTATCTTGTGTTATATAAAGATATATAGGGGGAAAAATTCTGAGACGAGTGCCTGTGGGTTTTTAGGTGGTGAAAAGACCTACCCGTCATGAGTTAAACCAGTTGGACGAGGTCGTTTGGCATTACAGATTTCAATGAACAAGCTGTCTATGAAGAAATAATATACATGATATATAAAATGTGGTGCACACTGAATAACGCGTGTAGCTGGTTATTTAAAGTGTGCACCACATTTTTTTATGTTATTTCGAATAGGCAGAAAAAATATTAGGCCAATTAAAATTAATTGATAGATTTTCATGCCCGCCCCTCTGAAATCTTCCCGCCCCGATTTTTTTTATTTTTGAAAAAATTACGATTTCCGGATTTTGTTCATTTCCGTTACCGGTAACCGTCGATATTTCATTTCGTGTAAAACTTCCTGTTTTAAATTTCGGTTTTCGTATTACTTAGAGTATTCAAACTGGATGATTAAGTCGATATATTCTGCTGATCTACATGTATGATCACAACATCATTTACCGAGAATAAATTAAAAGATTGATTATGAGAAGGGCGTGAAATATTCGCTGTGTTCAAGAACGCAAATCGCTGTACACTCATGATGTCACAAATGACAAATGTTTGCGAGTAAAACACCTGGGATTTATTTTATTTATACAATGACTTTCAAGAAATTTGGACTGTGAAGGAAACCCAAAAGCGTCAGAATCGTGGAACACATTTGACTGGAATAAAGAAATTGACACAAGCATGAACTTTTTAGATTTATGACCGTATATTGAGTTCAGAAAATCGACAAACATACGCATTTTTAATTTTTTAATTTACAGCAAGCTCTTAGAAATAAATTTATCCATGCCTTTCGTTTTTTTTTGCAAAAAAAAAAAACCAGCAAACATCCTCTGTCACAATACCCACGATAGAGTCATTAAACAACTCTGTTCTACATTGTAATTATACATTGTATTTGCATCTTGCATATTAAGGACCAACACTATTATTTCAACACTGTTTGAGTTTTCATTTTATTCTGTACTTATCGTACTCGTGTTGCATACCAATGGATTTACTTCATTTTATTCGGACAACAAAACATAGCTTAGAAAGCAAAATATATTTCATGTAGGTAGTCCAACTGAAGAGAGCAATTCCTCACATTTCTGCTGTTTACTATAAAATAGGTTTCTAAAGCGGCAATTACATGTAGAACAGTGGTGGCCAATCAGAGATATATACTTGAATACGAATTTGAAAAAGCGGCACCAGCATATGGAGTAAATGTGTCTCAATATTGCTAAGACAGGGCTATGAATCATCAAATTAAGGTCATCACTCAATTGTATGGTTGTCATCATGAGCTGATTGGCCATTATGACAAAAGTGTGTCAGAAATCATATCTCAGTGATATTCTTTCTCAGTCATAACAACCTTCCATCTTTACCGAACTGAACAAACAAATAACATGACGGGTGCCGTATACGGTACAGGAAATGCTTACCTTTCCGGAGCACCTGATTTCATTCCAGGTTTTTAGTGGAGTTTGTGTTGTTTCCTACTTATTATTTGTAACTGTTGGTGCAAATGTCTTTTGGTTTTATGAGTCTTTGGTTACTCCTTGGTTTTGATTGTTATTGTCTTATACACGATACCTAATGGATGTATTTACATGATATAAGCTTATTATTACACTTGCATATATGATCGAATAACACGTGACAAGAAGATTTCATATGAAATAAAATTTAAAAAATAAAATCCTCCCACCCGCCCCATTTTTTTCAAAAATTTGGATGAAAATCTACTAATTAATTTTAGTTGGCCTTACAGTAATTTCTTATAATTTAATTCATAATTCCATTTTAAACCGATGTAAATCATGAAAAAATGTTGATGATGTCACGGTCACATAACAAAATGACGTCAGCCAATCAGTCAAGACATGTTACATCCAAAATTAAATTATTTATATAGAATCATCGTCACACATGAAATTTACAGAAAAGTGCAAAAATTATATGTCTACAAACCAGATTTATCAAATATAAACTTTTATTTGCCGCTTGAAACAAGCAACTGGGACCTCACCTGCAGATGAACATGAGGATATATGTTAGCTTATGACCTAACTACAAAGTATGAAATCGAAATGGGTAAATTTTGTATCCCTACAGAATAAATTCACATCATATTCAACTTGGTTTACTAATTTATAAGAAATTATCGTGTTCATGCACGTTTACGGAGGTCGGCGGCTATCAAAAACAAACTGTAAAACAAATTAATGTATGCAATTGAAAGCTTAAATTCACATCAAAATATGCTTACTGTATTTTAAACCAATAAAATGTTCGTGTAATTACGGTTTCTTGTCATCATCATCAGTACAAAACTTTACCACTGTTTTCAAAATTTGTTGTCGTGTTCGGCCATGACATAAATAAAACGCACCGCCACCTATTGGCCAAAAAGGGAGATAATTCCATCAAAACTTTCTAAAATATGTAAAACGGTTCCGAACCCATCCTGAGAAATGCCTAAATATTAATATATTTTTTGTCATTACTAGTATATAAGTTTTTCATTTGTAAACAACCGAATGATAATCAGTAAAAATAATTGCGACTTTATTTGTCATATGGAACACATGTTCTGATGGACGATAGGAGAGTATTTGGAATTCGCTGAATATATAATGAAATTTATCATAATAATTCTGATTATTATAAAGTTATTTTTGATAATAAATCAGAATATATAATGTAATGAATTATAATATTTCTGAATATGTATCTTCTATGAGTATTAATCTTGAATATGTTATGATTTCTTTTGAGAATTATGGCAAGCCGCTGTGGAATTTATTCCCTATTTATTAACATTAATAAATCAGTTATTAATATTAAATTCTATTTTCTAATATCAATAAATCGAATTTTTAAATATTAATAAATATTTTTTTTATTTTTTCATATTAAAAAATCATTTTTTAATACTAAAAAAATTGATTTATTAATATCAAAAAATAATATTTAATATTAAAAAATAGATCCTATTTATCAATATTAAAAAATAGATCCTATTTATTAATATTAAAAAAATGATTTTGTAATATTAAAAAATCATTTTTCAATATTAATAAATGATATTTTAATATTGATAAATAGGGAATAAATTCCACAACGGCTTGCCATAGAGAATAATAATAATTCAAATAAGTACACGAATAATTTCGTGTATAGCAGTAACACATTATGCTTATATATAGAGAAACACAAGATATGGGGTCTGAATCCACGACTAAAAATTCAAAAGAACTGCGAAGCTATTGCTATTCTCAATCTCACTGAAAGTCACAGTGAGGCCTTCAATACGGAGCAAAAATGCTCACAAATCAATTTTTAACATTGGTCTATTATTATTCAAAACTCTATCATTAGAAAAAATAGAGCATATATGTGATCGACACTTATCCTACATATACTTACATTCAATTAAACTTGAGAAGAATAAACAACATCTGTTCTTCACGTGATTTTGATTTTAAAAATTAAGATGCACATATAAGACTATCACATAGTCGGATGATAAATAATACAAGTGTAATAGCTTTAGAAATAGATGGAAAAGCATCGATCATCTCTCATGTTAGTATCAAATATAATTCATCCATTTATCCTGTCGTAACAATTTTCAAATGATAAAAAAACACCAAGTACATTATGCTTGACTTATGTCAAAAAGTGTCACGTGTTCCACCAAAAACTTTAAAATTGGCTGCTTCAACTGGAAGTACACGTAGGAAACAGTCCGGGTTATATAGATCTAGCTTGTGGTATACACACTATACAACATTAGACTAGAGCGCCGGTTTTCGTTCAAAGCAGGATTTATCCCAGGATCAAATCAAAATTATATCAACATGATATAACAAAAACATTGCTAATAATGAATTGCATTATTCAATTGTCCACAAACATGCAATCATGTGAAGCATACTTGACAAAATGTCATAATCAATATTTAGATCAGTTTATTTTAATATGTTAGTTGTTTTACAAAAAGTTTGCGGGGTACTTTCCAACATCTGCAGCCGCTTTGCTCGACACAATTTGCTGCCTGACTTGGTTTTACACATTTTTCAATTTGTAACCTCCATCTGCACTGCTCAAAATCGCTACTTTCTTTTTCCTTTCTTTACACAGGCACTTGTCTCAGATTTTTTTTTCTATATACCTTAATATAATGTTATATTTAGGTATGTAGGATTTTTCTGATAAAAGTGCCTGTTGTTGACCCTGCTGGCCATAATAACTTTGACCCGAACATAAAATGATCTTCGACGTCATAACGAATGAACCGACGTTAAAAGTTTGGTATTTGGTGTAGTGTGGCAACTTCCAAGCAAGGACCGAAGCTCATAAACTCGGCAATCACCGTAAAGGACCGAAAAACGGACAACGATTTTCAGCAAATTTTCTGAATGACAAAAACGATTTCAAAGAAGTATTTCTTAAAAATTCTTTGACTGATTGCCCTGAATTTCAGGTTTTTACACCTTTCAAATGTCTGCTATTCATCTATACAGGAATTTATTTGATAAATATTGTTTAAAGCTGCAGTTATTTGGTTTTAAAATAGATGTGTAAAAACGGCGAATATGTGTCCGCCATTGACAAAACATCAGGAAATTTCAAACACCCTTAATCTTAACTTTTCAGATGATTTTTCTCAAAACAAACACGTTTTAAAGCTAAGAATATTTTGCATTTGAAGTTATCTTCACATAGAAAAATCAGTATACTTCAAAAATACAAACTTCGGACCTGAACATAAACTGAAGAAAACATGGAAAGTTATGGCGAAAATGAGCACCCCACTCTAACATTCAAACAACCCTTTACATAAGCAAATCAAAACAAACAGTACTTATAGAACAACATATTAAAAGATGCAATCTTAATAATGTCATACAAGAAAATCTTGAAACTGCTTATTTTTATTCAATTAATCTTTTATCATTATTATATAATAAAATGACCTTTGATACCATCTTTTATAATGACATGACAACTAAAATGTTATAACTTATGAAGATTTTAAAAGTATTTACTGTAAACTTGTTAATGATCCCGACTATATGAGTATATAACCATACGGGCATGACCATACTCGTATGAGTATATAACCATACGGTCATATATGACCATACTCGTATGAGTATATAACCATACGGTCATGACCATACTCGTATGGCCCGGAACATATTTATATATATGTCGTGTACAAGTTGCAATTTTGTACAGGTTATAACATGTACAAAAATATTATAACGTTTCTGTGTGTGTTACACAATGTGTATGTTGTGTTTCTGTTATGTGTTCTCTTATATTTGATGCGTTTCCCTCAGTTTTAGTTTGTAACCAGGATTTGTTTACTTTCTCAGTCAATTTGTGAGTTTCGAACAGCGATATACTACTGTTGGCTTTATTTGGCCCAGAAGAGAAAATTGTTAAAAATTTACTATAAAGAGCAATAACTCCTTAATAAGGGGTCACTTGACCATTTTGGTCATGTTGACTTATTTGTAGTATTTGTATTATCTATAATAACATTCAAGATAATAACCGAAAGCTGCAAACATTTCTTAAAATTATCTATTCAGAAGCCAATCCAACAACAAATTGCCTGATTGGCCTAAAAAAAATCAGGGCAAATAGATCTGGGTCTAATGAACATTTGTATTCTTGTCAGATTTGCTTTAAATGGTTTCAGAGATATGAGCCGAAAAACTGCATTCTACCTTTTAGTACTAATTTTAGCCATGTCAGCCATTTTAGTTCACCGGCAGGGTCATCGGACACATTTTTTAAAAATAAATACCCTATTGATGATTGTGGACAAGGTTGGTTCAATTTGTCTCATTGTTGAAGGCCATACGGTTACTTCTTATTGTTAATTTCTGTCTCATTTTGGTCTCTTGTGGATAGTTGTCTCATTGGCAATTATACCACATCTTCTTTTTTTTATATATCAGTAGTTATAGAGAAGATTTTTGTAAAAGTTTTAAAAAAATTGACTATAAAGGTCAATAACTCCTTAAGGCAATAAGGGGTCAACTGACCATTTCTGTCATCTTGACATATTTGTGTATCTTAATTTGCTGAACATAATTGCTGTTAACAGATTATCTCTATCTATAACAATATTCAAGATAATAACCAAAAACGGCAAAATTTCCATAAAATTACCAATTATGGAGCAGCAACCCAATAATGGGTTGTCCCATTCATCAGAAAATTTCAGAACAAATACATCTTGACCTGATTAACAATATGATCCGGTGTCAGATTTACTCTACATGCTTTGGTTTCAGAGTTGTAAGCCAAAATCTACATTTTACTCCTATGTTCAATTTTTAGCCATGGCACTTGACACATTCTTTTAAGTTAGATACACAAATGATGATTGTGGCCAAGTTTGGTTAAATTGGCCCAGTAGTTTCAGGGGAGAAGATTTTTTGTAAAAGTTGATGGACGACAGATGACGGAAGACTAAGGACGCCAAGTGATGAGAAAAGCTCACTTGGTCCTGTGGGCCAGGTGAGCTAAAAAATGACTCAACTCTTTATCATCGTAATTATAAATTAATGGCACATCATCAATCAAAGTGATGGATATCACTCATGGAAAGATTAGAACAGCAGTTTGAATTATTTCATATTAAGGTATGGTGGAGGAAAATGAACATTTATAAAGCACTATTGCTGAAAATTTCATTTACAGCAGGTCTTTAGAAGGAAACTTGCTTTTCCAGTATGAGGATAAATGAGCTCAAATTAAATAATATGGGTCATTAAATTTGCACAATTTTATTTGAACTGCAGTTTATTTCTAATCGAAATTTATAATGTTGCCAGTTCTGAACATGTTTCAAAAAAACATAAAAATGCAAAAATTCTTCTAGTTAATGTTACCAACTATCCTTGTAAGACATAAATTTAGACCAACAGCTAAAAGCTTTAAACTACCAACAAAAATAATCTAAAAATTTTGTTTTGGGGCATTTTGTTAGTTGAAACAGAGGTTATATGGCATTGAAAATTAAAAGTTTTAGAGTGCCTTTTGATCAAATTTTAAAGTATTTTTCAACACAGGGCATTTTCAATTTTATTTTTCAACGTAAACCAATTAAAAAACTTATTTTATTGAAATGTGGATTCTTTCTTGATTGCAAAAATATATATTTACTTCTAATAAAAATTCATATGACTAAAATAAACATAATTATTGATGGGAAATAAACTAATAAAACAATGGTTTGTTATAATTTAAAAATTATAAATTTTGAAAACTGTTTCAGGTCACTTCCTGATAAAAAAAGTGAACTTATCTAAATTATTGATTAATTACAGATGATTATTGGAAATTTATCAAGTAAATTACAGGCCATACTTGAATACCTTTTATATATTATTTATATTCATATTTCATTTTTTTAAGATCTTGTTAATCCATTAATCATTTATCTTTCAGATATAATTTACAGAATCACTTTATGTAATGTAGATCAAAAGTAATGGGCAATAAATAAATTTATCATCCTTATAAATATCAAACAAATAATATACACATTTGTGTATTCAATTATGAGGTCAAATACTTGTGTATTAAGAATTAGATGCATATTGGAATGGTCTGTATAATTATGTAAGACAGGTAATGTGGTCAATTTGATTGGCAGTTTAGGAGGTTGGGCATTGTAATTAAAGGTCCACCTGGTCTCTGATTGTTTAGTGATAATGACAGTTGTCAATCATAGTAGTTGAATCAATACACACTTACCTAATCAAAATATTTAAAAAAAAAAAGCCTGCACATCAACACACCTTAATGACATACATTTTTGAATCAACTGCTCCAATAATATACCCAATTTTTCAGTTTATTTGTGTATTATGTGCACATACATAAGAACCATAGGGAACTATATTTTAGGGTGAATACATTTAGTAACAGTAGCTAACCTGTCCTGTTGTTAGGGAGGGTGGTGCCTAAGTAAAGATTTAGAACAAGTTCTAATCTTTCCAAAAAAAGATTGACCATGCAATTTCATAATCTCTTCATGTTTGACCTTAGCACCTAAAACTCAGTAGAGATCACCATGTATTCCAGTGGCGGATCCAGAACTTTTCCTAAGGGGGGGCACTCCAGTCATGCTTCAATGATTCCCAATATAATCAACCTAATTTTTCCCACGAAAGGGGGGGAGGGGCCTGGGCCCCCCACCCCCCCCCCCCCTGGATCCGCCTATGTATTCTTAAAATGTATTCTGGTGCATTAACATATGTTAGGCTTAGAACTATTTCTCATTAGTAAAGGCCATATGGATGTATGTAATGGCTTACATCAAAATTTACTAGTTTTTGACTATGACCCTTCTCCATAGATTGACTTTAAAAAAAACCAAGTAAAAATTATATATGTTTATTTCCTGTGTGTATGATAATTGTTTGAATTACAACATTAATAAAAGTCTGTGACTGTCATTCTCTATCAGCATACAAAATACTAAGTATATTTCTTTCAAGTCAGCTTCTCCGTGTTACAGTTCCATATATGTCAATTCTAGAAGAAAAAATCATTAATTAATAGATTTTAGTATATGTACGGCATTGCATATCATTTTTTATCATAGTTTGGTATTGTCTATTTGACTTTATGAATGATCAGAATAATTCATACAAAAATAAGAAAAAAACCAATTCATAATGATACATGAACAATAAAAAAAAAATACCTATGATCAAATTCAGAACATATCAGGAGATGTGCAAAAATCTAGTAAAATATAACATATATTTTTTCATATCTTTGAAGCTATTACATATTGATCTTATCTCCCTTTGCAACTACAATGTACTACAGAATGTAATTTAAAAGCTAAAATTATATTTCACAAGGTATTTTAGAGCTTTGTTTAAAGAAAACTAGTTTGTAGAATGCATAGAAAAACACCATTCTAGAAGAAATAATTCAAAATCTGATATAATATATATATATATTTATATGTTTAGTAAAATAAAACATGCGTTTGTCTAAGTCTTTGATAAGTGCAATTTAAAACTAGAAACAAGTATGAGAGGAGGCCACTAAAAAGAGCAAACTTTCCGCAAATATTTAATTTTGACAAATGTAGCTTTCAATAATTTTTCTTCAACCTATTCTTTTTTTCTGCTTGAAAAAAAACTTTTGATAAAGGAAATGTGATATATATACAGTCTGCACCAAAATCATTTCTCAACTACTAGTCCAAAGACCAATATTCTGACATTTTTCTTATTGGTTCAAACAAAGTTTTGCAAAAACTTACTAGTCCAAAAGAAATATACTAGTCTGGGGCTTCAGATATGCAGAGATATATTTTATACATAAAATTAAGAAAGGAAATGGGGAATGTGTCGAAGCGACAACAACCAGACCATAGAGCAGACAACAGCTGAAGGCCACCAATGGGTCTTCAATGTAGCAAGAAACTCCCGCACCAGGCGGCAGTGTCCAGCTGGCCCCTTAAAAAACATGTACACTAGTACAGTGATATTATACATGTATGTTTATAGTGGCTCAAATCTCCAATTCTCTCCAACTTCAAATCAAGAAAAGAAAAATCACAAATTTATAGATATTTGAGGAATACACATGATTAGTGACAGATTTCAATATTTACATGATGATGAAAACCTTATGAAACAGTGTATTGAACTAATTTACAATATGATCAAAATTTTGGTGAGTTGCTATAAATTTGCTATAGTTTGTCATTTTTTGCCAAAATTGAATGTAATATTATATGAATGAAAGAGTAAGATCAGCAAGTCTTAGAAAAACTGTTTATTTTCATACTTAGAATATGTTTTTTTGGAACTCCGAACACACTCTCTAAATATTGACTATTTTGACAAAAATAATCAAAATTAGCCGATTTCTCATTTACAGTCATATAAAATTGCACATTAGTTTACTATCAAACCGACATTCAAGTACAAAAGTAGAGTTATTTGACCCTACCTATATTTCTAGCATATTACAGAAATAATCAGTTTTAATGAGGACTATATTTCATGGTGTAAAATTGCCATTTGACATTATTTTATCTGTTTTAAAAGATTGCAGTATTTTACATTTATATATGACCTTAGTTTTTTCATTAAATATTATTTTTTTAAACTAGAAACTTAATTTACACTTTAAACATGAATTCACTTGTCCTATTTTTGAAAAAAAATATTATGTTCTATATGTACATGTATGTATGTATGAGGGTCTGGATTTGGGGGGGAGGGGGGTCTGTTATTCTGTAAACATTTAATTTTCACCCTTTTTTTTCTCTAATCTTTAAAAAATTATCCCCTTTTTTCTCTAATCTTCAAAAATTAACCCCTTTTTTCTCTTATAATTTTCATTTTTTTTTGCCCGTTATTCTCTAATCTTCATTTTTAAGGGCTATGCTGAGCCGGACTCAACTAGTTTTACCAGGTGACTGTATCGCAATCTCGGCAAATATATAAAGAACACAACTTGTATTGAAAATTGTAATTATAGTATTCCACCAGAAAGGTTTACATAGTAGTCAGTAGATTGGTAAACTGAAAGAAATAAAAATACAATATTTTACAATGTGTACGAATTAAATGTGAATGTTAAATACAAGATTATTAATCGAGTCAAAAACGAAAGTAGAATTTACAGTCAATTTCTCGGAAATAGATAACTTACAGTTCGTATGTATTTATAAATCACTTATCCAAAAATATCGGAGTTAAACAGATTAATTTATCACAGTTTATGAATGAACCAAACGTACTTGACAGTGGTATGTCTCGATTTCCTCAGAAAGTAGAAATGTCGTCCATTTTCCATGTGTTGAAAAGTTGATGCGGACGGTGTCGCAGAAATTAAAGGTAGTCTATAAATACGGTGATTTAAGAAATTGGTCCAGTTCAATTTGTTCCGGATAAATATGAAATATGTAATAAACATTGAATGTGGAACAGAATAAGGGCATTTTTCTTTAATCATTTAACCCCATCCAACCCTCATGTATATACATTCAAAATTCTAATTATTTTATAAATAAGACTATCTAAAACTTACCAAAAGATAAAATACTATTGAAATTAACATTTCCCGCAATAAAATTTTAAAACTGCTACTTCTCACATCTCCTGCCTGTCCTGGCACCTCATGTTATGACAGTGTCATGATAATCAGTTACTTAGTATAAGAAACCTAAAAAAATAATTATCTATCATCAGAATCAGCAGAATATATTAAAATATACAGCTAGTCAACAAAAGAAGGGTACTGATCATGAATTCCCCCTGCACTCTTCTGTGTCTTTACCTTCAGCCTAAACATGCAAGTCTTAAAGGGGGGGAAATTGAAGACAAGGACACCAAAATAGCATAAATTCAACAAAAACACAAAAATTAAAAATATATAATCATATAATATATGGTTAGTGGAATATAAAAGTATTATATATGCCTGGTTTTCTGTAAACTAGCCATTTATAGTAGCTAGATGATCCAACTGATAAATGGAATGTACATGTACATTTTGTATACATAGTAAAAAAAAATGGGTGATTATGCATTGTACTTGTACATTTTTGTAAATTAAAATACATGATTCTGGCATTTGAACATAACTATTAATATTTGCAGCCTCTGATTATCTATCTATCTTCCTTTCAAGCAGTGGACACATTCTTGAGTGTTACTGATATATACTCCAGCTTTTAAATGTTTTTAATTGTTTAGAAATTATAGACACAGAGAAAAATATATAATTAGTTTTCAAAACCTGTGAAGTAGATTTTTTCTTTTCATGACATACATGTACAAATAAATAATGACACCATGATAATTTCATAGGTAACCTTTGATTGCTAGCTCATTTGATTCCTGATCATGCATGCGGCTTCCATGCTATTGCTTAGAGCTAATTTTTGGGGCTGCTTCTTATAATTTATTTTGCATGCCGCATGCCTTGTTTTATTTTTTATTTTTTATTGCATATGTTTTTATATTCGGTGAAAAGCTCATTAGAGCATATGTTTGTACTGTTTGTCAATATGTTGAATCCAAATAAATTTTTACTTACTTAATTACTGATTTACTTACTTACTAAGGATTTGTATAGTACAAATCCTTGATCATGCTAATGCCACACAATAATGATAATGCAGTGGGTTATTTTTTTTTTTTGGGGGGGGGGGGGGGGGAGGGGGTGATCCTACTGTAATCCTACTATCTTTAATATCCAGCAAACACTATTTTCTGTCTATGAGAATAAATTTATGCATGCCACAGTATGGTACCGCAGCTAAAATAAAGTGTGATACCTTTTTTTTTAAGTACCCCCTCCCTCCCCCTTTTTTAAATTTCTGTTATTTCTCCTTCCAAGAAACGGCAATTTTGTTTAATGTCCACCAGGGATCAGACCTGACACCTATGCAATTGAATTCTGTAATATACATTGATTTAAAATAGTTATATCGTTTAATATAAGTAAAAAATCATACCTGTATGGTTTGTACGCTGGCGGCCGCCAACTTGGAAAACGTAAACAAAGTAGTTCGCATGTACGCACTTTCCACAGAATGGTCAAACGGCTACAAATTGTCGTATGTTTAAAAATGAACCGTTAAAGTTAATACAAAAACATGTTTTAAATATATGTTTATACAATTAACGAAAAAATGTATGCATGCGCTGCGGATGCTTAATCTCTGCAAGATCTTGCACGGTGTGAGTACGGCTGAAGGCAAGGGTGTTAAACGCAGGACTTCGGGAATGTCCGGAGAGCCGACAACCTTGCTTCGGAAGTTGGTAGTGTGGTAGCAATACACAGTTAGGAGTTTAGTTTCGCATTTTGGCCCCTGTGGATTTTTCAAATAGGAAAGTTATTGTGTAATAAAATTTATTTTTAGACAGCTGAGTGCTAATTTAGCATTCAAAGATGGTTTATAAGAGCATCAAGATTATTTTTTACATGTTTTATGGGCTGTTTTCTGTTTGACAATCCGTATTTTCATAGCTAGACCGGCCATCGGTCCAGAAATTAATGTAATGTTTACAAACACTTTTTTTCTACACGAAGTTTTTGACGCAATTTTACAAAAAAATGAGACGAAAGACATGATTTTCATTGGATTTACTGAATGATATATGTACACAGTTTCAGAAAAGGTATTACTTCAAGCGATTGAAATTCTACTTTTAGCCAAATTTTGGGGAAATATGTGACATCTTTTCCCCCCTTTTTGCAATATTTTATAACAAATAAATGCAGATTGTTGCCATGGATACACCCAAAATAAATTATATTTTACCATTTTATATACTGGATATAAAATCTATGGAAGATTCTGATTACATACATATGCCCATACATGACACAAACAGTAAGCTTGATATTGCAAGAAAGCAATGAAAAGGGGATGGTAAAATTTATAAGGGCAAATTTTAATATTTTTTCCTAACTGTTTATTGCTACCTGTGGCAAAAAAAGGAATACCATATGTGTATTTTTCGTACAGAAATCATCTAGTCATATATATAAGAAGATGTGGTATAAGTGCAAATGAGACAACTCTCTCACCCAAGTCACAATCTGTACGGAAAAGTAAACCATTATAGGTTAAAGTACGGCCTTCAACACGGGGTCAGACTCGCACTGCATGAACAGTTATAAAGGGCCCCAAAAATGACATACTTTACAGAGTATGTAAAAACATTCAAACAGGAAAAAACAACGGTCTAATCTATATCAAAAACGAAAATACGAAAGAAAAAAAACAAAAAAACGAAAAAACACTTATGAACTAAATCAACAAACAACAACTACTGTCTGACTGTGACATCAAATTCATGAAGTTAGGACAGGTGCAAACAAATGCAGCGGGTTTGAACGTTTAAATAGGTACCGACCTTCGCCCTTATCTGATGCAACAGTGTAACATCACAACATAAAAAGACACACTATAAAATATCAACTGAAATAGCTTAACAGTCATGTTTGTTTTAAAACCGTTACTCAGAAATCCTACAAATATAATATCTCATAATTATTTCAAGAAACTGCAGACCTGTATTCAGTGAAAAATAAATATCATTCAATTTAGAAAGAAACATCTTCAATTAAATTTTTATCAAAATTCTGGTTTTGTATGAAATAATGATTAATTTTCCAATATGTGCAACACATTGGACCTAAGTTTGTATTAATAACGGATTGCTAATACTCGTGTTAGCAACTACTTTGAGTTATGTCCCACGTTTTCGATATGGTACACGAACTTTTAGAGGCCTTTAAATTTTTGCATATTTGTAGCTTTGTATTTAAAATACATGTTTGTTCTAAAAAAAAACCCTACATTGTCATATCTTGACGTACATCTAGAAATTGACAATGAGGGTAGGTTGAAAACAAAACTTTACGACAAAAGAGATAATTTCAGCTTTCCAATTGTGAACTTTCCATTTCTAAGTAGCAACATTCCAGCAGCACATACATACGGGGTATATATCCCCCAATTACGATATTCCCGTGTTTGCATTTCCTATCATGATTTTCTTGATAGAGGTTTGCTGCTCACAAGACAGCTATTAAACCAAGAGTTCCAAATGGTGAAGTTGAAATCATCGTAAATTTTACGGACACCATCACGAGTTGGTTGACCGTTATGGAGTAACCGTTTAACAGATGATATCGGATATGTACCTTACGTCGTAACTACACTCCCGCCCCCCTTCATGAATGTGACCTCCCGAATAAGACTATTTACCGGATTTGTTATCACATAAGCAACACGACGGGTGCCACATGTGGCACAGGATCTGCTTACCCTTCCGCAGCACCTGAGATCACCCCTAATTTTTGGTGGGGTTCGTGTTGCTTATTCTTTAGTTTTCTATGTTGTGTCATGTGTACTATTGTTTGTCTGTTTGTCTTTTTCATTTTTAGTCATGGCGTTGTCAGTTTATTTTCGATTTATGAGTTTGACTGTCCCTCTGTTATCTTTAGTCCCGCTTTTGTGAAACAGCAGTGCCTAGAACGCACAAAAAAATGTTGCTGCATCTGAACAAAATAACCAATATATAAATAACCCTCATAACTCTCGGTATCCCGAAAGGAAAAAAAAGTGCGTGCAATTAATGCCTGAACACATCGGACAGAAACATTTCATTTAAGAAATTTTAAATTGTACCTTGTTTCTCCTTCTGAAAATAATTCGAATCCCAAGAAAGTGACATCCCAGTGGAGGACATGACATTTTCATAAAAGGGAGGTGGCTCTGATGGCCTAATAGGGGCCACTTCAGTCATGCTTCAGTGATTCCCTATATGATATATCAAAAGATTATACAATCAACCAAATGTTCCCAACAAAAGGGGGACAGGCACCCTGCCCCCCCCCCCCCCCCTAAATCCGCCTCTGCATCCGTTTGACTGCAAGATGTCTGCTTTGACTATGTCGGAGGTGTCGAGTTGTATTTGGAAGTGCAAAGATGCAGTTCTGATATTGTTGTGTTGGATTTAAGTAAAAAATGTATTATACTTATCATATGTAATGAAATATGATATACATAAAAAGAGATAACATAAATCAATAAAAAATACCAGACATCATACAGAAAAGACCACATCAACCGACAACTCAATACTGTTTTGCTCCAGATAGTCTCATCTGATCGAGGCACAACATGTAGTCGCGTTAAACCAGTTTTACGTGCACATCCCCTTTCAAAGATATAGCATATATAAAAAAGAAGATGTGGTATGATTGCCAATGAGACAACTATCCACAAAAGACCAAAATGAAACAGGCATTAACAACTATAGGTCACCATAGATGATACGGCCTTCAACAATGAGCAAAGCCCATACCGCATAGTCAGCTATAAAAGGCCCCGATAAGACAATGTAAAACAATTCAAACGAGAAAACTAACGGCCTTATTTATGTACCCTTTCATGACTAAATAAGACAAAATGTCGTAACAGAGGACACACAATAAAAAAAGAACCCTTATCATCGTGCAGCTATCAACAAGGTGACCACTAACCTGAACAAATTGTTAAAAAAGGAACATAATTTGAAAAAAACGGGTAAAAATATGTTCAAAGGATAAAATCTCTGCATGAAGAATGTAACATACTTTATTCTGAACAATTCTGTTTTATAACTGTAACATCTAAACGAACTATCGGTCTCCCTTTCTATCTTCATTGTTTTACTAAACCCTAAGCTCATTCTGAGCGTCAAACGGCTTTTGCATATTATTAACACATCTGGAAAGACTTTCAGTTACATAAGAGATACAAATGAGTCACACTAAGCATGGTAAGTAATGTTTTGATATGTATTTATTCACTTAATAAATTAATCATATGTACAAGTAAGCACTGTCATGTAGCTGAACTTTGATTGTTGCATTAAACAACTGTGGTTCTTTTTGATGCAGCAATTATCTGAAGAAAAAAAAAATAAAAATAAAAATGTATAATAAACGACTTACATGAGTACAACCTTTAAAATATCGCCTGCTGCAACATTTTGAGTACATTTATATTTCAAATGTTAAAGCATGGTATAAGACTCTAAAATAGCATTATCAATGTCACACCTATTTTGCTTAGTCTTTAGTTTTCTTTGTTGTGTTTTGTGTACTATTGTTTGTCTTTTGTCGTTTTCCTTTTAAGGGCATACGATACAGTTACAGGGGAGGTAATGACGTTGCTAACGTCAAATGTTATTTTCGCGACGTCAAACTGTGACATATCGGGAAAAGATGCATTTTTCGACTGATTTTTATCATTCAAACTGATTTCATTTGAAAACGAGTGCATGGACCCCTATTTTTTAAAACGACATTTTGTTTCATTTTGCAGGGAGATTATGTGGACCAAATTTTATAAAACTGTAAATAGTGCATTTTTTTTTAATTTTGATAAATATCCAGCAAAAAATGAGGATTTTGTCTCAATTCATGATCATTTGATTAATATGAATTATTTCTGAATAAAAAATGCATAATATTTTAGGATACTTATAAAATACAGAAGTTACAAATTATTTAACAAAAAAAACAATTTGTGTTTATCTTTTAAAACAAAAAAGTTACGTCTTTCTTTCGAAAAAGAAATTACGGCCACAAATCTGAATTTTGAGCAAATATACAAAATTTCGACCTCATTTTACTCAAAAAGTAGCACATGAAGGTATATTTTTTTATTACATATTTGATTTAATCAGGTAAAAAATAGCCTATATGCAAATTTTCATCAACTTGTAAATACAGGTTCAAAACTGTATCGTATGCCCTTAAGTAATAGCGTTGGCAGTTTATTCTAGATTAATGAGTTTGAATGCCCCTATGGTATCTTTCGCTCAACTTCTATGATGGGCTTTATATACGCTGGCAGGGATGAGCTAAATGCATTTTCGTTTACCCGTCATCGTACGTCATCATTATATACTATCATATTGGAAATGCAAAAATCAAAACAATTTGTATAACCATTTAAAATTTGAGATCGAATTTCAGGTCAAACCATGTTGCACAAGTCACTGAGAAGGAAATATTCACATTTATAAAACGACCTCATATAACCATATGACTAGAAATTCATGAGGTGTCTAATATTGCTGTCCATATTAACAATAATATATTACTACTTTATGGGTATGTTTAACTACTTTGAGTGCCTCTCACGGTATGAACGATAATGTACTAAAATGTAAAGTTTTCCACATAGATATAGCATAGCTGTATTCGGCAAAACTTTTAGGAATTTTTGGTCCTCAATGCTCTTCAGCTCTGTACTTTTTTGGGCATTTTTAACATTTTTTGATTCAAGTATCACTGATGAGTCTTATGTAGACGAAACGCGCGTCTGGTGTAACTATTAAATTTGAATCCTAAATTTCTATGATGAGTTTATTTCTTACCACTGAGATCAATGTTTTCCCAGACGAATGATGACTGTAACGTTTGGCAGATGGAATTAAAAGACTGATCGAGCCAATTCTGGAACAATGGTCAATGTAATCCAAACATGCTGTTCTTAAATCACCAAGCTCAAACTGAGAAGCTCCACACAATAAACCTGTAAATTAAGGATGAAAAAAATCATTAAATTGTAATACATGAACTTGTAGCGAAATTGCTAACCGAATAACATGAAAATGTAGGGTACACTGGTGGAAAGTAACTGTTATATTCTTTTTGAATTGTACAAGTGTGGACACAGATCAGTGTGGAAAGTATGTTTGAATGTTTAACAGTGTTTTCTGACAAAAAAAAGTTCTTTGTTTTTTCCCTTTAGGATTCTATGTTGAACCTGTACCAAACACTGAAAAAAGCAGTGTATTCTTTTTATTAAATTGTACAATTACATATCTTATATATACAGCTGATCCGTGAGTGCATAAAATGTTTTAAAAAAATCCATAATGGCTATTTACGCCTACCTGCCACATTTGATGCGGATATATCAACAGTGCCACAATGCAAGTATTCGACAATTTTCTGGAAGTCCTCTAGAAGATATTTACTAACAGGTATGGTCAGATGATGGTCAGTCTTATGTGTTCTATGTTTGTTCTGCTTCTGCACTTTGGGGTTTTTGGCGGCAAATTCTAATTCCCTCTGCTTCTTCAAAATTATATTGTACAATACCCTGAAATAATGCATAATTAAAATTATATTTGAGCACGAAATCTTTTGATTAATAAATATTTGAATAAATAGGAGTGTGAGTACAATGCAAAACAATTCGTGTTCATTTATTTATTTCATTCTAATACAAACTATCTAAATGTATAAAGTTTAAACTTTACTCTACAACGATTGCTCAATCTTTTTGTAATATTACAATTAATAAAATTGAAGATAAACAATTCGTATTAATTAATGTATTTAAAACTCGAGGTAACGTCCAGTGGCAAATATTTTAGGCATACTTTGAAATTGAACATTTTCAACTATGAACAACTTATTAAACTTCCTAAAAATTGGGAGAGAATGGGAATTATTAAAGACGTTTTAAACAAAACCACACACACAGAGAAACGTCAAATCCCACGACTGTCATCGAATGGTACCAGGCAGTTGGGTTACTGCACAGAATTAATTAATTTCAGATGGTAACATGCTTGTACAGAAAACGTGTTCACCATGCTCTGCGTACGTAATTCTCTAGTCATGACATTTGAATAGTCTGGTGCTATTTTTCAGTTTTGAACATACGTTAAATCCAATACCGTGGATTGAGAATGTTTATTCGACTTTATTCTTTGCGAGATGATTTTTGAAACATTTTCAAATTATTACCTGCTTCGTGTACCCATGATAGCCTTTACGCCGTAAACAGGAACTTTTTTGCTTCCAATAAGAAATGTAACATCACATAACTCTGGCATTGAGATAATGTATCGGAGATGACTTGATAGATCCATGGTATTTTGGAAATTCATCTTCTCTTTGGTTGCTTGCTGGTGCTGTTCATTCCAGATTTTGTCAAGTGTAGTGAAAGTTGTTGATTTGGCGGTCGAATTGTCCTTGTATTCACAGTCAGAAGAACCAGACCCAGACTCATAACCAGAAGAATAATCTGCAAAAAAACCCACATTATTTACATTTTTTGTATGAAATTTTATAGCAGAGGAACGAGGGAACAGTAGCTGTATCCTCACAAAAACACGTATAAAGAAATATATGCAGTAAAATTAAACATGTGGTCTTAGCAATAGACGGAGTGTCTTTAAAGTATGCTACGCTTTTGAATAATCAAAAGTTTATCAATCTAATGGACGAGGAGAGAAATCACTTGGGTGGAAACAGATTTTTTTTTAAACTTTAAAAACACAAAAAAAGGGCGGAATCCTGTCTTTGCTGAATGGTTAACCAAATGATAACTTTGTAAGTTACATATAACATTTAAATACGGTACGAGTTCTAAACAAAAAATCTAAACAATCTTCTATATAACTTTCCTATCTTAAAAATCAGCAATTAGTTTAAGTGTTTAACTTAACTCGATATTTCCTAGCTATTTTAGACTGGTAACAAACGGTTTCCCCCATAAAAAATATATAATTAAAAACTTATAGTTTGTAATAGTTTGTCTATCGAAATAAAAAGCTAAGAAATACGTACGAGTGTGTATGCATACTTGTGTACTCGTGTAAAAGCATTATGCAAATATATAATCCTTACCATTTGTGTAGCCTTTCTCTTCTTCATTTGGAATCAGTTGAGTGTTTGATTCGCTTCTTTCCATTCTCAAGTCTTTATTTAGCACTAGTTCAAGAAACACTGTGTGTATAGCACTTTAATATCCGAATAATAAATATTATATTCTGAGGGATATATGTATAGTATGACACTAAACTGCTGTCAAAACAATACTGTCAAAACAATGTCCGTTTACCAAAAAAAATGAAAGTCTTCTTTGATGGCTTCCTATCTTTTTGATTCTAAGAATAAAACATCTTTGACAAAGACTCAAATGTGTTGTTGTTTGTTTAGGAATTTGCCAGTGTGAATTTCGCACGTATTATGATTTAATCACAATGAAAACATATAATTTTAAATCGGGGCAATTAGTGACCATCGAATGGATTACACATTAATTATCAGATTGTTTCATAATAGGGTAAAAACAGAATGAGATGACCAAATTAAATTAAGATGGCAGATTATGAAATAATATTTGATAATCGAAAGTTTAAAAAAAACATGTCCAAACAACGTTTAAATTATATCCAATGACAGATAATGTCATAAAAATTAATCTAAACAATTAAGATCAAATTAAAGTGTATCACACTACCAAAGGCCAACGAATCAACAAAGCTAACTTTACTTTTTGCTGTTATATACAGTTTTGAAAATATATAAAGCGTGCATATTTTTTTCTTCACATACAAATCTTATTACCATGCATCAACTTATTTTTTTCTATTCAAACTTTTAATTCCAACATTGTAGTTTTTTTTCCCCTCTCCATTTTTTTTTCAAGTGCAATATAGTTTTACTCCAAAAACTCTAAAAGGGTTATATATATACTATTTTTCTAATTATATTATTTTTCAGTAAATCAACAGCAATGAACTAAAACACCATTGCTCTTTAATGTTTTATTTTATTTTGTTTCTTCTTCGTCTTTACCATCAGCATTTTGAAGATTACTTTCCGGCGCATGTCTGACTGAGGTTGCTTTAAAGTTGATTACAATTTTTTTCTATGATTTTTAAACTTTACAATTTTGTATTTAACGTTTGCATTTGAGGAATGCTATTTGTATCATAGGGTTGCTGTATCATTGAAGTAGACCCCACGACTTTTATTTATTTATAGATAAAATTTAGAATGGAAATGAGGAGTGTGTCAAAGAGGCAACAGGCTGACCAAAGAACAGAAAACAGCCGTAGGCCACCAATTCCAATGGGTTTTAAGCACAGGTAGAACATTCCGCACTCGGATGCGTGCTTCAGCTGGCCCCTTAACAAAAAAGTGTATTAGTTCAATGATAATGGACGTTATACTAAACCCCAAAAGATATAAATGAACTAAAATTAATTAAACAAAGCCCCGCACTCCCATCTAAAGAAACTGTATTATAACAAAGTAGGAGGAGTTACTAGTATCCGGAAACGCTTTGCAGCTCTTGTGCAAGTATATACTCCAAAAAGGACAAAGTTTAACTATCTCCCAAAAGAGCAAATATTAATAAAAATCAAAACCCTGACCACATGCACACGTTCAATATATGAACAAACAGCCAGAAAAGTGAAAACTTCCTAACATTTGAACTAGAAGTTATCTAGAATTACTATATTCCCATAATGGGACGGACGGACAGGGATAAATCAATATGCCCCAAAGTTGCAGGGGCATAAAAAAAATTCATACAAGACTAATAAAGGCCATCATAAGCCTCTAAAGGCTGGTTGGTATAAATATACATGTTAATTGACTGCTTATGTTTAAAATTGTAATATATTGTATTTCATGTGTACTTGAAAATAAAAATAGCCATCTATCTATACACACTATTTGAACTGCCGATAGAAAAAGAAGGTATGTGGAATACATTTTGCCTTGCAACAGACCTCATACAGACCCCTCTGGCCTCAGGAATTGTTGTTTTTTTATGCAGAAGGCATGGCATTGCCAATTTATCTACAAAAAACTTCAGATTTAATGTCCCCATACCTACCGGACGTGGCTACATATTTGAACATCCCACACAACCAAAGGGACGTTAATCTTTAGCAAGGATGAAGCAAAAAAATAATAATTGAAAAGCGCATTATATAAGAAATATATTTTGAAAGGGATAATTAATTTAAGTCAACGGTTTAGTAGTTGCTGATAAAAAATTTACCACTTGCATGTGACAGAGTTGCCAAACTGGAGATGTGAATATTTTCAGCTAGAGTTTGGGCCCCATAACTGGAGAATTTTTAGACATTTTTATCCACGTTTTCAGCTGGTTTTTTTTCTTCAAATAAAGCAATAATTTTCCTCTTATTTTTCACTTAATAGTATTAATGTGAATTCTATTTTGCCTTTGTCATGTTAAAAGTTGACGATACACACATTATGTCAAATTCCTATTTTTTGTGTGTATAGGAATGTCAACCATCAAGAACATTAAAGGGACAAAAATATACGACATTAATTTAAAAATCAGGATGAAAAAGATTTATTTCAAGTTTAAAGCTTTCCACTCGTTCATATGGACGACATTCAAACATGCAGTCACAAAAATATAAATAATCAATGAAATGATTTGTATGCCCCACCTACGATAGTAGAGGGGCATTATGTTTTCTGGTCTGTGCGTCCGTTCGTCCGTCCCGCTTCAGGTTAAAGTTTTTGGTCAAGGTAGTTATCGATGAAGCTGCAGTCCAATCAACTTAAAACTTAGTACACATGTTCCTTATGATATGATCTTTCTAATTTTAAAGCCAAACAAGAAACGAATGCCCCACTCGCACTATCATTTTCCATGTTCAGTGGACCGTGAAATTGGGATAAAAACTCTAATTTGGCATTAAAATTAGAAAGATCATATCATAGGGAACATGTGTACTAAGTTTGAAGTCAATTGGACTTCAACTTCATCAAAAACTACCTTGACCAAAAACTTTAACCTGAAGCGGGACAGACGGACGGACGAACGGACGCACAGACCAGAAAACATAATGCCCCTCTACTATCGTAGGTGGGGCATAATTAGACTTTTGACCCCCCATTTCACGGTCCACTGAACATAGAAAATGGAAGTGCCAGTTTCAGGTTAAAGTTTTTGATGAAGTTGAAGTCCAATCAACTTGAAACTTAGTACACATGTTCCCTATGGTATGAATTTATAGGCGGATCCAGGGAGGGCCCGGGCCCCCCTTTCGTGGATAAAAATTTGGTTGATTATATAGGGAATCATTGAAGCATGACTGGAGCGGCCCCCCCTCCCTAGGAAAAGTTCTGGATCCGCCACTGATGATCTTTATAATTTTAATGCCAAATTAAGATTTTTTTTATCCAATGTCACGGTCCATTGAACATGGAAAATGATAGTGCAAGTGGGGCATCCGTGTACTTTGGACACATTCTTGTTAAACATTAAATTGCGTATTGCTTTATTTTACTGCTTTAAACAGACTAGCCATGATTATTTTCGAGAAAGTATTCAAAAGTCCAAAAGTATTTACAACTTATTCATCACCAAACAACAAAGAGATATAAATCGACTAAGCGATTAACTGACAGATTTGATGGATTAACAGAAGATTTTTACTTTCTGGGCTAATTCCTCTCTATTACAATTTTCAAGGTATTAAAAGGCAATTTTTCTGATTTTTATCCTATGTGCCATTTCATGTCATGGCAATTTTTTGTTGGTTGAAATATGCTACCATAATTTGGTAGGTAAAAATTGTCTTTAAAGGGCAGTTGCTCAAAATAAGTAAACTTAATCAACTGTAGATCTTGTATTTGTGAAAATGTTTTCTGTCAGTCATAAAAAAAAATTAATATAATTGCCAAAAAAATTGTCATATTAGGGAAATAACTTATTCTTTGTATAAGTATGGTCTCAAATTATAATTAATCGGGCCTTTGTAGATCTTGTAATGCTGATCAGTTTGCCATCATTAGATTCTGTGAAGGTCTATCTATATTGATTGTCAAAATGATAGACAGAAATGCTAAAAATTTGTAAAAAATAGTAATATAAATTTTATTCATAAAGGAACAACCATTTGACAGAGGAAAACAAGGGGATGTTATCTTTTAGCTCACCTGGCCTAAAAGGCCAAGTGAGCTTTTCTCATCACTTGGCGTCCGGCGTCCGGCGTCGTCCGTCGTCGTCCGTCGTCGTTAACTTTTACAAAAATCTTCTCCTCTGAAACTACTGGGCCAAATTAAACCAAACTTGGCCACAATCATCATTGGGGTATCTAGTTTAAAAAATGTGTCCGGTGACCCGGCCAACCATCTAAGATGGCCGCCATGGCTAAAAATAGAACATAGGGGTAAAAGGCAGTTTTTGGCTTATAACTCAAAAACCAAAGCATTTAGAGCAAATCTGACATGGGGTAGAATTGTTAAACAGGTGAAGATCTATCTGCCCTAAAATTTTCAGATGAATCGGATAACCCGTTGTTGGGTTGCTGCCCCTGAATTAGTAATTTTAAGGATATTTTGCTGTTTTTGGTTATTATCTTGAATATTATTATAGATAGAGATAAACAGTAAACAGCAATAATGTTCAGCAAAGTAAGATTTACAAATAAGTCAACACGACTGAAATGGTCAGTTGACCCCTTTAGGAGTTATTGCCCTTTATAGTCAATTTTTAACCATTTTTGGTAAATCTTAGTAATATTTTACAAAAATCTTCTCCTCTGAAACTACTGGGCCAAATTAATCCAAACTTGGCCACAATCATCTTTTGGGTTAGTAGTGTGAAAAATGTGTTCGGTGACCCGGCCATCAAACCAAGATGGCCGCCATGGCTAAAAATAGAACATGGGGTAAAATGCAGTTTTTGGCTTATAACTCAAAACCCAAAGCATTTAGAGCAAAACTGACATGGGGTAGAATTGTTTACCAGTTTAAGATCTATCTGCCCTGAAATTTTCAGATGAATCGGACAACCCATTGTTAGGTTTCTGGCCCTGAATTAGTAATTTTAAGGAAATTTTGCTCTTTTTGGTTATTATCTTGAATATTATTATAGATAGAGATAAACTATAAACAGCAATAATGTTCAGCAAAGTAAGATTTACAAATAAGTTAACATGACTGAAATGGTCAGTTGACCCCTTTAGGAGTTATTGCCCTTTATAGTCAATTTTTAACCATTTTTCGTAAATCTTAGTAATCTTTTAGAAAAATCTTCTCCTCTGAAACTACTTGGCCAAATTAATCCAAACTTGGCCACAATCATCTTTTGGGTTAGTAGTTTGAAAAATGTGTCCGGGCACCCGGCCATCCAATCAAGATGGCCGCCATGGCTAAAAATAGAACATGGGGTAAAATGCAGTTTTTGGCTTATAACTCAAAAACCAAAGCATTCAGAGCAAATCTGACATGGGGTAAAATTGTTTATCAGGTCAACATTTATCTGCTTTGAAATATTTAGATGAATCGGACAACCCGTTGTTGGGTTGCTGACCCTGAATTGTTAGTTTTAAGGAAATTTTGCTGTTTTTGGTCATTATCTTGAATATTATTATTGATAGAGATAAACTGTAAACAACAATAATGTTCAGCAAAGTAAGATTTACAAATAAGTCAACATGACCGAAATGGTCAATTGACCCCCTTAGGAGTTATTGTTCTTTATTGTCAATTTTTAACAATTTTCATAAAATTTGTAAATTTTTACTAACATTTTCCACTGAAACTAATGGGCCAAGTTCATTATAGATAGAGATAATTTTAAGCAGCAAGAATGTTCAGTAAAGTAAGATGTACAAACACATCACCATCATCAAAATACAATTTTGTCATGAATCCATCTGCTTCCTTTAATATTCACATAGACCAAGGTGAGCGACACAGGCTCTTTAGAGCCTCTAGTTTGTACATGCAAGCACCTTTTTGTTAGCTAAGTGCAATTTTGTTTAATAAACTAAACATAAATTTTTAATGGCAAAAACTCTTAATCTGACTTTTCCCCTCATCAAAATATTCATTTCTTCAAAGTTGGAAATCAGAATATATTTTCAATAGACAAATCATAATCCTCCCCCAGAGTTAAATGGTAATAATTCCTAAAAGGGGTCATTTGATTATTCAGATATAAAAAGAGGGAAGATATATTGATCTTCTGAACATTTAACATGAATTTTCAGAGTTTCTGTACTTGTTTTTGTTTTTAAGTTGTTGAGACTTTTACTTGCATTTCCCAGGCAGTTCCATTTTTTAGCCATGTTAAATGATGGATTGCATTACCAGCTTAAACTAGATATCATTGAGATGGGAGCCATCTCTGTGGGCCCCGCTGTGAATAATGTGCATTAAAAAATTGTATCTTTACCATAGGACATGGGTTTGTCAACTGAAATCAAAGTTTTTGACCTTGACCTTTGACCTAGGAAGTTGTAAATAAATTATGACACACCCTTTGGTGTTGGTTTATAAACATGTCAAGTATAAACTTTGAAATGATAACGGTTCTCAAGATATAGAGCGGACACGATCTTTACCATAGGACACAGGGTTGTCAACTGAAACCAAAGTTTTTGACCTTGACCTTTGACCTAGGAAGTTGCACATAAATTATGACACACCCTCTGGTGGTGGTTAATAAACATGTAAAGTATAAAGTATGAAATCATAATGGTTCTCTAGATATGGAGCGGACACAAAGTTATTACAAAGTGTTACGGACAGACGGACGGACAGACTGATCACTATAGGGCGACCCGCCTTTGGCGGGGCCCTAATAATTTTCACTTAATAGTATTATTTTAGGGTTTTTGAAATACAGATCTCACATGGATTAAGAAATAACAGATTGACCAGTTAACCCCCTTGAGACAGACATAAACATCCTACAATTTACAATGCCCTTTAACCAAAATATAGTTCACATATTACATATAGAAATTGACCTAGGCAAAAAAAGGTAATTTTAATCGGTGAACAAAAAAATAAGGTCAAGGTTAAATGTAAATGAGTCTTTTAGGTCCGATGAATATGTACATCATCCTAAATTAGATGAGTGGTCTAAATTAAAATCCATAGAACTTTTTATAATTTGTCAAAATGTAGTTAATATTATGCTTGTTTTAAAAATATGATAAAAAGTATGGATCACTGTTTTTTTTCAACACTACAGGTTGTTTAAAATTTATCGATTTTGAATAGATTATGCATTGAAACCCAATTTTGTGTGATAACATAGAATGTTAAAATAAAATATGAGAAGATAGCTCTAATTATATGCTTACAGTAAAAAAATCAAAAGCTCGTTTTCTTGCTACATAATAAAATACACTGTCTTCTACAATGTACAAATTTTAAAATTACTTTAAATGAGTTATCTCCCGTTTTGTGGCAAAGTTGAAAAAAAAATAATCCAACATAGTTTTTCTTTTTTTTTGTAAAATACAGCTGTAAAATATGAAAAAGCACATACTTTTTCGATAATATTCATATTTCAGTAATAGGTATAAAACCACTAATTCATAGCCCCATTGCTTTCTATGTTAAATTCTGCAAGTTCAAGCACTAATGGCTTTTTGTCTTAAGTTCAAATAAATTGGCAGTTGTCAAAACTATACCTTATCATGACTTGTGCTGAAAAATTCAACATTCATGTTCCTTTAATTGCATATTAGAATGTACTAGTTCCCAGAAGTTTGATAGTACAAAAAAAGATACTTCTGATCAATCTGAACAACTGGGCAAATGTACCCTCCAATTAAAATTTCATACTTCTTTATCATTCAAAAGAAACTTTGAACAAGGCTTCTAGAGATCCCAAGTCCCCAAGCTTTCATTTGATACCAACACTACCCAAATATTCCACCTACCCGGTATTGACAAAGATACAGCTATGCAATTAGGAACTATTTTGTTTAAAATATGTACTACTTTCTTGTATGTTCTTTCCGACTGGGCCTGAATTAGTGGTTCTATACTTTAAAGATCTAGATCTGTTGTTAATATATCTGCTATTTGCAAATATGGCAGTTGACATTTTGGGCTGTTCTGTATAGGCCATTGAGGTTTTTGTACTATTCTCGGCAGGAGTGTAGCTGCACTTTAGGCACGTGCCTACACATAATTTTTTCACAAATATTTTCTTTATTTAAAAAAGACCCTAACGTTATCTGTAGCTGAATGTGAAGTTGTCAAAACACTTTAGTTATTGAATGTCATTTGTACACTAGTCTATCATCCTTAGTGAATAAGTGGGGTATTGGAACTGTATGTCATTATATTACACCTTATGTTGGAATGTCATTTGTACACTAGTCTATCATCCTTAGTGAATTAGAGGGGTATTGGAACTGTATGTCATTATATTACACCTTCTGTTGAAACTATAAACTACAACTTGAATTGGTTCAGATCATTTCACTTCTATCAACAGTTACTGGAATGAATCTCAACTTCGATAAACAAAATTTTTTTAATTAGTTGTTTTTCACTCAAGTTCAATCTGATGCCTAGTTTAGAGAGAATGCCACACTTTCTGCAGGTTCAGAAACTCTTTGAGGTAATCAAAAGTCATCTAATGAAAAGAAAATTTTGTCTCATCCAATAAACCCACATTTTCCAATGCATGGCATATCCAAATTTCTAGACCTTCATCCTGGAGGACCACTAACTGTTTATGACCTGAACATACATGCACTATTTGCCATTAGATGCTTAGCAATCAATCAATCAATCAACCAACTAGCTTTTAGTAACTTGAGTACTCTCAGATCTATGTGTAATGACCATAATTATCCATATTCCGACACAGGTAGGGATTTTACATTACAGGATATAAGGAAATATGAATTTCTTGATTTTGTTAGATAGTATGAATAGAACAGAAAGTCTGCAGGACATATTGACTGTGTGTCTGTATGTTTTTGTGTGGCTGGGTGAGGGTGAAGGTATAAGAATAAAAAGTTTAATGGTCAATGCCTAGTACTAAAGTAAGTATTTGTATGTAGCATATTTAGTGTTTATGTGCCTATTTTCTTTAAATGAAGGATCGTCAATATGATCTATTAATGACTTGTATATCTATTATACTCAATCAGAAACAGGTTATGCTGCTTAATAAAGGACAATGCTGGGCAATGCATTTTGGAAATATTGATTTTTTTTATATTTCCGATTGCACCGACGATTGATTCATCAGTCAGATGTAATTGTAGACTTAATAAATGTTAATTTTTTCCATGTATAAGCTGCCCCAAGACCCCCTGACACAATTTCTGCCTACAATTTGTTAGACACTTAGCTATGCCCCTGCTAGGTTTTTAATATTTTCCTTTACAAACTTTTGTCATAACTGTACCTGCTGAAAGTTATTCAAGAAATAACTTTTATATTTGTAGAATTTGTATTTTTCACCCTTCAAAGAACAGGTATTTGCATAGTTTATGACCTAAATTCATCCAAAAACTTGTACAATTTTCTTCAAGTTGAACTAATATATTTCAATGTCATTTTATTTAAAAACATCCAACGATTATCCCAGTACATTAAAGTCATAATCTCCATCAGCGTCCTCACCAGTTCCCATTGTCAGAGATCCCATTAATGTATCTGATAATGCCTTTGATACTTTATCTGAAACAAATAACATAAAAAACATAGTCATAAACTAATAATTACAAAAAATGTTGTATTGGTAACATATATTACATAGAGAATAATACATGGCAAAATACGTATCATATGTCGTATCATCCCGAGACCCAAATATCAGCCCAAGGGCCTTTAGGCCCGAGGAATGATATTGGTCGAGGGTGATACGGCATGTGATACAGATTTTGCATTGTTTTATACGCTTTATCATATATTTCAACGGGAGAGTATTATATTATATGAACTGTTTTCTGATCCAAAGCACTGGGTAACCTTCAGTTCTACTTTTGTCTTGTTTTAAAATTTAAAGCTTTAAAAGAACTGCTCAATTACTTATCCGAAGCACCTGGATTACCTTACAATTTATTTGCGTGCTGTTGTTTTAAAAATATTTTGTTTATTATTATAGTATTTTTTTGTGTGTTTTGTATTTTTTATAGTTGCATTTAGTGTGCCAAAAAATATGAAAACTTGACGTTTGTGATGTCACATACCAAACAATGACGTCATTCAATAAATTGAGTCACGCCCGAATGACCGTTCTATTGGACCTATTTTGAGAAAAATATAAAAACTGACTTTATGTAAAAAAAAAAGAAGTAGGGGCTGTGATAAAGGGTATGCAATAAAGGGTGCACATCAAAGTTGCGCGATATGGATTAAACAGCAGGCTATTTATCATATATTCAAAACTACTGTATTTACTACTAAACATATGATAAATGTGTTTATATCTCTTATTTTGCCATAATAATTTAACAAAGTAACAACAGTAGGTTTTGGTTTAAGGTAACTGGAAACTATTATTTATCAAGTGTACTGTTTATATCAAATTAGTGTTAACAATGTCAGTTCATTTAACATGGAAACATTACATGTATTCTTGGTTTTTCTGGTATACCAACATTTTTGGGTTTTGGGATGAATAAGAACAATAAAAGAGCAGTTCCTTTTCCTCCTTATTTTTTTGGAGGGTCTCTTGTGAATAGTGATTTTTTTTTCAGGACCAATTTCCCAATTTCCTTTTTTTCCTTTACTTTTGATATATTATACATAGATAAGATAAGATTTATTTTATTAAAGTGTCACCATCCATTACAATATCAATATATATATATACACATAAAGTCATAAGAACCTAACATTTAAGTAAAAGGATGCCAGCCGAAAATGACTTATGAGACACTATCATTAAAACAAACATCTAATACATACATAAAAGGACAGCTTTGTTACATTTAAAAAGTATTTCGTAAATAAAAAAAAAATTAAAAAAACATATATAATTTCTAGATGACATGTTTTCGTTTACATTAATGAGTATGACTTGTGATGTCATTTAGTATGTTTGTGACTTCTGATTTGAAGGAGGTGTGGTGTATATGTAAATGAGACAGTATACAAATGACAGAATTAACAGAACACAATTAGCTAATAATCAAACTAAAACTTTATTATACCCTAATTTGGAATAGCTCACTTTATAAAGAACCAGTGTACTAAGATATCAGCTGGTGTGACCACAATCTATCCTAGACCCAAACTAAATTTTGTTAATCTGATACAAGGACAGACAGACATGGATACACACCTGAAAACATAATGCCTCTATCATAGAAAGGGAACAGATGAATCCAAATTATTTACTAAAATGCATACCTGCTTTCTTCCTATTTTTTCTCATTTTCTTATAATCATCTTTCCGTTTCTTATTCTGTTGTAATATTGTGTCCAGACTGTCATTTAAAAGTTCTTCTGTTTTTGACTTTTTAGATTTCTTTGTTGCAGCAGCCGTAACTGAAGCCTTTCTTGATGATCGTCTAACTGCTACCTGAGTTACCTCTACTCTTCTTAACTGAAAATATAAAACATATAAAAGACAGGTCATTGATAGCAGTAGTGTATGTTGTACATGGGTAATAGAAGATTGAATAGTCACCTAAGACATCAGTCTTATGATTTAAATAGGCAAAAACAACACATTACAGTTAAAATACCAAACCTGCCTTAATAAGCTATCTAAGGAAAGAAAACTTTAAAGTGTTTCGTATGAAAAGCAATTTCAGCAATTTTTAAGTGATCTTTCAAATTTGTTAAAACATACATAATAAGGAAATCTTTCTGTTTTGATAGATACAATTATTATTATTAAGGGAAATCTAAACTGTTGTATAAGATAGGAAGACTTCAGGTATTGATAGATACAATTATTATTATTTAGGGAAATCTAAACTGTTGTATTAGATAGGAAGACCTCAGGTTTTCTTTTCAAAATTTAAGTTATAATTGGAAAGGAATTTGAAATCTTTCTTGTGTATGAATTTTCCCAATTTTATTAGAATGAGTTTGATTGGAGCCAAAAATAACTTCTGTAGACATAAAGTAAATGTATTAGATACTGCCTTACACAATAGTATTGAACACAGCAACAGTTTATTGGATTTTCAATAAAGTAAGACATTATTACTGTAAAATTGTGACTTCTAAGTCTGTTTAGGTTCAAATGGGCTGTTATTATCACATTTTCATAAGATTTTTTTTCATAATGACTAGTTCCTACTGCAGGGTTTGTATCTTCATAATGACTAGTTTCTACTGCAGGGTTTGTATCAATTTGACTACCAGAACCAATGAGGATCTCTCAAGGTTTTGGGGCATGGCAACCAACACTTTTATGAATGATCACAGGGACCTTGTTTCCGCTTAAATTATCTTTAAACATTGCAGGTCTATTCATTTACAGATGTTGAGTCAGCAGCTAGTTTTTCATTGGCTAGAATAATTTAACTATACAAAAGTTTGTATTTTGAATCACTCTTTAGTCTTATATATATGTTTAGCCCCCTCCGATAAAAGCAGACATAAAATTCTATCAGGAGATAAAAGGATAGTTACCTCTTCTTCTTCATCTTCTTCATCCTCCATCATTTCATCTGATTCCTCGTCATCATCTTCTTCATTGTCCATTTCTTCATCTTTTTTCTCATTAGCTTTCACATATGAATCAATCTCTGAATCGTCCATGATTGCCTGGGCTGGACCTAATGACTCTACCAACATGTGCTTACTACTTTTACAATCCAAGCCTGAATATGAATGGTAAAACACAGTGTTAATTGTAAATGCCATGTTGTGCAAAATATGTTGCATATATAAAACAAATTTAACAGTGTATTAAATAAGCAAGGTCTGAAAAAATAAATCTATTATTTAAAGGAGGAGCTGGAAATCTGAATTACCACTGATAAAAAGAAGGGTTTGTTTGATGAGGTCAGAAGTTTTGCCTTGCAACACACAACCTTTAGACAGAGTTGTGGAAAAGAACCCTTAATATTTTTATGGAGAAGGAGACCTCTAAACATGGAATATTAGATTTAATGTTTCTTTTGTTGATGCACTTTCTGAAAAAATTATCCACTGAGATCAATGTTATCATACAAAATTGATTTTAACTGTAAGATATACAAAGTATGAAAAATAAGGACAAAATGAAAACAAAATCTGAAATTAAATCTATTCCATCTGTTTTTGTAAGGCCCAAAATAAAATATTGTTTGTTTCCCCAATCCCTACCGACCCTGCAAAAACAGTTCGACTCATAAAATTTTATTGTCAAAACTAAGTCAAATATTATTTTATTCAGTTCCAATTTCCAGGCTTGCCAGATCAACTGATATTGTTCCAGCTTTTTGGAAAAAATAAAATTATTTCTCTACCTACCTACCCACACCTGGCTCCAGTGTTGGGATAGGGAAACAAACAATATATATTAATTTGGGCCTAGCTATTATGTTTATACCTTGTAAAGTTTTCTGTTCCACCTCGATAAGATCATCTATACTGAATTCTTTGCCCATCTGTGTCACAAGGGATGCACTCACATGTGTTGGTAATGTATGTTGTTCAGGAGGATGTGTGAAATATTTTATTTTACCGCTGAAATATAATACATGTATTGTATGAATAATAATGATACTATAATATGATATGGATGCTTAACCTTTTCACCAGTTTTCATATTACAAAAGACCACTCCACTTAAGGGACTGTAGAGTTTTATTCAAAACAAAAATTGTGAACTTGTGGTTCCGACTTTGACATAAGCAAAAGGTATGATTTTTTAATGAAATTTTTATTGACCACCTCAAATGGACTCAGGTCAATTTTGAGTGACTTTCAATTTTGTATGAACTTTTACATCTTATAAGATTGCAACAGCTGTGACAAGCCATAGAGTGACAAGAGCTTAGTTTTTTGCACTATAATTGTGATATTTTATCAATGGACAAATATGAGGGATCTACTATTATACCAAAAACATTATCTGAGTTCAAAATGTAAGAACCAATCATGATAATTATCCTGTTACATTTTTGAAATAATAATAGACTGCAAAAATTTGTAAACAGACAGTATATCATTATTTCAACTTGGTTAGAGACAGGGCTTTTTATTTCATTAATTTCATAATTCTTTTATAGATAAGTTTATTTTATTAATTTGTCACGTATTGATCTTACACACCAGTAAAATATACAATCACCTAAAAAACAAAGATCAACACCCAGTCTATAAAGACTTATGAGACACTCAAATTTTATAGTTGCATGTCCATTTGATGTGTGCAAAATTATTCAAAAAAAAGAAATTTTTAGGGGATTTAAGAAATGCCTTTCTATCCTCTAACATCTAATTTAATGAAAGAGGTCTTAAAAGATAAAAGAAAACAAATCAATTTTAAGTTACATAAGGAGTCATTCCAATTGAAAGAATGTGTAATTCAAATATCAAATTTAAATCCTCTATTCTTTCAAACAGCTATAATTCTTTCCTTATTCTTACCATGTCCAATCTTGTATAATAGATCTAGCAGCTTTGTTTTTATCTGGAATCCCTCCCTTCCTTAATCTACCCATCCTTCTCGCCAGGAGAGCTAAAAACTCGTCAATATCTTTATAATCAGGAATATTATAATGTAAAATCATCTGAAAATATCAAATTTTTCATATTTACCTCAGAAATATTAGCATAAAAAATGCACACAATTTTATATACTAACAGTGTATTAAAGAACTATGATGAAAAAAGTAAATAATGATAAATATAATAACTGAAACGGACCAGCAATATTTTACGTCAGACAAATAGGATGTCTATCCATAAAAAACCTTGTGACTGAATATGACATCAATTTATCAGTAATAATTGAATTAATAGTGTGTAAAAAAAAATTCCTTCAAACCTGTTGTTTAGAACATCTTTTTAATATTGCTTCCACTGGTGTGATGGGATCATCCAAGGTTTCAAGCTGAAGAAGAAAATATACATGTTTATGTGTTACATATTTGTTTTTTTGTTCATTTTTTTACATAAATAAAGCCGTTAGTTTTCTCGTTTGAATTGCTTTACATTGTCTTATCGGGGCCTATTATAGCTGACTATGCGGTATGGGCTTTGCTCATTTTTGAAGGCCGTACGGTGACCTATAGTTGTTAATGTCTGTGTCATTTTGGTCTTTTGTGGATAGTTGTCTCATTGGCAATCATACCACATCTTCTTTTTTATACATAGCAAATATTATAATTTAACCATTTCTTTCAGTTATTATAACAAAAATAGCCACATTGTAAAGAAACTTTTCCATCATCCTGAGACTAGTTGTTCACCATTTTAAAGGAGATGAGTGAATATGTAACACCAACACAAAATTATCACTAAAAAATTAAGAGATAGCAACTGACATCCAATGTCACCGATAACTTTAAAAAAAAGAAGGCTGTCAGATGACAGAGCAATTTTGGGACTTTTCATCCCTGAAATTCTAACTTATAATGAAATAGAAACAATGGTACACATCTTACCTTGACACAGTTTCTTAATATCACAGATGTGTCAGATGTCCCTGTTGCCATTACAATTCCAGGACTGTCTAGTAATTTGATGTGTTTATCTAGATGTACTTCTTGCATTGTTCTGAAATAAAACAAAGAAAATATAAATATCAAACCATTTATTATATTGATTTCAGTTAGAAAAGCTCTTTTTTCTACATTTATCTCAACAAAATCTGTTCATTAATTTTTATAAGTCTCAAAAATACATGTACACATGTTGCTTAAAGCATACCCCTCTTGTAATTCAAAGTTTCAGAAAACAAGAACCAGTTTTGTCTGAAATATCTGAAAAGAGAACCAAATATGAAGTTCAGTGTTTAGAAGTTTCTGACAAAAGTGTGACAATTTTTTTCAGGAACCTTAATAAGCAGTTTGTGATATGTTTATCAAATTTATTTTGAAAGCATCTAGTAAGCTGTTAAATATAATACCTTGTCATTCCTGGCATGGATCCAACATTACAGGCTTTGGCACGTTTCAAGCTATTTATAATACTACTCTTACCAGTATTAGGGAATCCTGAAAAATATAAAATAAAGTTTTATTTCAATTGATTTAATATAGTATTTTTTAAAGTAAAAAATAAAACAATAATTTGGTTTCATTAAAATTTTCTTTCAGTCAACTCTGTATGAGCAACCTTCTCAATTAAACTGGAAAAAAGAATTTTTAAAAGATTCTGACTTTCTTTCTCATCTACAGTAGCACATATTCTGGTATTAAAAAAAATCCATTGGTAAATCAGTTATGTTAGTTTTTATCATTTGAGACATATTGCAAGGATTATATCTTAATATCATTATATTTTTTTCAACCTACCCACTACTCCAACACGTATAGCAGATTTGATATCTTTATTCCGGCAATAATTTCCCAGTAACTTCATCAACATGTCTGCCCCTAAACAATGACTAGACTTCAAAAGATCATCACTTGCCATTTGTAAAGGAACTTTTGCTCTACTCTTAAATGAAGAAAATATTGTTTGTTTTTAAAAAGACTAATGTATTTGTATTTTCATCAATTTTTTTGTAGCTTTAGGAGTTTTATAGACTTTTTTACTTGATTCTTATTTCAAATATGTCAGCTCATATGTTCTTTGATTTTGGCATCTTCTAACTTTTGTTTAAAATAAATTTGTGCAGATATTTAGATAATTTAAACGAAATAACTATTATTGATCAGCCAATTAATGATCAAGTGGTACTGCTACAAAAGAAAAATGAATAACGAAATGAGCATTAACTTTATTTGAATGCAAGTTTACTAACAGATGATCCTTTTATTTTCAGTACTAATATTTTTCAATCAAAATGAATATCAACTTTTACTTAGTTTTTATTTACCGTTGAAGTGAAACATTATTTACATGACATCTGTTTTGTATGAATTGAGTATATATGCATTGTTTTAAATTTTCTAATACAATACTTTCCCCAACTGACTTTCACAACTTACAAGATTTGTGTTCTGAGTTTGTGTAGAAGCCTTAAATGCAAGTGTTGGGAACTCATTTCTCAAATGTTTCAGCCATTCTTCAACATTTTCTCTTGGTACCAAGTCTACAATAAAAATTTATGAAACTGATAATTCAAATTTTTTATTCTATTTTTACAAAAAAAGTCATAAGATTAGTAATTCATTAACTAAAATCAAATTGATTTTTTTTCTTCTGCATTTTCCCGAAATCACATTCATTAACATCACATTTGGTTCATATAGCAACAGATAATAATGGCATGCAATAATTTATGATTTTGTAGTTTTAATTAATATGCACATTATGTGAATTATTGTGTTGTTCATCACCGGTGAAATCTTGACTGACATTGGAATAATTCATGGAATAGTTAATTCTGTTTACCACATTGAATCCTAATGTAAATAAAGTAGAACTGCATTTTGTTCTTAGAAATCTAACTATATTTTGATACAACTTCATATAAAGTGTTCTATTATAAGTCTGAGGAGTAATTTTCATATGCTAACTGTCAAGTTTCTTTTAACTTGTCAACACCACTAAATTTCAGATTGATAAAAGAAAATTGCATTGGTTTATTTCCAAACACAAATAATTAACATATTTGAGTGCACAAACCCCACCTTATGGAGCTACAAGGTAAATGCATTAACTTTTTTTTAAATGTCCCACTATGAACATGACCTTTTTCAAAATCCTGGATCTACCTATGACAACGAAGTATAAATCAAACTTGACAAACCTATTTTATTTAATATAAGGACTAAACGTTTATTCGTGCCACTTTCCAATATGGCTTCCTCCATCTGGGTACACCTGCTACCGAGGGGATCTCTTGCATCCAGAATTTCGAGAATAACATCTGCAGCATCCACAACCTTAAAAAAAAGATTTTGTCAAGAAATATGTAAAGTATGCGAAAACAATATATTTATTTCAAACAATTTTATATCATTAAATTTGCATATCATTATATTGAACTTCATTAAAACACTAATAATTGTATAATATTAAATGTTATACAATAAAGACAACTTTAAACAAAAAATATAACTGCTCTTGTGAATAAGTGTTATGGTAGATCTTTTTTTAAATCATTTCATGAATATAGTTACCCATTTATAAAGTAAACTGAATTTAATCCAGGGTTACTTCCCTTATACAATGAACCTCTAATATCAAAACATGATACTAAAATTATTTGCATGAGACTAAATTTGATTTTAATGAGGAAAAAGCATGAGCAGGTAATTTAAATAGTCAAGGTTTTAGTAGACTTTGAATTATAACTGCATGGTTGATTGATTTGTATTTTAGGTTTCAAAATAAATGTTCAGCTGAATCATTAATATTAAAACATTTGTAACATGTTTAACCCCGCCATATTCAGTATGTGCTATATGTACCAAGTCAGGAGTTGTTGTTTGTTACTATCTCATATTTGTTTTGCATTTATTGTTTTGTTCATAAAATAGGCGATAAGATTTCTAGGTTGAATTGTTATAAATTTGGCATTTAACAGCTTTTAATAACTGACTATGTGGTATGGTGTATTGAAGACTGTACAGTGAACTATAGCTGTTATTTTCTATGTCCTTATGTGTCTTGTGGAGAGTTGTCTCATTGGTAATCATACCACTTCTCCTTATTTCTATATTAACAGATATATCATAAGAAATATCATAAGAAATTTTCCATTTCTAAAAAACACTTTGTCAAACCTTTTTAAATTCTTTATAGAATGTCTTTAGGGAATTTTCTACAGCACCATTACTACTAGTATGTGACTCTTCCCCAGATTTCTTTTCTTGCTATAAAATAAAGTTATAGGTTAATTCCTGCAGCTTTTACACTGCACACTATTTGTGTATTTGTAATATTTTTCTCAATTTCTACCTCTCAAATATCTACTTAAAAAATAAAATCACATAACATATTTATTATTTAATTTCTTGCGATTCATACCTTTCTTTCAAATTCAGCGGTTTTTCTTTGAGCATCTTTAACCATTCCATCTAAATTTCTTTTCTTCATTTTCAAATATTCTCTATCCCTTTTTCTCTTTTCTTTCAGTTTTTCTCTTTCTTCTTCTGCCTACAGATATAATAGAAATATTTTATGTTACACTTTGTATTTTTTTCTATCTATTCAAAAGTAGTTTCTATCAGCTCTATGAAAAATAATTGGGATATGTATCAATGGGATATAGATGGTGCCCCCACTTGCATATAGTTATAAAGGGACATAACATGAGAACTGTAAATGTGACGTACAATACCCTAATATGAACTTGATCTTAGTGTTGTGGTTATAAGCATTGTGTACCAGTTTCAAAACATTTGGTTGAAGGAAATTGAAGTAAGAGATGGGAAACGGAAAATTCAGCAATTTTTATATTTGGAATGGGACTTAATTCTAGAACAGTATTACTCGATTTATTTCACTTGACTGGGCGGAGTTTAACCGGTTCGCTCATACTAAATTAGATTAGATTAGAAATCAGTAATAATTATAATGGCAATTATCCTTATCACACACATCTTCAAATAGACTGTCCTTATGCAAATTAAAATGTAAGCTCCTCCCGATCAGTTGAAATAACATTGGTAATAATAGTGACCACACCTAAATTCACACTTGTTCTTACTTTTGTGGTTAAAAGCATTGTGTATAAGTTTGATAATATTTGGTTGAGGAAATTTAAAGTTAGAGCACAGAAATTAATTGTGGGACACATGCACAGACGGAAAAAGATAACACTTAATAAAACCTCTGCTGCAGCTTAAAAATTGTTCTGAAAATGCTGATTTCAGTTGTTTTAGTATTTCATATTCTCTATTGACTCATGCATGCTTCAAGCATTGTCCTTAATTTAATGACAGCATCACCATATATTATTACTCAGTCATATTCTATGTACAACTATACTTTGTATTTACCCTTCTTTTTCTTTCTTCAGCTTCACGTAAAATCTCTTCTTTGAATGGTAAACTGTTTGGTATTCCAGGATCTTTCTTATTTTCTAAAATCAATGAATGTGGTTAATTACAGTCTGATTTATACTGTATATTGACCTGTAATTGCTGATTTATGTCACATTCCCTAAAAGATTCCCTTTCATCTGAACTTTGGTGGATAGTTGTCTCATAGGTAATCATACCACATCTCCTATCTAATCGAAATTACTATTTTGTATTTATCAAACTAATGGAGATAGAATAGAAAAGTGCATGTTAAAGTCATAAGAAACGAGTGACTGGTGAAAAATAATGTTCATCCAATTCTTGAACCAATGCATGTATATATCATAAACTTAGTCCTCTGTGCACGATTTTATCATTTTTTACGCAAATATATCGTATAATCGTCAATTTTTTTTCTATCTGTCTGTTATGATTTAACAAATATGGCTACTCATTAAATGCCGTGTTTTGAAGCCGAAGTTTACCGATTGTCACCTTATAGTAAATAATCAACAAAAAGCATGGGTATTTAGCACATGTTTAACATATACAATCAGGTAATTGTTTATTTTAATTACAGATTCATGCGTATTGCTATCAACGGATTTTTACAAAGAGGGTCATGCTTAGGTCACTATGCATACGGAAAATATGTCGGCGAATTGCTTCCTGGCAGCAGCAATTAAAAATAAGTAAACTTCTTCTAAATGTGGACAAATTAAAGAATTTTCCTCAGAAAAAAAGTATATGCACATAAGTTGTATAATGAAAACTATCCATTTAGTTTTAAAAAACATCTGCATATTTTTTTTTTAATTTGAGGTTTCATATGACTTTAAATATGAATATCTAAAACATATTATTTTTATTTCTGATAAACAAATAATTCAAATGTCCTGATTCTATTTTCATTCCCTTTGCAACATATTGTTAATCCTTACTACTGATTGGATTTTTTCTCTTTGCTTTCTTTTCTTTCTTATTATGTTGACTGATCTGAAATAAGACATCAAATATGTTCATAATTATCATCATATACTAATACATGTATAAACATGCACTGAAGATGTAGATTTTAGTTTGTACACATGGTAGTACATTTTTTGTTGTTGTACAGTGATTGTCACATATAATTTTATAAACATGTTCTAGCACTGTCTTTTTTCATTGAGGAAACAGCTACTTATTTGGAAAAATATTAAATTTTTAAAATGTAACAAATACATGTATAAAAGAAAGCAGTGTTTAAAACTCTGTAATACAGTACCTTCCTTGTCGTGAAGTTAAGGAATAAGACAAAATATATATACTAGAGCTCAGGGTATCACCAACTTTTTTTTTATCTGATGTCTCCGAGACTTACAATGTATAATTTCTTAGTGACAAGTCCTGAGTTCTTTAGAGAAACAATGCTAAAGCATGTATATGCTATATAAATTCATACATTTTATTTCAATAATTATTCAGATACAAACATTTTGAATCTGCAACATATGCAAATGAGGTGAAGGAAAATCATGGATATGGTTTACTTCAAAACACAATAATCTTAAATATCACACAGGTTTAAACCATTACATTATTGCTTACCTTCTTTAAAATCTTATATCTATGTTTTGCAGACTGTCTTTTGCTACTTTTCCTGTCTGAAAATGATAAAGAAAGTAACATTACCATACAGTATGCCCATTTATGTCTTTTATTGACTGGAACCCTACATTTACCTGTAGCCAACCAGGCAAGACCCTCAGGCATAGGTGGTCAATGTTAAAAAACACCCTCATCATGCACTTGTCCCTTCTTTCCCTCACAACTTAAGTGCAAGTCAAACGGGATTTACTTGGACAAACATACATGTATGTATCATTACTTCAGAAGAGCATTTTTGACTTGTGAGCATACTTGCCAAGTGACATGATATTCGCGTGTAATACACGCTTTTTCAACGATTTACACGCGTGGATTTTGTCACATGGCGTGTACACGCTTTTCACCACTTTACATGCGATTACACGCTTTTTTGTTCTTTTCTTTTTTTGGTCGTTAGTGATATCCCTATTCTCGGGTTTTTTCCTTATTCGGCGATAAATACCGAAAATTTCGAAGTAATTGTTTGGCTGCCATTGTTTGTTTTTCTATATGAACGAACAGCAAAAGGTACAAATGTAAGTAGTTTGTGATTAGTTTTTACGACTTTTTTACTTTCTTTCAAATTCACTTTATTGGGGAAAAGTACACAGAAATAAGTCATCTTCAGGGTCTGTACTGTCGTCTAAACCACTGATTGTTAAGCCAAAACGATGTGTACGTACCAAGATTCAAGATTTATAAATCATATTTTGGAGTTCGAGTTTAAATGATCGAGTGACGAATTGTGCATTCTATGTTGCAATGATATAAACAATACACATGGGAGGGGAAATACAATTTAGCTATTTGAATAAGCATTCAACATGTTTATTAATTGGAAATCAAGTTATAAAACATTTTTCTTTTTTAATTTCAGTTTCAAATCTAGCAAAAAGATTTCCATGGGCCATGGGATGATAACATTGCAGAACTGTTGGATCAGCTCTCATAGTACCAGCTATCTTCTGATGAACTTCCCAGTTTTGACTAGGCAATAGGAATGGAAGCAATGGCAGAGATAATAGATGACATTTTACATTGCAAAAAAAAAAAAACCCAAACATTATGACATTCTTCCAAAGCTTGATAAAGCTAATTGAATTGAGCCAAATATCAATTTTTAGTGAGAGAGAGCACTTTCAATTATAAAGAAATTCACACTGAATTCTGATCAGAACTTGACAATGTTACATTTGTATTGTGTGCTGTTACAATGTATCAAATAAATTTAACTAAACTTGAAACTGGCAGTTGTTTTCAATATGTGCCTATATATAGCTAGTTGTGTTGCTTTAAAAGCAACATAACAGACCACTGTAGGATACAATAAAAGTTTACAGAAGAATATATATGGTTCTTTTATAATAACACTTTTGTATAATGTGAAATAATGAACATTACCACATTCATATTAAAAAGTCTGCATTTACGTCACACGTTTTCACACGCTTTTTGACATGTCATGTCATGTCATGACATGATTTCCTATTGTCAGAGGTTGGCAAGTATGCTTGTGAGTTGAATGCCTCTTTGGTATCTTTTACCTCAGTTTTGCAGATATTTTGTTGTGGTAACATGGTTCATTGACAACATTATTTATTTCTACAATGTAACTCTAATGTAACTTTAATGAAACAAAATAAATTCTGTTATAAATTATAATGATAAGTGGCAAAATAAGAAATGGCTTGAACTCAGAATCCCAAAAGGTATTAATGTTTCAATATCATGCAATATTAGTTACAATTGCAGGAAAAAAAACATATGTACATGATGTACAGTAGATGTACAAGTCAAATCGGCACCCATAGAAAAAGTCAAATCGGCACTCAGTATAGTCAAATCGGCATCCAAAAATATTTGATATAATATATGTATAAATAATTTTAAAATGTATAAATTCATGATCTATTTTGGGGTTTGGATTTGATCATGCATAACATCATCAAAAAGCATCAAGCAGTTAGAAAACATAGGTTAATTATTTAAAGTTTTACCAACATTCTATGACTGATGTTTTGATAAGTTTTCTTTTCAATTAATTAATAACTTTAATCAAGTACAAAAAAAAAATGTACATAGTTTTTCAGGAGAGTTTAAACAGCATTAAACCAACAATCCTGCAAAATGTTCAACTGTTAAAAAGTGCATAAAAAATATCCAGTATCGTACCTCATATATCATTGCAAGGATTTGTATAGTGAGAACTATACAAATCCTTGATCATTGTATAATTAAAATACGCATTTAGTTAAGAGAAAAATATATATACATAAACTCCCAAAAATGTGAATAAAATTAAGTGAATACTTCTGGACAACCCCTTCCTTATTTTTACTGTTTTTGCTTAAATTACTGTTAAAATATGTATATTAAACAAATCTAACATGGGTGCTGAATTGACTATATAATGTGCCGATTTAACCAGGTGCCAATTTGACTATACTGAGTGCCGATTTGACCCGGTGCCGATTTGACTAGAATTCGATGTGCATTCAGTGATTATAAGTGGCAACAGTACTAGTCTGAACAGAATATTGTAGACAGAAATCTGTCATCTTGACAAATCTGTATAAATTGCTTATTAAAATAAAATAATTTACCTACCTAAAGTACAATTGTACCTACTATTTGGCTTAAATGATGAGTTTGATAAGAGCAAACAAACATACAATAAATATGTATTTTTAATATGATAATCTGATAATTGCCTTATTCTATAATTTATTGGTCTGGACTCATGACTAACAAGACTAAGACTAGAGGGTCAATAAACATTGCACCACAATAGGTGTCGTAGGGAGGCGTCACAGATAAAAAAATAAAATAGCCTTTTGAAACGTCATACATTTTCATGATAATTATTTGCACTACTAGCCATGGCTGTGAAAGTAAAGAGTAAATAACTTTTTATCATGTTTAATGCTTGTAAGATAAAGTTTAACCAGATATTCTATATAAATTCATGTATTCTATTTAGAAAAATTGAACATATTCCCAATACACAATATTGTTTCACTTACTCAGCTGTTTCTTGCTCATGTTTTCATATGAATTTCAACAAAACTATCGTGCACGTGTTGACAAAATCAAAACAGGAAATCATTAAAACATCACTATTATTAGAGTCGATATCGGTTTTTTAGATACGGAATTTTTAACTGTCAACACAGTTTAATGATCACTCAGTAATGATAAAATCATACATGTAACGTATACCGGAGACATACATTTAAAGCTAAAGGTCAAAATGTATGTATGAGAAATTATTTTACCGAAAAAGATATTTGACACACATTGACATATTTGTAAAATACATTTTGTTGCAAAATATTTCAGTCAGTTTCCCCAGTCGAGTGCATAAAAGCTGCAACTCTTATCTTAATTATATTTAATGCCATTAATGCCAAGATCTTAACACGGATTTATCTGATCCTTTTTGCGGTTATGCACTAACTGTAGCTTCAAGTTTGGAACCCTAATTTATTTGCCCGCAATTTTTAAGACATAATAAATTCAAAATGATAAACACTGTCCGACGGATTATTTAAAATATGTGTATGTTAACTGGAACATAAAATATTAATAAAAGGCCTACGCTATTCACAGGATATCACGAATATTAGAAGAATGTTATTTAGAAGATTTATATTACTTTTTGATGAATGGAAATCAAGGATAAAAAACAGAGGCTTTATCAACTTTTGAAACATTGATCGTGCTTTAAAAGGCCACCGTTTTACATGGAAAATGTTAAAAATGGTTTCATGCTGAATATATGAAACAGTCCTTATAAATCATAACACAAGCTTTAGTAATATTCCAGACATCACAAATCATTTAACCTAGATATATTTTTTTTGGCATGTAGATGTATTATGTATAATCATCTATCATGATACAATTTAAAGCCCAATCCACGCATGCAAGAGTGCATTAGTTTAGATTTTTTTAACAACACTTGGTAAGTTACTTAACGGTATATAGAACATTTCTGCTTAAAAAAAAAAAAAAAAAAAAAAAAAAAAAAAAAAAAAAAAAATTAGAAAAGAATAGGAAATGTATTTTCAAAGGGGTTTCAATCAGGATAAACTTTTACCTCCATATCGAATTTCCGATCGGCATCAAACAAACACCGATTGTAATAGATATTCTCAGGAACATATCTGAGTTAAATTAGATATTTGACTTAAAACAACTCATAAGAAAAATAAACATCAAGATGCAGCCAATGCAACGCATTTTAAATTTCATTCTTTTGCGGTCTAATTTTTGCTTGACAATATTTCTTTCTTATGTCCTTTTCATATTCTTTTATATTTTCTAGTCAACACAACGACCTTTGTCCTTTCAACCTTGAACAAGTCGTATATAAACAAGAAAATGAAGGTGATAGCAACATAGGTATATGCCCAGTATTGATATCTGTATATAGTTTACTGATAAGGTAATAGTTGTGTGACTAAAACAAAATTGCAGGTATAGAAAAATGAAAAAGGTAAGCCGATTGATATATCTGCATATTTTTTGCGCTGCACCAACTTTAAAATTCTACTTATTACATTTTGCAATGACTTTCTAGTTTTCGGTATTTATTTATAATTTTAATAAAAAAAAAACCGTCTGACCACCGTTCTACACCATAAGTGTTTTTAATTCCAAAAAAAATACTAGATATATAGATATAAAGGCAATAGTATAATACCACTGCCCAATAGTACTGAAACAAATCCTTGTCACAAATCAAGCCGAGGGAAATAGTTATCAAAGGTACCAGAATTATAATTTATTCACCAGACGCTCGTTTCGTCTGCATGCTACTCATCAGTGACGCTCACATCAAAATAGTTATAAAGTCAAACAAGTACAAATTGGAAGAGCATTGAGGACCTAACACCATCAACTACAAGAGGAAAACAACGGAACAACAGAAACACTAATTTGCTACAAACCAACGCCAACATACAGTGAAATAGACTATTTGATAACAGAAATTAGAAATGGGATTAAAAATAAGGACCAATCACCAGCATTGGCATTTGAAAGATTAGAAAAAAAAGTTTCAGAAGCCTAGATTTTATTTAAATGTCATGAAAACTGATTGAGAATGGAAATGGGGAATATGTGAAAGAGAAAACAACCCGACCATATAGCATAAAACAGCCAACGACAACCAATGGGTCTCCAACAAAGCGATAAAAAATCCCGCACTCGGAGGAGGACTCCTGATGGCCCCTCAACAAACATGTGTAGTAGTTTTGTGGGTGTCACACTAAATTCCAAAACATAGAGATGAACTAAATATAAACCCACACAAGACTGACAAGGGTCAGAGGTTCCCGACACAGGCGCAAAATTTGGGGGGTTAACATATTTTTTTGGAGATCACAATCCTTCTCTATACCTCTAGCAAACATAGAATAAAAAGCACACAGAAATAAACTCAATAAAACTCAGTTTATAAAAGTCCGAAACCAATGTCAGAACAGTTAAAAAAAGAAACTAAGCAAAATGACAATGGTACATAAATTAACCAGGGACCACTAGCAGTTACTGACATGCCAGACATCATGAACAGATGTTTTAGGACATAATTGTTTTTATTCGTGCTGAGAACTATATTCTGTGATTTAAAAAAAACATATAAAAATCAAAACACACATCAAAGTACCACGGAAATAAGTATAACAAGTCCAGCTATTGAGCTCTATAGAAACATAAAATACAATGGTACAAAACAAAAACATAACAAGACAGCTTAACAGACAAAGAAACACAGGTGTATGAATAAGTCATGTGTATAAGGCTGTAAACCAACAATAAAAAACCCCAAAGCGAAACAGAAATGACATCAACATTGGGGTGTTTTTCTTATAACTAGATATCCTATTCATACTTGACCCTTATAAAAATAATAAATAATAACGTTTTTTCAGATTTGCACATTTCTCTTGCTGTGTTTGTTTGTTCTCACAGTTTCATCGCCAGTAGAAGGTGACACTGAGATTTATACGCATAGAACCCGTTTAGGAACTATAAAAGGTTTGAAGAAAGATTCAGGGAAAAAGATCATTTATCATTTTAATAAAATTCCTTATGCCAAACCGCCATTAAAAGATCTACGTTTTGAAAAACCCCAAGAGTTGGGTGCATGGCGGAACGAATTAAACGCGACATCATACGGCCCTAACTGTATGCAGTTTCTAGGACAAGACAACCGTCTTTTGCCAAATCTTCAAGTTTCAGAGGATTGTCTACATTTAAATATAATTGCTCCAAATGATTTGAATAATTCAAGCAGACGACCTGTATTTATTTGGATACATGGTGGAGGATTCACAAATGGACAGGGAATGAGCGTGGAGGGATCTGTATTTGCGGCTACCGGAGATGTCGTTCTTGTCACTATTAATTACAGACTAAATATTTTTGGTTTTATAAATGTTGGAAAAGCGCATCCTCGTAATTTGGGATTATGGGACCAGAAATTTGCTATACATTGGATCAAACAGAATATTGAGGATTTTGGTGGAGACCCTAATACGATCACACTATTCGGAGAGTCTGCTGGCGGAGTCAGTGTTGGACTACAGTCAATTATTCCAACAAATATAGGACTTTTCCAGCGAGCAATAGCTCAGAGCGGATCTTTCTTTAGTTTGAGAGACATAGGTACCGAATCGGAAAAACTTACAAGAGAAATAGGTCGTGCTTTGAACTGTTCGAACTGTCAGGATGGCGATTTGCTTTGCTTGGAGTGTTTCAGACGATTTTCTGCAAGAAATTTGTTGCTTGGATATGGAAAGGGTGTTTCAAATCTTCGGAAAGGCTTTTCTTTAAAAGCTCCAATAGGACCAATAGTGGACCAAGATCTTATTCCGAATAATATCTTCGCTATGTTATCCGATTCAACATCTGAAACATCAAAAATGTTCAATAGCATTGACTTTATAGCGGGATCCAATGATGGAGAAGCTGGACTGTTTTACTTTAATCTGATCGGCAAACAGAAAGCCTTCCATTTTGATTTAAAGCAGGGTATTCCTACTCGTGTTCTATGTAATAATATTGTTCCTTATGTAACGAAGGAAGTTTTAAAAGGATGTGACAACATATCACATGCAATATGCGATAAATATTCTGATGATGGCAGAGCTAACTCTCTTTCTGATGAAACTGTTTTAGCTGCCAACTTCTTTAGTGATTTGGAAATGTCTTCTTTGGCAGCAAGATGTCTGAATTTTCACAACAGCACTTCAAAGAATAGATACCAATATCTTTTCACACATAAACCAACTTGGGGTGTTATCGCAGATAGACCAGGTTGGTTGTTAGGAGCAAACCATGTGGACGAGCTTCCATTTTTATTTGGTTTAAGGAGATGGTATCCTGGAAATGTCTCCATTACCCCTGCAGAAGATGCGCTATCTTCAAAGATTATGTCTTATTGGTACAATTTTGGAAAAACAGGGTAAATTCATTAATGTGTAGCCTAGAAATGGAATCATGAAACATTGCAAGCAAAATTAGAGAAAAATTTTATCGATTTATTTGGAAATGCTATGCCTTTACTATTTCTCGATGGTATCAGTTTCATTTACTTAAAAAAAAATGTTAAGCTTTTTATTCAATGTAACAACCAAATTCATGTTTCATGTACCGTTAAGATATTAATCAAGCCCTTCCGAAATAATTTAATTTTGGAAATAACGCGTCTTCTGATTGGTTGACGTTATTTTGTTATCAGCCCATAGTCATAATTTAGTCATGTGACCGTGACGTCGTCAACGTTTTTCCATGGTTTTCTACGGTTTAAAATGGAATTTAGAATTAAATTATAAGAAATGACTGTAATATTTTTTTCTGTCTATTCGAAATGACATAAAAAAATGTGGTGCACACTGTTAAATAACCCGCTACGCGGGTTATTCAGTGTGCACCAAAAATTATCCTGTTACGCCACTATCCCGCCGCCACACTCTTTATGAGCTTGTCCAAAAACAAGAATCTACAACCAAGCGGATGCCGTTGGTTACGGTCTGCCATTATTGTTTTCTTACAAATTAGTCCATTGTTTTAGCTTACAACAGGTATGTTTTTTCAGCGTTTTGTTCACTGTTGAAGGCAATACGATGATCGGTTTAGTTGTTCACACCCTTGTCCTTTTGGTCGTTTGTCGATATAAGTCTCTTTGTTAACACCTTTCCTAATTTCAAATTTATGTTATGTAACTAGAAAATTTAAAAGATTAAAATATCTTCTATTATTTGCAACTGTTAAGAATAGTTGACAGAAATATAGTGCTGTTTATTTATTCATAAATACTTGTATACAGCAATTCAAGCGCGTATACACAGCTTTAGTTTGTCATTTTACTTAATGCTATGTAAATCTTTTATTTATATTTCTAAAATTTATACACTACAAAGATACAAAGATTCTTTCTGTCAATTTTCATCGCAGCGAATTAATAATCAAATAAATATAAATAGTTAGTACAAAATATACATATAGCATTGCTTGCCCTCAACGTTAGAACAATGATAGATTTGTTCACCCTCTCACCCGCCATTATTCTATCTACTAGAAATCGTCCCCTTACAAAAATGATGCATTAAATTTTGTAACGAAATGATAATTAAAAAAAAAACAAAAAAAACAATAATGTTACAGAATAGATTGTTTTTAAGCATACCCAAAGGTGTTTTCTTTCTTTTATCCCGAATATGAACACAATATTTTCCTTGCATTTCAGAGACCCAAACACAAAAGGAACATCAGAATGGCCACGGTACACCAAAACCAGTAATTCTCCTTTTGTAATTGGAGAATACAGATATGCAACTGTTAATAATTTCCAAGACAGAATGAATTTTTGGAATGAAGACATCCCACAGATGTTAGCGCAATGCTCTAATCAACAAGGCAATGTTTCTGTAATTCATTCCGGTTTTGGTTAATGATTGACAGAGATATCAGACGAAGATTTTTACTTAACGTTTTATTGTTGGGTTTTTTAAGTACTTTTGTTTATTCTGTGTATCATTGCATTTTTACACTTGTAAATGTAATTTAAGGACATACGACACAGTTACAGGGGAGGTAATGACGTTGCTAACGTAAAATGTTATTTTCGCGACGTCAAACTATGACATATCGGGATAAGATGCATTTATCGACTATTTTTTATCATTCAAACTGATTTAATTTGAAAACGAGTGCATGGACCCCTATTTTTAAAAAAGTAATTTTGTTTCATTTTGCAGGGAGATCATGTGGATCAAATTTTATAAAACTGTAAATAGAGGATTTTTTTTAATTTTGATTAATATACAGCAAAAAAATACGATTTTTTCTTAATTTATAACCATTTGATAAATATAAGTTATTTCTGAAAAAAAAAACCATAATATTTTAGGATACTTATAAAATACAAAAATTACAAATTATCTAACAAAAAACAATTTGTGTTTATCTTTTTAAACAAAAAAAGTTATGGTTTTTTTTTTTCTTTCGAAAGGGAAAATACGGCCACAAATCCGAATTTGAGCAAATATACAAAATTTCGACCTCATTTAACTCAAAAAGTAGCACATGAAGGTATATTTTTTATTACATATTTGATTTAAGCAGGCAAAAACTAGCCTTTATGGAAATTTTCATCAAGCTGTAAATATCAAGCTGCAGGATCAAAACTGTATCGTATGCCCTTAAGCAGTAATACTATTTCCCAAACTCTTTGGTAGTTCAAATCACATAGCAGAGAAAGAGCTAAGATAAAGTCAATACGAATATATTTTTATGTACGATCATACGGATAGAGGATTATGTCACTGCAGGACATTCACTTGCATATACATGTATATTCAATTAACTGTTGATTGGTTCGGGTCTAATGGCAGATATTTAACACAGATTTAACTTAAGGACAGGTTAATCATATGGTATAAATATTTTATTTGATTAAAGAGAGGATCAGACACAAATTTAATTAACAAAAGAAAAGTTCTCCTTTGCAAACGGTTTACCAAAATAAGTACCATCAGTATACACATGAAATAGAGAACATCCTTAACCATAGGCAGTGATTAAATGAAATGAGATAAAATCAACAAGGAACACATATTTTTTAATTGACAGGGAAATGACGTTTGGTCAATTGAATATACGACAAGGAACCTTTTTGAACATTATATATTTCTACTGGGACTATTATAAAAACCTTTAACTATTAGTATAAAAGTCCCATACTTACAGTATTATCAATAAACTTACTATAGATACCAGGATTTAATTTTATATTTACTAGTGTTGTCAAATCGTACACTTTTGCCTAACCGGTTACTCGGATAATCGTTCGACCGATTAACCGGTTAACCGGTATAGTTTAAATTGGAGTTTGAAAGCCTTATCAATAGTACCTTACACATAGATATATTATAAGTTATATGGTTTGCTACTGACCCCATACGGATCCATAGAGGGTTAGTAAAATCCATAGGGGGTGAGGCCGGAGGCCGAGTCCCCTATGAATTTTATTCACCCTCTATGGATCCGTAGGGGGTCAGTAGTTAACCGTATAACGAATTTATCGGACGCTGGACTTTTTCTGCGGCGTTTTGTTGAAAAATAAACAATGAAACACAACAACATTAATAGATGACGTCGCCATTAACGCGTCATGAACCCCATATGAAACTTACTAACCCCATACGGTCTCATAGGGGGTCACCACTTGACGGCATTTAACCAATCACAACGTGATAATTCTTCTGTGGTCCGATAAGATGTGGTATAAGTGTCAATTTGACAACCTTTCATCCAAATTATAAATTTACGCTTTTAGAATTGAATATTGTCCTTTGGCATTATAAGGTTGTCTTTGAGGATTCCTGGCAAAATTTGACTTTTAATAATCAAATACACCGTATCAACTATAGTGTCTGTACCAACTTCAGATTGAAAAATAAAAAAAAAACTTCTTGATCTCGTAGAATTGAATATGTCTGAAACCTATTATTCTTTCCTTTTCTCTTGTTGTCTCCGAAATTAATGTTGAGTGTTTCAATTTGAAATGATTAATTATAGAAGATGTGGTATGATTGTCAATGAGACAATTCTCCAACGGAGACCAAAATGACACAGAAATTAACAACTGTAGGTCATCATACGACCTGTTTCTTTGCTTTGTTTGCTTGTTTCTTTAATCATATTACTCGTATCGCGTATACATTGAGTACATTCACATTGTTTTGCATTTCACAATTATATATATATATATATTAAAAAAATATTATTTACGCCAGACGCGCGTTTCGTCTACAAAAGACTTATCAGTGACGCTCGAATCGTGCGAATAAAAAAATGTATAATAGGCCAAAAAAAGTACGAAGTTGAAGAGCATTGAGGACCAAAAATTCCAAAATGTTTTGCCAAATACAGCTAGTAGGGTAATCTATTCCTGAGGTAGAAAAGCCTTAGTTTTTTTTCTCAAAAATTCAAAGTTTTGTTAACAGTGAATTTACAATTATGGACATATCAATGATAACTCAAGTCAACACAGAAGTGCTGACTACTGGGCTGGTGATATCCTCGGTGAAATACTCCACGAGCAGCATTACAAGTTTTATCACTTTTGTAAGTATATTTGATTTTAGCTACACTGAGAATAAAACTACAACCGCTGCCCTTTTAGCATTCGAAGGAAAAATGAAAACCATCATCACGAGGAGCAACCAATATACGAAGTGGAACTTTGTATTATATTTGTATTATATAAGTAATTTTTAAGGTAAGCAACTGAACATAGGAGTTGTGGTTTAGATTTTTGACCAGACAGAAAATGCTTGTACGCAATCTTTTTTTTTCATCAAATATTTCCCGGTCAATATTTTCTTCATCTTATCAAAAATATTTCTTGCTTTTTGAATTTGATTCTGTTTGACTGTTATAATATTTTCGTTGCTATTCGTCGAATTCTTTTCGTGATCTGTAATTATATTTTTTTCTCCCAGATGATTTAAGAAATAATTTTTTGGCCCAGCGATAGCGAGGGCTAAAATAACACGAATGTAATGCCTACCCATGTTAAAACTACAATAAAGTATAGCTTGCATTAATATTTCGATTCTGAATAGGACAATTAAGGTAATTTCTATGTCCGATAAGTATAAGTGTAAAAGCGTTTGTGTAGGCTCTTCTATGAACCTTCAATTTTTGTTTGTAAAGAAGCAAACGGCTGGCACTGTGATTATTCAGAGGGAGGAGTTTGAACAGTCAGCATGAAAGGTTGTCGTATCTAGGTCAAATATGTCAATTTCGGCATGCAACACAGTACAGTCATAATAAATGAATAAGTAACATCATGTGCGCCATTTAAGAGTGTTTTAAAGTTAAGGAAATATATTAAGTGCATGATAATTTGATAAAATTCATTATTCTGAAGAAGTCAATATACGAATGTGTAAACACATTGTTTCACAAATGATATCGGACATGTTCCTTACGTCGTAACTACAATCCCCTTCCCTTTCATGAATGTGACCTACCGAATAAGCCTATTTACCGGATTTGTTATCACATAAGCAACACGACGGGTGCCACATGTGGAGCAGGATCTGCTTACCCTTATTCTTTGGTTTTCTATGTTGTGTCCTGTGTACTGTTGTTTGTTTGTCTTTTTCGTTTTTAGCCATGGCGTTGTCAGTTGTTTTGGATTTATGAGTTTAACTGTCCCTTTGGTATCTTTCGTCCCTCTTTTATTGGATTTAGATCATGGGTATGTTCACAAAGCGAAAGAAGCACATATTAGAATGTTTAACCAATATAAAGATAAGAAGATGTCGTATGATTGTTAATGAGAAATCTTCTCAAGAAACCAAATGAGACAAAACAAAATAATTAAAGATCGTCGTACAGCCTTCAACAATGAGTAAAACACATACCGCATAGTATCTAATGTTTGTTTTACCTCTGATCTTCGTTTAGTAGGTACACATTACCTGACTTTTTTCTGTTATGAAGGTAAATAAATCTCAATTATTATGTTTTTCGTTGTGAACTTTTCCTTTTTATGTATTAACATTCAACTTTCAACGATGTATATATATCCAATACTTCATAAGGTATTCAAGGGCTTGCGTTTCCTGTCGTGTTTTACTTGATACATATTTGTAGCATACACAGAAGCTATTCAACCAAGCATCATGTCTTGGACGCCGACATCACCATGATCACGATAGAATTTCAGTTGAGAACAGATATGTCTCATTTATTGCAGCCATAATCTCTTTTTCTTTTATTATGGTAACAATGACATTAACGTTTTCAATTTTTCTGCTCTAGATTTGCATATCTACAATACATGTCTCTTCAGTGATTCATATAAAGGCAAAATCCGAAAAGTTAACAATAAAAATAAATAGCTTCTGTACCAAAAAAAAGGACAAACAGTATACACCAAGCCATAATCAAAATCGGCTTATGAAAAACAACCAAACTATCAGTAGCATACTCTAAATACAAAACTATATAAAATAAAGGTAAAAAGAGATTAGTTATGAAAACTATAGAAAGATTGATTCCAACTGTCCAATACTGACACACAATACAATGCAAATGATGAATACTAGAATTGCAACGGCTACCACTTATTGTATTTAATTATTTCTCACGTATATGACGCCATGCTACATTAAAAAAAGTATATGAAACTATATATTGATTGTTGCTTGATTGCTTAAAGTCCAGTTGCAAATATTTCAGGCATGTTCAGGACGATGAAACAATATAACAATAGATGTGGTATGATTGTCAGTGACACAACTATCCATCAGAGTTCGAAGCATTTTCCAATGTTTAGAAAACACATGTCATAGTGCATACTTTTTGACATTTAATTTGGACCCTAACTCGTTATGCTGGATTTATTATCACAACTTGTGAAGCAACTTACCAATTTAAATAAAAGAAAAAAAAATGAAAATTATGAAATAGAAATAAAAACAAAAATTAAGGTAAAACGAACTCTACTGTGATTTTTTAATATCTAAGTGCAGTTCTAATAAAGGAGTTATCAAAAAGTTATCACATATATATTGTAGTGCACGATTTTTGTTTACAAAAGTATCGTGAATAGTTCGGTTGTCAAATGGAAAGGGATAACACGTTACTTGTCAACAATGAAGATAGTAAGTTGTCTTTTGATTTAAATTTCTTACATATAACATGTTAAATTAAAGTTTTAATTATTTGGGTTAAACATAAATCTATTTATCTATACAGAAAATATGATTTTTTGTATAATTCTCTCTTTAACGCAATCTTTGTACATGTATTATAATTGCAGACTTTAATTGTGTCGTTATTGGTTTCTGCGGTTCAAGCTGTCACACCATTTGCAAGACGTCAGCTGGTGACACACGTTACGAGTCTTGGTGAAGTGACTGGTATAAAAATATGGAAATACAACACGACAGTTTATCAATTTAATAAAATCCCTTATGCTAAGCCACCTCTGACTTCGCTTCGCTTTGAAAGACCACAACCAATCCGCTCTTGGAAGGAAACATTAAACGGAACAGAATATGGACCCAGCTGCATGCAATATTTATTTGAAAACGATAAGCGCCTTATTCCAAACTTGAAAATATCGGAAGACTGTCTCCATCTCAATATCTTTGCACCAAGAGATTTAAATAAAACAAGCAATAGACCAGTGATGATTTGGGTACATGGAGGAGGGTTCACAAACGGCCAAGGTATGATGTTTGACGGCTCTAAATTGTCATCATTATATGATGTTGTCATCGTTACAATTAATTATAAATTAAATATATTTGGCTTTATAAATGTTGGTAGAGGACCAGGGCGCAACCTTGGCTTATGGGATCAAAGATTTGCTATTAAATGGGTTAAAGATAATATCAATGATTATGGAGGAAATTCTGAAATGATTACAATATTTGGTGAATCTGCAGGAGGTATAAGCGTCGGACTACAATCTGTAATTCCGAGAAACAAAGGGCTTTTTCAAAGAACAATTGCGCACAGTGGATCTTTGCTTTTGATACGGGATATTGACGACACCGAAAAACTAACCAGAGAAATTGGTCGGATCTTTAACTGTTCAGAATGTCATTATGGAATGCAAACTTGTTTGGATTGCTTAAGAAACGTTTCGGCTGAAAGTCTACTTGAAAAGTATGCAGCCGCTGAACATAATCTTCAAAATGGGTTTTCTATGAACAGTACCATTGGACCTATTGTCGATGGGGAACTGATACCAGAAAATCCTATTGATATGCTATCGGACTCGACATCGCCAGCATCACAGATGTTTAGCAGCATTGATTACATAACAGGAACTAACGACTGTGAAGCTGGTTTATTTTATTTTAATCTAATTGGACAACAGGCATCATTTAACTTTGACTTGAAAAAAGGAATTCCATCTCGCATAGTGTGTAATTTGTTTGCTCCTCGTGTATCACGTGATATTTTCAAAGCTTGCGACAAAGTATCAGAAGAAATATGTAAAAAGTATTCACCAGAAGATAAAAATCATTCCTTATTACAAGAAACGTACCAAGCAATGAATGCCTATAGTGATTTGGAATTCGCATCGCTAGCAGTCCGAGATTTAGATTTTCATAGTAGAAGCAACAAAGGAACATATCAATACCTTTTCACACATAAACCGACCTGGGGTCTTATTGAAGACAGACCCAGTTGGCTTGTTGGTGCAAATCACGCAGATGAACTGGAATTTGTTTTTGGTTTGGAGGACTGGTTTCCGGTGAATATTGATATCAGCCCATTTGAAGTTGAGTTATCGTCTAAAATGATGTCATTTTGGACGACCTTTGCAAAAACGGGGTAAGGTATATCATAAACATGTCTTTTTCATTAAACCTGAGTACAAATGAAATAATAGTTATCAAAGGTACCAGGATTATATTAATTTGACGCTCAGATCAATATAGTTAAAAAGCCAAACAATTACAAAGTTGAAGAGCATTGAGACCAAAAATTCCATAAAGTTGTGCCAAATACGGCTAAGGTAATCTATTCCTGGGGTACGAAAATCCTTAGTTTTACGAAAAGTTCAAAGTTTTATAACAGGAAATTTATAAAAATGACCTTAACATTGATATTCATGTCAACACCGAAGTGCTGACTACTGGGTTGGTGATACCCTCGGGGACGAAACGTGCACCAGCAGTGGAATAGACCCAGTGGTGTAAATAATTATCAAAGGATATAAAACAGAGCCTTAGTGTAATTCAAGACAACCTTATTTCAATAATACAAAAGTAAAGAGAAAAGACAAACAACACCTGACAACCAAACTTACTTAAGAGATTAACAAACTGGAAGTTATTTCCAACGACTACCAGTGTTGTTGTCTAAACCGCACGGGAATACAACGGTGCCAAACAATTTAGTTATAATTTAACAAAAAAATCTCATCTTAATTTCCGGTAAAAATCCTTTTTTTTTGTTCCTAGTTTGAAAAATAATTTGGACATATTATTCTATTTCGCCATTTTAATTATATAACACATGTTGAAATTGACCCCACATACTTTCTGCAAAATTTTGTCTCAAAATATATTCACCCATCCTCCTTGATGTTGTTTTTATTAAGTTATATTTCCCTGATTGTCTTTCAAAAATTCTAGAGTCGCAAAGCGAATACAAGTTGTAATTTCATGAACTTGATATCGATTTTCTAGGAATCCAAATCCAGAAAATACACAGGAATGGCCAGCATATGACAAGACCATTAAGAGATTTATCATTTTTGGAGAATATAGAAATTCTACACTGGATGGTTTTCATGACAGAATGAGGTTTTGGAATGAAGATGTTCCTAAACTTGTGTCAGAGTGTCATCAGAAAATAAGTCCTAGAACGCCAAACCAAGCAATTAATACCACCCTAAGCGCAGATTGTTGTTCTGTCGTAATTTCAATCAGGATTGTAGTGTTGCTACTTCTTTGCCACATCTTTATTATCTATTAGGGATGTTTTAAGCAATGAATGATAAAGAATAAAAAGATATACTTAGTACTCATTTTTTAAAGTGAGATCTATCATACAAAAACCGGAATAACACTTTTTAAAATTATTTTACATGAACTCAAACAAACGGCACACAACAGTTGAACCAATTACGGAAATAATATGTATTTGAAGATCATGCTTTATCCCCGTTTCTTCGCTATCCTCTAGCTTGTATTATACATAAAAAAATGCGTTATGCAGACATTGGCAGACTTTCATTACTGAATAGACTTTAATTGTCGAAATTTGGTGCAGTAAAATTGATACCATTAATTTCAATTTATACCACTGGTTCGATAATCTGCAGGTGAACTTTTAGTGCTCGAGGGTACTGCACTTCTGGCATGAAAATCCATATATTGTTTAATTCAAATTTACTGTTCAAGCTTTTAAACCTCTTATGTTTTGTGAAAAACTCTTTGTTTTTTATTGTCTTCTTATTAATATTTAGATATACTACCTAAAAAGAGTAAAAAGTTATATTACCAGTAGAGGTCTTGTACAAAGTAATTGCTGTTCTTCATACCTGTTCCTATCATTTCATGTTACTTTTACGGTAACATAATTACCTTTAAAAAATTATTTACAAAAACACGAAGCTCAAACGGAAATTGAAATAGGTGGGAATAAAAAAAAAAAAAAAAAAAAAAAATGACAAAATTAAACGTTATACTATATCAACCAACGGGAACAAATGTGAAACAACAGTCATATTCATGATGTGAAACAACAATCATATTCATGATGTGAAACAACAGTCATATTCATGATGTGAAACAACAGTCATATTCATGATGTGAAACAACAGTCATATTCATGATTTTGAACAGACATTTTGCCGCAAAAATGTTGGTTGAAATCTGGATTTAAGATGACTAAACAATCCACTTGTATGATTGTTGTCTTTAGTTCCGTTATATCAACCACATGTGTTATCAACCCAAACAGACATAATTGGATAATGTGACAATAATTGGGATCCAACAGGCAAAACTGATTAAACATGCATATGCATGACAGACATAGAACACACATGAATAACAAATTCAAACAATCATAAAATGACCATATAACGAAGAATGGATGAAAAAGCTAATAGAAATTAAACATACATATACATTAGGGCGACAGTAGTTGATCGATGTTCAAATCTCGAAAATCAATTATATAAGACAAATCAAGGTACTTATTCATAAACAGAAACTTCGATAATCGTACGATATATAATAGGACAGAGTAAGCGTCTCCATCTATGTATGTCTCATCCACCATTCGAATTCAAACTCAGTCAAATATTTATCAAAGGAACAAGGTTTTTAATTTGATATGCCAAACGCGCGTTTTTTGTGACGTTTGCATTTTCTGATGCCCAGAACGCGACATAAGGAATGTGTTTTTTAATTTGATAGATGTTTTTTGTGTTTTTTGTATACATTTGTTTGTCTTGAGATTGTAACACAGTGATGACTGCTGTAATCATATTTTTACTATTTTACCGATTATGTCTGTTTTGTTTACGCATCGTTGTAAAAATAACGGAATTTGATGCGACTGTCATAAAAGTGAGAGGTCTAGCGCTATAAAACCAGGTTCAATCCACGATTTTCTACATATGAAAATGTCTGTATTAAGTCGGGAATATGACAGTTGTTGTCCATTCGTTTGATGTGTTTTATCCTTTGATTTTGTCATTTGATTAGGGACTTTTCGTTTTGAATTTTCCTCGGAGTTCAGTATGTTTGTGATTTTACTTTTTCGTCTATATAAGACTCATCAGTGGCGCTCAGATCAAAAAAGTTTAAAAGCCAAACAAGTGTAAAGTTCAAGAGCAAGGAGGAAAGAAAATTAAAAAAAAATGTAATCTTTGCCTTGGATGAGAAAATCCTTAGTATTTCGAATAATTCATACTTTTGTAAACAGTAAATTTATAAAAACGACCATATAATTGATATTCATGGCAACACCGAAGTGATTTTGGACTCGGTTACCATATATCTGGTCGCAATGGTGACCATAACACTTATGAAATTTCGATTTCAGTCGTTTCAGTCGTTTTACCTCATAGCTCTTTTAAAGCATTTGTGTTATGTAAGGCACACATCCCTGTTAATTTAGTTCGTATAGTGTGAACATGCACGAACGAAATATATTAACTGAGATATGTTGAGAAGGTTAGGATTATATTCCGATCAACATGAGTACCAACAAAGTCGGCCCATTGAAATACTGACTGTCTATTGATATATCAATCCACCAAATCTGAGAAATTTATAAGAATTGAAAGCTTCTTTTTGTAAATTTATTGAGGTGTAAAAGCGTTGACCGAAGTACATTTTGTATGAAGCGCGAAAGCGCTTCATTCTAAAAATGTACGCGCGCTTTAAATACCCTATAAAGTTACAAAAAGAAGTATTCAATACTTATAATTACATTTTTTAACTAGGATCATGAAATCACGATTTTTATCAAGTTTTTATTTAATTCACCTGTGCACTTTTTTGTTTGACCTCGTGTCATCATGAACGATACATTTTATTGTGTAATGCAATTGCTTAAGAAATAACACGTGCTGTGCAGTTAGCCAATCAGAATAACGTATTATAATGAAACATACATCAAATGTAATTATTAACGATTAAAAAGGTCAACATTTATTTTGCACATATCTGTAATGTGTCATTCTGAACAGTTTTCCTACTTTATCCTACTGTAACAAGGGACGTTATAGATTTATGAATGGTCAATTATGCCGCATTTCTGTGCCTGTCCAAGTCATGAACCTCTAGTATTTGTTAGACTCTTTTTGGAAAAAAACAATTGTTGTTTTTTTTTTTATGGGAATATTAAGTTTGATATGCGATAACGACACCAGCATACCGAGGTAAATCAAGAAAAAGTTTATAATAGAAATAAAAAAAAAAAAAACGTATGACTTTTTCTTAGTCTTAGGCATTCCTTCAGATACACATATATACGGCAAATATTTTTGTTGTTATACCAGATACGTGTTGTTTGTCGATCATAAAGATAGAGATTGTAAGGTCACAGCTGACTTTATTTGTTTATTTGTTTTCGTGTAATTCAATATATAACCTTTAGTTGTCTTTGTGGTATTGACGATCGTTGTATAAAAAACCTCTCATATTAAGTATTATTACAGTAAAAAATAATCATGATAGTGTTTTGTTGTAAACCGTATAAGGATTCTACATATGAAACGTTCTCTTGAATATTTCACAAACTGGATTGTTTGTTAGCTAGGAACAAAACTTATGGATTATCAAACTTTTTGTGCTTTTAACTAGTTCCCTCATTATCTTTAAAGAACTTATAAACTTCATTGTCCCTTCAGAACATCTATATACTTTTCGGCAATGCAGTTTATCTAATGATTTTTTTGGTATTCCTATGGACACCATTTGTGATCTCCTTTTATATATGTATATATGTATATGTTTTGTTTATAAATGATACTTAATGTTCAACTTTGAAAAGATCTACCTTAATTCCATATAATTGAAAATATCAACATTATTGCATAACCGTGTTCTTTTACAAAAGGGATCAACTTGACAAAAATCTAATATCAACAGCAATAACTTTAGTTTTGTTTATAAGGAATTTTATTTACACAAGAGAAAATCTATTTGAAAATGTACGTCAAAAAAGACGAACCTTTGCCCTAACTTTTTTATCTCATTAGTTTTGGTTAAAAGCACAATTCAAAAATGTGATGAAATTTGTGTTTATAATTTGCAAATCATATAAGGTCTAATTACTTTTCGTGAACTGGAAATTGTTTAGCCAAATTGAATCATATAAAAATAAGTAAGTACAACAGTAACTCTTGCTCTTTGACGGTCGGTAGATATGACAGCTGATAGTCACTAATAAGTAACATAAAGCAAGTTGTAGATACAAATCGTATGGCAAAGATGTGTCATTGCCTCCTGTGTTTCATTTATAACCCTTGTTAATTGATATTTACACTGCAATTCTCTTTATTGACAACGAAAGTTTACGATCTTTGTACCACTGTACGTTAAGAATGTTTCCCAGTTAACTCGGCAGATTGGGTGTAAAAAATAATTGTGACTAAATAAGTATTCAGTCATACTGTTAGTAGTCTGTTGTTATTTATGTATTATTGTCATTTTGTTTATTTTCCTTTGTTGCATCTTCTGACATCAGACTCGGACTTCTCTTGCATTGAATTTTAATGTGCGTATTGTTATGCGTTTACTTTTATACATTGGCTAGAGGTATAGGGGGAGGGCTGAGATCCCATAAACATGTTTAACCCCGTCGAATTTTTGCGCCTGTCCCAAGTCAGGAGCCTCTGGCTGTTGTTAGTCTGGATTATTTTAAATTTTAGTTTCTTATGTATAATTTTGAGTTTAATATGGCGTTCATTATCACTGAGCGTATGTGTTTGTTTGGGGGCCAGCTGAAGAACGCCACCAGGTGCGGGAATTTCTCGCTGCACTGAAGACCTATTGGTGAACTTCTGCTGTTGTCTGTTCTATGGTCGGGTTGTTGTCTCTTTGACACATTCCCCATTTCCATTCTCAATCTTATTATACTGGTATGGCTTTCAGTTATCCACACAACTATGGTATTTACTACGGGTGAAATACATAAGAACAATTCACGTCTCGGACAAATAACTGGTTTTACAATATTTTAACAAATACAACACAACATTATTATTTTTTATTAGTTGTTAGTGGCTTTGAACTAGCTGTCAGATAACTTCGAGTACTCTCAGATCTGTTCATTGTGTCTTTTTGTGTCGGGATGTATAAGTACCGGGCCATGTCCACTTGTATTTTTGTCCATCTGATGAGTTAAGCCTTTTTCAACTGATTTTTATAGTTCGTTCTTATGATGTACTGTTATACCACTGTCCCAGGTTAGGGGAGGGTTGGGATTCCGCTAACATGTTTAACCCCTCCACATTATTTATGTATCTGCCTGTCCCAAGTCAGGAGCCTGTAATTCAGTGGTCGTCGTTTGTTTATGTGTTACATATTTGTTTTTCGTTAATTTTATTTTACATAAATAAGGCCGTTAGTTTTCTCGTTTGAATTGTTTTTCATTATCTAATCGGGGCCTTTTATAACTGACTATGCGGTATGGGCTTTGCTCATTGTTGAAGGCCGTACGGTGACCTATAGTTGTTAATGTCTGTGTCATTTTGGTCTTTTGTGGATAGTTGTCTCATTGGCAATATACCACATCTTCTTTTTTTATATTATATCATTTTAATAGAATACCATATGCAAAACCAACACTGACATCACTACGTTTTAAGAAACAACAACGGTTCTGGTCTTGGGAAGGAATAACGAATTGGTCGGAACATGGATCAAATTGTATGAAGTATATGTATGAAAGTAACAAACGTCTAATCCTAAACTTAGAAACATCGGAAGATTAATTGTCTATATCTTAAATATTTTGCTCCAACAAATTTAAATAGAAATAGCAATCGATCAGTGATGATTTGAATTCATGGTAAGGCATTTTCGAACAGGGAAGGTATGGTGATTGATAGCTCTAAACTGGTAACTGTAGGTGACGTCATTATAGTAACGATAAATTATAGATTGAAAATATTTAGGTTCGTGAATTTTGGAGAGAAATCAACACGTAACATTAGGTTATGGGGTCAGAGATTGGTTAAAGATAATATCGAGGATTAAGGAGGAAATCCTCAAATGATCACGTTTGCAGAATCTGCAGGGGCACAAGTGTGCAACTTCAGTCAATAATTAATAAATACAGAGGATTGTTTCAAAGAGTGATAGCTCAGAGCGCATACCTGGATGGTACTAGAGACTCTGATAGCTACCTATGAAAAACTCCCGAGAAACATAAGCGAAACACTAAACTGTTTATAATGTAAAACTGAAAGAGGGACGAAAGATACCAAAGGGATAGTCAAACTCATAAATCTAAAACAAACTGACAACGCCATGGCTAAAAATGAAAAAAGACAAACAAACAACAGCACACATGACACAACATAGAAAACTAAAGAATAAACAACATGAACCCCACCAAACTAGGGGTGATCTCAGGTGCTCCGGAAGGGTAAGCAGATCCTGCTCCACATGTGGCACCCGTCGTGTTGCTTATGTGATAACAAATCCGGTAAATAGTCTAATTCGGTAGGTCACATTCATGAAAGGGAAGGGGATTGTAGTTACGACGTAAGGAACATAACCGACATCATTTGTGAACTCTTGGTTTAATAGCTTCTTTGTGAAACAGTTCCATGCTTAGAATGCTTATAATGTTTTTTTTTTGTAATTGTTTTTAGTACTATAGTGTTTTATGCTAAGATACATTGATATATTCTATAGACGTAATATAAATGAATTTTAATGTGTGTTTTACAGTTTCTTATAAATTTTTTTAAGAGTGGCTGTTTTATAAATTGATCTGTTAATATTATATTGTGTTGTATATCAACTTTTTTTAAGAGACTCTAATAAATTATGTGTTGTTGTTGTTGATGTTGTAAGATCATCAGTAACGCTCAAATCAAAATAGTAAGAAAGCCAAACAAGTATAAAATTGAAGAGCATTGAGGACCCGAAATTCCAAAAAGTTGTGCCAAATACGGCTAAGGTAATCTATGCCTTGGATGAGAAAATCCTTAGTATTTCCTGATTTGGAATCTTTACTTATGTTTATCCGTATTGATTATATAGCAGGATCGAATGACTTAAAGTGATGTGTACTTTATTTGAGCTTGTTGAATAAAACAAACAAAAAAATCTTGATTTGGAGAGAGGAATACCATCTTATATTATCTGTAACCTTTTTGTCCTATACGGAACACAGGTATTTTACCAAGTTTGTGTAGTCGTTTCACAAGAAATTTGTGAAAAATATTCCCCAGCAGCTACCACAAAAGATGAGTCTATGGAAACAATTTTTTCAGCATATGCTTATGCTGATTTTGAATTCGCTACGCTTGCAGCTAAGGGCTTGGAATTTTATAGCAGAAGTCAGAGAGGAACGTATCCATATCTTTATACCCATTACTAGCCAAACTAGGGAGTTACAAACTAGACATAGATAGGTTAAAGGCTAAGTTATGCAGATAAACTGGCGTTCCTATTTGGTTTTGAAAACTAGTATTCTACAGAAAATGCTGTTGTGCAGTATGAAAATGAGTTATCTTCTAAAAAGATGCAGTTTTGGACAAACTTTTCTAAGACGGGGTATGGTTGTTAGACCTAAAGATATTCGTTAATTCCTTTTGAAAATATCAAGAGCAAATATAATACATTGATACATAAGTAAATACATATGTTATAATGGTATCTCAGTTTTTTTTGTACCCACAAGAAGACGTCAGTTTTACCTTTAATAACTATCAGCTTTGTTATACAAATAGATACAAAGTCACGGCCGTTTGATTGTTCTGGATGTATGACTACATAGCAAGGCCTGATTGAACACGTTCTCTCATGGAAATATCATTATTGCAATTGAAATGACTGTCAATAGGAAGGATCTGATGTGTGTAAGTTGTATTTACAACGTGTAGTACACATATGCTTCACTTTTTTTGTTGTCAAGTAGGACTTAGACATTTATCAATAGCGTAACAAAATGCATATAGCAATGGAAACGTAAAAAGAGCCTTTTTCAAATTTCAATTTCCTTAAAAAACTGAATTCCGCTATATTTGGGTCTGGCTTATGATACCTTTTTCCGAGGATCAACTCCAAAATTCTTGAAAAAAGTACACAGTTCCATTTAATTTTTTTTCAAGGAGTGATTTCATGATGTTTTAATGCTATAAAAGAGTATTTGTTTCTATAGGACAGATAGACTTCTAAAATTTTCATTTAATTCCTTATTTGTTTTAATCACATTTCCAATAACAATTAACTGGTGTTCACAAGAATTTTGTTTTATTCAAGGAACCCAAACTCTAAGGTAACAAATGAATGGTTATCATACAACAAGAACATTTCTGGAGAATACAAAAATTCAACTGTAGAACATTTTCATAACAAAATGAAATTTTGGAACTAAGAGATTCCTCAGACTGTTGAAGAGTGGCAAAAGATTAGGCATGATAAAAACTGTTGGTTTTTGTTAAAAACAAATACTGTCCTGCGGACTCAAACTGTCGCCTCTACAACACACCATGCAAATACTGTTTTCCAAAGTATTCAAGCTCCTACTGGAGTGCTCATATTCTTTTTCCATTCAAAATCAATTTTAATTGGTGAAAACTGAAAGTTGACCTTCAGATCTTTTTAATTTGTTATGCGTTGATAGATTCGTGTCTCTTTAACGTATACTCACATCATTAATGTGTTTAAATTGAGGTTATAAAATATAAGAATAATTCAATGATTATTAAAAAAAGTTAATTAAAATTTGAAATTGAAATCTAAATATTTTTTTCCGACAATGTTATTTGAATAGACACGTGACGAAAGACCAAAGATAACGATTATGTAAATTAGCAGGAAGAGTGCACTATTGACTTTCCATAACTAAAGTACAAGATATTGGTCAACTGATATAAAGTACATCTTTCGATACCCTTATATAAACTAAAATAGTTCGTTATCTTCAATGAATTTTAAAGTACATAAACGTATAACAAAATTTAAGACATGCAATTTCTATTACGTAATTTAGCAAAAAAGATTATTAATTTTCAAACCGGAACATCCTCATGTTCCTTAATAATTTACATCGAGTTTCCTTTACAAAACGCAGCATTCGGTCCTATGTCAACTATTTTAGAAGAAAAGTGAAGGCAATTTTATGCCTTTTAAACTCAGGTCCCTGGAAGTCTTAAAAAATGGTAATGAATGAACATAAATTATATGCAGGTTTTGTTAGATTTTGAATTAAAATGAAATGCCGTGAAGAGTAAAATATGTATCAAGTGTTGAAGAGCTAATTGAAAATCAATGTTTGCTCTTTTGTAAATATTTAAAATGTGTAAATAGTCGGAAAAAGAAAATTGTTGTATGCAAAAACAATGATCCATTAAATAGAGATAACCAATTAAACCATAGGTCGTAGCGGCCTCAGTGGATGAGTAGTCAAGCTGGTCAAACTACTATTACGAGCCTGTCAACACTGGGGTTGAGAGCGGGTCTAGGAATGTCGATTTTTATACCGATGATTCTCTCTGGCTTCTGCAATCAATTAAAACTTACCGCCACAAAATAGCATAATGTTGCCGAAAGTGGCACTTAAAAACACTAATCATTCCATCGGCCATTTTTCAAGCTTTTATATGTGTAACGTAAAAAGCAGGATTTTAGTATACAAAGTAGAGGTTCTTCTTTTGGTAGCGGAACTTCATTTTTTTTGTGGTATTTTACGACATTTCAAAAGAAAAGGAGTATGCTACGACCACGTAAAAATGGTTCGACAATATTTCATTTCGTGCCTGTACAAAAAAAATTAATCAATTCGGAACATGTAGTCAAGTCATTGTCGGTTTGTTGTTAGTGTGTTCAGTTTTTCTGTTTAACATTTACTCAAACACAAGTTCTTCAGCTACATATGTCGATGGTAAAATCATCTTGTAAAAAGCAATAGCAACTTATAAATACTACAAAGCTAGAATATTTTGAGAGTTATTAAAAAGATAAATGCATTTGATCTGAATTCTTTTCAAATTGTATAAGACATGAGAACAGTAAGCTTATGCTAATGAAATAATGAGAAAAAGAATGTCAAAAACAAAAAAAATGTTTATTCAAATTTTGAGGCAATTCCGGATTTTTTTTAATACATCTTGGAAATAGTCACGCCTAAATGGAACCGGCCCTTTACACACTTTGAAACATAACTTATGTCAGTTTCGAGTTCAAGACAAATCTCCCGACAACTCGGACAGTTTATTAAAATACAAGTCGACAGTCTTCAAAGAAATGCCTGCATGTCCTGCATGATAACCATTTTTGGTAAATCCAACGATTTATTTGAAACTACTGGATATTTCTAAACAAATAGTTACGTATTCCATTACGCCATAACGAAACAAAATATATATTTTTTTATATCTTTAATTACATATTGATTGTCCTGAATTAATGTTAGAATAAACTTATTTTTCCGAGCCTATAACAGAAAACGGGAACGCATTTTGCTAACTACTTTATTTTGATGATTTAGATATTACCTAACTAACACGTTGACGCAATTAGCGACATGCTCTTGTGTAAGCTAATGCGTAAAACTTTCGTAAAGTCACGTTTTTATCATGGGTTTTATTGTAAATTTTACATTACCTTGTTGTAAAGTACATACAGAACCAAGTCCATCCTGGTCACATGTTTGGCCAAACATGGACATATTTATATAATGTTTTCTGTTTGTTTAAGACCAGTATATATTGTCGATATATAAGTGTAGAAGATTGTTAATGATATAAACCAAATGACGAAAATGGTAAGTTTGAGAACATTGCATGAATATTTTAAAACGATCGAAAAATTAGGATTAAACTATTTTTTTAAGTTGATTCATCTTTAGAAAAACCCAAAAATATAATAACTGATAAAAATATTGAATCGCTAAAATGTAGGAAATTCAGAATTAACAAAAGAAAAAAAAAAATACAAATCACGCCCACAGAAATTTTATTATCTTTCAGTTTGAAGTATATTTTTCGTATATTTCTAATATTTTTAAAAAAGACACTGCACAATCAACGTGATAAGTATTGAAACTAACGTTAAATGAAGAACACGTGTAACGATCATACCAAAAGGAATATTTTGGCAAAATTTGCAACCTTCAATCAGATGTGTTAGTTACAATGAAGCTTGTAAGTAATTACTCTTCGGTTGTTTAAACGTGTGTTTTATTGATTTTTTTTTCAAACGCCTATTTTGATTTTATTGTTTTTAAATATGGAATGTCATTGCAGAAGAGAGGCGATTGTTAGTGATCTTTGTAAGCACTGAATAATGTTTAACATTGTTAAACTTTCCTCCCCGAAAACTATTGAAACAGACAGTTAAAGGAATAGTTTTATGATATATCGCAAAACTTTTCATCATAGGGCTATGAAATAAATGACATGCATTGACTTTTACATAGGTGCAATCTCAGCATGCTTTTCTTAGGTCAGAGTTGCATTGTAATTATCTTTGAAAAATTCACAAATTATTTTAATTGAGACATACATGAAAACATACTTATACTATTCTTCCGATCTACCATATTTCAGACGACATTTCTAGCATTCGTGTTGATATCAGCTTTTCAACAACTAACATCGTTAGCAACAACCCCTTTGTTCACACATAAAACACGCCTCGGAGAAATAAAGGGCATAGAAGTCAAAGCATACAACTCAACGATCTATCAGTTTAAGAAAATTCCTTACGCTAAGCCACCGTTGGGTACACTTCGTTTTGGGAAACCAAAACCATTTGGCTCTTGGACTGACACATTAAATGCTACAGAATATGGACCGAATTGTATGCAAAATTTCTATTCATCAAATAGCCGCTTGATTCCAAATCACGATAGATCGGAGGATTGTCTTCATTTAAATATTTTTGCTCCACGTGATGTAAGTAAAAACAGCAGCCGACCAGTGATGATCTGGATTCACGGGGGAAGTTTCACCAACGGACAAGGTATGAAATTTAATGGTACCAAACTGGCAGCGGTAGGTGACGTCATAATTGTCACTATTAATTATAGATTAAACGTTTTTGGTTTTGCCAATGCTGGTGTAGGATCGATCCGTAATATTGGACTTTGGGATCAAAGATTCGCCATTTTGTGGGTTAAAAATAACATCGAGGATTATGGGGGAAATCACAACATGATAACTATTTTTGGCGAATCCAGTGGTGGAGTGAGTGTAGAACTTCAAGCAATGAGTCCAAAAAATAAAGGACTATTCCAAAGAGCTATATCCCAAAGTATTTATATAGATGGTATTATGGAATGGGATAGTTACGAGTCACTCACAAGAGAAATAGGCCGACTTCTGAATTGTTCTGAATGCAAAACCGGAGTAAATTCTTGTTTAGATTGTTTGAGATCAGTGCCAGCTACCAATCTTCTAAAGGCATATTCCGATGGTTATAACAATATAAATAGTGGCTACGGACCTACTGTCGATGGTGATTTTATACCAGCTAGTCCTGTTAATATGTTATCAAACCCTACGTCAGAATCATCACAAATGTTTAATAGTGTTGATTATATGGCGGGAATAAATGATTGCGAGTCAGCTATACATTATTATTATTCAATCAAAGGAGAGACAAATTTTGACTTAAAAAATGGAATTCCAACAGATTACCTTTGTAATTTTTCAATACCATACATTTCGCGAACGTATTTTATAGAGTGTGAAAAACTTTCACAAGAAATATGCAAAAAATACTCTCCAACCGATATGTCGAGTTCACTGTCACATGAAACATCGTTAGCAATTAATGTTCATGGAGATTTTGGTTACGCTTCAGTTACTACTCGTGACTTAGATTTTCATACCAGAAGTAGAAAAGGAACATACCAATATCTTTTTACACATAAGCCAACATGGAAATTTTTGAAAGAACGTCCCAGTTGGTCAGAATGCGGCGCAAATCATGGTGACGAGATTGCCTTTGTATTTGGTTTGGAGACCTGGTATCCAAAAGATGTCATTATCAATCAATACGAGAGTAAATTATCTTCCAAAATGATGACCTTTTGGACAAACTTTGCTAAAACAGGGTAAACAAGTTTTTATTTTAACATTCCATAGCGTATTTACTTTTTTTATGCGTTGGTAAATGATGAGCATTCCTATTTTCATTTTTCGTCTTGAAATAGAGTTAGTAAAATTCTATTACTTACTGTTACTGTGCTATTCATTACCTAAAAATATAAATAAAATGGATTTAGAGATTGCAAATTTAGATAGCAATTGATATCTTGGATTCAAGGGTACAATGAAATCTCATTTATAAATCAAACTACAATAACCTTCGGTCTTCGTGTTTTTAAACAGCTTATGTACTACAAATTTTTTCATATCATATTTCTGTTAAGAGCGATCAATATTGAATTGTACTTAGACAAATACATATTGTTTTAACTGAAATCGTCAGTATATATAAAACATGTTTTGAAATGCTTTACACACTGATAAAACTAACATCAATATATTTTTCAGGGACCCGAACCAAGAAGGCAAACACGAATGGCCAGCATACAATAAGACCAGTACAAATTTTATGGTTTTAGGTGAATATAGAAACTCCTCCGTGTATAATTTTCATGACAGAATGAGTTTTTGGAATAAGGATGTTCCGCAGTTAGTTTCGGATTGCAAGAAAGCGTCACAGAGCGGAAATGGAACAAATAATGCAAACATAGAAAACACGTTCGGATAAGTGACTTCAACATATGATTGTAACCGACATTGTAAATTTCGTAAACTGAATTTGTCTATAAATGTTAATAAAGTTTATGTTTAATACAATGATATGAATTCTTACAAAAGAGGGACGATAGATACCAAAGGGACAGTCAAACTCATAAATTTAAAACAAACTACAATCGATTGCCAAACACAAACCAAGAAGTTAAGCACGAATTGTTAGCATACACAAGATCAATACAAAGTGTAAGGTTTAAGGTAAATATATATATAAAAAAAACCCATCTATATGTACAATGTTCATCTCCTTAAGACATAGATTAAACAAAGCAAGTGAAAAGGAAAAAAAAAACCAAAAAACTCACGTCCACTTGTGTTTGTAGTATTTATATTTTTATCCATCTGATGAGTTAAATCTTTTTTCAACTTATTAATATAGTTTGTTCTTATGTTGTATTTTTACATTGTCATGTCGGGGCTCTTTATAGGTGACTTTGTGGTATGGGCTTCGCTCATTGTTGAATTAAATGATTTGCACCAATTTGATTGGCTAGAATGGGATGTAGAATTAGGAACATGTTCCAGACAAGAGAATATATTTTATAATGGCAAGGGTAGTCAAGACCAATACCACAGTTATTATTGCTTCATGCTTACTTTTAAAATACGCAAAATAAGCGAAACTGAAGTCTATACTTCTCAAGAAAAGCTATACTTGTAAACACTTTTTTTGTTGTCCTTAAAAAAGAACCTATTTTGTGAGTGGTCGTTGGTAGACGGACGGTCTTTAATTTATGATTGTCTGTTTTTCTGGTTTGATGATAAATTCGTCATATTAATTTTAGTAATATTACCTTTATTTTAACTAGAGTTTACCTGTAAACTAAATGCGCGCAAATGTAATAAAAAGCTCGCGTATTTTTTTTTTATCCCCAAATGCTCGCAAACACATTAGAACAATGAAAAATTCGAATTTTACCCCGCTTCAAACACTGAAAACTAAATTTGGTCATGATTGTCCCGTTTTTCTTCTTCCAAGTAAGGAAACGAATTCAATAACTGAATGTATTAGGTTCCGCGAAAACTATGCGCAGTGTCGGACAACACATACAGTTTTGTCTTGGCTATTTACATTTAAAACGTTCTCTATATTTTACAAGGATGTACAGGATGTTACTGTCTAAATTTTAGCAGAACATGCCTTCCTTTAACAGTGTCGACTGATATCGCTGATGTTATCAGTTGGTTCCAGTCCCTGATAGTCCTAGCTAAGAATGGTTTTCCGAATGCGTCTGTTGTAGCCCTTTCTCTAGGTAGAAACGGTTTTTCCTCTGGTCTGGCTATCGTTTGGCTTCATACATTAGTGTCGATCTATGTCTATTAGATCATGCTGTATCTTAAAAAGCATGCATAGCCTATGTTGTTTCCTGCGGTATTCAAGGCTTTCCCATTTTAAAGTTTTTATTATGTTTGTTACACAAATATTTACAAATCTAATCAAAATGACTTAATGTTTGACTAGTAGCTCAGTAGTGATAGTTTGTAAAAAGTATTTTCCTTTCAGATCTGTCAGACACCGTTTCCCTATCTTATAGGAACTTACCAAAGAGTAAGGTAATGCTTTCGGATAATACAGATGCAAGAAGATGTGGTATGAGTGCCAATGTGACAACTCTTCATCCAAGTCACAATTTGTAAAAGTAAACCACTAAATGTCAAAGTACGCACGATAACGCGAGTATTTTAGTCGACTTTACACAAAGTCATGCTTTTCTAGAACTGTTTATGACGTACGTAAACTAAATCATTGGGTGTGTTCTAATTGATATTTTAGTCTGAGAAAGCATGGTTTGTTTATTAGTTGAATTTGGCTTTTAACGAGCATTTCTATATTTCAATTAAATCCTTAAATCGATACCTAATGTTTTTCTTGTTATTGTTTTTTGTGTCTTCAGGCCGTATTGTCGAGTCAAACCTTTCAGATATTTTTTTAAGTTTGTTCATACAGATCTGTTTGTTGTGCTAATATACAACACTTTCTGATTAGAAATTGAATGCCAACTTTGCCTGAGGGAATTTAAACCTCTCCAAAACAAGGTTCAACCCACCATTTTTTTTCTTTAAATGTCCTGTACCAAGTCAGGAAAATTGCCATTGTTAAATTATAGTTCGTTTCTGTGTGTGTTACATTTTAATGTTGTGTGTCTCGTTGTTTTCTTCTTATATTTGATGCGTTTCCCTCAGTTTTGGTTTGTAACCCGGATTTGTGTTTTTCTCTATCGATTTATGAGTGTCGAACAGCGGTATAGTGCTGTTGCCTTTATTTCCTTATAATTTCACAATTAACAAACGGTCAATTTAAGAAATGTTTGTTATAAGTCATAACTGTACTGAAGTACTAACTACTAAGCTGATGATAACATCGGGAACTAATAGTCCAAAAGCAGAGGTATCGACCACGTTCTGTAAAGAATTCAAAACAACACGTTTTATAGCTGACTAAATTGAAAACTACGTTCAAACCTATGATTGCGTTGGATAAAAACCGCAATTTTTATACGTGTGCATGTAAACAAATTTCGTTGTAGAAGGGTCTAAAAACAGCACAAACAACATTTTCCAAAAGACCAAAAAAGTGAAAAAGTATATTTAAACAAAACGAATTTGACTAACAGGTCGAACAACTGATGTTCTTTAACCCTGCTGACTGCCATTGGCGATTGCCAAATAAAATTGATCACAAGATGTAACAAAATGGATCTTAATATAAATTTGATACTAAACAGAAAAGAAATTTAACTTGTGGCCACGATGTTATGCCACAAACATACGGTGTCAATATTTTTTTAGTACACCAGATCCGGATTTCGACAATAAATGTTAGGGATCGAAACGGTATTTGGAAGGCCATATAAAAAGTACCCTCATTTTTAGATAAGACTCTTGAATTTTAAGAGTCAATATAGGATGAACGGATCATATAAACCGGAGGGAAAATATGATACAAGCCCAAACGAAAAAATATAAACGAGTCTAAATTGAAAACTACGTTCAAATCTATGATTGCGTTGGATAAAAACCGCAATTTTTATACGTGTGCATGTAAAACAAATTTCGTTGTAGAATATGCGGTATGGGATTTGCTCATTTTGAAGGCCGTTCGTTGACCTATAGATCCTTACATTTATGTCATTTGGTCTCTTGTGGCAATCATACCACATCTTCTTTTTTATACATTATTAATTTAATGCGACCGAATAGCTTTTCAACACAATCAAGTTTATTAAATTTTGAAAATCAAGTAATATATTTGAAGAGATAACAAATCACTACAAGTGCGATATATCAAATATTCTTTAGTCATTAAAAGATTCAAACAGACATTTAAATATTAAATATCCATCGTTAATGTAGTTTTTTTTTATATCATTAATGTTTTCTACTTTTCACAAAATACACTGATTTATGAATCGGATGTTTTCTGTTCAAGCGAGACATAGAGCTATATATGGAAAACAATGGTCTTTTAGTATACAAATTTCAATTTTCTAGATTTCATGTAATCATTGACGATGTCATCTGTGACATTTAGCCGTCTCTCCCTATGTTCTCCAACAAGCTTCTGGAGAACATTAGTTAATTCCTGTTTCAGCTCTCCTGTTAACATTTTACCACTTGAATATCTCTGAAACAAACAAAATAAACCCCAATAAAATATAAAATGAATTTAGACAACTTTAGATCGAATAACAATTAGTTTTAGTAGTTACAGCATTCAGTGCTGACATGATTTATAATAGTTATCAAAGGTACCAGGATTATAATTTAGTACGCCAGACGCGCGTTTCGTCTACATAAGACTCATCAGTGACGCTCATATCAAAATATTTATAAAGCCAAACAAGTACAAAGTTGAAGAGCATTAGGATCCAAAATTCCAAAAAGTTGTGCCAAATAGTACGCCAGACGCGCGTTTCGTCTACATAAGACTCATCAGTGACGCTCATATCAAAATATTTATAAAGCCAAACAAGTACAAAGTTGAAGAGCATTAGGATCCAAAATTCCAAAAAGTTGTGCCAAATAGTACGCCAGACGCGCGTTTTGTCTACATAAGACTCATCAGTGATGCTCATATCAAAATATTTATAAAGCCAAACAAGTACAAAGTTGAAGAGCATTAGGATCCAAAATTCCAAACAGTTGTGCCAAATAATGCTAACTTAAGGTAATCTATGCCTGGGATAAGAAAATCCTTAGTTTTCCCAAAAATTCAAAGTTTTGTAAACAGGAAATTTATAAAAATGACCACATAATTGATATTCAATAACACTTTTCTTAAATTATCCGTTTATAAATTTATACATTATCAAGAACTAGGGATCCAACTCCCTCAGAGAAAGGTGACCAAAGATTGAGTCAGCTATCATTTATTTATGTCCGTTTTAGTCATACAACTGTTAAAACACGCGTTTCATTTCTCATTAATCCATGGCTTTTAAATATTTGGTTTTGAGCGAAACTAATGACAGTTAATCATACATTTATTATGTGTTTTCTTTTTCATTTTTATAAATTTAAATGTGAATTAATTTAAATGACATATAATTAAGAAGAGCATACACTCTTTTTGTGTTTCGATCATTTAGTCAGTTTTATTGGTCGATTATGAAATTTTCTAAGTTAAGTACTGTAGAAAATATTTCATGTGTATCATGATAAGAGGAGTTTACAATAAATCGTACTCATTTTACAATGTAGGACAGGAATGAAGGGATGCATGTTTTGAAAGCTTTTTGAAATATAAGGTTTCCAATAGTTTTTGGAAAAGTGTCTCCAGCTTAACACGAGGTATTATAAGTAAATACAACTATAGAATTTAAACAGTTCGAACGACAAATAAAGAGCTGAGATAGCACGGTCGACCAGCATTCAATTTTGTTTAACTGTCGGATTGGGGAAGTGGAGTTGATCATATTGCTATACCTATTTAATCCTAACGTGTTACATGTTTATAAAATAGTCAAATGTTATATTCGATCTATAGTTTTGTAGGAGTCAATGTACTCAATTTAACTTACAAACTGATTCTCTTTAACCTTAAAAGATTTTCAATCATTTACGACAGTTCTAAAGTATTTCATAAAGAACATGTCATGACAACTAAACAAAACTAAACAATATGACTTCCAAAGGTAAGCATAGGATCTTCAATGATGGATTATTTGGCCACATTCCAAGCACATACTTTGAACAAAATGTCTATTGAAAACATTTTCTTTTTCATTGAAACGCCATAACCTTCATGTAAATTAGTCTTATATTATAACAGCTTACAGATTTAATATCGGCTAATTTAGCGTCATCTTCCATGAAAAATGTCAGATATTGGTAAGACACATCAATGTCGCAGTCGCCGCCATACTTTCTATGCTCCTCTTCAGTTGGCTTTCCTCCAGAGAACGCATATTTATTGATCTGTAAATTAAAATGTCAAAATCAGTAATCAATGATATGATGATTAGTTGTATAGATTAACATGGATAGTAATGCATGTAAAGCTGGAGACATATAGAATTCATCACTGCAACACGTGTGTTGCCATATTTCTCCACTCGAGACAGTTTAATTTTAATATTTAAAGCTCGAGGCTTGCCAAGCTTTTTATACAATTAAAATTCAATTGTTGAGATGGGAGAAATATCGTAATACACGAGTTTAAGTTGTGGAATCTGTTTCTCTCATGATTTTAATCCTTCCTTTTTGAAAAATTTGCAGAAAGATGTGTTCTTTATATGTGACGTCATCATGCATGGTCGCCTCTTTCAGGACGTCACAATAGGATATTCAGAAGAAATCAAGAAAATTTAAATTGATAATTAAAACTAGAGAATATCTGTGATGCTCTAAGTTTCGCTCCCTTCATACGAATATATCGTTGTTTTTATTTTATCTATACTATTAAACGAGAAGACCTCATTTTGTGTGTCGCTTCTCTTCTTTCCACAATAAATTAATCAACACACCTCTTGTCCTATAGGTACAGTGCATAGTCGCATTTGTCATCCATTCATATGATTATTCAGATTGAGTTTTTTTGGGAGAAAAACGAGAAAAAAGGCATCCCGATATTGTCCCGTCATTGGAAGAAATTTTAAGTCAGATTAGACTTCCGGTTTGCGTTTTTCTGTATACTTGGACCATACATATTCAAAGGATAAGATGTATTTTCAGAATTCTATCTGCTAAAATTTTCAACTTTACTATCCACGGCGGTCACAAAGTTTATTAAATAGAGAGTGTCTGTCTACTATATCAATGACCACCATGTATCGATTAGTAAACTTAGAATTGAAAGTAAATACACTATACTTATATAGTAATGAATTTTCATAATATACAGATAAGCGCTAAAAATATTCATGCGAACTTTTATTACTTTTTCTGAAATTCTCCAGTCATTAAATCTTTTACAAAATTCATTGATTACAAAAAAAAGAAGATGTGGTATGATTGCCATGTTGAGACAACTCTCCACAAGAGACCAATATGACACAGAAATTAACAACTATAGGTCACCATACGACCTTCAACAACGAGCAAAGCCCATACTGCACACTCAGCTTTAAAAGGCCCCGAACTGACAATGTAAAACAATTCAAACCAAAAAACTAGCGGCCTTATTTGTGTACAAAAAATGAACGAAAAACAAATATGTAACACATAAACAAACGACAACCACTGAATTACAGGCTCCTTACTTAAATGTTCATAACATACTACATGTATGTATATATTGAAATTGATAGAAAACCAAAAATTGGGAATTTTGGAAATAAAGGAGGAGGGATAAAAAAAAAAAACATGTTCCTGTCCCCAATAATCTATGACTTATGATACTTTTGCTGAAATTCTCGAGTCATTCAATATTTTACAAAATTCTTCCAACAACGCTTTACATACTTTAAACTACACTCTGAATGCCCGCGATTTCGCGGGTGTGTTCTAGTTATATTTATTTGTATCGTTTGAATCGAGTAATGAGATATGAACATCGATAAACTGTTGAATAAATCCGGGTTTTGGGTAAACTTCTGGTTCTTATCGGATGAATGTTATCTTAAAAAAGAGGGTCGAAAGATATCAGAGGAACATTAAGACTCATAAATTAAAAGAACAACTGACAACGCCATGGCTAAAAATAAAAAGACAAAAAATAGTACACAAGACAAAACATAGACAACAAAAGACAAAGCAACACGAACCCCACGAAAAACTGTGGGTGATTTTAGGTGCTCCGGAAGGGTAAACAGATCCGGCTCCACATGTGGCACCCGTCGTTTTGATCATGTTATTACAAACCCGGTAAATAGACTACTTTGTTAGGTCACGTTCATAAAAAGGGAACGGGTGTGTAGTTACGACATAAGGAACATATCCGATATCATTTGTGAGACGGATATTTCATAACGGTCAACTAACTCATGAAGGCTTCCGTAAAATTTACGACGTGATGCTTTGGTGTTAAAAGTGTACAAGAATGATTATCTTACCTTTGTTTTAATTTGTTCGTCCGAGTCTGTTAAAAATATAGACGAATTTGGATCACTTGCGCTCATTTTACCATGGGCTCCTTGCAATGCAGGAAAGAAAGTGGAATGAAGTAATGCTGGTTTAAGAAGACCTAGTCGTGGTGCCACATCACGAGTCATGCGGAAATATGGATCCTGTGTAGAAAAGTAAAAAATATAAGCAAAGAAGCATAGTTACGTGTAATTATCACTCTTAACTAGTCAAAACTTCAAAGAATATTTTCATAATACATTAAAAAATTATACTACAGGAATGACACGCAGACAAACCAACAACAACAAAATTGTAAAAAATACAACAGCAAACACAACATACACAACATTGACAAAGAATGTGGTAGAAATAAACCAGTTGAAATGTGCACACTTTATTTTGGTTGATCTAGAGCATATGTCGCAAAAAAGAAACACAATGCAAAACCTACACATTCTAGCTATACTTAAGGCACCCACTAACTTAAAAAAATAAATAAAGCCAGGTCAAAATGTAACAATAGAAAGCTATATATGCTCTTCAATACTGCAATTCAAAATTAGAAACCACACTGTTTACAGATTTCGTAAAATATCAGCATTACAGTTACACGATATCAGCAGTATTTGTTACAGGCCAGTAAGTTTTTATAAACCGTCAGACCATCAGTCGAAAGGTCAATTCAAATTTTTAAAAACATACCAACTGCAGCTTTGTAACCTTTTTAAAAATTTCCTATTTTATATTCTCATGATGAAATGATTAATTCTCAGATTTTTTTAGGAGATTTATGAATTTGTTTTGAAGCAAAAGAAAAATCATGAAATTAAAAAAAAAAATGTATTTGATATTGTGGAAGATTTCATTCTTATAGTATGAATATATTGTCCTGCGAAAAGCTTGAATATAAGCAGGAAAGGTACAATCTTAAAACTTAATGTTAAAGTAATAGTTTCCAAAAAAGGAATAATAAAACAAATTTCTTCAATTTTTAAAGGGAAATTTCTGCCGTACAAATAGATATTTGCATTAGACAGAATAATAAATTATTGAACACAAAAAAGAACAAAATATGAAATTAATTAAAACAAAATAGTGCTACCAAGTTAGATGAAATATATTACCTGGTCTATGGCGCACGGAATGAGACAAGGTACGTCTTTCTTTCCATTGAAGATCTGAGGAAATGCTGAACTGAAACTTGGTGTGGCTTGAATGGCAGGAAAACTAATTTTACCAATGCTGTCACTATCTGTGAATCCAAAGATTCCCTTCACTTGATTGAACGTGACGAGTTTCTGTATTTTACACATCATTTTATAAAATTCTGTACTTTCTCTACAATAAATATTTGTGATATTTGCCAAAAATACAATTTATATGATGTAGTTAGTTGTGATAAGATCAAGTTAAACACGCCTGTGTGCAAACGGTAATATACACTATGGGTTTGCCACATCTTTTATTATTCTGTTTTCCTGGAAAAATTGCAATGCCTCAATTAAAAACCTTCCATATTACATCAAATAATTATGTATTACAATGGATGCTTGAAAATGAAAAGATAATGTTGTGCCGATAATGAAACAATTGTCTATTTGCATGAGAAACAACCTGTGTTGAAAGCATGGAATAGCAGAATCAAATCGGCAATTGATGTTGACTTTTAGGAGTAATGCAATAAAACAAAAAAAACATATATATACTTATTAGATCAACATCATGGCTTAAATAGAAAAACCACAACAGACAAACAATAGTACACAAAACATAAGATCAAAAACTGATGACTGAGCAACACGAACTCCACCAAATGCTGGGTGGATCTCAGGTGATGCAGAAGTTAAAGCAGATCCTGCTCCACATGTGTCACCCGTCGTGTTGCTCATACAGGTAAACACCCAGTAATGCGTCTTATTCTGTGGGTCACGTTATGAAAAAAGGGAAAGGGTTAGAGTTCCTAAATTAGGAACATAGCTGTTATCATCTGTAAAACCAATATTCAATAAAATTAAATGAGTTTTAATTTAAACTTCCATTTCTTATTTTAAAGTAAGAGTACCTATACCAGTTTTAAGAGTCACTTGTTAAAAGGCAGACAACAACATTATTTATATCCGATAGCTAAAAGAAGGATATTTACGAGATGTATTCTACATCGCTGAAGATAAATGTCTTGTTCTTGTCAAAGCCACAAGCAATGATATCTTTGGCATTCTCATGGGCAAGTTTGTTTGTCTCTTCAATGGTCAGATCTTTCCATAGAAACTTCTCATCATCGGTCATTTGAATCACTAGTGGAACATCGAAGGTGTCTTGAAGCCATCTGTAAAAATAATGAGGCACACACTATTAAAAAGAATCAAAAACTGATTTTTATGTGCAGAGTGAATGTTGAATTGATTTCTTTTATATTTAGAAAAAATGAACAGTATATGTGAAAAATTCACCTAAATAATGGGCGTAACAAGTTGAGAACATATACTAATTCTTAAGCAGGATAATGTTGTTGTGAACTACTGCAAACAGCTGTTGAAGCCTTATAGTGAAAGAAGCGCAGTAGCACAATGCAGATGTGGGGTAGCTTCTATTATGCTGGAAACTGGAAGGTATGAACATTTGCCGCTTTAAGAGAGATGATGCTTTTATTGTTTAAATACTGTTGAAGATGAATATTATGTTATTTTACATTGTCCTGTTTATAATGATTTGAGACAAATTCATTTTACCTAATCTTTTAAAATTGATGAGGATTTTAATAGTTTCAAAAGATAGTCAGAAAGTGGTATTTTTGTTTTTGAATCAAGAATATGTGCCAAAACCTGGTATTTTGTTATGAAAAGACGCCGAGAACTTTTATATTGTAAATAATAATTGAATAATTATGTTGTATAATTTTACCATTCATGTTTAAATTTATTATGTACATACATATTGTTTTAGTTGATTATCGTCTCTCATAAATCTATACAGATTGGCTGCTGTATCACAAAATGTATATATTTTTTTATAAATGTATTGTGTAATTTTATACAGAGGGCGAGACGTGAATAGAATAGTGAAATGAATTGAATTAAATAACACATTTTAACAAAAAGAAAATTCACAGTAAACAGGTAAAAATATCGTCTTTGGTCATGTATTACACGAAGCAATCTGGTACAAAAAAATAAAAATCACAAATATACTAAACTTAGAGGAAGATCAATTGGGAAAGTCCATAATCACATGGCAAAATCAAATAACAAAACGCATCAAAAACGAATGGACAAAAACCGTCATATTCCTGACTTGGTACAGGCATTTTCAAATGTAGAAAATGGTGGATTAAACCTGGTTCTATAGCGCTAACCCTCTCACTTTAATGACAGTCTCATCAATTTCCGATATTTTTACATTGATGCGTAAAATAAACAGACACAATAAATATAATAGTCAAAATATGGGTACATCAGTCATCATCGTTTAACAATTTTAAAAGGAACAATTTAACAGAACACAAAAACATCTACTATCATACTAAATATTATTATCCCATATCATTTTTTTTGGAAAATGCTCTGTTAAGTGACTTGTAAACTAACCTTTCTAGATCAAAGATTAATTTTGTTTTGTAAACATTTGTACCGTTTGAAACGTAATTCATGCTTAAATGTATCAGATTGTACGTGTCCAGAGGCTTACGTAACATGTAACTTAATATTTCAAATCATAGATCCTTTATGGTTATTTGTACATTCACAATTGGTCGTTTCATAATCTAATGCATCCTGGGTAATATTTTCAAAAGCGTACACCAAAGCGTTGCGATTGGCTTAAAACATTATAAACAATGGAAATTCAACCAATGACGTGACGTTATTTTCACTTTGGGGTACGAGCAATGAAATTACCCATGATGCTTTAGATTCTGAAACAGCCAATTACGGTTTGTTAATCATTTTCTTTGTCATATCTATTTCAGATCAATTTTCTCTTGTATAATTTGAAAGATTTTTTTTCTGTAATTAAAGATTAATTTTTGGGGAAAACGTTTTAACTGTTTGAAACATAATAATTGCTTGTCTTTATCAGATAAGAAGTGCCTTGCAGCTTACATAACATGTAATTTTATATTTTAAAACCATTGAACTTTGATAGTGGTTAGTGCATTTAAAATAACTGTTCGTTTATCATTCTCTATGCTACATCCTTGAACGTTCACTAAAAATAGTGAAATGTAATGAAATATATTTTTAGTTTTTAGAAAAAGAAGGATTTTAAATTCTGATGCCCGGATTATACAAATAATTTTTAACCAATAAAAAAAGGGTAAAGCCAAAACATTTGAAAAAAACTCTTTAAACAAATCAAGATGATGATTATTCTACACTGAACTAAAAGAGGAACGAAAGATACCAAAGGGACAGTCAAACTCATAAATCTAAAACAAACTGACAACGCCATGGCTAAAAATGAAAAAAGACAAACAGAAAAACAATAGTAAACATGACACAACATAGAAAACTAAAGAATGAACAACACGAACCCCATCAAAAACTAGGGGTGATCTCAGGTGCTCCGGAAGGGTAAGCAGATCCTGCTACACCTGTGGCACCCGTCGTGTTGCTTATGTGATTACAAATCCGGTAAATAGTCTAATTCGGTAGGTCACATTCATGAAAGGGAAGGGGATTGTAGTTACGACGTAAGGAACATATCCGATATCATTTGTGTAAAATGTCTTCAAATTTTCAGCGATCTTTGTTAAACCCCATATAAAATTGATTACCCAAAATAGACATTCACATTTCCTGCCCACCAAAACACGTCAAATCACCATATTAATATGAATATTGCATTCTTTTAAGTTAAACCAATTAAAGAAAAAAAAACAACTACAGAAGAATATGTCATACTTTGTGAATATGAAAGGAATCAAGTGACCCAGGTGCATAGATTCTGAAGATGGTCCTCTCCCTGTGTACAAATAAAATCCTTTCTTCTTTTCAACAAGGTCAAGTATCTGGTGCATATCTCTGTAAAAAAATATATAATTTTTTTGAAGGAAAACTTTTTTTTATTATATTGCAATATTTTTGTTGTTGATATAAGGTGTAGCACGAAAAAAAGAACTTCAAAAGGAGTTGGTCAGTAAGACCCCCTTTTGGACCCAAAATATAGCAGTTTCACAAAATTGTGAAAATGTTATCTTTTAGCTATTTATTAGAAAGAAGAATGCTTCTGCAACATAAATATGGACTAATTTTGACAATACAATGCACATATATCGGGTACTAGCATCATGAAGTGATGCTAATTTACTAAAATCTTCACAATCTTAGCATTTTAGGTATATTTTAGACGGTTTCCGCCTTAAATGAACGTGGCCGCATTCGTGTTCATTCATAATATTGAAATTTAAGTTGTATTTGATGATAATACATAACATATATTAAGGTGGAGGATGAACACGGATGCGGCCACTTTCATTTTTGACAAAAACCATCTGAAAAGTGACGTTTTTTGGCATATTTGATTTTTCATATTTCAGCTTGACTCGGAGCGTTTTTAATAACTAAATCAGCTTTAAATTTTCACATAAACTGATCGAATCAATTGAAATAGACACTTAAGTGTTTAAAATACTCCAACATCTTTCGTTAGAGGAACCTGAAATTTGAGGCAAAAATCGGCCATTACCGGACCTACTCCTTTGGTGAGATTGAAATTATCATAGTTCGCTTTAATTTACATTTATTAAAGTTAACACAATGATAATTGTAAACATATATGTATCATATATGTATTTTAAGCATACTTTCCAATGCAATAAACATTGGGACAAATATAAAACACCAAGGAAATAACCTGTGAGAGAAGAAGATGCCCCTTCGCAGAAAGTGATGAGTCGGTTTTCCTGTTAATTTGACCATTCTGTCCATCAACTCTTTATCAATTTCGGTACTACCAAACCGTTCTATGGAGAAAAAAAATACGTATATTAATATTAATAATTTGAGCTAACACCCAAACAAGTATATCAGCTAATAAATGCCGTTTTTATCTATAGTGACTTTATTTTTTTTGCTTGGCATGACATTTGTCATTTTCTAAAATTATATCTTTATTTATAAAACAGATTTAAAGTCTTGCTTATGTTTCTTGAGATATTAAAGTTAAAGAAGTTGGCTACATGTCACGTGATAGAGGTTGACTTCTGATGTTGCTCGTAGAAGAAACACGTGACGTGAACAATGACATCAGTATAAAATTTTAACATGAAAACACAAATATAATAAAACGAATATTGTTTAAAATAATGCTTTACAAGTTTGCAAAATTGCAATAAATTTTTTCGGAATGTATTATACATTAAATATCACAATATTTATATAATTTGTAATATAAAAAAGAAGATGTGGTATGATTGCCAATGGGACCACTGTCCACAAGAGACCAAATTGACACAGACATTAACAACTATAGGTCACTGTTATAACGATTTGTGCAAAGTTTTCAAAAATTATAACTGAACTTAGAAAACAATATTTATAGTAATAGCAAGAAACAAACAACAACAAACCAAAAACGTTTCATATAGAATAATTTATCATTTACATAATAATTGTGAATAGTGAACTTATTAAACTTACTTATAAGTTTACTATAATCTACTCCTTTAGCAGATGAACTAACAACATCCCATGGATTAACAATGTCTTCATCGTCATTAGTCAATGATTTTTGAACTTCTTCAGAACTTTTATCCGCTTCAGATGCCATTATCTTCTATAATATTAAGTAAAATTAAATATTTATCAGATATAATTTCAATCCTGGTATCTATAATGAGTTTATTAACGATAACAATATACAAACATTATTGCAAACAATTAAGATCTTTCGAATAGATTTGTTCTAGTACTAAACATGCATTTTCATTAAGAAAATATTGATAATAAACAAAAGATCATTTTCATATTACCGACTTTTGACTCTGAAATATATATTTTTTCAACCGGTTACCTTCTCTGTGGTAGGACATCCTAGTACTGGGCCAATTAAGAGCAATGTAAATAAATAAATTCAAGATTTTAATCCGTACAATTTTGAGGGAAACTGTTTAATGTTGCATATACATGACTAAATCATCAAATAACAGTAAACGTTCTCCCCAAATTGCACCGACTATTTTGCTTGATCTGCACCTAACCCTATTGTATTAGATTTTAATCTAATGTTTTTGTTACGTCGGTTTACCGATTGCTGAATAATTGGTTTTTGTAACTATTATATCGAAAATAGTTCAATCTATTTTTGGAAGTATCATTTTAAAAATGATGTAATGCTATAGTATTTGGATAAAACAGAACTATTCAGGAAATAATTCATATTAAATTAAATTGAATTAAACCTTTTTATTGTAAACCTTGACTGATATACTTTTATTTGACAAACACCATGGTTTTTAATAATTAGAATAAAGGCGCTAAATTTTCAAAAGATGCAAAGATGTGGTCCAAAGTAATTACACGAGTCTGAAAATAAATAAATTGACTCCATTCTTTTTTTATGTTATTCATTCAGATCATAATAGGTTATTTGTCAATTTGCAAACTAACCGATATAAATAATTTTAATCTAATTAGATGCAGGCCCTTCAGATAAACAATTATTTCTATATTTTTCAGGAATGAAATATATCATGCAATAAAGAGATAGAAATCTTGATGTTTTCAACATAAAAAAAGACAGGAAAATATGCAATAAAGAGATAGAAGTCTTGATGTTTTCAATATAAAAAAAAGAAAGGAAAATATAATAACAGGCCAAAAGTCTAAAAGACAACGCAAAATAAAAACAAAAATACCGACAAAACCATGTAAAAGAAGACAAGTGACATAAGACAGTTTACAAAGTAAAAAGATAAAACTGCACATAAACTATAAACTACACAACACGAAGACCTCAACAAGATGTTCTCAGCGCTCCAGAATGATACGTTTTTTTAATATAGATTTGACCGTTGGTTTGTCTGTTTGAATTGTTTTACGGTAACACTAGTAAGATAGGACCCTTTTAGCCAGTCCAGTAGTCAGCACTTCGGTGTTGACATGAATATCAATTATGTGGTAATTTCTATAAATTTCCTGTTAACACAACTTTGAATTTTTCGAAAAACTAAGGATTTTCTTGTCCCAGGAATGGATGACCTTAGCCGTATTTGGCACAAATTTTTGGAATTTTGGATCCTCAATGCTCTTTGTACTTGTTTGGCTTTATAACTATTTTGATATGAGTGTCACTGATGAGTCTTATGTAGACGAAACGCGCGTCTGACGTACTAAATTATAATCCTGGTACTTTTGATGACTAATTATAGCTTACTGTTCCGTGTAATCAAAGGCTTCGTGTTGAAGGCCGTACTTTGACCTACGACTGTTCAATTTCATACATTGTGACTCGGATGGAAGGTTGTCTCAATAGTAGTCGTACCACAACTTCTTATCTATTCAAGTTTTTCTTAGACTTGAATATGAAATTCACAACATACATTTTTGCTAATGATTTTTTTTGTATACATTATAAATAAACAACATTTGGATTTCAAACTTACAATTAATCTAATAATTTTGATGTCAAACTATAATTATTTTAAAGCACTTTCCATCTGATTATCCGTGGTAAGCACTTTTTACGGTAGATTTAACTTGGCAATGATTCAATATTTTAAATAAAACACACGACATGTAATATTTGTATATAGTTTCCATATTTTTTTCCAAACAAAACAGAAATATTAAAATAAATGTCAAAGTACATCAATGATTGCATTTAAAAAAATGGTATTGATTGATTTATGTTTATAAACCTGTCCATGCAGGCATAACACAATATGTTTTCACCCAAAAAGTCTGTCATCGAAATATACACATTAAACCTTTGAAATTCATCAGATGTAATCAAACTGTAACTGAAGACTAATATTTGGCCAAAAAATGTGAATATAGGCGGTTTGCATCATTTAAAATAACGACGAAATCACAAATTAATTTTCTTTTCATTGTATAAACCACAATAATTTTTATTTAAAATATTTTCATCCGACTGTCGGAAATTTTAAGATGTTTTTCAATCATCCAGCTTGAACTTTTTTTGAATTTGCAGTTTCAGTGTCTAACTGAAAATTTATAGTAAACAATAAATGATAAAAACAATAATGCTATGTAGAACAATCCACAATGAAGTACCAAAAGAAGTATATTTTATTGTTAGTACAAGAAGATTTTTATTGACAACTTAAATAATTGCCCGCAAATTCCATCAACAGGCCATCTACGAACCCATCGATGAGTTGTTGCAAGGGTTCTTAAAATGCATAGAGTGTGACATTCAGTTTGATTACCAATGAGACAAATGAAACAGCAATTGACAACTATAGGTCTTTAACAATGAGCAGATCCCATACGGCATAGTCAGCTATACAAGGCCCTAAATGACAAATGTTAAACATTTAGAACGAGAAAACTAACGGCCTAATTTATGTACAAAACATGAACGAATATGTAGCGCATCAAAAATCGACAACCACTGAATTACATGCTCCTGACTTGGGACAGGCACATAAATTCAGAATGTGGCGGGGTTAAACATGTTAGCAGGATACCAACTGGCCCCCAAACATTGGACAGTGGTGTAACAGTACAACATAAGAACTATACAAATCATATGAAAAAGGCTTAACTAATCAGGTAGATACAAATCTAAATACATCAAGCAAAAACACAGAGTGTACGTGGCCTGGTACTGGTGTACCAAAAAGACACTAAGTAATGATCTGAGAGTACTGGCAGTAACTAACAGCTAGTTCAAAGCCACAAACAAGTAATAAAAATCAACATCCAATGGATTTAGTGTAAAGACATACATTTTAAATTTTGATCTCCATAACTATCAACTATTTAGTTTACATTTCATATAGAATTTAAATAGTAAGAATTAAAGACAGACTGATCATACATTAACAAAAACCACTTAATTAGTTAATAGTTAATAGTGTACAATTAGATTTTACTGGGCATGTATTGCAATGTCAAAGTAAATTCAAGATTTTTATCGGTACAATTTTGAGGGAAACTGTTTAATGTTGACTATACATGACTAAATCATTGATTCACAGTAAACTTTTCCCCTAAAATACACCGATAGTATATTTTATTTTTACTTCTTTTGGTTGCTCGTAATTGACCGAGTACCATGATGTCCTACCACAGAGTAGGTAACCTGTCGAAAAAATATAAAATCTGAAGTCAAAAGTCGTGTAATATGACAATGGTCTATGACAATAACAATCAAAACCAAGGAGTAAACAAAGACTCACAAAACCAAAGGACATTTACATCAACAGTTATAAAAAATAATTAAGAAACAACACGAACTCCACTAAAAGCCGGGAGTGAAATCATGTGCTCCGGAAGCCTTTCTGTTTAGAACGCCTTTTCTATAAAAGTTCTTAAACGGGTTTTACTGTAACTGTTAACTGCATCTTAATAAAAAATAAAATTGAGAAAGGAAATGGGGAATGTATCAAAGCGATAACAACCCGACCATAGAGCCTATCTGTTGAAGATTAAACCTAAAAATTTGTTGAATAAATTAAAATTCTTCTATTTATTTGTATTGTAGTCCTGTAATATTATGTTGTCATTTCAATGTTATATTTAACATTGCCATTAAAGTGCGAGGTTTGGCATGCCACAAAACCAGGTTCAACCCACCATTGTTATCTTTAAAAATGTCCTGCATCAAGTAAGAAAATGGCCATTGTTATATTATAGTTCGTTTCTGTGTGTGTAACATTTTAATGTAGTGTTTCCGTTGTGTCGTTTGTTTTCTCTTATATTTGAGTGTGAATTCACATTACTTTAAGACGTGTCACGGTACTTTTCTATCCCAAATTCATGTATTTGGTTTTGATGTTATATTTGTTATTTTCATCGGATTTTGTCTAATGCTTAGTCCGTTTCTGTGTATGTTACATTTTAATGTTGTGTCGTTGTTCTCCTCTTATATTTAATGCGTTTCCACCAGTTTTAGTTTGTTACCCCAATTTAGTTTTTTGTCCATAGATTTTCGAGTTTTGAACAGCGGTATACTACTGTTGCCTTTATTTAGTTCCCCGTGTCAGGTTTTGATATAAGGAATTAGGTAAACCCTACAATTAATTCTCTTTTTTTGTATATTAAAAGTCTAAAACAGTAAGACGACATAAATAGCAGGATACTGGAGTTGTTTGCATTAGAAAAAAATGTATGTTATCTCATTTCAAAGCCATATTTAACTCAAACGTAAATTCCTTTTTAATAGATTAGATATATGTACAGTTAGGATCAGACCAAATATTTTCTTAACGCATCACTCCTGAACGCCGGCGTGATTGCCCAGAAGTATTTGTTAACCTACCTTGTCTGCTTGTCAAAGTCTCACACAGCATTACTATGCAGTGTCTTTTTAACATAAAAACATTTCAATGATTGTTTTCACGTAAACGCACATGTGATCATGAAAGTAAAAACTGGCTGACTGTTTTTGCTTTTTATTTAAAGTTTGTATTACTAGATGTATTTCACTTGACTGACCGGGGTTTAAAAAGTAATCTTATTTAAAGCCAGTCCATCTATAGACATCAGTTTTGGGATAAACACATCAATGAATTGTCCAGTTATTCGTCCCATAACATACACTCAGTTCTTTTGTATAGGCGTTTGGTGACACTGACAGGGGATTAGAATTCAATATCAATTATAACAGCAATCATCATGATCGCACACATCTTCAAATAGACTATACTTATGCAAATTAAAACGTAAGCTCCGCCCGATCAGTTAAAATAACATTGGTAATAATTAATGCACAGTAAAATTATCGTAAGCAGGAAGTGCACATATGTTAACGTGCGTTGATTTTTTCCAGTCTTTTACTTGTTTGCTTGATCTGCACCTATCATATTGATATTAATCTCGTGTATTTGTAACGTCGTTTTTTTTAAATGTGACCGAGTGGTGAGTATTGTGTTTTTGCAACTATTGTATTGGCAATACTACAAGCTATTTTTGGAAATATAATTTTAAAAATGATGTAATACTTGTATTTGGACTAAACAGAAATGTTAAGGACATAATTCATATTATATTAAATTGTATAAAACCTTTTACTGTAAACGTTAATTGAGATAATTCAATTGACAAACATCATTGTTTTAATGATAAAAATAAAGGCGTTAACTTTTCAAAAGATAGAAAGCTTTGGTCAAAAGTGATGACACGAGTCTTAAAATATATCAGTAGGCTCCATTCTTTTTGTATGTTATTTATTCAGATCATAATAGATTATTTGTCAATTTGCCAGCTAACCAATAAAACTACTGAATTGTCCTTCATTGACAAACATATTTCGAAATCTGTTCCTACATGTGATCATATGCCATAATAAAAAAAAATTATACACTATACATTCATCATAAATAATAAATAAAATCAATTATTAGCCTCTTTCAAAATGTCAATAGATTGAGATAATTAAAGCTGATTGAAAAGCATCAATAAAGTCATTGTTTAGTTTAATATTTAGAAGTCGGTTATATTTGTTTTCTTAAAGGATTTTTGACATTTTGCCAGTTAAAAATATTTTTTTGAAATAAAATGATTTATCTTTATTTGCAACGCTGGAGATATTCCAAACCTCACCTTTACAGAAATCAAATACAAATTTTTAGATGATAAAGGTATATTATTTCTAAGGTTAATATGGTGAGACATTTAAGACCGGACTGAACTAGGCAATTAACAAAGAATTAAAACAAGTCATTGTAAATATGCATGTTTTACATACAAGTCGGTTATATTTTGTGTACTGGAAACTAAGCAGTTTTTCCAAAAATGTATATATGAAAAACCGATATTTGTCATAACGATAGTTAAAGGTGTTTTATATATATATATAAACAATAAATTAGTTCTTGCAATGCAAAAGAAATTTCAAAAACCTATTTAACATTAGAGCAAATACCCATATAAAAAAAATAAAGACAATATTTGATCAAATACAGGCTTTACAAGCAATTATTTCTATATTCTTCATTTATAAAAGATACCTTTTACCTATAGTTGTTAATTTGTGTGTCATTTTGGTCTCTTGTGGATAGTTGTCACATTTACAATCATACTACATCTCTTTTTTTTATATCTTGATGTTTTCAAAGGAAAAAAATACAGAATATACAAAAAGGCCAATAGACAAAAACAAAAACTAAAAAAAAAAAAAAAACAAAACAAAAAAAAAACAAACAAAAACATGAAAAAGAAGACAAATGACATAAGACTACAGTTTGCCAAGTAAAAAGATAATAATGCACAGAAACGAAAGACTACAAAATATGAATACCTTACACCTGCAGACCACAATATTTAAAAACCAAATCTGTCATAGAAAAATACGCGAACTTAATGTACATTAAACATATGAAATGCATCAGATGGAATCGAACTGAAATTAAAGACTACTGTTTTGCCAAAATTTTTGAAATAGAGTTTCAGTATTGTCCATATTTTGAGTTAGAGCCGATGAAGTTTTCTATAATTTTGATATAATTTGTCCAAAAATAGTACAACACACCCTAAAAGTTCCTTTGAGAAAGCGCAGGTAATATTTTTTTCAATTTTCATTTATGTTCTAAAAGAAATGCACTACGAAATAATTGTGGTCTCGGACCACTTGTAATTTAAGATTCTTTCAATTTCCCAAAAAATAAAAAAATCATTCTGTGGTATTGAAAATTTAGTCTTGCAACAGGCCATCTACGGATCCATCAATGTGTTGTTCCTTGTTTTCTAAAATGCAAAGAGCTTGACACTCTGTTTACACAGCTCCATTGGATTAAGCGTCCCAATTCTGACCGGATGTGGTGCGTACTGGATACAATCAGCACAGTCAAAAGGAAGACGCAATTTGGCGAGGGATTTACTGCCGGTCGAAGGAAGACCAATGGTGACCATATTTCTAATCACCAGTCACCTTTAGCAGTATGAAATAAATAACTGTATGTTTTGTCTGCTAATACAATACAATACTAGTAGTTGCAAAAAGTATTACTTAGCAAAGAGGAGCGAAAGATAACAGAGGGACAGTCAAACTCATAGATCGAAAATAAACTGACACCACCATGGCCAAAAAAGAAAAGACAAACATATATATATATATATATAATGCAGGAGAAATTTCAAAAACCTTTTCTTTACACTTAAATAATTAGGTGACATACTTTTTTGGTTGATTATTCACCTCAATAATAAGTTACTTATCATTTTGACAGTTAAATAATTATAATTATCCATGTAAAAAGTAAAATCACAAAAATACTGATCTTAGAGGAAGATCAATTGGGAAAGTCCATAATCACATGGCAAAATCAAATAACAAAACGCATCAAAAACAAATGGACAAGAACTGTCATATTCCTGACTTGGTACAGGCATTTTCAAATGTAGAAAATGGTGGATTAAACCTGGTTCTATAGCGCTAACCCTCTCACTTTAATGACAGTCTCATCAATTTCCGATATTTTTACATTGATGCGTTAAATAAACAGACACAATAAATAAAATAGTCAATTTATGGGTACATCAGTCATCATCGTTTAACAATTTAACAGGAACAATTTAACAGAACACAAAAACATCTACTATCTACGAACACATTTAATGATTTGAGTGTCTGACGTCAGAAAATTTTATACGTCACATAAATTTGTCGTTCAATGTGCGTACAAACAATTTTAAAATTTTCCTGGGAATGTTAGCATACAGGGTTAAAAAATCAAATGTATGTAAGAATAAATTTAAGAAATAGACCGAGATTTAAACTAGTCCAAAAGTTATATATATAATTTATAAGAATCCGAAAATAGTTAATTCCACTACGCGATTGAATGATTTTGACCTTTGTGGTTCAACGTATATTGTAATTCATAATAGAAATATATCATAATGACATATAATAGAACAATATCATATTGACGGGATTTATAAAAAGAAAAATGGGGGTCAATGGGCCAATTTTGTTAAGGCGTTCAAATGTATAACATTAGAGGATTCTGAAAATCTGACAAAAAATCAAAATCATGACAAGCGAACATCCTTAAATTGACAATTTATGATTTGTCATAATTCAAGTAAAGACTTTTACTTTTAAAAAGCTAAATCACAAAAATACTAAACTCCAAAGAAAATCCCAAAACACCCAAGTCTGTTGGTAAAAATGAATACACATATATGCGCTTTAGAAAAATTATTAGATGAAATACGTTTTAGGTTAATTAGTCAGCTGAATAATAAGTTACTTGTCATTTTGCCAGTTGAATAATTTAACGAATTTCTTTATTGTCCGTAATTGCAAGCCATGTTTCTATACAATGTCCTAAAGTGTATGTCCTGTCAATATTTAAAACAGAAACACTAAACTATATATAAAAGACAAATGATAAATAAAATGAATTATTAGCCTCTTTGAAAATATGAATACATTGAGATAATTAACGCTGATTAAAAAGCATCAATAAAATCATTGTAAATACGCATGTATAGTTTAAAATTTATAAGTCGGTTATATTTGTTTTTCTGAAAGGAATTTTTGTCATATTTTTTTGAAATAAAATAATGTAACTTTATTTGCAATGCTGGAGATATTCCAAACCCCACCTTTACAGAAATCAAATACAAATTTTTAAATGATAAAGGTATATTATTTCTAAGGTTAATATGGTGAGACATTTAAGACCGGACTGAACTAGGCAATTAACAAAGAATTAAAAGAAATTAACAAAGAATTAAAAGGAGTCATTGTAAATATGCATGTCTTACATACAAGTCGGTTATATTTTGTGTACTGGAAACTAAGCAGTTTTTCATAAATGTAGATATGAAAAATCGATATTTGCCATTACGATAGTTAAAAGTGTTTTATGTATATAACCATTAATTTGTTCTTGCAATGCAGAAGAAATTTCAAAAACCTACTTAACATTAGAGCAAATACCCATATAAAAAAAATAAAGACAGTATTTGATTAAATACAAGCTTTATAAGCAATTATTTCTATATTCTTTATTAATAAAAGATATCTTTTACCTATAGTTGTTAATGTGTGTGTCATTTTGGTCTCTTGTGGAGAGTTGTCTCATTTGCAATCATACTACATCTTTTTTTTATGTCTTGATGTTTGCAAAGGAAACAAATGACAGGAGATACAAAAAGGCCAATAGACAACAAAAAAAAAACAACCCAAAAACCCAGACAAAAACATGTAAAAGAACACAATTGACATAAAACTACAGTTAGCCAAGTAAAAAGATAAAAAATGCACAGAAAGTAAAGACTACAAAATACGAATATATCAGAAGTGCAGACCACAATATTTGAAAACAAAATCTGTCATAGAAAAATACACGAAAATAATGTACATTAAACATATGAAATGCACTAGATGCATCAGACGTTATCGAACCATAATTGAAGCCTACTGTTTTGCCGATTTTTTTTAAAATAAAGTCGGATTGCATCAGTAAAAAATGAAACCACGATAATTTTTATTTACAATATTTCCATTTACCTGTCGTGAATTTTAAGATGTTTTTTTTTATAATTATCCATTCCATGTGGCTAGACGTTTTTTTAATTTGCAATTTTAGTACCTACCAAAAGATTTATAGTGATCAATAAATGATAAAATTAGTGATTGCTTAAAGTCATATGAAACTTCAAATTATAAAAAAATGATGCATAGGTTTTTATTACTAAACGGCTAGATTTTAATTTTTAAACTTATATACATGAACTTTTTTCTGAAGATATTTCCTTTTTTTTAATTGTTTGCCTATTTGTTGATTGTTTACAAAGAAGACAATCGGTAAACTAGGTTTCAAAACATGACCGTTAATGAGCTCCCATATTTTCATTACAACTCTGACCAAGTGTGAAATTTATTAAGAAACGTAACAACAAAACCGTGCACAGAAGACTAAGATTAAGCTACATGCATGCAAAGGCTCAAGAACTGGATTAACATTATTTTTCACAAGTCACTCGCTACATATCAACGCTGTTTAAAACAACCTACAATGAGGTACAAAAGGAAATACATTTAATTGTATGTACAAGAAGACTCATTGACCCCTTAACTAATTGTCAGCATATTCCATCAATTGTTATTTAAAATTCTTCAAATTTCACACAAAAAAAAAAAAAATCATCCTGAAGTATTGAAAATTCAGTCTTGTAATAGGCCATCTATGGACCCATCGATGAGTTGTTCCTGGGTTTCAAAAATGCAAAGAGCGTGACACTGTTTACAAAGCTGCAGTGAATTTAGCGTCCCAATTCTGACCGGATTGGATGCGTACTGGATACGTTCCGCACAGCCAAAAGGAAGACGCATTTTAGCGAGGGTTTTACTGCCGGTCGAAGGAAGACAAAATGTGACCATATTTCTAATCGCCATTCACTTTAGCAATATTAAATAAAAAACTGTATGTTTCGTCCGCTAATACAACTCAATACTAGTAGTTGCCACACCATTATTTATCAAAGAGGCGCGAAAGATACCAGAGGGACAGTCAAGCTCATAGATCGAAAATAAACTGAAAACACCCTGGCTATTAGAGAAAAAGACAAACAGACAAATGATAGTACACATGACACAACATAGAAAACTAAAGACTAAGCAACACGAATCCCACCAAAAAGTATGTAAATTATATATCTATATAATGCAGGAGAAATTTCAAAAACCTTTTCTTTACACTTGAATAATTAGGTGACATACTTTTTTGGTTGATTATTCACCTCAATAAAAAGTTACGTATCATTTTGACAGTTAAATAATTATAATTATACATGATAAAGATTCATAAAAAGAAAATTGGGGGTCAATGGGTCAATTTTATTAAGGCATTCAAATGTATAAAATTAGAGGATTCTGAAAATCTGACAAAAATTCCAAAACATGACAAGCGAACATCCTTGAATTGACCATTTATGGTTTTGTCATAATTCAAGTAAATACTTTTACTTTTAAAAAGCAAAATCACAAAAAAATACTAAACTCCAAGGAAAATCCCAAAACACCCAAGTCTGTTGTCAAAAATGAATACACATATGCGCTTTAAAATAAATAATTAGGTGACATACTTTTTTGGTTAATTATTTACCTCAATAATTAGTTACTTGTCATTTTGCCAGTTGAATACTTTAACAAATAACTTTATTGTCTTTAATTGCAAGCCATGTTTCGATACCTTGTCCTAAATCTTTTATTTGTGTCAAATTTAAAAAGAAGTTATCATAAGAAAATCAAATCATAAATAAAACCAAATATATTGTCCTTTCAAATTTTAAATATATTGAGATATTTTAAACTTGATAACACTGGCCGAAAAGAAATAATGGAAAAGACTTAAAAGAACATAAGTCGGTAATGTTTTGTTTACTGAAACTAAGCATTTATATCAAGATGAATTTTGTCATTTTGAGGACATTTTGATGAATGAAATTGTAAACAATTATATATCAACACTTAATCTTTACATGAGATTATATTCCAATATTAAAAAGTAAAATTATTTCCCAATTTTAATACGTTGAGATATTTCAAAACTGATAAAACTGGCCAATTATCAGCGAAAACAATAATTGTAAAAAAGCATGGTTTGCATACAAATAAATAAGTCGGTTATATTTTGTTTACTACAAACTAAGCAATTTTTCTATAATTTAAGAACAAAAACCAAATATTTGTCATAATGCTAGTCGAATATATCTTGATGTACATAATCATGATATTGTTCTTGAAATGCAGGAGATATTTCAAAAACCCTTTCTTTACACTTAAATACTCAAAATACCAATGTTAAAAAGATAAAGATATAATTTTTGTAAATATATGACTAAATATAAGTAATTAGTTTAATATCTCCACGAATGATATAAATCATGCAATACAGTGATATCTTAAAGTTTAAAAGGTGAAACAGACAGTACACACCAAAGGGACGATCGTAAGGGAAAAGTGAAAAACAAAATGAACAATTAAAAGCGCATGGAATCGGTAATATGTATCAGTTTCCCTGTGTATCTTATTCCATACGACAACAATCTAATCATCGAGATAACTTCTGTAGAATTCCGACGGTCTAACTCTGAAGAAGTCTATTTGATTTCATCTCATATATTAAACACAATGAATATTATCATTTTTACATGTGAAGGAATGAATATTTGTGAAATTAAATGTCTCATTCTTGTTTTTAAGGTTAACATGTATTTCTGTTTAAGAAGAACACGTCTGGTTTATGCGAATAAAAAAGTAACCCATATCTTACATTGCCAACCGATTCGGATTTGGCGGACTTGTTCCGGGTGTGACATTATTTGTCTACGTTCCGTGTTTTCCGATTTTTCGAAACCCCTTATAAATTATTTTGAAATCAGCTACTTAAAGCGAAGACAATATCGTGTTTACAGCATGTTATAAAATGGCGGATAATGATTGATATGATTAGCAGGAGATCGTTAATGACATTTGAAAGGAAGAAATTTCGTCAACAAAAAACCTAACATAAGACAGAAATAATATTTTCATGAAAAAAAATTAAGACAAATAATTTCAAACGCGTTATTGTAATAAGTAACAGAGCGTGACAAAAAAACTGTTGCCGAAAATGTAAATAAGATATATGTGTTTACTGTAGCTTAATAGTCCCAAAATTTTATTCACTACCCTTTTTCAATTTTAATACAGAAATGTTGCTTTCATATATTAGACTAAATCCAACCAACTTTTAAATGATTTACAAAATCTTAACTTTTTTAGGAAGGCAGTAAACAAATTAAGTTTTTTTGTGGTTTGACCTTATTGTCTTTTATATTTTGTGATTGTTAATGTTTATCATGTAATTAATCATCTATATGATATGCCACAACCTCAGGTTCTTTTGTTTCTTTATTAATAAATTTGATCCATGTTTATATGTCATTTAGATCCAAGTTTATTTTTGTTATTTTTTGTTTGTTGAATCCAGAAGAATATGTTGTTTTTAATACAATTAGATTGCATAAAAAAACTAATAAATGTATGTTCATTCACCCTAAGAAGCGCACTTTACATATCGAAATTCTTTTTATTTTCGGCAGAAGGGATCTGCGCCCCATAACCCCTATTTCTCTTTTTTGTCACTCAACATGTTGGCAAGTATTGAACAAGTAAATTGAAGGTCATACGAATACGATTTCAAATGAGGTTGAATTATTGACTTGCAAGTCAATAACCCATTAGCGATGTTTTTCAGGTTATTTCGACAAATAATTGTTTAATATATTGTCTAAATCGTAGTTAATAACTTTTTAAGAACCATTAGGACAAGTCTTGTTGCAAAATTATTGAACAACATGTAAATCAAGATGGACCAACTTTTCAGTTTGTACCTTTTGGATTATTTGATAATTTGTTGTCGTCCGGTAAATACATAAAACATTTTCCACTATAGAGGTTAATCAAACAACAATTCACTCAAAGTCGAAGAGAGTGTGTGACAGTTTATAGAACGTATTTGTGGTTCCATATTATCGGCTAGATGAGTGCACATGTCTTTTTATTAGCGATCGTATCCTTCTTTCTTTTCTTTTTTTAAACATTTTGGCGAGTTGTACAAACTGAATAATCCTTTTTATGATTTACAGTAAGAAGATCAGTTCCGATAATTTCATATTTACAGATTCAAATTCAGAGGAAACCCTAAACAAATAGATACTATAATCGCTGACAGTTATCAATTCGTTTGGTGTGTTTGAGCTTTTGATTTTGACATTTGATTCGGGACTATCCGTTTTGAATTTTCATCGGAGTATTTGTGATTTTACTTTTTAGTGATGTCCTTGAACATTAATAATAGATATACCTGCCGTTTCTTGGTTTTAAAACCCTACTACTTTTGTGTTAATGGCAAAAAGAGAAACCAAGCTATTTGACCTGATTCAATCAACAATTCTCTTGGAAAACACCTCATCCATGTCGGGAATATATTGATATATAAAAAATAAATTGGCTGTTCTGGAAAATCCGGAACATACTAAAAGATCGACCAGTTTTCTCATTTTAAAAACTACGTGTTGCTAACACTTTCATAAGAATTAAACGAAGTATTTGGGATTTGAAAATAAACAGCAATTCAACAACTAAAATAACCAAATGATATATTAAAGTCAACATTCAGTCTTTAGCAATATAATCATTCAATCAATCAATGTCTCAGAAGTCTAAATAGTCCCAATTGAAACGTAGTACTTCTGTTTGACAGTTTTATCATGTATTAAATACGTATACTAGTAATTATTGTCCACCATCAGCATTTTTTTTTCTAAATTAAAAGGTAATTTACAAAGTTATACTATTCATTTACACAATGCATTATATATAACATGTTTAACGGACAGCGGTGAGTTTAGTGGCTGTGGGTCTAACCGTAATTGGCGAATAACTGATGATAACATAAACGGTACCAATTTTTTTCTGCACCAGATTCACATTTCAATAATCAATGTCTCTTAAGTGATGCTCGAGGACAAAATATTTGAAAAACCATTTAAAATATGAAGAGAATTAAACAAAAAAGGACCAAAATGTATAGCCAAAGCAGGGCAATGAATCAGAGCATTTTTTATATGAGGAATATAATGTCGTTAATTAAGAATAATTTCCAACAGCAAATTTTAATAACATAAAATCCGTATTTTTTCATGCCAGTACCAAAGTAACTGACACTACTATCATCATGTTACTCTATCGTATGCTACACATTTAGGGAGTGTACATATTATCTCAAATGGAATTAATGCAAATTTGTCCGTTGAAGCATGTTATATATAATGCACTGTGTAAATAAACAGTAAAACTTTGTATATTACCTTTTAATTTACATAATAAGATGACTAAATTTTAATGGTGAAAAGTAAAATAACAACAACACCGAACTCCTTTTCTCATGTAGAAAATATGACTAGATTAACCTCTTGGTTGTATGACAGGCTTATAAAATTCCTTGGATTTCTTAAAATGGATTAAGTTATCAGTAAAAATATATTAACCAGTGTGTATTGTGATCAGGTTTTGTTTAAATCCATTTTGACATAAAAAATAGTTTCTAGAAGGTTCCCCACAATATATTTCCCTGTACATTACATTTGTTAACATTTGTAGTCATTTGATATAGTCAACTGATTATGGTGTTAAGTATAGAAATATTTATAAAACTTATAATGATTTTTCTTAAAAGTAAGAAAACCATTTAAGAAGTCATATATTTAGGTTACCGTACATGTAATTAGCATGACTAACTATGCGATGTTATTGACTTCAATACATTCACCTGATTGAATGATACCTTTCGGCCATTGAATGTAAATGTAAATATTTTTGGTAATTTTTACAGCCTAAATGTTAGTATGATTCATTTAACATTGGTCAGTTTGTCGATCCTCTTAAGTTATTTTATATGTTCTATATAGTTATCAAAGGTACCATGCTTATAATTTAAGACGCAAGACGCGCGTTTAGTCTACTTAAGACTTATCAGTGACGCTCAGATCAAGATAGAAGAGAACATGCCGTACGGTTGCCTGTTATTGCTTGCATCCTCATCATTTGAATGTTGATGGCTACATGTAGTTGTCTCATTAGCAACTTTACGACATCTCCTTTATTTGTCTATTTTAACAAAATTACATACAAACCAGCTATTGTGGATATATTTATTTTGTTGATACCAATTTTCGTGGATATTTGTTTTAAGGTTTTTTACCAAATTTAATGTTTACCTATACCCACGAATCCACGAAAACTGGTATTCCACGAATAATTATGGGTCAACATTATTACTTTATACTTCATAACAATTTTTTGGATAATTGTATTTATTGTATGATTGTTTCGCCATTGAACTGCAACATAAAATATCATAAAATTTGGAAAAAACCCTTTATACTACTTTATATTTTCATAAAACATTATGATTTACATACATAAAGCAATATATACAACAGAATAAAATACGAAATATGATTTTTGTTATATGTTTTCAACTTACCCGCTAATCGTTCATCATTCATAGATTTTGATATGTCAACCTCATATATTAACATTATGCATGTGGTTGTAAAATCTCTCTCTCTATATATATGGTTGCTCGAACTAATGGCTACACTTATTAATGTACAAGTTCAATTCTTCAACGTTAGAGTGTCATGTATCTTACCTTTACGTTTAACCTATACTTTATAATATATAATATATTATGATACTTGTTTTTAATTAACTTTTGTCCGTTTAAATATTATCAAAGCAGTGTTCACTTATATTTCATTTCATATATCATACATTTTTAAGTTGACCATAGGAAAATCTGCGATATCAGTAAACAAAATAATGTAAAGGTAATTCTATAAAGTTATAAAAATTAAAAATAATCTTAGACAAAGCAGTTATCATATCACAGCCCAAACCACCGAATGCATATGAAATACATTATAACAGACTTACCAGTAGTCTCTACGAGGTTGTCAATCTCAAAATGATAAAAAGGACAAAATGTATAGTACAGTGAAGTTATGAATTTCAAAAAAACGAACAGGTAATTCTTCGAAAAGATTTTAAAAATAGACACTTGGTCATAATAACTCTAAGTCTAAACATATTTCTGTATACAATTGGTATTACATGCCTATATAAATTTGCTGTCTATCAGGTGACCGTATAAAAGAAGAAATTTGATAAATATTATATACTTTCAAACTGAACTACAGCTGCGTGTCACACTCTTATATCAATAGTTCTACACAAACTTATGTACGAAATAAGTAATTGCAGAACAAGGTAAGTTGTATGGCTTCGAAAACCATATTCAACAGATAAAAAAGTAATTTGATTTAAAGAAATATAAAGTAAAACAATTGATTAGTTTCCATTGAAATCAGTCATTAAACAACAATATTTCTGAATTAAGATAATCTTTTAAGGCATGGACGGAGCATCACAAACGACTGCTGGTGGAACTGTTGGAAGATTAGAACATGAAAAGGCAAAGTCTTATGAAAACTATCTACAAGTAAGCCTATTATTTTCACTTATGGATACTGAAACTGAAATGATTTGTTTCCTTGTACGCAAAGTATTTTCTATATTCGATTTAACAGCTGGACACATTTTTAAAAATGAAAAAAAAATTCAGGATTAAAGTTATCTGTAAAACAAATTCTGATTAATAATAGCGTATATTATCATCTTAATTGTAGTTAGAAAAAGTTTTAGGAGGTGTAAGACGATTGAGTGAAGTAAACGGTGCTCCTGCTCATGATGAACATCTTTTTATTCTCATTCACCAAGGTGTGTATACACTATTTCAGTTATTTCACTTTTATTGTCAACCATCTTGACTAGAGTTGATAAGACAATTATTATTTCGATAAACTCTATTCTGAAAGAATTATAAATTCTGCAGTTTTAAGGGCTATTACATAGTTATATGCAAGAACCCATCAAAGATATAATGATTATTAATTCGCGCGTTTGGTATACTAATGACACTGTTGCTCAAATGAAATCAATAAAAAGTCATGAAAAGTACTTAATTTAAAAACATCAATGGAGGAAAACATTCTTCCTTTGTACAGAGAATTATCCAATTAAAAAAATATAATCACCACTTTACGTATCCCTTTTTTTATTTTAGAAGCTCTCAATTATGCTGTATATTTTTTTTAGTTATTTTTTTTTAATATGCTTTTTATTCGAACGTCACTGAGGAGTCTTTTGTATACGAAAGGCGCGTCTAGTGTAAATGCAAAATTTCAATCCTGGTATTCATGATGAGTTTATATGGTAATTTTTTTTTTAATTTACTGTTTGCATAAGTAAAAATTTAATAAATAATAAGGATTTTCTTATCCCAGGCATAGATAACCTTAGCCGTATTAGGCACAACCTTTTAGAACTTTTGATCATCAATGCACTTCAACTTTGTACTTGTTTGGATTTCTTTTCTATTTTGATCTGAGCGACTCTGAAGAGTCTTATGTAGACGAAACGCACGTATTGTGTAATAAATTATAAGCCTGGTACCTTTGATAACTATTAGCATATCGAAAAGTCCTATTGCAATGTTTATTTGTGCATTTTTCTGTAATGAATGTTCCTGCATTTATTTGTACTATACTGCTGTCATGTAATGTTGTCATTTAATTGATGCATTTACCATTGCCATAAAAGCGAGTTGTTTCGTTGTTTTCCTCTTATAGTTGATTTATACCTCAGTTCTAGTTTGTAAACCGGATTTGTTTTCTCTCAATCGATTTTTGACTCTCGAACAGCGGTATACTACTGTTGTCTTTATTTATATGCAATTGCTAGCCCTTTAACGTTGCATTCATATAATAGATGATCAAAATGTATCATAATTAAATATGCTCTAGTGTAAGCCTAGTCTAGTAGTCTATGTGTCATGTGATTGTACATAATTTTAATAAAAAAATAAAAAAAACAGAAATCATTGCAGGTTTTATTCAATGCGAATTCTGCGAATGGATGGGTATTGCAATAATAAAACTCGCATTCTGATATCTGATTCATTTTACTGAATACATATTTTTCTCAAATCGGTAATTGTTCTCCTTCCAAACTCGCAATATCAAATGCACTCATTGATATCCAAAAGGAGTAAGTTCGGTAGGAGCCATATTTGGTCCCGATAAGAAATATCAATGTTACAAGATGAACATATGTTTTATGTTGACTTCAAGACATGTGAGAAAGTTAAATGGAACTATTTCTGTCAAGTTTGTTTTAACGTTGATTTTAACATCCCAAATAGGTTAATATAAGAGTTTTTAATGAAACTTGACAAAATCGGCCAGATTTCATCCAAATTAAGGACCAGAAAACAGAGAGCACAGACGTAAACAAACTAAATATTCAAGTAAGACATGTAAATTGTCAAACATTTTTTTAAAATATCTTTTTTGTTGAACGTATGCACTCAATGTTTCCTGTCTTCTGTAATTCTGTACATTATAACGCGAAACTCATATTGCGCGTCTTGTGTATACAATTTTAATTCTGGTACATACGAGTTTCATTTTATCCGTTTTCGTGACAGCACATATTTATAAACTCAACATACATTTGTCCTAGTATCTACTTGATTCAGTGTTGATGTTTAACGCTGTATAAAACTGATATAACAATTGTACTTGTGTCAGTATATTATTGTGTCAAACGTTGAAAATAACTATAACACCTTTTGATATATCTGTTAAAAATCGTTATCAAAATAATTGAAACTGACAATGTATATTCCTAAAACATATATATCTGAATTGCATATAGAAGAAAAAAGATATAAAAGGATTTTTATCAAAAGTTAAACATAGCATGAACACAGATTAAAAACCCAAGGTGTTCGGTTAATAAAAAATACCTAGTCTGACTAGGTACAGTATAATTTAAGAAAACTGCGGGTTAAACCTCGTTTTCATGACTTTAATTATTGCAATATACAGATATTAGTCACTTATATTTCGGAGGGTTTTACAATAAACTTAAGGTTAGTGGGTTGTTAATATTGGCGGATCGATAACAAAGAGTAAAACAATAATGCTACAAAACAGTTTTGACGGCGGATAGCGATCCGAAGTTAAATCTAAAAAGGCGAACACAGACTTGGGAGTACACAAAAATGATAGTGTCTTTCATGTTCATACATATATTATATATATTCGGAATTTTTTACCAGTTCTAAATGTAAAAGAAGAAACAAAGATGAATATGCACGTAAACAAATGTCAGCGACCAAGGCTGTTTATGGCTATACGATTCAGTTTTCATCCCATAATTAAATTCTGATGACTATTTGCAAATAGGCTATCTTTTACCTGCTTAAATGAAATATGTATTTAAAGATATACCTTCATGTGCTATTTTTTGAGTAAAATGAGGTCGAAATTTAAGATATTTGCTCTATATTCGGATTTGTGAACGTATTTTTCCTTCGACAGAAATGCACAACTTTGTTGTTTTAAAAATTAAATACAGGCTGATTTTTGTTATAAGTATCCTATAAATTTATGAATTTTTTTGAAGAAATAACTTAAATTTATCATATGTTCATGACTGTAGAAAAAACGTCATTTTTTGCTGTAATTTATCAATTTAAAAAATTGCATTATCGACTTTTTTTTTATAAACATTGGTACAAATAATCTTCATACGTAATCAAACTGAATGTCATTTAATAAAAGGGGTCCATGAACTTATTTAAAAGTTAAATCAGTTTGAATGATAAATATCAGTCGAAAAATCTTTTCCAGATATGTCACAGTTTGAAGTCTAGAAAAAAAACCGTTTTACGTAAGCAACGTCATTACCTCCCCCGTTACTGTATCGTACATGTATTCCCTTAAGGATGTTTGCTTGTCATGTTTTGGAATTTTTGTCAGATTTTCGAAATCGTCTGGTTTTATCCATTTGAATGCCTTAAAATATTTTGCCCATGGACCCCCCATTTTTCTTTTTATAAATCTGACATGTATAATTATAAGCCATTTGTAAAAGTCTTGTAAAAGTCTTATAAAATCTTATTTATTTTTTAATAGTTTTTGAGAACTTTAACTAGTCAATGATAAAGCAATGAAAAATCAAGAGAGAACATTTTCCCGCCAAAATTCCAATTGCTAATATCTCGAAAAGAAGCACATTGACCCCTATATTTTATTTGCTTTTTTGATTCCTCAATTAATCCCCTAACAATATATACTAGTTTTATGGAAGTTATTTATTTTGAAACCGAGCAGCAAACATCTTTAAGAGAATATAGTTTACAATCTAATGAATTTGGATTCTTACTGTAACTTTTTGCACTGTTATTCATGTTTATTTTTAAATTTTTGTCATCTCTTTCTTTTCAATTTTCTCAAGAACATCAAGTTATTGAGACTATTCATTTTATGTGCTTCAAAAGATATTCTTGATTTTCGTTGGATTTTACCTCAAAATAAGACATTTTGATTTTGCCAATTGATTACTTTTGCCATTTGAGTATGGACTTTCCGTTTTGAATTTTTCTAGAATGTCGATATTTTTATCATATACTTTGAACTGTAGAATGTCATGAGTTTAATTTCGTAATTATTCTTAGACGTGACAGAAAAACCTTTTATTTGAGTGTCACTAATGAGATGAGTATTTTGTAGATTAAACGCAAAATATAAGCCTGGTATTATTGATAGGTTTTCTAAAAAGGCGATTCTTCATTACCTTATAATGTTTTAACAATATTTTGTAAGCAATTTTTAATATTTTTGCTTGCCTTCTCATCTTAACGAGTTCAAAGATTAATAATCACTTCATATAAATAACCATCTTCACTGACACTAGCAGATACATTATCACATGATATTAAATCTGTCTTAAAATACGGAAACGTTTTTCATTTGTCGATTTTTTCGAAAAATCCATAGTTATCTTATCATATTTTATCCGTAATATTTTACTTAAGGCTATCATCAAAATATGCACATATTGACGTGACCAAACAGGGATGTACGTAAAATAAGCCTTTTCTTATTGTCTTATTGTCTTATCAACTGTCTAAAAGGGTAAAATTCTTCCTCATATAAGTGTAATAACTTTTTTTTAGATTGTTCACATATTTATCATCATATATATTTTTATCTCTTTTTATCTCTTTTTTTAATCTCAAGAAAAGATTTATAGTGTTTTTTAAAAATTTTCGAATAACTGAAGATTTACACACATGTATAGTGCTGTTTGCCAATTATGGAATTGCAATAGACTTTTTATAAGAAAGAGTTTGTGACATTGCATGCCTTCTCTCATTTTACTATTTATAGTGAAAACAAAGTCTTTAGAAACAAACCGAGCGACAGGTTTACTATAGATGCAACACATAAGGGTGTGATGTAGCTACATGTATTTAATCACTGGGTTGATACTATAAGACTGAACATTAAGACTTATAATCTCTGGTCAAGCGAATGTCTTTAATGTTTTAAAACTGTCGTTTCAGAAGGGTTGATCATCAGGAATGTAGATACATGTATGTATATGATATTTTTAAAAGAGTCGAGAGACATTTGTTCTCTTTAAGTAGCTCAATTATAACACTAACACTTACATTGAATTGCTGCTTTATCATCTCAACAATAAGAAGTTTCCAATTTTCGATTTTTGTCTAATGTCTAATAAAATCTTATATTTTTAGCGTTTGAGTTATGGTTCAAGCAAATGCTATTTGACATGGAATCTGTAATAGAAATATTTGATAGCGGTCCGGTAAGTTCCCTCTCATTCAAAAAAAAAGAAAAAATTAGTAACGTTTTTAAACTTTAATTTGATAATTACATTCTGTTTAAATATTTTTAGACTTTATTTTTAGTAGAAGTAATTTGATTAGTAAGTAAAGGGAGACGACTGTGAACATAAGTTTAAAAGAAATAATTTTATTTAACAGTGACATCCTACAATTTGTTTCATTTTTTTCAGGCACGCCAGGAGAAGCAGATGTTAATCATAACTCAGAGATTGGAAAGAGTTGTTCTTATATGGAAGGTTATCGATTAATGAGACTTTGAAATATATTTCGGGATTAAATAAATTTCTAGTTAGCCCAGGTTGACCCCACCATTTTCTACGGAAAATGCCTGAACCAAGTTGGGAATTTGGCAGTTATTTTCACTTTTTTTTTTTTTTTTTGTCCTGTTTTGTTGATTGATAGCGTTTGTTTTATGGACTTCCACTTTTAAGATTTTTTTTTCTTTTGGAGTTTGCGATGGAGTTTTTTGTTTTGAAGTTTTCCAGACTACGAATAATGTGCTTTTATATTATTTTGTCACACATTTCATAACAACGTCTTTAAGACAAGAGTTTTGACCGAATCACTCACATGTCAAATGTTGTTTTACAATATATTTATATACAGATGACCAAATGAAGTCAAATAAGTCAATATATTAAATTATGCCGAAAAGAAGTATTTTTGATGAAATACAATTTACCAAAAATAACCATTAAAAATGTAGAAAGTTTTTGGCAGGTCAAATGTTGTTTTACAATATATTTATATACAGATGACCAAATAAAGTCAAATATGTCAATTTATTAAATTATGCCGAAAAGAAGTATTTTTGATGAAATACAATTTACAAAAAATAACCATTAAAAATGTAGAAATTTTTGGCATGTGAAATGTTGTTTTACAATATATCTATATACAGATGACCAAATGAAGTCAAATAAGTCAATATATTAAATTATACCGAAAAGAAGTATTTTTGATGAAATACAATTTACCAAAAATAACCATTAAAAATGAAGAAATTTTTGGCATGTCAAATGTTGTTTTACAATATATTTATATACAGATGACCAAATGAAGTCAAATATGTCAATTTATTAAATTATGCCGAAAAGAAGTATTTTTGACATATATGAGCGTCACTGATGAGTCTTATGTAGACGAAACGCGCGTCTGGCGTACTAAATTATAATCCTGGTACCTTTGATAACTATTTGATGAAATACAATTTACAAAAATAACCATTAAAAATGTAGAAAGTTTTTGGCATGCAGAAGTTCATATATTTGTTTGTGTAGTATTGTCAATTTTGATGATCCAATACCTATTAAGTTTACTGGTTGGTAGATTCTTATAGACTCTATCTATATATATAGGATGAAATGTACATATCACAATGATATGGAAAAAACACAATATATGCTACATCTGTGAAACTTTAAAGGCATAAAGACATTAATGTACCCTTATCATGGAACAAACAATGCAAGCCCATTGACTGATGTTCGATCAAATCAAAAGAACGTCATTGAATACCTTAAAATCATAATTTGATATCCAGTTGGGGGATGCCCATTTGAATTGCTTGAAAAAAAAGGAGACATCAGAAGTATTGTAGAGAAAATGTTCATTACCATTTGTTGTTAGGCAGATTATTTAATTGGCAACGGTTGATCGAAAACAAAAAAATCGTCCTGCTAATCAGTGGGGGTGACAAAAAATATATTTTCCTCAGTCAGTAATAGTGAACCTTGTCAACAACTTCTGACAGATTTTCTTACTTTAACATGTTTAAGGGAGACGTAGAATAGTCACAAGTATACAAGTCGCAGATTATTACTTACACTCAGAATTAAAATAATTCAGACTTTTACATTTTTTCTCTTTATCTGCAGAGAAAATTGCAATGGTAATAAGTGAAAACGTTTTTGAATTTATATATTGGAAAAAATGCTTTTTACCAGCCCTAACTTCCTTTACTTGAATATTTCAAATATTTTATTTTGGTAGACTTTTGCAGACCAATGAAAGTAATAATTTGAATTAAGAAAAAAAAATATCAGAAAAACATTAATTTCAAATATGTTTAGGTCACCTGGACGTCGTCTCTTCTGATATTTTGAGGCAATATTTAACCAAACTTGTTCACAATCAACATCAGGGTATCTAATTAAAAAAAAATTGTCCGATGAACAACAAGGACAGAATGCAATATTTAGCTGTTATCTTGAATACGAATTAAAGATAGAAATAAATCTGAAATGAACAAAATGTAGAAACTGAAAAAAAACATTCGTAAGTAGGTTTTTGCCTTTATCTTGAAAACCATAATAAATAGATAGAATTTCTAAAAACCAAAAATAATCAGATAGACAAGATCTTTAACACACTTCTATAGCCGAAATTGTTAAATGACTCTTTATTGAAGAAATTATTCATTTTTTTAAATTTTATTGAATTTTTGTCTTTATCTTGAAAAAATGTAGTAGATAGATAAACAAAATTAAATTTAATTAATTATCTACATGTTAAGATCTACGAATGAATTGGGGTGACTGAAGTCGTTGTTCGACTACAAATGTGTCATTACCCTTTAGTAAAAATGTCCACCCATTTTTGCATGTTGCACTATTATCTTGAAAACCATAATAGACAGATAGAAACTTTAAAAGAAAAAATGATCAGCAACACAAGATCTACAATAAACTTGTAAAACAGAAATCGTTAGTTTACTCTTAAATTAAGATATTGCCCTTTGATGATATTTTCTACCATTTGTTGCGGTTTTTTTTACGATCATCTTAGAAAAACTGTAAATGATACATAGAAACGTTAATAAATAAATCGCATCAGGAGGATTAAATCTACAAATACGTCAAAATTAATGAAATTGTCCGTTAAATCTTTATGTTCAATCCCTTTTAAAAGTTTTTTTTCGTAAAAGTGGCAATTAATAAAGATGAAGGTAAACAAAACATGATTTTCATAGCCTTTTTTATGTGAATTAAGCTTTCAAAGTATTTAAACCCAGACGCACATGGTGCATTTAAAAGACATCATTTAGCGAAAATACTTGTTGTGGCATATAATAATTATCGCATGCATGTATCTTTTTGTAGTTACTGATCGACCAGTTCTTCATACTTGAGACTATGCCACCACTGAATTTTCTAGAATTCAGGTACTTCATTGTAATTATTACTAAGAACACGTTTTATTTGATGTACCTATTTTAGATTGTGTTCTTCAAGTAGTTGTTTAATAACATAAACGATACCAATTATTCTGCACCAGATGCGCATTTCTACAATCGTTGTATTTCAAATATTTTGGCCACGAGTATCACTGAAGAGACATGTTTTGTCGAAATGCGCATCTGGTGCGACAAAATTAGTACCGTTGATTTTATCAATGCATCTCCAGTGATGCTCTAGGCCAAATATTTTAAAATCCAAAGATTATTAAAAAGACGCAAAGCTATGAACTAAAAAGGACAAAACAAACATAGCCAAAGACGAGCGAAGGATCAGAGCTTTGCATGAACGAGGTACATTTTTAAATGGAATTTTCATAATAAATTATAAAATGCTCTTTAATTTTTTGTAGACATCACCTTGGAAAAGCGTCCGGATTTCAGAGCTTGCAATTTAGATTGCTTGAAAATAAATACGGAATTCGTGAAGTATGTTAGTAATATATAGAAAATGATATAGGTTTTTATAAATTTCCAAATCGACTTTCAAAAACTGCAAATATTGTACTTCGTGCGCAATGCACTGGTTTTTTTATATTCCATTTAATTAGTTTACAGATAACAGTTAAATGGAGGGAAAGTCAATTTCACTTAATTTTTTCCTACAAGTACCAATTTCAAAAAGACTGTCAATCTTTACTTAAATGCACAATATCACAGCCTTTTATGTGGACCTAAGGATTGTGCAATATTAAGGCTAATTTTAAAGATTAAAAAAATATATCGTCGTATCACCGCCTGCTGAAAAGGGAGCCAATAAAACAAATTTTAACAGATCAAATATTCCAGAATTGTATATTATCAATTTCAAAGTTATGGGAGTGAAAAGTATAGTATATATTATCTACCGGATTTAATGTAGTGCAATGGTACATGACATACTTCGATTCAAAATCTAACAACAATATATTAACATTCCTATTTTGTTTTTAACAGAGGGAAAATAGAACGTATTCAAACAATCACAACGTAGAGATGTACAATCTTTCAATTTGTTTTTATAAGAACTAGTGATGATTATATGAAATAAAAATAAATTAAAACTTGAATAAATATATATTTATAATATTGGTAATTTGGAACAATTATGAGAAAATCCTGTCCATACTGTTTACTTGTATTTTGGCTATGCGCAAATCCATACGTTTCTCAGTTATTGGCTTAGAGCTAGTTTTTAGTAACTGCGAATACTCTTTTTATTTCGGTCTTTTGTCTTTATATGTTACGTTATTTGTTTTGTGCTTAGTACTTTTCTTTATATTTAATCGAATTGTTACTGTTTTTTTACAGTTTGTTCTTTTGCTGTGATGTTACACAACAGTCCCAAGTTCCCAAGTGAGAAAACGGTTGGACGCCCTAAAACATGTGTTACCTAGACACATTCTTTATGTACATGCCCCTAGTTCGGAACCTGTTATTTAGCGTTTGTTGTTGGTTCAAGTCTGTTATATTTGTGTTCCGTGAATTGTTTTATTATAAATTAGTCCATTAGTTTACTCGATGTAGCTTTTTCATATTTTTCATGTCGGGACTTGAAAGGCGGCTATACGATATGAGTTTTTTCTCCTTGCTGAAGGTCATACAATTACCTTTAATTGCTTCATTTTAATTCTGTTGACTTGTTTTTTTATTGTCATTTCAAACCACATTTTAATATGGTTATTTTGATCGACAATTGGAATGTTAATCGGGAGACAATTTAGGAAACTGTGTGTATACCAATGCAGGAATTATAGTAATAATTCATTATTTTATTTCGTAAATTTGTTTTTTTACTATTTTGTGGAGATTTTGACTTCCATTATTGTAAATACAGAAAGGTATATTAAAACGCATACTGTAACTGATACTTTTAATATAACTTACCAACACCTCGGTTTTTTAATATTTTTCTTTCTTTTTTCGTTACTAATGTATTTATTTTAGAACACGAATAACATTACAAAAGTAAAACGAAAAAAACAGATAATAAAAAAAAATTATGATAAAGTAACCATTAAGCTTTGGTAGCTAATGATTACTATGTATTATAATTTGAAATTCCATGCTTTTGTTATTAGAAAGACAGAATTCAGTATGACAATAGACCGTATTATGACAAGCTTGATTTAGAGAGTTCAAGAATAGCTGTACGACAATCAACGCAACAAAAAACATTGTTTAGCGTTGTTCAGGTATGTTTAACATACTTTATATGGATTAAAATAAATATTAAAAACTCATTGTATTATAAACACCATGTCCTGCATGCAAATCATATGTGTAAAGGATAAAAAAAGAAAGAACCACAGAAGCAACGTTATACTCTGATTATGCGTTGCTTGAGCATAATTGTAGAGTGACCAAGTAAAACAATTTTCAACTTTGATGAATCACACTACCTGTCGGCCAAATGATAATTTTTCGTGTAAATAAATGTTTAAACTTTACATTTTGCCTAGTCGTAAAATCGAAAAATGGTACACATTTGAGGAATCTGATGATAACGTTCGCTATTTGAGTTATCCATTAGCGTCCAAAAATCACAAGGGGTTAAAATACAAAAACATAATATCTATATGAATTGTAAAATAGGCAAACTATACAAAATGATCAACGTGTAGCTGTATACTATTGTTGACATTGTTCATTTGTATTGTTCTTTTGAATAATCACCTTTTCATCACATTTCTTTTTTTAGAAATGGCTTGAAGGAATGGACGAAATAGATTCTGAATTTTGGCAACGCTATAAAAAGGCAGTTGAAAACAGTTCTGACAAAGTAAGCTGTTACACAAAGCAAAATAAAATGAAGCATATCTTTTCCCTGACCATTTCTATAAAATAACGTAACTAGATAGTCAGTGTTTCGGAATTGATAAAATATTTGACAGTGTTTTTAATTAATCCGACACTTAAAAAAAATAAATTAGACGTTATGAAGTACGTCTATGTTCAAAGTTGAACACAGTAAGATTTGGTTATTCTGTTCATGTACTATTTGGCCTTAACGCTCCCCAATAATGCAAGTATGTTAACATTCTTGGCTCTCACAATTTCAAGTTTTTTTTTAGCTTTCTAGATGATGATCAATCGAGAGAAGCTCAAACTTATAAAGTCTTTTTCTTCATTAAGCAGGCTCTTGACCAAATATTACAAGATCAATCAGAAATAAATAATTTCAGAACAACAACAAAAACTTGTCCAAAATGGAACATCCAAACCTTCTGTGGTCTACTGAGCTTTGTTTTGGTCGTCCAAACAAATCATATGGCTTCTGAGTGCACACCAAGAAAGTGAAATTATTCATGAATTAATGAGGAAAATATTTGAAATATTATAAATTAGATACTTTAAGATTTTCTATCAAAATTTTCTATCATATTTCATATTCTATTGTTGCAGGCTTCATTTCAATGTGTTGTAGACAAAGCCAAGTATGAAAGTAAGATGGATATTAAAAGCATGCATTTTACGTTTAAATAAAAAAAACTTTCAATACAGTAAGATAAACATTAAAACTTCACAATTGATAATTGATAGTTTTGTTTTATATATTTTTCTGAATACGGTTTATCGGTCATAACGACACCATAATTCTCAGCCATTTGTTTTTCTGCAATCTGCGACACTGCTTACGAGGCATAATCCCAAAACCATGCCACTGTATGCACTACAGCTAACGAGCAACATTATAGATACATCTACCTACTTAATCTTTGTAAACATAAACATAGATTTTCGTCATTAAATATTTAAAATACAATTAGGGTAGATACGGGAAGTCGTGTTTTCAACATGAGACACCATACATAGTCATTCATATAATTTCAACAACATGTGAACCTTGAGAATTATTATTATTGAACGATGCTTAAATATTTTAGTTTTTAATGGTACATTTTTTCATGATCTATTATTTACTGTAAAAGGAGATTATAAAGAAGGTGTAAGACGCTTGAGTCATAAAGCCTTCAAGGGTGCACTACGGATTTCTCTTTTGAGAGATGAACCTGGTTACTGTCTGCCCTATAAAGTCATGACCCTTCTAACTGATGTAGATGGATTGATGATGAAGTGGAGACGTGAGTTATCTCTTTAACCATGTAAAACATGTAAAAGGAATAAAATGAAATATAATATATTAACAAAAAGTACACACAATTGAGCAATTTAAAAAGTTCTAAAAATAGATATAACGGCATCAAAAAGCAAGAAAAGTTTTGGAGCACGTAATAAAAAAATAAAAAACCTACAACACAAATGACAAAACATTTACAGCCGTAAAGTAACTGGTAATTGGTAATTTATTGCATTCGAATTAAGTTTTTACGTTTACTTGTATTTACCTTCATTTCTAAAGCAGCACATTTTCATTTCTCTTTGTCAAACTTTTAGACAATCATGCGCTAATGGTGCATAGAATGATTGGAAGCAAAGCTGGAACAGGGTCAACAGATGTATCCGGAAAAAAATCAGGATATCAATACTTGAGCTCTACAGTAAAGTAAGTTCAAATATTGCTTAAATGTTAGAAATACCTGAAACAGAACCGATAAGTTTAGTGTATATCCATAGGAAGTGAAATATCTGATGTATAAATAACATTAATATTTGATATATCATCATCGTGAACTACATATTTCACCCCACATATTTGAAAATTCGTTTTTATAGCAACATACAAAATATATCTTTGTTTAACATCAAAGTAGTAATCGAATCATATCAGTTAATTTGTAACTAAAAGCACATTTTTTCCTGTTAGAAATCTCTAACAATGAAACAGAATTTGAGATGACATACAATCTTAACATTCTGTTTACACAAAGGAAAGATGATTTTGCCAATAATACCAAGTTTCTTTTTTTCTTTTCTGATATCTTATGATTTTTTACGATTAAAGGAAACTTCAATGTACTTTTTCCCTTGTTACTTGTCATCACGTATAATCATAAGATACACGACGATTGACAAATATGAATCTTAACCAATTATTCTTGTAGCGCAGTGGTTTCTTTTAGTTTATAATTTATTTTTTTTACTATTTGGTAATCTATTTTTTGTGTATTTTTGAAACAAAGTTTAAATGTGTTTTGCTTTTATCTTCATACTTTTCATATGGAGAATTTCATATACTTAATTGGTACTGCATCTTCACTAATACAACATAATTAATATGTTTTATTTCAATTTTCAGCGACAAGTACAGAGTGTTTATAGATTTTTTTAACATGTCAACATTTCTATTTCCTCGATGGGAATTGAAGGACTGTAAAAGATGGTAATGTTTGAAACATGTACAAAAAGAACATAATAGACTTTTCTAGCTCTGAGTGATTAAAAAAAACACACTATAATGTGTATATTTTATTTTGTTTTTTGTGTGACTGATTTGTTAGCTTACATATCTTTTAACAAATAAAATGGTGCAGGATATTTCATGTGTTTAATCTAAAACACGCAGTAAAAAGTGTATTGCATTATCGTTAGTTTACCGATTATCGTGTCTTTAATTAAGTATATTTGAAAGAAAGAAAACAATTTTAGAATTCCTCACATTATCCACTGTCTATTGTTGTTGGTGAAGACCTTTTGTTTCCTTGATAAAATTAGTTTGCGTCTTATCGACCTAAATGTCACACCTACTGTCAAAGATCTACAGTAAATTTATAAAGATGTTATTGATAACTTTCGTAAACAAGAATTACTACATTACGTGTTGTATTTTCAACTACTTATAGTTGTCCTTGATTAGAAAGAGACAAGAAAATTCAGTTCTCGGAAATCGATAATGGTTGTATATAAACTCGTCAAGGATAGCAGGCTTACAATTTTTTACACAGGACCCACACATTACTTCATAATTGATTAGCAGCTTAGAACTTGTAAAGCTCAGAATTTGTAAAGAATGCCTCTCGATAAGCAGCTTAGATGTTGTAAAGAATGCCTCTCGATAAGCAGCTTAGTTGTTGTAAAGAATGCCTCTCGATTCTGTCAGACACATTTTCCCCATTTCCTGATAATTAGAATTGGGGTTTATTTAGCTTTCAAAGGTACAAGGCTTATAATTTGATATACCAGACACAAGTTTCGTCTACAAAGACTCATCAGTGAAGCTTAAAACAGTACACAAAACACAACACAGAAAACTAAAGACTTAACAACACGAACCCCAGCAAAAACTGGGGGATATCAGGTGCTCCGGAAGGGTAAGCAGATCCAGCCCCACATGTTGCACCTAGCATGTTCCTCTTAAAAGTACAACTCGGTAATAAGGCTTAAGAAGTAGGGTATTGTTTGCAAGAACACACTTATCATTGTGTTGTTTTGATACACAAAACTCCCTTGTTAGTGATAGGAATAAGTGCTTACAAACATTACCCCGCAATATTAACTATTTGCATATCCAAAGTTGAAAGCAAGTGATTCACAGACAGTTATTTAAAGTTGAAAAAAGTAAAAGTACAAAATACAGAACATCAAGGACAATTCAAAACGAAAAGTTCCTACTCAAATGGCAAAATCAAAAGCTCAAACACACCAAACGAATGGATAACAACTGTCAATTTTCCTTATGTGTTCGATGGACTTGAGACAACTAAAGAAAAACCCCAATATGTTGCGTGTAAGGACCATTATGAAAAATAGACAAGTTCTTTATCTTTCAGTGAAATTCCTTTTGAGTTTGATTGAGTTATAATCAAAAAAATATTTGATAAAAAAACAACTAGTAACATAAAATTGTGAAAATATTAACACACAACGAAAATCTTTAAATAATAGTCTTATTGATAAATGATTTCATTTGTAATTGTTTTAGGTTCCCGTATTTATCTAAATATAAACCTATTATGACTTTGTTTAGATATTGTTCTTCATCATTTTAAACTTTTGTACCATATAGTTTGCATTTAAAAACGCGTTCTGTTTGATATATTTCCATATATGATTACTAATTTTGTAACTTCACGTAGTAATATCACTCGTTCGCTATAATAATTACTTTACCTTTTTGTACATATTGCGCATTTACTTGTGAACCTGACGAATAATCCTAGAAACACTCGATATCAACATGAAGGGAGTAGAAATTATATCGTCACGTATTTTCGGAAATAAACTCTGATTTCTGAATACGCACTAAAGATCCTCAATTTTCATTTTCCGGAAAAGCTCTATTTTAATAAAAACATCAAAGATTTCATTATATTTATATGCCGGACGCACATTTCGTTTACAAAAGATTCATCAGTTACGCCCGAATAAAAAAAAGATAAAGTGTTAAATAGAATACATATTTGAGAATTTTAAAATGACCCCCAATTTCTAAATTATCTTTTATCGACATATGCAATGAGCAATAACTCTTTTATTGTATAGCAATATGATATTCAAAAGTAAAAATTGTTTTAAACTAAAATTTTGTCGTTGATGACGTCATGAATTTTGAAGATTTATTGCAATAGTGCAATATAAGAATTTATTGCACGCTAACTTTTTGTTACTTTCTTTGGGAAATATTATATTGCTATGCAATAATATCTAATTCAAGACATGTGCAACCGTCTATCCTCTTTACTTATCCATTTTCGTAGAGGGAGTGATAATTATTATATAATAAATTCCGATTCTAAGGTCATCACTCGAATTGTTCTCGTTGAATTTAGTTTTCCATATTTACCTCACTCCTCAGTTTTCAAGGGAATTCATTAAAGCTGTAATAAAAACAAGAACTATCTTTAAAAAAGATATTCGACGCATTTAAATTTGAGTATATGTTTAAAACTATCATTTTGATAACCTTCAGAAGCAGAATGACTTAAATCTCCATCTGAATGTTCAATGTTCCAAAAATGTTGGTGTTTGGGTTGTTTAATTGTGATCTTAGCTGCTGATACGTTTGGTGACCATTTTGTACAATGTAATAAATAGTATCTGGTGTAAAAAAACGCAGGATTTACTGAACATACGGTAATGCGTGCATACATGGCGACTGCAGTGCACTGAAAATCTGCATAGTTTGGCACAATTTGTCCTTGGTTGCAACGCCCGTTCACTACCTTTATTTTGTGAATAACAATGCTCTAACTCTCTAAAAATCAATGAATTACCAACAAAAGAACGTTACTAATTGTTTTGTGAATATTCCGATTATATTTAAATAAGTGATTTACCATTTAAATAACGTTTTCTCTGTTTGTGTTCAGTATTCTCGGTCCTCGTATCTTTCTGTTTACATTCACCAAAACCCCGCAGAAATCTCACATGCGTAGATGCGTTCAAAAAGTCATGTACGTTCGTACAACAAAGTTTACATTAAAAATTATATAATTGTCCCGAATAAACAGCTGTCATGGTTGCAAAGAGCTATTGGAGAAACAATTATTTTAATAAAAATATAAATCTTTGTAAGATCTAGTTCAAATATTTATAGTTTTTTACTTGCTTTCCATCACGATATAATTAACGAGACATTTTTTCAAACACAACCAAATCACCCACCATGACAGCATTTTGTCCAATTACCGGGGAGGAAGTTACGAATCAAATCTACTCTAACATCGTTGGGTTGATTTTCTAGGCACTTTATATCCATGTATGCATTAGAGTTTAGTTGACATCTATATTTTCTCGTTGTGCTGAGAACCAATTGGTTGCCTTTTATTGTTTTAATCTCTTTGGCCGGGTTGACATAGTACCCATTCCAATTCTCAAATTGACGTGAAAGTTGTAAAATTTATTTGTATCATTTAGAATTTTGAACAATGGCAACAGCAAATTTGGAGGAATGTGAAAATGTATGCGTGGAATTGCTAAATTGTACACAGTGTGAAAAACGGTATGACCAAATCTCACATCAACCGAGAATTTTACCTTGTTTGCATACAATATGTGCTGATTGTTTGATGAAGCATTTTCAATCGAGTTCTTTCAAATGCACGGTGTGCCAAAAATCAGTTGACATTCAAGATTCATTTGAATCATCGAAGAATAAATTTCCGATTGACTTCACCATAAGAGATAGAATAGAATTTGTAGATTTCAATCAGAACATTATTAGTATATGCGACTTCTGTGACGAGTAGAAAACTGAAATATATAGATGCAAAGACTGCGAAAACTTTATATGCGAAACATGCATAAAATTTCATAACCAAAGCAATAAATTCAAAAATCATGTTATATATAACCTGTCGGAGAGAAGTGATGTTTCTGAATTTTCTCATGAGGTATTTTGTACGAAGGATGGCCATGAAAACAGACCACTTGAAATATTGTGCACAGGGGACGGATGCAAAAGACCCATGTGTTATATGTACTTCGCTATAGATCATTCTAATTCAGGAGACGATCAAGCAAAGGATGTTCAAGATGTTTTTAAAATGGAAATGGCAAAGATATTTGATAAATACAAAAGAATTGAGGAATTGGGGAATAGAACAAGTGCAGTGAAAAAAAGAATCAAAGACGAGATGTCAAACATAAAACGTCAAAAAGAAGCAGAACAAAACAAAATGAACGATTTTTTCATTCACTGTCATAAATTACTTGAGACAAGGCAAAACATGTTAACGCAAAAATTAGACACTGATACTGAGATAAAGTGCAAAGCTCTCGCTTTACAAGAAGAGGAACTTGACAGTTTTCAGAATAAAATATTGACTTCAAAAATCTTTTTACAGCAAGCTTCATTGTCAAAGAATGCACCTGCATTTTTGGCATCAGTCTCTTGTGTCGACAAAAATTTGGACGAAATTAAAGAAACAGAATTTGACAGGCAACCTACGCATATTGCAAACGCAAAATTCATCGACGATAGGGAAAATTCAGAACATAAGATTGAACATTTAGGAATACTTCTAACATCGACAGCAGTTTCTTGTACATCTGAAATAGAAAATCCGACATTAATATACGCCAAAACAGAGAAAATATTTGAAGTTCGCCTGAAAGATAATCGAGGTAGGCCAGTGAAGGATAAAAGTATTGACATGGAGACAAGCTTTTCGGAAGAAAACAGTGGCTAGGACTTTACATTTCCATTCTATGTGTCTGGTGCTAATGGTTGTTTTAAAGCCAAATACATGCTTAACATTCCAGGGACATATCAAGCTAATGTGGTAATGAATGGGGCAACATTCTTTAAGCTGGATACGATTTCTTGTTTAGAACATAGTATGTATTTTTACTTAAACCTCAAGGTAATTATAAAAACGACAGTACACATATAAAACTAAGCAGAGTGGGTGATAGAGTAGATCGTTACCCCAAAAACATTGTCAATTGAGGCGAAGGTAAGGTTGACCTTGTTTTCCCCTGGTAACACAAACTGTTTTGGGAGGGTAACAATCTGCTCTGTCACACTCTCGGCCATGTGTTATTTAATTTGTCATAGTGAGTGTTCTGTTATAACTGTCTTTTAAATCAAAATTGAAAGCAAAACACTTTGACGTCCAGTATATAGCAGCTCTTACATTTTGTACACCAGTGTGATGTAGCCATTTCCATTCTCAATTTTAATGCTTCAGAGACATCTTTGAAATATTTCCTGCACTGTGACCAGCTTCTTAAACTAGTACGCTAACTACTATTCTACATTATAAAGAGATATACAAATTATTAGACTAAGGCATTATATCTTAAAAATAGGTGCCTGAGCTATAAATTATATATATAAGAGTCATTTTTAGTCTTATACTTCAAATTTGAACAGTCAACCGAGCACTTGAATTTATGACAAACGAGACGATTGTAATTTTGCAATTTTTAATTTCATTCACCATACAATAGCTGTATATCAACTTCACCTGCCTAAAGGATATTCTTTTTCCAACTCATTCGGTATTCAAGAGCTTGCAGCTGCTACTCAGACTTTATACAACGTCACCAGTGCCTGAGCTCATAACGTCCTTTTATTCAAAGTTCACCGGAAGATACCAATACCTTGTTGATAAATATTCTATGTGAAACTTCACAAATAATACATGATGATTTTCGAATTTAGATTCAAGGTACTGACGTTAAGTATCATCTTAGTTACGCGTTATCGTGTTCTTTTATATGGCTTCTTGAATTAACAACCTTTACGATTGAGTTCATTTTTTTTCAAATCTCTGTTTAGCATTGATCGGTACTTAAACATCCCGCCATTGAGTTTTTTCTTTTTTTTGTATTTTTGTCTTGCTTTGTCTATATGCCTGTTATTTTTCTTTGTTGAAATACTTGTTTGATGTACCCCTATTTGTGACATTTGTACTTATTATGTCTGTTTGCTTTGTTCACACATTGTTGTCAATATACTAGTCAACAAGAGAAACGATACAAGACTTTTTTCAAATTTAAGATAAAGTTTTCCGTTTATAGGACCAATATAGAAGGTAGTAATACTTAATCATTATGGAAATATAAATCCGTTTAAAGAAAATATTTTTTTGCTTTCGTGATGTTTTTTGACGATTTTTTTTGTTTTTTACAAAATTTACATAACACAACAATTTGAAAAACAGAAGTTTCAACTAATGATGCCAACTTTTCATTTAAAGGTAAAGACAATGTTTGCCATCAATTTGTTTTTAAAAATCATACAGTTTCTTCGTTTATTTGTTTACCAAAGTTCGGCCCCACGAGAAATCGTTAAAATGTATACATTATCAACTGATTTACCATAGACAGTATGTGTAAAGTGATATACAAAAAGCGGTCACAATCTTAAAACTAATCCGAAATGTTCCAAATTTACTTAGTGTTGTTTTCATATCCAAAGCATTGATTTGAGATAAAAATAAAAAAAACATTTTTTTTGCATTTTTGAGATTTCAAAAAAACATTTTTTTCCCCAAAAAATTTGAAAAAACAATATTTCAACCCATTAGTTACAGCATGAAACACAACTTGATTAGCATATTGAATATTTTTAAACAAAGTTGAAATTTTATTTAGTACTTTGAAAATTACGTGTCGATTTTTTATTCAACTTTACGCAAAACTTATTTGCACCCTATAGTCGTTTACAGGGAATTTAGATACTTTCCGACAAGTTTTGATTTTCATTATCACATGTGCATACATTGCAAATGAAAGCTTTTTAAAATAGTGTATTTCATTTTGTTTTATATTTAATACTTTTTGATAAATTTTATTTCAAAGTCGTGTATCGTTTCTTTTGTTGACTAGTATATAATAGAATTTTAAGCGACTATAAAACCATGTTTAATTCAAGATTTTCTAAATAAGGAAATGCCTGTACCAATCCAGGAACCTCTTAGTGGTAATGCTATTGGTACATGTTCAATATGCGTGTTTTTTATTTTATAATACACATAGGGATATGTGGTATGATTGCCTGTGAGAAAATTTTAATCAGGAGTTCAAATGACTTGAATGTGAAAAATAAAAGAAAACAACACATAATATGTTTTATGCATTAGCAGCGCTTTTCTTGATTTTAACTGGAACATTCTAAGTCAAAATGTGAAAGCCAATCATATATAAGAATCAAAACAGTTAAAGAGCTATTAAATAAAAAAAGGAATTAATACAAACTGAATCAAACTTAAGTCAACTTTACCCGAGGGAGTTGAAACATTGGTGACGGAAAACTATTCTTATGTCATTATTTCTAAAATTCCTGCTAAACTATCAGCTTTCGAATAATTTTTTAATTTCTCATTATCTCAAACGGTTATACGTTGAGAGTTCCTGATAAAGTTAAACACAGTAAAGCACTTTGTTCGCACCATAAGAATTCTCCAAACTTGAACAACAAAAGTCCTATTCATTTTTATTCGATTCTGTTAATTTACAAAGGATTTTACTATTAAGGTTAGAAAGAGAGCATATTCAGAAAGGCTAAATTAACATATATTTTCTTTCTCATTTCCGTTGGTAAATTATAAAATTGAATGAGTTTGGCTGTTCTTCTTTTATGATAGACCTTTTTATTTTAAGTTTTTCAACATATAGTATATATGATTTCCATTCCAAACACCGTTGGTCTCAAGCTTTATTATTTATTGTTATTGTGCTGTTTTATGTTGACATATCTACATTAATGAAAATGTTTACATACTTTTACAACGCACACATTCAAGTTTTCAACCAAACAGGTAATATATGTAAATTTACCATCTAAATAATTATATATAAAATTTATTGAAATTTATTTTCCGAAACATCCCTTTTTTACATCAATACTGAAAACCTTCCATCCTTTATGGTTGGACTTTACATAGATAAATAAAATCGTATAATATAAGCAAAATGAGGATGTTAAATTTGATGTATGTCTTTTTGTGCTTCTTTGTTATATTTGTTGTTTTTATAGTGATTAAGATGATAACACAATGTTGACTGCTGTACCCCTATTATTGACATTTTTCCCTATTGTGTCTGTTTGTTTTGTTCACGCATCGGTTGACAATGTAATGGAATTTGATGCGACTGCCGTACAAGTGAGAGGTTTAGCTAGCTATAAAACCAGGTTCAATCCACCATTTTCTACATAAGAAAATGTCTGTACCAAGTCAGGAATATGACAGTTGTTATCCATTCGTTTGATGTGTTTGAACTTTTGAATTTGCCATTTGATTTGGAACTTTTCTTTTTGAATTTTCCTCGGAGTTCAGTATTTTTGCGTTTTTACATTTTTTCAACAACTTGATGACGAAAGTTGTCAAGTATGTTTTCTTTTTCATGGCAACAGTTTGTTTATTTCCAGATTTTGCATTTTCATCTGCATTTTCCTTTACTAAATTGATCCATGGCAATCGAATAATTAGAAGATAGAAGAGATCGTATTCATATTTCATATTTTTATATGTGTCTTTCAAAATCGTACAAATTGTCTGTCATAAAAGATTTGCTGTTCCATGCTTTCAGGGATATAAAATATAAAATACGGAGTTTTTGTCCAATTGCAAATGAGGCAACTAATGACGAGCTTTCAAATCAAGAAGACATCGATTTATATGAGTAAAACATTACATTTTCATTATAGATTCAATAGAGAATAGTTCAGATTTTGTGTATGAGAAAAAAATAGAAAAGGTAATATCTTACTCAATATTGCAATTCAATATGCTCTAAACTTAAATAGGAAATGAAATACAATGCCTAGATAAATATATGTCTATGTGGAAGACTGTATCTTACACTCTAGATGTCTTTTGACATTTTGTGTTATTTGATTTTTGTCTCAACGTTCAATGTCTCACATTGTTTAGTACGATCTGTTACTTCGATGGATAAAAGGTCCACTTATTGGCTTCTTAAAATAGAAAATTAAAAAAGTTTACAGAGGAAACGAATATTTTTTATCAGATTTTCATAGAATGTAAGTTTGTCAGGCATGTGTCTCGTATATTTGCAATGAAGCTTCACACCACTAGTATATGATGCAAAACTGCAAAAAAAAAAAGAAAATATCTTGACATTTTCGGGCCGTTAAATATATTCAAATAGGAGCTTACGCTTTACCCCAAAAATATAATTTGCCACAAGATGTTATCGCCAATGATGTTAATGTACTAGGTTGACCATGTTTTTGTAAGGCATTAGCTGATGTCCAATTTGTCAATTATGACACGATGATAACATTATAAAATTTTGACTTAACAAATGACTTTTATGAACGAACGTTGGCAAATTATATCAGCTTATTCATTCATTAATTAAAGTATGATAATATTGAATGTCATTTCAAAACAAAAAGTTTTCTGCGCCAAATAATGGCTCACTCAATATCTCTCTTCTGTTGCCAACTCTTAACGTTCTTTAATGATCACCAATACTATTTCCATTATCCTGGTCATGGCATTATGCATTATCACTTTTGTGTCAACGTTACAACATTGAAATCAGAGGACACACTATACTTAAATTTTGAGAAAAGCAATGAAGCTTCGATTATCAACAAAAGTGACTGTTAACAAAATACAATTTCTCATGGAAAGTTTACAAATGGTAATAATTAGGGTGAAAATATGATTTAATAAACCTGTGTTCAGAGAGTCACGCTTTTAACCATTTTGGTGGGAGTTCGCAAATGCAGGATCGTGAAATGAACAAGCAAATGTTTTAAAAACAAAGATAACAGTCTTTCCAACACTTTAACTTGAGAACTTTAAAAGCAAACGTAAGGTATTGTTCGTTGACAAATGAGTTTTATTTGTAAGCGAGGACAATGGCTGTACAACAAATTAGTCTGATAACCAAACACTTTGACTGGCCAAAGCTTTAGATTGACATGATTTTTTACTGTTCGTTAACTGTTAATCGTTATAATCACAGAGAAAATATATCATACTGAAAGTTCCCTCACCACAGATGGACCGATGAATACAAAAATGTCATTGTTGAAAATCTGTAGTTTACATAAAACATATTTTAATGCTTAGAACTAATCAGGAAATCACTGAAAGTTCATTTTTGGAAAATGCATAAAATTGTTTGTTTTACTAACTTTTTTTTTTCTTCTTACATTAACGTAAAATGTAGTTTACACATTTGGTGTAATTTTTTTGTCTTTATTAATCAGCATCAGGAACATGCTCAAAACGTAAACATTTTGAGACGAGAATGCATAAGTACTTTAGAAGAAGTATTTGACAAAAAGGGACATAAAAAGATATCAAAATCCATTTAAGGTCAACTTTGCCTTTTAGAGTTGAAAGTTTCCTTTCTTCATAGTTCTAATCTAATAACTTAGGAATATAATTTGAACTCGTCTGAATATACTGCAATTTATAGTTAATACACTAACACAATGTTTTGACACTAAAGCTTGAACATTCACTGAACATGGAACTGTGAATAGTTTCCAACATTCAGTTATAAATTAAAAAAAAAAATGGCAATGTTCTTAGAAAAAAGGGGGAAATCTTTTTCTGTCACGGCATATTTTCTTTGGTCATATCTTTGATATTAATAAAACATAGTATTCGATTTTTGAAAAGAGCGATTTTCAAAAATTAAATATAAGATATAACATTTAAGTAGCAAACATGAAGGTAATTAAAAGCAATGCAAAAGTTGTATTAGAACAGATATATTTAAAAAAGGCATGTATCTACAGTTTATGGATTTTACGCAAGTCATTATAATAAATAGTTCCAAATAACTTAATTTCAAGGAAATATCTGAACGTCTAAACTCGAGAACATGTGAGGATTTGCAAGGAGAGGAAAATGGTAAATCTAACAATGATACAGATGAGAGAAATGAAAAATATAATCATATAAAAAAGAAAGGCAAGGTAGAAGAGAATGAAGAAACAGGGACAGGAAGATTGCAGGTACGTGTAACAAGCATATTAAATATTAAATTTATTTCAGAAAGCACAGTAGTTATCGAATGGAAACTTATATTGTCGTTTTATCCGATTTTTTTTTTACATTTTTTGTTTCGGAAAACTTGTGAGCAAATATATCTAAATTTTTGTTCACTAGTATACATTAGTTCTTTTATCAACTAGTAGACCTACCACTCCTGATTTTTAATAATAGAAATATGATGTATCAAAGACTATAACAATCAAAACCAAGGAGTAAACAAAGACTCACCTAAACAAAGGACATTTACATCAACAGTTATAAATAATAAAAAAGAACCAACACGAACTCCACTAAAAACCGGGAGTGAAATCAGGTGCTCCAGAAGAGTAGGCATTTCCTGCACCGTACACGGCACCCGTCGTGTTATTTCTTTGTTCGGTTATGATGGAAGGTTATTATGACTGAGGAAGAATATCAGATATGATTTCTGACACACTTTTGTCACAATGGCCAATCAGCTCATGATGGCGACCGTAAAATTTCTTGAGTGATGACCTTAATTTGATTGTTTCATAGCCCTGTCTTAGCAACTTTTGAGAAAGCAGTATTCCTCGTTCAACAAACGTCAAACTGTTCTCTGATACTAATATCAGGAAATTTTTTAAATTCTAATTCAAAATATATCCTGACGTCAAGATTTTTGCCAACAAGCGTATATACAAAGTTATAATAAATGTGAAAACACTGAACACCTAACTAAATGATTATTTTCTTTTTTACATGCTTGATTATGAAATAATACAAATGACTATGAAGGGCGACATTATAATTGGCAGTGTTTTGGTAAAAAATATAAAACTGTTGAAAAAAATATTACTCAGTATTCATGTCATGTTCGTTGACTTGTTTATCGTTTCATCATTCTGCGTTATCTTTATTGTCAGCACTTATGTGTCGACTTGAGTTATCATTGATATGTTCATAATTATAAATTGACTGTTAACAAAACTTTGATTTTTTAAAATACTAAGAATTTACTACTTCAGGAATAGATTACCTTAGCTGTATTTGGCAAAACGTTTAGGAATTTTTGGTCCTCAATGCTCTTCAACTTCTTACTTTATTTGACCTATTCAACATTTTTTGGATTCGAGCGTCACCGATGAGTCTTTTGTAGACGAAACGCGTGTCTGGCGTACATATAAAATTTCAATCCTGGTATCTATGATTAGTTTATTTACCTGTTACATTCATAATCTTGCTTAAAAAGTCAAATTCGTAATTTAAGACTTTAAGATTCTCGCCCAGTTCTTTTTTTAGAATTCTTTAGTCCGTTAAAAAAATGTTCTAACGTATAATAAATGTTTCAATTCTGTGTTATCAGGAGTGGCAGCCATTTCCAACAGAATGGTACCAATAGGATCTGTTGACTACTAATAACTAATAAAGCACTGATATTGTAAATTTTGGTTATTTTATAGATTTAGAAAAACGTAATGCCGTTTGAATTTCATCAACGGAAAAGGTATGAAAGCAAATAGCAAAACTTAATGAGTAAAAAAATATACAAGTTGTATTAATCTACATCATGTATATTTAAGTCATTATACTAAATAGCGCCCACATCAACTATGGTTTGTTTAAGGAAATTTCTGAACATCTAAAAGTGAGTAGATGTAAAGAACTTCGAAAAGAAGAAACTGACATTACTATAGATTCCTTTAATGTGAAGCCTAACAGTGATACTGCTGACACTAACAAGAAAAGCACTTATGAAAAAAAGAAAGCCCATTTTGAAGAGAATAAAACTCCAGGGACCGGAAGATCGCAGGTAAGTGAACAAAGCATATATAATGATATTTTGTAGACTTACCAATCATCATTTTGAAAAAAAACCAACAACTAATGTTTCAAACTTTTCATTGCTTCAATTATAAGAAAATTAATTATTTTAACACAAAATGTTGCGCAATTCAAAATAAGCATGAATGTAAAAATTGTTTGAAATGATTTTTTAATTTTTTTTTATATTAGATATATTAAATATTATTCCCGTGCTTGATTATAAAACGATAAAAATTACTATAAAGATCGACAATTTAAAAAATTTCTAAGTAGAGCTGAATAACAAATGATGACTTTAGTCGGTTTCTACATATACTTGAAAGTCGCAGAGTAATGTCAACAAGTGAAGAATAGTGTATAATTCCTTACCATTTTTCTTGTGAAGTCTTTATTTTAGGCTAATACTTGAATACTTGAATATTACAACTAGGATTGATAAGTAGATTGACTTTTTCGTGATTGTCAGATTTTAATAAATATTGGAGTTGGAAACCGGAATGCCCAGAGAGATATGATTATATTATTTCCCAGCATTTACCTTATCGGGTTAAAATTTCACAACTCAAAAACGTTACAAATACTTGGTTATCTCCGTTATTAGAAAATTATAAATTCAAACTTTGTGAATGTGTTTTCTTTTTTATGTTATGAGGAACAATTTTTATAAAAAAGTTAAGGTCAATTTTCCCCTTACACATATTGTATTAATAGACCAAGGAAACTGTTTTCATCAACCTGAACAGCACATTGTATGTAAAGTACATTGTCTTAAGAAACCTCAAAAAGTTTTTAATGTATACGCTCCATTACTTTTGATTAATACCACCATAAAGAATAATGGTCGGTTTTGCTTTTATAAATGCCTGTACCAAGCCAGATATATGCCAGTTGTTCGCTTGTTTCGTTGACTGATAGCGTTTAATTTTGTAAGTTTCTATCAACTTTGTCTCAGAGTTCGGTATTTTTGTTGTGCTTTTTGATTTAACGTATAATTAATGTCAAAATCAGGTATCACATATAGATTTCCTGAAATGAACAGGGGAAAATGTAATTTTGGAAATCAAACATTTCCTTGTGTAGTTCTGTTCAAAATATCAACATTAATGTGTTCCTTAGTCAGCGGCAAAATGAAAATTACGCTTTGAAAAACTTCATCGTCCCTTCATGATATCAAGGATGCCGACATAATGCTGTTTTCATTTGTACTAATATATAGTTCTAGCCATTTAAGCGAGAAAAAAAAACCTTAGAAGAAACGATAGCATAACGTCAGGGTATTGTTTCCCATTGTTTTGTTTCTTGATTGGTTAAATCAAACCAATTTGTTGTATAGTATATTTTTGATCTGAGCATCTTTTTTGTTGTCGGAAACATTTTTGTGTTTTAGGTGTAATATCACCAAATCATGGTACGTAACATTCGAAAATAGTTCGAAAAAATATATTCCTTTGAATTTGACGGTTGTAGGTAATTAATCCTTTTTTTTTGCAGTAAAACATTTCTGTGTCATAAACATACGACGTTGGTATTTTAAAGCACCATTATTTTTTTTATTTTGGGATTTCTATAGAATATTTTGTGAACTTGATGTTACATTTTTACTAAACCTTGTACATAGATTACATGTAAATAAGGGGAGAAATTTAATTGTTAACTTACAGTGATGGTTATTTTCTTTTATGCAATCACCTGTTATGTTAATTCATGCCAAGTATTTCTTTATTTGAAACAAAAATACATTCTGCACATGTTTTTTTAAAAGTGGAAATTTAACAAAGATTTATATGGGAAAATCAATGATGGTATTACACCTTTATTAAAATATGAATAACACGAACTTTGAAATATATTTCGTGTCAAATGACAAATTGTGCCACGAACTAAATTTGTTTTTAATTTTCAGAGAAAACACACTATCCACTGTTTTTATCACTATGATAATGGTCAATGGATGAAGATGCCGATTGGTTATGAGTTACACCATGATAACACTATTAAATTACTGCATCAGGTTGAAAACGCTTTGCCACATTGGAAGGACCGAGCTGACATGTTAGCTATGTTACGTCAGTGTAATTACGATGTTGATGAATGTATAAATACCTACCTACATCTAGAAGGAGACGGTAAATAGAACTTTATAATCAGGATACGTAGAAAAACTCTATGTTTTGTTTACAATTGAATAATTGTCTGATTGGTATATCTTAATAATTATTCATTTTGAAATAATTCAAAGTATAACCATAAACATTCACTGTCATAGTCTATTTTAAACATGTGGTTACAGCAGCGCCTACACATTTCCCATTTGATAAACATGTTCTGGAGCTTGCAAATACTGTTAGAACAGAAGATTGCAACTTACAAAGAGATTCTGAAACTAATGATTCCTAGTGTGAGACATTTTGTTGAATTCATCCCTTAAATGTTTTAACGGATACCTTCATGATTCATTAAATTGTTGTCGATTATGTTGATCACGTTTAATCCCGGATAGTTTTCAATCTCGTTTTCTTGACTGGACGTCACCGTATTTAACTGAACACTGAAAGTGTACCTACCATCAGGAGTGAGTGAATTTGGTAATAAGAATTTGAATCACCTTCTTAAGTAAAGGTACATTTTTGCATGTAGCCGTCATCAACATTTTGTCAATCTATAATCATTTAAAATTAGTTATACAATCAATGTACTGGAAGAAGTGATTTTATATAATGATATCTTTTTTTCAAAGTGTTTTTCATACTGTTACAAATAATGATATGATATCATTAAAGTATGCTTATACACATTATAATATAATCAAACATATTAAATGTTTACTTTGCTTTTTTAATAGTGTATGGTAATTTTTAGATGAGAAATCACCTCCTCAAGCATAATTTTCAGCAGACCAGCTGAACACGTTTACATCCTAACCACTAAAACATTGTTTTTTTCGCACCCTCTGAAAGATGAACTATTGAAATGTCATGAAAAAAAATGCTTATGTTATGTTATCTTATGGTCTTCGTTGTTGTAATTGCAGTTTCAGAGAAAATATACCGATTTGTTCATAAAATTGATTCCCTAATGCTACATAAAATAAAATATGCAATTAGCAAGATTCCTTAGACATGTATCTACAAATATAGGGGGAATATCAGTCTTGATTTGTATGTCACTTTGTGTAAGGTCAATTTAATACTTACAAGAAGACTTTTGTAAGATAGTTAACACTTATGAATAAGAACAATAATTAGTCATACCTTTGATCAACATAGACAAAACTTGGTCTTTGTTTTTCTCATATATTTTATGATGGCTTGATACTACACCCTTAACGATAGGGATTGTGCTTGATATTCATATATGAAGATATAAACTTGAATCAGTTAAATTGAGGTCTGGAGCAAACATATCAGTAACTGCTATTAGTCCTTTGTTAATTTCTGTACCATTGTCAATTTTGTTTAGTTTCTTTTGTTATCTATTCTGATATTGGACCCGGTCTTCTTTTAAACTAAGTCAAATATTAGTATGACGTCCTTTATCATTGATCTAGTACACAGTTTTGTTTAGGAGCCAACTGAAGCACGCATCCGGGTGATAGATTTTCCCGCTGTATTGAATACCCATTGATGGCCTTCGGCTGTTATCTGCTCTTTGGTTGGGTTGTTGTCCCTTTGACAAATTCCAAATGTCCATTCTCAATTTTTATCATGTCACTTTTAGCCTCCCTTCTATAGCCTGGGGATGGAAGGGGGAGTGGCTGTTGGTAGTTTTATCAGCTCACTCATCAAACATTCGGATGAAAAGCCTATTATTACTTTTTGGCCAAAACTATGCCATATTCTGTGAACCTCTATTGACTTTGGAGACGTATTTTAAATTGATGTATAATGGAGATTTTTTATATCAAAATTCAATTTGAATGAAACACGTGAAATCAACTTGAGCATATTGAATTCATTATATAAATTTAGTTTTTATAATCCAAAGCTTTTTAAAAGTGAAGTGTTTTGTTGATAATAAAAAACGATTTGTGTTTAGTACAATAACGTTTCCTATAGTTGACACTGGAGACAATTCGTATAAAATAACAATAGTTTCAAAAAGTTTGTATCAATCGATGAAAATAAAAAAAAAATATCTCCCGTTAGTTTGTATCTACTTACACCAAAAAGGAACATTGATTTCCGCAAATTTATATTATTGATTACCGAAAAAGAATTATGATCAGAAGAAAAAATATGCAAACCCAACTTGATTTGAAACAATATACTTTAAAACTAAACTGGTAGCATCTGCCTCAAAATAACGATTTCCGACACGTTTGGACCTGATTATTTCAAATATGATCTTATAGTCCCCATCGGTTTTGGTTCTAGGTCAAATGTTTTTCTCAGTGTATTAGTTGATCATGTGCGAGAACAGTTTTAACACGAGTGAAATACGGGCTATCGAAAAGTAATAATACACTCGGAAAAAACCAAGATACAAGCTAGGTAAAGGAAGAACATATCAAAAACAAAAAAACAAAAAAAATATCACCTATCTGCATGACAGTTACAAGTTTCAAAGAAGTTTGGCGCATTATGCCAAACTCGAAATAACCTAATTCAATCGAATGCGGTAAGTTTTGCGTGTAAATTAAAGTTGAGCAAGATAATTTTTCGTTACTATTTAGAATATTGTGGTCTTTATACTATTATATATTTTATATCTTGATTTACCAAACTTTGAACGATTGATCTGATTAAGGGTTTTTCCACATACAAATTTCTTTAGCTACTACATATTTTGCATGTTGGGACTTCCTTTTTGTCTGTTAATTTCCAGCATCTAAATCTATGAATTTGTATTACAAATAATGTCGCAAATCCGTAATGCCAAAATTAATCTTGGCGGTTTTACTTTTCTTTTAACACCCCTTTGTTTATGTGAGATAGCGTTCAATATATGTGGTTATCCGGGTGAGACATTTTAAAATACCATGAAATCTTTTTTAAAAAGCCAGGAAAACATGAATTATTATCCAAGAGAGTATTAACGACAAACACATTTGATTTTTTTCATGCGTTATAATAAACATAAACAAAATAGTTTTCTATTATAGCGTTCTTTTAAACATTATATAGCAAGAGCTAGCAACAATCTGAGAAATATACGATCAGCGTTCTGTTGCCAACATTTTAACAATGTTCTGTGAAGACAAATTTTCAATATGTGAAACTTAAATAAAATTACAGTATTGTAACTTTATAGCAAGCGCATTTCAAATATGTTTGACTAGTATGTTTAACAATTTTGCAAGTGTAAACACTCATAGCTGCATACATGTAGGACACTTAAGACGCTGCTTGTGTTTAAAACAATACATTGACCTAAGAATGAAATTATTACCAATCAAAGTACATTTTTACCTTGAATGGACGGTTCACTTTACGCTTTAATGTCACTTGTATGCGGATTATATGATTTTGTATTGTTGATTGAGTATTGCACAACCACCCTTAAATAGAGGAAACTTACACCAAACATGCTAATCACTGATTAGTTAACCAGCAATAAGGGTACGACATAGGGTCTCAGAAATTTTTGTTAAGACCTATTAGGTCTTACCACTATTTTGTTTTGATTCTTTTTTCTTCTTCCCCCAGTTTGTTTCTTGCTCTGTTTTGTGGTTTCGCAAGATGGCACTAAGTTTTTTTTTGTAAATGATATCGAACAGTTATTGCGTTTTTGAGAGTGACCCTGTTAAGTCAAAGACTTTTTATTGTAAGGGTTATCTTTGCAAACACTGTTTTCTTTGTGGTGAGATCCCTTCCGTTACCATAAAAGAAAGCGACAAATCTATTTTACTAAATTGCTCGTCATATTCTCAGGATGATTTGTCACATTTTAACGGAATCAATTCGTAGATTCCATATATATAACAGTTATTTCCCCCGTTTGAATTGGACAAAAGTGATATGTCAATGTATCACATGAATAGTAAGTATTACAGACCTAAGGTACATGTATTTGAGGTCAAGGGTTCATGAAAATAAATTTGAAGTCAAAGTTTAAGGTCAAGGTCATGTTCTAAATTTTGACCTTTCATTGTTCCATTATTTCCTACGTAACCGTAAAAGAAAACGACAATTTATTTTTTGAATTGCTAGTTATATCCTTAGGATGAATTGTCAAATTTAACCGAATCAATTCGAAAACTCCATATGACAGATATTTTCCATTTTGAATTTGACATAAGTGATATGTCATTGTATCACATGAATGCATATGATAAGGTACAGATACAGACCTAAGGTATGTGTATTTGAGGTCCTGGGTTCATAACACACATGTGAGGTCAAGGTCAAAGGTCAAGGTCATTTTTTAATTTTTGACTTTTCATTGTTCCGAGTTTTGTCTGATTATCTGGGAGATATTTTTAAAACTAGTGTAAAATGTTTGCCTTATTGTGATTAAGATATTATACGTTTGGTCTGAACCAATCCAATGACATATTGTAAGATTTATTAGACCGGAAATGATTCAATTTAAGGATAATTGTTTATTATTCCGATTTGGTACTTAATAAAGTCATAGGTTCTTTGCAAAATGTGACGTTGAATAATATCAACTGGAATTGACTTTGAGTAAACCGGAAGTAGCCTCCCATCAATAATTTATAAATGAATTGGGTTTAGATTCTTATATCTTATTCTTCTTAATCGTATTATTTTTCAAATTATTATTTTTTAGAATGGCTAAAATATTCGAGAACGAGTACAAAACGAGATGCAGATACCACAGGAAGCAAGTGAAAGTGAAACAGTTAGTATGAATTTTTATTTATTTCTATAAGTATGACATAAAATTATGAATTGCATTTTTCTTTCTTTTTGGAGATAATGTGAATAAACGAAAAGAGAGCGTTACTACATATAGTCATTTGAATTAACATGTCGTGTATCAGAATCGTATCATGAATTGTACATGTATCTACATGCATATCTTTAACTTACCTCTAAAGTCTTATAAGAAAAAACTGACATTCGAAACACAAGTACTTCTAAAAATAACCCCTTTTCCTGGAAATCTTAAATGAGTATACAATATATTTTTATTGAAAACTCATAGACTCACTAAAATTTAGCTCAAAACGATCTAAGTTCATTTCTCTTTCACTAAAGGTTTCATTCATTGCAATGTGATGGTTATTTTAAGTGAACAAAATCTTGATTTATTTGTTGGTTGATATTGATTGTAAATGCATGCGAGGACTCTGAAGTTGCACTGCGTGTTTTGTTTTGTCTGATTTTGATAATTGTTGTGTGTATTTTGTGCCGATCGTATTAGCCAAGGCATTTCAAACTGATAACAGTTTTTTTGTCCCCTAAGCCATGCGTTGTGGCGGACATAGAAATACCGGGCGTCCGTCTGTCTGTTCGTCCATCTGTCCTTCCGTCCTTCCGGTGTTGGTAGCGCTTGCACAGATACAATTCTTGCCAGACTTTTATAAAACTTATACTTCAGGTTTATATCAGCAATACCTCGGAAACATGTGTCCTTCTTCCACGACAAATATGTTGTTGTCCCTGAAGATAAAGCACTAAACAACATCGTTAGACAATTCACTTGGAAACATATGTCCCCCACTACACTAACTAAAGAGGCAATCCAGGATAATCATAGGTCTGTTCTATGTTCCTTTGAAATTTAAACCGAAGATGAAGAAATGGATCTTATATCACTGTATTGGATACATAAACTACACAAGTGTCCATACAAACATCGGTATATTGCTGGGTCTTCCAAGTATTCCACTACATTTCTTTCTAAATCATTAACATCAATTTAATCAGCAATCAAAGCCGGGCTTCAAAGAAATGGTGTAACTGCCTATTCTAAATGTGGATACTAAAAATATCAAAGATCTGTTGAGAGTACATGCAATCTAAGACTCTTTCATCTTGCAATAGTATTAAAACATTTGACTTACTTTTCCACACTTTACACGAGCATTTCCTATTCCAAACTAAAAGCAAAATTTATGGAGAGGGTATTTATTTGTTTCATTAAAAAGAATGACCAACGTAGATACAGGTGTCTTAGGAAGGGATAAATCCCACTTTGTAAAAAATCAATATCTCTGAAAATGACATAAACAAGATGCTTGATTTTTTGATTGCCAACATATTTGTGACGTTAAGTTTGGAGGAACAAACAATCGACATTCCTAGGGAACTGTGCTTTTCTTCTTGCCTACTTTTATCTTTATTGATATGAGGCTGACTCCATACAAGAACATTTTACGGAAAGGGAATAGAAGTTAGCAGTATCCTGTAATTTTACTTTAGATGATGTTCTCTCACTAAATGATTCAAAATTCGATAACTACGTGGACGCTATCCAATCGAACTAAAGATAAAGGATACAAAATATACAGTTAAGGCTGCCTCATAGCTTTACTTACATCTGGAAATTGAAAATGAGGGTCGGTTGAAAACAAAACTTTTCGACGAAAAATCTGATTTCAGCTTCCCAATTGTGAACTTTCCATATCTATGTAGCAACATTCCAGCAGCGCCTGCATACACACGATAAACATCATGCAGTTGATACTATATGCCCGGGCTTGTTTTTCCTATTGTGACTTGCTTGGTAGATGGTTGCTTCTAAAAAGAAAACTATTAAACCAAAACTTCGAAATTGTAAAGTTGAAATCGTCCCTTCTTAAATTTTACGGATGCCATCACGAGTTGGTTGACCGTTATAAATTATTCGTTTTATAGATGATAGCGAACATGTTAATTATGTCCGAACTGCATTCCCGTTCTCTTTACATGAATGTGACCTACCGATTTAGGCTTATTACCGGGTGTGTACTGACATGCATAACACGACAGGTGCAACATGTGGAGCTGGATTTGCACCTGAGATCACTCCCAGTTTTTGGTGGGGTTCGTGTTGCTTAGTCTTAATTTTTCTATGTTGTGTTTTTGTACTATTCTTTGTCTGTATGTCTTTTTCTTTAGCAATGGCGTTGTCAGTTTATTTTCGATTTATGATATGGTATCTTCTATATAATGGCGGACGATCGCATTTAAAAAAATAGTTATATCCCTTGAAAATATGAAATCTATAGACAATGCCATAGTTAGCACTCGCATTGGTACATTCATGTCAGATTTTAAAATTTTGTTTACTATAGGTAATATAAGTAATATCTCGGACAATTTACATAAAGGTGGACGATCGCCTATTCACGAGGTTGCACAGTCTGTCGATATCAATTCTGGCCTTGTACAAGGTTATAATATTTCTTTGACTGTAAGTGACGTCGTTACACTAGTCCATTTGGTGATACTGATTAATAATTAAGTCTTGGATACATGCTTTTTTTTAAAAATAAATTATTAACAGCTTTGAACTAGCTGTCTGTAACTGGGAGTGCAGTCAATTCTGTTCTTGGTGGGTTTTTTTTGTATTGTTGTGGGGTCTGTCTGTGCTTGTTTTTTTGCTTAGTGGTTATCCTTTTTTGCTGTATATCATATTTGTTTTTCGTTAATTGTTTTGGGCATCATTCAGGCCAACAGTTGTCATGTTTGAATTGTTTTACAGTTGTCATTTCGGGCCTTTTACAGTTGACTTTATGGTATGGGTTTTGTTCACTGTTGAAGGCAATATAACTATGTCATTTTGTCTACGAGATTCCATGACTAGTATTTCCCATCATAATTTCCTTGTTGGAAAAGGATTGATGCTCACCAGGAAACAAGAGTTCCAATTTGCATTCAACAATTGACTTGTACAAGATTTATTTATGTAGGTTTTTTGGAAATTGGACTCAGTAGTTATAAAGGGTGATCAAAGTACTCCTTCCATATAATATTTTTTAATAATTTTCAGTGAAAACCTTTGTCAGTGAGAAATAATGTAAGATGTTCAGGTTTTACCATTGCAGAAGTTATCAGATGTTGTTGAGTTATAGCCTTGATGAAAGTGCTGCAGATTTTATACAATCATTGAACAACAACAGCTGACATAATGTGCTGCTATAGATATCATACATTAATCTTTATTTTATATTTAACGGCGTCTTTTCTCAGCAAATATTATGGAAATTGTGATTGATTAATTTATTTATATTTAATTTGTATATTTGTAATTGATATGATGTTTTGTTCTCGAAAGTAGAAATAAAAATGCCAAGATAACTTGCATGAAAATTTTCATTGTAAAAATTTCCGGTCAAACAGAAAGTAGCTATACGGCAGATATAAAAAAAATTGCTCTCTCAGTACAATTCAACATTATAAAGTTGCAGACCAAATATCTATCTTCCTTTTGAGTCGAGCAACGGACATACAGAAGGTAGAACTGACAAAGTCGAGCGATCACTAGACCTGCTTTTGCCTTCATCGATGCATGTAAAAAGACGTATAAACAAATTAAAAGCGTACAACATATACAGAACCTGGCCAAAAGTATTCGTCACTGATTGTTTTGCTATATATTTCATGTAAAACCACGAATTTTTCAAAAAAATATTTTGAGGGCATTTTTAGCAACAAGGCCTTAAAAGACGCAGAATTATCGAAAGTATTTTTGTTTATTTGGTTATAGTTTTGTCCTCAGGTGTTTTTGGGTTTCTCTTGATGTGAACACATACAAGAAATGTTTAAACTTTAATTTGGTTGAATATATTGCGAATTTCTGAACAGAAAATAATATTTGTGTTTTTCTTGTAAAAAAATTAAAATGTTCCTAAAAAAATATAACCAAACAAACAAATAAACCTCGGACAATTCTGCCTTTACTGGTACCAAGTTGCTTAAAATCAAACCAAAAATGACTCCAAATTTTTTTTTGAAAAAATGTAGTTTTATATAAATATATAGCGAAAAATTTCAAGTGGCGAATAATTATGGCCAAACTCTGTAACTGTTATGAAAATTCCAAGAAAGCATAATTTGTAAAGGCTGAATGTGGCTATATTTAAGAACCTTCTTATGAACTTGTATGAAGATTTGGATTTCCAAATAGTATGGACGTTAAACATCAATTCTCAAGAGACATAGATTGTCGAAATGTGCTTTTTGCCGTTTGGTACCGTTAATTCAATGGATACAGGAACAACATGTGAAGGAATTACACAAGTTTCATATGCACAGAAATCATCTCTTCATTATAATATTTAAGCCATATGACTGACGTACAATTAAAACACAAAATAAACATCTGTTCATTCTATTTTCCTAATAACCACTTACTTGACAACATACTTATACATGGAACATTTATTTAAATGCAGGGCAAACACGAATCTACAGATAGCTAGCTAAGGTAGTCATATTTACTAGTTAAAGACTGCCGCTAAAACTCTTTAAGTTAAAGATTGATTGATGCGCATTGTAGAATATAACTGAAATCGGCAATATTCCTTAGAGGAAAGTGTTAATTTTAAACCTTTAAATCCTTAGTATAAGGTTACGCATGTCCACCTTCTAAAATAGTTTCAACATAAAATTCACTTGACAAATCAGTATGAGATTAGACTCCAAAAACTGTTAAGATAAAGTTAAATAATAAAAAAAAAATCCGAGAAAGTTCTAAACGGAAAGTTCATAAGCAAATGGCAAAATTAAAAGCTAAAACACGAAAAGCGAAAAGATAACTGTCATATTCCTGAAATGGAACAGATTTTATTTTATGTAGAAAATGGTGGATTAAACCTAGTTTTATAGCTAGCAAAACATCTCAAAGTAAGTTCTGCTGGTATGGAAGGAAGTTCATTTGAATAGCCTCGTTATCAATTTCGTGCTATTTCTTACCATTATCTAAATTTATATTCAGGAACATTTTACAAAATACCTGTCCCTCAAATATCATTTGCCAATCTTGTAATAGTCCAAAATCAAACTTAAGCTATATGGTATTTTGAAATTAAAAAAATCTGATAACAAGTAATTACCCTCCTTTTTACTAGTATTTGCTCGATGTTTTCTCTGTAATTTAATGTAACACAAATCGTCTAATGTGAATAATTAGAAAAATAAGAATATTGGTTTGCGAAATTTAATCTAGATTTTTTTTAATCAAATGATAATCGACTTATAATTAACTAATTTCCTTTTAGATTGACAACAAGCACCACTTAAATGTTGTCCCAGTGAACGTCAAATAAGATGAGCGAATGATTTTTAGCAAGTTTTTGTTATCTCGTTCGATAGTGCTTGTCTTTTCAAGACATAGACATAAAAAGATCCAATTATTTTTTTGTACAAAATATGCACTTATTTATGGCAGATATCTAGTTTCTGAATACACATCAAGCTAACATATAATAGGAATGTATTTATACACCAGTTAGACAGCTGTCAACATCAAATTCCAAAAGACGACCAGAGGTCTATGAATGTTCTTCTACAACAGGGTGTTGGCTGTACATTCGCAATTGCGTATAGCTCTAAATCTTTTAGAGGTGAAACATTAGAGGCCCTTATGAGCCTGTAAAGCTCGTCTGATATTTTTATCTAAAATTGGAACAAAGGAGCTAATCATTTTGCTGGAGAGAGAATTTTTCTATCCATTACATATTTGAATATTTGAAAAGAAAGGGGTTTAATTATGATTTAGGGACAGTAATTAGTGCAAGGGGTCAACGAATAATATTTGTTATACAGACTTATTACTAAAGTAGTTGATCAAGTGTGGATGATCAGTTTTGCTTTTCAAATTATAGAAATGAAAAATACACATTATTGATCAACATGGAGTTTGTTGACTTCTTAGTAGAACTTGTCTTGCCAATCATAGTTGCTTTCGTCATAGCCAAAAACACAGTTGGTAAGTGAGTTGCATAATGATTCATTTGCCAATATTATTCATGTTGACTAATGTTAGATATTCGTTGCTAATCAAAGGTTCAGAAATTTACAGATTTTAAGAAACAAACACTAAAAAATCAAAATAATCAACATATCAAAGCACCTCTATTGGTAGTTGACTTGGGATGTTGGTCGGTTGACCTATTGGTTACTATTTCTTGTTTATCATATGTGACCTTGAAAGTTTGGAGAAACTTTTAACGTCACAAATGATAAACAGGAAATATCGTCTTCAACAATCATACACAAAATTTGTAAACAACGTAATTGAAAAACATTTACTTCGCTGTAAACACAATTATGTCAGCACTTCTGTGTTGACATAAGTTATCATTGATATGTTCATAATTATAAATTAACTGTTAACAAAATTTTGAATTTTTGAAATACTAAGGCTTTTCTACCTCAGGAATAGATAACATTAGCTGTATTTGGCAAAACTTAGGAATTTTTAGTCCTCAATGCTCTTCAACTTCGTACTTTATTTTGGCCTTTTTAACATTTTTTGATTCGAGCGTCACCGATGAGTCTTTGTAGACGAAACGCGCGTCTGGCGTATATACGGAATTTCAATCCTTGTATTTATGATGAGTTTATTTACCGACCGAAATCAATAGACTTTTTTAAGGGGTGTGAAATCAATGTGTATCCTTTATTGATATGTTTACAATTAAACAGCAAGACGATCGATATAAAAATGGGTCAAAATGATCGAAATCATCATTCGAATAAGAATCATTCGAGTACATCTTTTACAATTTTTCCTCATTTACACTTGATAGAAACAATAGAGGAGATAAATACTAAAGGTCAGTTAACCATGACTAAAGACGCCAGACAAATTTTTCTCCATGAAAATGAAATGAACATTATATTATTCAAGTGCATACCAGGTAACATTGACCGGTCTCAAGTGGTTTTCCATTTCAAACAGATAGGGTAGAAGATCTTGTCACAGTAGCTGAAAAATATACTCCCAAAAGGCTGAGTCGGGGTATGTAGCAAACCTCATGATCAAGCTTCCGCCACACTTGGTTTCCCAATGATAGAAATTAGTTGAAATTATAATGGAATATTTTGAAGCAATATTTATTCCATCTGCATCTTTAACCTAAACAGAATCATAACTATATTCCGTCTTCACAAGTATGTTTAAAGGTTTGGTTAGCTTTTGCGGTGAATGTCGTGTGTGTGCTTTGTATAGAATATTACCATAAACGATTTGATGTGAATAACCGGAACGTTAAAGATGTCTGCATGTTGAATTATATTTACTATTGATATCCATGTACGGATGATAACATCAAGTAAATGTTTTGACTAGTTTGTGATATCGAAAACCCTGGTGTAATACTTTTTCAGAAATAAAGATATCTATCGTCTTTCGGCAAAATCAAACACTTTGTTACCCACACGAGCGAATTGAACTAGTTGAGATATATAAACACCATTAGATGATGACAAGGGCATACATTTACCACACGTGGCTCTGAAAGGTCATTCGTCAAATACGCCGTATCTAAACATTTGCTACCGATATCAGTGCTTACCATACGTATTTCTAGAAATCATCGGTCAAGTACGCCCTAGCTAAACATTGTATACCGATATCAATGCTTACCACACGTGTTTCTGTTTGATCATATGTCAAGTTCGTCCTTATTAAACATTTGATACCGATATCAGTGCTAACCATACCTGTTTCGTTAAGATCTTCCATCATTAAATTTGGTACCAGTAATAGTAATGCTTACCACACTTGTTTTGGGCAGATCTTTCATTATGTATGTCTTTACTTTTTAGCCAATTATATTACACATTTAAGTTACACACACAGTACAGCGACAAATGACGCTCAAATAAGTATCGGTATCCTATATAACACTACAAGATCAATACGTCTTAAACAAATCCATTTTTGATAACTATTTACACCACTGGGTCGATGCCATTGCTGGTGGACGTTTCGTCCCCGAGGGTATCACCAGCCCAGTAGTTAACACTTAGGTGAAAACATGAATATCAATATTGGGTCATTTTTACAAATTTCCCGTTAACAAAACTTTCAATTTTTCGAAAAACTAAGTATTTTCTTATCCCAGGAAAAGATTACCGTAGCCGTATTTGGCACAACATTTTGGAATTTTGGATCATCAATGCTCTTCAACTTTTAACTTGTTTGGCTTAATAAATATTTTTATATGAGCGTCACTGATGAGTCTTATGTAGACGCAACGCGCGTCTGGCGTACTAAATTATAATCCTGGTACCTTTGATAACTATTTACACCACTGGGTCGATGCCACTGCTGGTGGACGTTTGTCATACACTTATCCAGGAATTACCCTTAACCCGGAAATTTACCTTTATCCAATTACCCTTAACCAGGGAAAAAACATATTCTGTGATATTTTTTCAACAAAGCAACATTTGTTAAGTATTTCTTTTTAATTAGATTGACAGTTAATTAATAAGTATTTATTGGTATATAGTATTTCGATTATTATAAATAACGCACTAATATTTAAATAATTATTATTTGCAAAGGGAGAATACATTAAAAATTTAATTTCATGGAATGGGAGACAACTGGAACTTATTACTCTTAAACGGAAACGCGTTTACTCTTATCCATAAAATGTAATGTTTATTATTGACTTATTGTCAACAAAGGAGGGCATTTCCAATATTTAATCAACTAAAAATAAATAGATATAGAATGAAATTCAAAACAGTGTGGCTGTGGCTATTGATTGACACATTAAATTCATCCATTGACTGGGACAATTTAGGTGAACGTTTGTATGTAACGACCACTGCTCACTATGTACTTTTTACAGACACTTAAAATATTGGGTCACCAAAGGTTCTCAACACCTTAATAAAGTAATTCGAAAAATTAATCAGAAATAACACGATGTTTTGATTTATACCAATTATATAAATCAAAACATAAAGGTTATTCCTGATTAATTTTTCGAATTATTTTATAATTAAAGGCGTTAAGAAACCTTTGGTGACCCCACAGTTTAAATGTCTATCGTAGGTACGTCGTGAACAGTGGTCGTTACAGACAAACGTTCGCGTAAATTGTCCCAGTCAATGAATGAATTTAATGTCTCAATCAATGGCCACAGCCACACTGTTTTGAATTTCATTCTAAATGAACAGTCAAATCAAAAGTAATTTTATTTCCTAAATAGACTTGTAGCTTTCTTTTTTGTTGTTGTTGTTGTTGTTGTTGTTGTTGTTGTTGGGGGGGGGGGGGGGGGGGGGTGAATAGCCAATCTGCAAATACGACCACTTAATTTGAACTTTAGAAGATGGCTGTCTCAATTGGCAATTTCCACCTAATAATCAGATGGTTCTTTGAATGACTCCTTTCAAGATTGTCCCCCTGAAATGATGATTTTTGACTTGTTCGCGAAGTGTGCCTTTTACATAGAAAATTATGATTGGTTGGAACTATAAATAATAAACAATAAATTAAGGCTTATATAAATAAAACAAAATAAAATCTGTTAACACTCCTCACAAATTATTTTACGTATTCAACTCACAATTATATGGAAAATATACTATCTGTTGATCCTATAAGCTCCGTTTAAAAATACGTACGAAAAAGGAAACAATTTAATGCATATAGATAAGACTACCTTATTAATATTTCAAATTAGATTATGCTTTCAACTGAATTAGTCTGGCTTTAGTGTAAATTTTTTTATTTTGAATGTTAGTACTCTTAGCCCGTCAATATTTTTTATAAAAGAAAAGTACATGTATGATTAAGTAAAAGTTGACAGTTTCTTTGATGCTGTTGTTTTTCTCTCCTTTCTTTCTGAATGAATCAAATTCCCTGGTATACTTATGAAACTGCTAGCATCTTATAAATAAAGTAAATGCGCCTTGAACTGCACATTAACACTGCTAGTTGGTTTTTTTTCCATATCAGTCTGAAAAATCATATTTCGGTACTCTTATCCCGGAATATGTTATGAATGGAAAACTTGTGATGCAGCGACAAGCGTGCTGTAACTTCGATGCTTTCGGATGTCTTCACCTCTCTTCAAAATGACATACTTGTATGTATATATTCATATAGGTTGTACTTTAATAGATATTTACCTGAAAAATTTCGATTACAATTTCATTTAATATGTCGGTACCCTTATCCCGGAAATATGTAAAAAGATAAATAATGCATATGCTCCTTTTTTTAGTTTTTTGCTCTGTGTGCAAGGCCTCACTGTGACTTTGATGCAAACTAAAATCTTACTCCTTTGCATTTTTGTTTTGCTTTGCACATGCTGATTTCGTGTCTTTGAAAGATATCACATATCCTATACTTTCTATCAGGATAGTATCTCCGATGTCTAAGTTGTTTTCTAATAATCATATTCTTTTCAAGGTGCCCACATCATACATTTGTGAATATTTGTACGTTCTAAACGGGCATTCGAGCAAACATAATATATTATCATTTACCTCAAACTGTGTTTGCAATACACAATTAAACGAAATAGCAACTAAACAGTGCTATTCTTTTTTTAATTTTACCATTTTCCATATCAATCTCAAAAATTTAGTCTGTAATTTTATATCATATGTTGGTACTCTTATCTCCGAAACATGAACATGAAGGGAAAATATGAAATGCAGGGAAAAGTGGCTAGTAACAGCAATGCTAGTTCATTTTTTTTTATATAAATAAGGCCGTTAGTTTTCTCGTTTGAATTGTTTTACATTGTCTTATCGGGGCCTTTTATAGCTGACTATGCGGTATGGGCTTTGCTCATTATTGAAGGCCGTACGGTGACCTATAGTTGTTAATTTCTGTGTCATTTTGGTCTTTTGTGGACAGTTGTCTCATTGGCAATCATACCACATCTTCCTTTTTTATATTTAATGTTATTGTAACATGTTTCCGGGATAAGAGTACCGACATATAATTTAAAATTACGGGGTTAATTTCGCGGACAGTATAATTTCAATATAAAAATCATTTCACTTTCAAGTCATATACATAAAGCGACGATGTGTATACTTATGTCTAAATAAAAATCATACAATTCTATTTTTGTTTTTAAAGATTATATCTATATAGAAATGCATACATTTTAAATTATATGTCGATACCCTTATCCCGGAAATATGTTAAAAAGAGAAAATATGTATTAATATACTCCTAATTTTTTTTTTTTTTTTATTATTATGCCAGTCCAAATTCAAAACCATTCATTCCAGTCGACATACCATGCAAAACGTGCCTACTCTGTATTGTTGATAGTTTCTCTCCTGAATCTTTATAATAAATTGCAATTGGAATTCGGTGTGAGTCAATGCTCCGTGTTGAAGGCTGAACTTTTACCTATAATTATTCACTTTTAACACATTGTGACTTGGATGGCAATTTGTCTCATTCGCATTCGTGCCACATCTTCTTTTTTGTTTGTTATTTAAGCAAACAACAACCAATTGGTCATCAAATTTGAATTATAGTTACTTTTTTTGTTATCCCGTGTATTTTATACAAAAAAAAGTAAAAATATAAAAATACTGAACTCCGAGGAAAATGATCAAACCAAAAAATGACACCACTTGTTTCATTGAATAAATCTATTTCATAATCAAGGATTCAGTTAAAAAAGCATTATACAACATTTAGAAAACGAAAACCTCTTCAATTACATTTTTTCAATGATCAAACTGCATCCAAACCAAACAATGTCTGAAACAATATCTTTAATACTAGTATACCTTGTTTGATGTTATTGCTGTTGTACGAATTAAGATGAAACAATATGAATGTTTAGATAACATTGTAACAACCTATCATGACATGCTAAAATCTAATAACCTACAAAAATGTACATATATATTATTATATAATAAAGGCAAAATTTCTGTCCCTATCCAATATAGCTCAATTTTTTAGTGGCAGTCCAAATTTCCCTGTCAATCATCCCGGATGGGTTCTTTTACAAGATCTACCTATTGCATTTGTTATTAACGTGTTCTCGTCCTGAACACGCATGAAATATTTGCCACTGGACGTTATTTACTAAAGTACTGTGTTACGACGCTAGACAAAGAAATCTGACGAGGAAAGGTAACACCCTGCCATCGAAAGCCGTATTATTATAGAGCCTAGTTGGTCGAGTGGTCTAGCGCATCGGCCATAGTGCAAGGCGATTTAGTGCCACGATATTCCAGTAGCATGAGTTAGAATCGCGGGCAGGGAAAAAACAAAAGAGTGCTACCACAAATTTACAGATCTAACATTATTGGGCTGATATTATGACAAATTATTTATATAATACAGATAATGGCTTTCGTAAAGTTAATTGGCTCATGTTTAGATGTACAGGCATTAATATGTATATACTATACGAGCTTAGCCTGTCATAGATAATATACATTATACATATGATACGAATTTCTAATTCGAGAATCATATAAGATACGGTTAACAACAGAAGCCTGTTTAGGACCTCTATAGACTATAGTTTTGGTCCGATATCACGGATTTAATTTTTGTTTTTTTCACGGTTTGGGGTGAAGAATCTTAGAAATTACGGTAATCACAGAATTTTATAATTCTTAATTTTGTCAATGCATGCAGGTTTTTTTTTTATTATTAAATCCGTTGAATAGAATTATAAAAATCTGGGATAAAATTTACTCTATATATATTCTGCTAAGGGGCCTCGGTAAGTAAAAGTTACTCCCGACTTTGACTTGGATATCTCGTTCTGCTGTTAACTCTTCGGTTTGTCTGTTCCCGCCGAGCAGCCCCGTGGTTCTCACCAAATACTTCGGCTTCCTCCAACATAATAAACGATTCTGCCCGGTGTCCAACCACTCCCGGGTGTTGAAGTGGTGATTGTCCTTGATAAGGAGTGTACACGGATTCCACTTTACCCTCGTAGTTCTCGAGAGGTGATCCGAGGGATATACATACATACATTTGTACATGCATACATATTCATTACAAAAAACAGTAACAACTTATTCTACAGATTCGTTATCACGAATACATTAGTGTGTGTTGTTTTACCTCGTGTCAATGAATGGTTTGAGTCAAGCAACCAGACGCTTAAAGTTACAACACATTGAGTTAATGTATGTTGTCCCAGGTTAGAAAAAAGTGGAGCGCTCATTGTTCCTCGTTTTTCATGTTGGAGCCTTTTATAGCGAACCATACGGTATGAGTTTTTCTCATTGTTGAAGGTCGTAAGGTGGTCTATGTTTGCTTATATCCACTTCAATTGAACTCTGGTGGACAGTTGTCTCATTGGCAATCATACAATAACATCTACAACATCTCATTATCTTTATAATTATAATGTGTGATAAATAATTACAAATACTGATAACGATTTTAATCCGTAATCGTGATGGGCCGATCGTAATTTTCAAAGTCGTTATCTCGAATTATATTTTTGGGAGATCTTTTAAAGGCTTATATAGCAGAGGCGGATTTAGGGGGGGCAGGGGGCCCGGGCCCCCCTTTTTGGGAAAAAATTTGGTTGCTTATATAGGGAATCACTGAAGCATGACTGGAGCGGGCCCCCTCTTAGGTCAGTCAGTGGGCCCCCACTTATGAAAATTTCTGGATCCGCCACTGTATAGTTCATAAATTAAGTCGATCTTTTATCATTTATAGGACTGTTATGTACATACTACTTTTAAATAGTAGATAGACCAAAGTAAAATTGTACAAATGTATTGTTTTTTCTACGTACATTGGCATAATGTATTTAAGGGGAGGGTTGAGATCTCAAAAAACATGTTTAACACCACCGCATTTTTACGCCTGTCCAAAGTCAGGAGACTCCGGCTTTTGTTGGTTTTGTATGATTTTTGATTTTAGTTTCTTGTGTATAATTTGGAGTTCGGTATGACGTCCATTTTCACTGAATTAGTATACATATTTGTCTGGGGGCCAGCTGAAGAACTCCTCCGGGTGTGGGAGTTTCTCGCTGCAATGAAGACCCATTGGTTGCCTTTGTCTGCTTTATGGTCGGGTTGTTGTCTCCCTCGACACATTCCCCATTTCCATTCTCAATTTAATTTTGCATGCACATAGGCGCTGAAAAAAAAGATATATTATCAGTCACATTGATTTCCAATACGAAGTACAATAGGGGATAAAAAGTAACTTCAGAGAAAACAAAAGACTAGATTTTCGTTCGAAGTGTGCCGAAAATTTAACAATTTGATATTTAAATATACAAACCATTCAAATGCGAACTTTTGTTAAAGTTTGATTTCAGAAGGAGCAGTAATAAAACGATTGTATGTCAGGAATTGAAACATTAATTTAATATCTTTTTTTAAAAGTAGACAACTTTGGGATATATTATGATTTTTCTATAGCATTTACATAGTAATTTAAAAACTAAGTTTATGAATTAAAATTTCAAACTACTATAGAAAATTAAGTATTACAAAGTAACCTTGCAGAAGATTTTGCTAAACATTAACAGGAATGCATATTTAACACTGCGATGTCAATATAATATTTAAGATTATATAAGTACACAGAATTTAAACTTGACACCTGTTAGATTTTTTTTTGGGAACGCATAGTGTACTTAGTTTTAATCGTAACTATGATAACCTATTGAAGAAAGTTAAAATGTTTGAAACACGATGCTAGATTACAAGGTCGTTAATGGCTCTCCATTCACTTTATTTATTTGAAGGCTAATTAGTAATGACTGGTTGTTGACAGATTTATTAATTTTGTAATGGTAGGTTCAGTTGCCTATACTGCTTATTTCGATACATTAAAACAAACAAAAGGGGTTTACAGCGATGGTACCTTTATAGCTTATCTTTAAATTGTTTTGTAAACACTGTATACTATTAAATTATTTGATTTTTATTCTAGGAAAATACGAAAGTCCATATATAGCAAAATACACATTTAAATGAGAAAACACGTTTTTAAGTTAAAAAAATCCGTCGTTTTTGTAAACTTAAATTGTAGAGTTATTGAGAAAGGAAAAAATAATTAATATACTAGTATGAGCTTACCATGAGTTCATTTAAATACGAGCACGCCCAAACCAATCGATCTGCTATTTTTCTTTCCTGTATTATATGTATACACGGTGTATCCTCGATTTCGGCATATTACTTGCACTATGATGATTAATAGATCTGAATTGTGTGTGCAAGGTTATTATCAATTAAAAAATATCCCTAATAATTAATACATGCCTTTTCTTTTTCATCTCTGTGAGAGTTGACATTTTTCATCAGAAGAAATAATAAAAAGTTAAACTGCATCAATATTGTTGAAAACTTCATCTTGATATTACGGATTTCGGAAATAGCGCGAACTAGAGCTGGTTCCTATTTCAAGTTTTCTAAGGGGGTAACAGATACACGGGAGACATTATTTTAGATCTCAGCAGCTATGATTCCTATTTCGGCATTATTTAAATGAATTTGTAACAATATCAATAGTAAATGCATAAAAAATACAATTCATCAATATAACTTACGATCTCAAATAAAAGAACCGCTTGTTAATACTTTAAGTATATTTATTTGAAAAAAATGAAATTTCCAGGATAAGAGTATTTCGTAAGAGTATATTATCGGGCTAAAAGTAATTCCTGGATAAGTGTATAACAGACGTTTCGTCCCTGAGGGTATCACAAGCCGAGTAGCCAACACTTCGGTGTTGACATGAATATCAATATTGTGGTCATATTTTCAAATTTCCTGTTTACAAAACTTTCAATTTTTCGAAAAACTAAGGATTTTCATATCCCAGGCATAGATTACCTAAGCCGCATTTGGCATAACATTTTGAAATTTTGGATCCTCAATGCTCTTCAACTTTTTACTTGTTTGGCTTAATAAATATTTTAATATGAGCGTCACTGATGAGTCTTATGTAGACGAAACGCGCGTCTGGCGTACTAAATTATAATCCAGGTACCTTTGATAACTATTTACACAACTGGGTCGTTGCCACTGCTGGTGGACGTTTAGTCCCCGAGGGTATCACCAGCCCAGTAGCCAACACTTCGGTGTTGACATGAATATCAATATTGTGGTCATTTTTACAAATTTCCTGTTTACAAAACTTTCAATTTTTCGAAAAACTATGGATTTTTTTTTATCCCAGGCATAGATTACCTTAGCCGTATTTGGCACAACATTGTGGAATTTTGGATCGTCAATGCTCTTCAACTTTTAACTTGTTTGGCTTAATAAATATTTTGATATAAGCGTCACTGATGAGTCTTATGTAGACGAAACGCGCGTCTGGTGTACTAAATTATAATCCTGGTACCTTTGATAACTACTTAAACAATTTATTTTTGTGATTGGGAATCATCCCAAAACTAATTATTTTATTTACTATGAAAAAAAGTCAATGAACCATGAATGAGAGTGGGGTGCAAAATAATGTCCATGACAATGAGATGCGCCAATATCCATTGAACGGCATATCAATTAACGTTGACTTGCCATTAGTTGTTCTTCTAAAACCGACATAATAGCAGACTGTAGTTGTTGACGGAGGTGCCGAAACAGAATGCCTTAGATGCCACTGCTGTTGGAGATTTATTTCCCCGAGGGTATCACAAGCCCGGTAGTCAGCACTTCTGTGCATGTGTTGACTAGACTTATTATTGATATGTTTATAAATATAAATTAACTGTTAACAAAACTTTGAATTTTTGAAATACTAAAGCTTTTCTACCTCAGGAATAGATAACATTAGCTGTATTTGGCAAAAATTTTAGGAATTTGTGGTCCCAATGCTCTTCAACTTCGTACTTTATTTTGGCCTTTTTAACATTTTTTGATTCGAGCGTCACCGATGAGTCTTTGTAGACGAAACGCGCGTCTGGCGTATATACGAAATTTCAATCCTTGTATCTATAATGAGTGTATTTACCGACCGAAATCGATAGACTTTTTTAAAGGGTGAAATCAATGTGTATCCTTTATTGATATGTTTTCAATTAAACAGCAAGACGATCGATATAAAAATGGGTCAACATGATCGAAATCATCATTCGAATAAGAATCATTCGAGTACATTTTTTACAATTTTTCCTCATTTGCACTTGGTAGAAACAATAGAGGAGATAAATACTAAAGGTCAGTTAACCATGACTAAAGAGGCCAGACAAATTATCTCCATGAAAATGAAATGAACATTATATTATTCAACTGCATACCAGGTATCATTAACCGGCCTCAAGTGATTTTCCATTTCAAACAGATAGGGTAGAAGATCTTGTCACAGTAGCTGAAAATTATACTCCCAAAAGGCTGAGTCGGGGTATGTAGCAAACCTCATGATCAAGCTTCCGTCACACTTGGTTTCCCAATGATAGAAATTAGTTGAAATTATCATGGAATATTTTGAAGCAATTTATTCCATCTGCATCTTTAACCTAAACAGAATCATAACTATATTCCATCTTCACAAGTATGTTTAAAGGTTTGGTTAGCTTTTGCGGTGAATGTCGTGTGTGTGCTTTGTATAGAATATTACCATAAACAATTTGATGTGAATAATCGGAACGTTTAAGATGTCTGCTTATTGATTTATATTTACTATTGATGTCCATGTACGGATGATAACATCAAGTAAATGTTTTGACTAGTTTGTGATATCGAAAACCCTGGTGTAATAATTTTTCAGTAATAAAGATATCTATCTTCTTTCGTCAAAATCAAACACTTTGTTACCCACACGAGCGAATTGAACTAGTTGAGATATATAAACACCATTATAGATGATGACAAGGGCATACATTTACCACACGTGGCTCTGAAAGGTCATTCGTCAAATACGCCGTATCTAAACATTTGCTACCGATATCAGTGCTTACCATACGCATTTCTAGAAATCATCGGTCAAGTACGCCTTAGCTAAACATTGTATACCGATATCAATACTTACCACACGTGTTTCTGTTTGATCATATGTCAAGTTCGTCCTTATTAAACATTTGATACCGATGTCAGTGCTAACCATACCTGTTTCGTTAAGATCTTCCATCATTAAATTTGGTACCAGTAATAGTAATGCTTACCACACTTGCTTCGGGCAGATCTTTCATTATGTATGTCTTTACTTTTTAGCCAATTATATTACACATTTAAGTTACATACACAGTACAGCGACCAATGACGCTCAAATAAGTATCGGTATTCTATATAACACTACAAGACCAATACGACTTAAACAAATACACTTTTGATAACTATTTACACCACTGGGTCGATGCCATTGCTGGTGGACGTTTCGTCCCCGAGGGTATCACCAGCCCAGTAGTCAACACTTCGGTGAAAACATGAATATCAATATTGGGTCATTTTTACAAATTTCCTGTTTACAAAACTTTCAATTTTTCGAAAAACTAAGGATTTTCTTATCCCAGGCAAAGATTACCGTAGCCGTATTTGGCACAACATTTTGGAATTTTAGATCCTCAATGCTCTTCAACTTTTAACTTGTTTGGCTTAATAAATATTTTTATATGAGCGTCACTGATGAGTCTTATGTAGACGCAACGCGCGTCTGGCGTACTAAATTATAATCCTGGTACCTTTGATAACTATTTACACCACTGGGTCGATGCCACTGCTGGTGGACATTTCGTCCCTGAGGGTATCACAAGCCCAGTAGCCAACACTTTGGTGTTGACATGAATATCAATATTGTGGTCATTTTTACAAATTTCCTGTTTACAAAACTTTCAATTTTTCGAAAAACTAAGGATTTTCTTATCCCAGCCATAGACTATCGTAGCCGTATTTGGCATAACATTTTGGAATTTTGGATCCTCAATGCTTTTCAACTTTTTACTTGTTTGGCTTAATAAATATTTTAATATGAGCGTCACTGATGAGTCTTATGTAGATGAAACGCGCGTCTGGCGTACTAAATTATAATCCAGGTACCTTTGATAACTATTTACACAACTGGGTCGTTGGCACTGCTGGTGGACGTTTAGTCCCCAAGGGTATCACCAGCCCAGTAATCAACACTTCGGTGTTGACATGAATATCAATATTGTGGTCATTTTTACAAATTTCCTGTTTACAAAACTTTCAATTTTTCGAAAAAATAAGGATTTTCTTATCTCAGGCATAGATTACCTTAGCCGTATTTGGCATAACATTTTGGAATTTTGGATCGTCTATGCTCTTCAACTTTTTACTTGTTTGGCTTAATAAATTATTTAATATGAGCGTCACTGATGAGTCGTATGTAGACGAAACGCGCGTTTGGCGTACTAAATTATAATCCTAGTACCTTTGATAACTATTTACACCACTGGGTCGTTGCCACTGCTGGTGGACGTTTAGTCCCCGAGGGTATCACGAGCCCAGTAATCAACTCTTCGGTGTTGACATGAATATCAATATTGTGGTCATTTTTACAAATTTCCTGTTTACAAAACTTTCAATTTTTCGAAAAACTAAGGATTTTCTTATCCCAGGCATAGATTACCTTAGCCGTATAGCCACAACATTGTGGAATTTTGGATCGTCAATGCTCTTCAACTTTTAACCTGTTTGGCTTAATAAATATTTTGATATGAGCGTCACTGATGAGTCTTATGTAGACGAAACGCGCGTCTTGTGTACTAAATTATAATCCTGGTACCTTTGATAACTACTTAAACAATTTATTTTTGTGATTGGGAATCATCCCAAAACTACTTATTTTATTTACTATGAAAAAAAGTCAATGAACCATGAATGAGAGTGGAGTGCAAAAAAAATGTCCATGACAATGAGATGCGCCAATATCCATTGAACGGCATACCAATTAACATTGACTTGCCATTAGTTGTTCTTCTAAAACCGACATAATAGCAGACTGTAATTGTTGACGGAGGTGCCGAAATAGAATGCCTTAGATGCCACTGCAGTTGGAGATTTATTTCCCCGAGGGTATCACAAGCCCGGTAGTCAGCACTTCTGTGCATGTGTTGACTAGACTTATTATTGATATGTTTATAAATATAAATTAACTGTTAACAAAACGTTGAATTTTTGAAATACTCAAGCTTTTCTACCTAAGGAATAGATTAGATTAGCTGTGTTTGGCCAAACCTTTATGAATTTTTGTTTGGTCCTCAATGCTCCTCAACTTCATACTTTACTTGGCCGTTTAGACATTTTTTCATTAGAGCGTCACTGATGAGTCTTTAGTAGACGAAACGTGCGTCTGGCGTAAATATCAAATTTTAATCCTGGTATCTATCATGAGTTTAGTCCCGCCCTTCCACGAATTCGTTGAGTCGAAACTAAACCTTTGAATACACCCCATAAATAAATTGCTCCAATCCTTAATAAAGGCGCATTTCAAGGATTGTTATAAATTACATTAGTACCGAAGTACTGTCTACTGAGCACTCGGGAACTGATAGTCTACCAGCAGAGTTATCGATCCCCGAAGCGCTTTTCCGTATCTATTCCATTAGTAACTCCCAATACCGAATATTTGAAAGCCAAGGACGTATAAGAATTGAAACAGTTGAAGATCTATATGATCAAAAGGGATCTAACAAATAGCCAAATTCATCTTGAGTCAATCTTGCCTTAGTGAGATAAATTCTTTGTTCTGTATACTTTCAAAATTTATAAGCGGACAATTTAGAAAGGTTTTTCAAAAGTGTAGATACAAATTACAGACAGAAACAAACAAACGAACGTCATAACGATATAAAATATCATTGCTTTTGTTTGTAAGCCTGGTTGCCGTTTGCCGTTTTTTCTTATCTTTTATTGTTATCAACTAAAATAAGGTAGTTCGTATTCTCTTTTGAACTTTGTTACAGTAATCAATCAGAGCTCTCACTACTTGTAATGGGGTTTGCTCATTCTTGAAGCCCGTATGATGACATGTAGCACCTTTAGCCAGTACTTCGGTACTGGCATGAAAAAACGGATTTTTTGTGTAAAATTTGCTGTTACAAAATGATAAAAATTATTATAAATTAAGGAATGTATCTCCCTCATGCAAAGCTCTGATTCCTTCCACGGATTTGGTTATACTTTTTGGACCTTTTGGATTATAGCTCTTCATCTTTTATATAAGCTTTGGATTTCAAATATTTTGGCCACGAGCATCACTGAAGAGACATGGATTGTCGAAATGCGCATCTGGTGCCAAAAAATTGGTACCGTTAATTTTATTGAAACATTTGGCGTTGATCTTTTGGTGGATAGTTGTTTCATTGGCAATCCAACCTCATCTTCTGATTTTCATATTCAGTAATTCAAAGAACGATGTGTGTTAGCAAACAAGCGATAATCAAAAACGAAAACGTTAAAATTGCATGTGTTTGTGCTATATTTCTATCACGTTTTGTTGTCATCCTTTGTTTTTCTCTTATAGTTGATGAGTTTCTTTTGGTTTTATTTTGTAGTCCGGAATTATTTTTTCTCAATCAACTTATGACTTTTGAACGCAGGTATACTACTGTTGCCTTTTTTCATACAGCACATTCTATAATTAAAATCTGAGGAGATACTTGAAGTCGAAAATGCTTTTTACCGTCAGTTCTATTTTTATTGATGTATATATCTCTCTCTCTCTTTCATCTTTCTCTATATATTGTTAATTTATGCAATTCAAGTATTTTAGTATATAAAGTATGTTTATTAATTTAACATCTTCAACAAGCTTTATTTGCAGATAAGTAATTGTCATAATGTTTATGATGCAATGTTGAATCGACAAAATGTTAATGACATGATAATCTAGTATACTATATTTTGTGACTTTAATTTACACTCTAAATAAAATAAAAACATTCCTATCTTTATATTGTGAAACTCTATGAGCATTCTGAATTACCAAGTGTAAGATAAAAAGATGTTACAATTGTAGATAATACTTAAATGAGATGATCAATATCCAAACATTCATCATCAGTTTGCCATTTTACACACTCAATCTGAAGCAGGTGTTTTCTCATAATTGCTTGCATAGGCTGCTCACACAATGTTTGGATTGCCACGCATTTACACAAAGAAGAGAGAGAAGCACCTAGCATCTTTGTTGGCGATTGAAGCATACAAAGTGAATATCCACCAGTAGTTTCGCATCTTAAGATCTTATATTTGCCATAAAAATCGCAAAGTTGGCGATGAAATTTCTTGTAATCTTCACCGAATATTATTATAAGGTTTCGATATTCTTCAAGTCTATTTTTATCAGATTTTACGTCTTCCATTTGGGTCTTGATTTGTTGTTTCTTTTTGCTTGCACTTTCCAACTTGTTTTCTACTTCAGTTTTAGCATTGTTTGCCCTTTCCAGTGCTGATTCACTCGATTGCACCTCACTACGAGCAGAACTACAATTATTTGAACACAACGAGACTGCTTCTTCGAGGGCTGTGATGCCTACTATTCCTGTTCCAACACCAGCTGCCATTCCAACTATACCCACGGGTGGAACGAATATTGTAAGGAAAGCTGAGACTATTGTTGTTGATACGCCAGCTGCAATGGTTGCTTCTTGGGTTGTTTTTGCGTCATCGAGCTTACGCCTTGCAACAGAGAGTGCGTTTTCGGCAGCGGTAAGATCTTCTCCTTTTCTTCTACATTGATCATTGGCATTGTCTATAGCTTTCTGTGTACCCTGTAACTCTTTCTCCAACTTATTAAGATCCGAATCTATTTCCTTTAACTTGTCATTATTTACCTTCAAATCAGCCACGCATCGCTCGAAATCGGAATTTATCTGTTGTAATAAACTTTCAGCGTATGTAGACATTTCATCAAATTCCGTTTTTGCCTTTTCAATCAAAGGAAACAGGACTTTAGCTATGTATTTGTCATCATCTTGACATTTACCCCCAGTTATTTCATTCAAGTGCTGAATAAACACGGACAAATGTTCCAGACCTTTCAACAGGTATTCTAGAACTTTTTCAAAATTGAATTTATATTTTTCATGAATTCTGGTCTGCACTACTGACATGTTTCCTGTAATTGTAAAGGAACATATTATTACCTAAATATGGGTTAAATTTATGATGTCATGAAGTTCGTTTTATCAAAGACTGAGTCGATTTTATCGTTTTACCGACTTTAATTTTAAACAAAATAGTATTTTATCTCGTCTTTTTCTCAATTCTTTTTGGTCGACATACTTACCATGATGAACATGACTGGTGCAGCTACCGGAGTAAAGCTTGCTTATCCTTCCAGTGCGCTTGAGATTAATCTATATTTTGGTGGGTTTCGTGTCGTGCAGGGTTTTTTTCTTTCTGTGTACATGTTGTAGTGCTTCGGATACTGTTTTCTTTTCATCGATTTTTGTTCGGCTAAGGTGTGTTCTATTTTTCTTTGACAGGCCTTATTGAATTTATAAATAATTGTCGTTTTTTTTTGTTTGTTTAAGAATTGTATTTTCTCGAGCGTCACTGGAGAAAAATAAATGTCGAAATACGCATCTGGTCTGAAATTTGTACTGTTAATGATTTAACTTGTTCAAAGACAGACATGAAATAATCAATGATGAATCCAGGATGTTAAAAAAGTGGTAATGGTAGAACGGGCGCCTCGAAAACGTTTTTGGAATTAGTTATTAAAGGTACCTGGCTTATAATTAAATACGCCGGACTCGCGTTTCGTCTACATGAGACGCATTAGTAACGCTCAGATCAGAAGTGTTATAAAGCCAAACAAGTACAAAGTTGAAGAGCATTGAGGACCCAAAGTTCCAAAATGTTGTGCCAAATACGACTAAAGTCTATGCCTGGGATAAGAAAATCCTTAGTTATTAATAAATATGAAAATGTCTTTAATTAATAATCAAGATTTCCCTTATATTAAATTCATTATTTTTTTCATATAAAAAAAAGCTTGCACCCCTTCAATTGATATTGATTGTCTCGTGTAGTCTCCTTTTGGATTTTTTTTTAACATTTCTTCGTAAATATATATTTCTTAACTTTTCGAGAAATCTACAATGAAAACTTCATGAAAATAAGAATTTCCGGACTAAAGGTAGAGAAAATGATTTACCTTTGTTTCACTTTCTTTTTTTTCCCTTTGAACAACTTAACAAGGACATTCCATGCGTTTGCAATCTTTAGCTTAGGGGTTAAATTGAAGTTCACAAGAAAACGGATCCAATGATGTCTCATTATTCACTTGCAAGTGAATAATTCATCATCTACTATACTTATTTTTACAAAATTGAACCATACTGGAGACTAAAAGCGAAATATCATTTGACTATTTCCATTACATTGATGATTAAACAAAACAAATCATATATATTTTTTATATATACATATCTCGAAGCTAGTGGCCCTTTTATGGAACATTTGGTTGAGTGCAAACAATCCAGAAGAAACTTATAAAAATATAAACAAGTGTTAAACGTCATGTGGTAATTATTACATTTATATCACGACGTATATATATTAATGCCATACATGATTTGATATATTAGAATTTTGTATTTATCATGAAATATTACCAAACTTTGTTGAAAGAGCTGAAAATATGAAAAATGTCTCACTGATGTAAAAGAGGGACGACAGACACCTGAGGGACAGTCAAACTCATCAATTGAAAATAAACTGACAACGCCATGTCTAAAAATTAAAAAAAAAGTAATACTACTAGGAAATGCGTTAAATTGTGAAGCATCATTACATAAAGTATATTCGATAACATTTTCTGTCCAAAACGTTTTGCCCTTTCCAGTGCTGATTCACTCGATTGCAGTTCACTACGAGCAGTCAGACTCTCATGGATTTGAAGTTATTTGATCAGATCATATCATCAATATCATCATCGGTAAATGTTGCCATACCAGATGTCACATTCGTTTTTATTTCTTGGATTCTCTCAGGTTGAATTGGTGGCATTGTTTTTTCGATTTCATGAAGTTTTGCGATTCTTTCCTCCACTTTTGCGTTGAATTCCGCTTTCTGTTTCATTACAATAGAGAGTATAGCTTTTTGTGCTTCTTGACAACCATTATGTAGTTCCTCGCGTTTCCTCCTTATTTCATGTTCATCTTTCTTGGGATCCAGCGCTACTAAACGTCCTAAGCAGGTGATTCGGTCCATCAAATGTTCATTAGATATTTGAACATATGTTCCAGCAATTGTACGCACTACGTAAGCAACTTGGCTGGCTTTTGATGCTTGTTCAAAAATGACATCCCTAAATATATCAGATAATGGTGCAGCATTACTCGTCATTTGTATTTCACGGCCAACTGTTGCCTGGTCTACAAAATCCGTCAAAGAAGAGTGCAGACAACATTTGATTAGATTGGACAGCATCTGAAAGAAACGAACAAGTTTTCCCCATTGCTCTCTTACTTCAGCTAATGCCTTAATACCTTTAACTAAAGTTTCACGAATAGTGTCAAAGTCAATCTTCTTTAAGTCAAGTTTTGCCATGTCCATTAAAACTTTTGTCAGTTTTTCATTGGACTCTCGTAATTCATCAGCTGATTTTTCCTGACGTCGTTTTGCATCTCGCAGGGTTTCTTTCGCTAGCTCCGTTTTATAGCGAGCATTCTCAGTCGCTGCTGTAACTGCAGAAGAACTTCCACTCTGTGTAGGCATTTTGGACAAATGAGGTGATTTGTTATCAAGTGGATTCCTTCCAAGTGCTTTGTGTGCCTCTACCTCGAGTTTTTGAGATTCATTCTGAATGCATTTACTTTTGTTAACAGCTTCCAAAACAACAGCATTTCTATTTTCTAAATCTGCCATACTTTTGGCTAGACGTTGGAGCGTATTGCAAATGTCAACAGCATTATCACATAATTTCAATACCCTTTCACGAAGTTCTCCACTATTCACCTCCTTATTGACATGATTTCTAGCTGTTTCAATGAACTGCTGGATGCGACCTAAATCACCATGATTTATCCTTCCCATATCAGGAAATTGCTGACCGTTGTCATCAATTTTACCTGTTGTAATCTCCACAAGCTGGTAGATATACCGGGTGATTGTTGATACTTGAGAGTAGACCCGCTGTCTTGATAGTTCGTTATCAAAGTACGCATCATCTCTCTCACCAACTTCATCATTGCCAGCAGATGTTCCTAGTTTCTTCTTTATCCCCTCTGAAATTTTGCTTGGAAAACTAGTAATATTACGTACTCCTTCTATCACTGCTTCACAAACGGCTATTCCAATTAAATCACCTCCTGATGGAATTTTATCAATCGCCTCCTTAAAGTCTGATTGTGCTTCTTTTACCTCCTTGTCCATGTTACTAAGTCTTTTCTCTGTGTTTTTTATTTCTTTCATTCTTGACTCTCTTTCTGTTCTTGCGACTTCAATTGCTATTTCAGTTTCTTTTGTTTTTTCATCATAAACCCCTTTCGTATTAGTAGATGCTTCGAGAAGTTCTCCTGTCAATTCCATAACTCCAATAAATCGGTCTTCAATGGCTTTAGCAAGCAGCAAGCTTTCGTCAGCGATGTTTTTTATTTTAGACAGTGACATAGGTAACATTCTCTTTACTTCATCCGGTGTACCTTGCATAAGAAATTTAACGGCATTTTTTACATGACCATCAACGTTACCACTATGAAGACGAATTTGATCCATACTGGTATGTGCCTCATTAAATGCACCCCATCCAGCATTGCTGACTTGGACTAATGATGCTCTGAATGAATTTGGATACCGGAGAAGCTTGAAGCCATCCCTGGGTGGTTTTTCGTCAAGACTAAAGTCTGTGTCTGCTGAAATCAATATCAAATCTCCCAACAAAGCAATAGCACACGGAGCTGGTGTTAAGAACTGATCCCAATTGCTGTCTGGTGCCATCATCATCATAGCATCACTTTTTTTGTCATCTCCTTTGCACAAGCTTGCTACAGCTTTGTCTATTTTTGCAATTTCATCCATTACTTTTCGTCAAGTTTCCTATAAAATAAATACATTCAGCTGTATGTTTACGGCATATCAGCACTGCCTTTTTTTTTAACAGTTTGAAGATATACAAAATACGATATAGATCGTTTATACTGCAATGATACTTTTTGCTCGGTAAAATTGCATTGAACACATATTTATTTGTAATTTATAGTTACTGACCGTCAATAAACTTAAACAATAGTTATCAAAGGTACCAAGCTATAATTTAATACACCAGACGCGCGTTTCGTCTACATTTCGGCAAACAACTACAAAGTTGAAGAGCAATAGAATCGGGTGTTGTTTCCGTTCAATGGTCGAGTTTGCGTTTTTTTTAAAAATAGCGATGACGTACTCGAAACTTCAATATCCATCTTAATGGAAATACCAATGCAGAACTAGGTGGCTTATATCGAAGCTTACGTCGTAACTGGTTTTATAAAATAGTACGAATTCGTTTTAAAAAAAAAACATAAAATTAAGACTATTTATAAAGTATCTTTTACAAGGTACTGCTTCATCTGTCTATTAAGCCTACATATGTACTAAAACACGCCAGCCCATTGTAGAACTACGTAATATTGAATGTTACTGGTTCTCAACCATAACCTTCACGTATATACACAACACCATAATTCCACAATATTCAAAACAAAATGTCCAGTACATTTCTTAAATCAATGTGTTAAATTACATTAAATGAACACCTTACTTAATCATTATTAATCCGATCACCGAAACAACAATACCAATATTCCAATATGTTTTGAAAGGGGTAAATTTATTTAGTTAAAAGCCACAACACCTATTCTTGACTGAAAAATTGCTTTTCAATTTTTCATTTTTTTTATTTTGCAATCTGCATTTAAATACGTTTGAAAGCCGACACATATGTAATATACTATGCTATTTTTGATTTTCAGAAAGTCACTATTACCTGTACTTGTTACATCACTATATCATGTATATTTGTAAATATAGATTGAACTATAAATAGATTAAAGTTTCAGTGATATTGCTAGTTTATTATTGTATTTCAATAAATGAATTGATCTGTCATGATCATCTGCCTTGACATTCTGTTTATTTATTTTGAAATTAAATTAGTAGTAAACTTTTTCATACAAAAAGAAAGTTGACAGAATATTAAAAAATATAACAGACCACACCAACAATCAAATCATCACGTTCTTGCAAAAATTGACGTGCAAACTTTAAATGTTTAGACACATGTTTGAATGTAATTCGTATTCAAGCTTCTGTAATTATAAAATTAAAAATATTACCTTAAGTTGTTGTTATGTACTGAATCCAGCGGCAAGTTACAAAATCAAACATTTGGCAAAAGATACAAGTGTTTATATAGGATATAAGTTGCTATATCAATTTTCGGAAAATATAAAGTTTCTTGGTAAAACATGAATAATGTAAAACATCTTTGTGCAAACTCTCAGTGCAAACTGCAACTTATTGGTAATGTAAGATTTCTAAATATCCTGTGTAAAAATAGTAGCGGAATTTAGTACATTTACCGTAATACTTGTATAAATGTTATATAATGAATGGCATTTTTATGATTTTTCAATAAATACAGAGTTTCTTGGTAAAACATGCATAATGTTAAACATCATTGTGCATGATGTGCAAAATAAAATTTACTGGTAATGTAAGATTTTCAAATGTCTTCTGTGCTGACATGAATTATCATTGATATGGTCATATTTATAAATTAACTGTTAACAAAACTTTTGAATTTTTGAAATACTAAGGCTTTTCTACCTCAAGATTAGATTATCTTAGCTGTATTTGGCAAAACTGTTAGGAGTTTTGGTCCTAAACACTTTTCAATTTCGTACTTTATTTGGCCGTTTTAACTTTTTTGAATTCGAGCGTCACTGATGAGTCTTTTGTAGACGAAACGCGCGTCAGGCGTAAATACAAAAATTGATCCTGGTATCTATTATGAGTTTATTTACAACCACTGGGTCGATGCCAATGCTGTTTTTTAATTCCACGAGGGTATCACCAGCCCAGTAGTCAGCACTTCTGTTCTGACATAAATTATCATTGATATGGTCATATTTATAAGTTAACTGTTTACAAAACTTTTAAATTTTTCAAATACTAAGGCCTTTCTACCTCAGGAATAGATTACCTTAGCTGTATTTGGCAAAACTTTTAGGAATTTGGGTCCTCAATGCTTTTCAATTTCGTAATTTATTTGTCCATTTTAACTTTTTTGAATTCGAGCGTCACTGATGAGTCTTTTGTAGACGAAACGCGCGTCAGGCGTAAATACAAAATTTAATCCTGGTATCTATGACGAGTTTATTTACAACCACTGGATCGATGGCACTGCTGGTGGTGTTTTAATTCCACGAGGGTATCACCAGCCCAGTAGTCAGCACTCCTGTGCTGACATGAACTATCATTGATATGGTCATATTAATAAATTAACTGTATTTTTGTTTTAAATTATAAGGCTTTTCTACCTCTGGAATAGATTACCTTAGTTGTATTTGGCAAAACTTTTAGAAATTTTGGTCCTCAATGCTTTTCCATTTCGTACTTTATTTGGCCTGTTTAACTTTTTTGAATTCGAGCGTCACTGCTGAGTCTTTTGTAGACGAAACGCGCGTCCGGCGTAAATACAAAATTACAACCTGGTATCTATGACGAATTTACTTTCACCTATTGTAGCATAATTTGAATTTGTTCACTTCAATTTGCTTAGATTGATTTACTTACAACTTTACATAATTGTTCGAATTCATAAACCGTTCACCACCGTTAACTAAAAGCAAAATATATGGTTGACATTCCTAAGTTATAGGACTTTAGGCCGTCAGATAGATAAAAGGCTTTTTTTCAAATGTCATGCAATAGCTGTATAGTATGCTTGAATCAAATTCTACAAACTAAACACTGCTGTAGGGATTGGGCAGGGTCGATGAATGTACTCTTTAGATATTGAATTCGTTTTAGTTCATTCAGAGTTATGCGACTTTTAACTGTCATAATAGAAACAATACTTATTTGACTAAGGATTACTGCATGCATGTTTTTCTGCAGACCCATCTTATGATTAAATGCCTTCTATATCCCATTTTATTTTAATTTTTACACAGATACATAATGAAGGCATACCATGCAGTTTTCGCGCAGCTGTTTATTCCTTACTGCAGATTTAATATCATTCGTTAATTTCCAGTTTTATTTAATACCTTTTTTAAAAGTACTTTTTTCGTTTGATCGAGGGTTAATATAAATTATAAATATATATAGGCTAGTACGCAAAAAGCATACATTTTAGTAAAAGTACTTTTTTTTCTCTTGAACTAATAGGAGAAATAGTGGTAATATCGAAATGAAAAAAGGCCTAAATTACAAAAATCGCTTAAATTTTACAAAAGTTTAGTGAATGACATTTTTAGCACCAAAGGGAGATAATTTGGAGCCTTTTCAATGATATATACATTTTAAAAGGCATCTTGGTCCGAAACGAATTGATTTTTGGTTGATTTTTGTACCATATGATAAAGTAACAATTAATAATGTTAGAAATAAAAAATGAACATGATGAAAAAAAGCCTCCTTAATAATCACAGTCAATTTTTTGCAGAAAACGACATTGCCAATCCCCTTAATAGATTCAGCAATTTTGATATGAACAAAAGGCAATTATTTCTATTATATATGTGTGTATTATTCTTATAAGACGCATATTGATATTATAATGCACCTTTTCGTAATCTCATTTTTCCTAGAAAAAATCTGTAAATTTAGAGAGAATGAATTTAAAAAATAAATTACTTTCTTAAAAGGTGTCTTGAAGTGTGCATTAGTTCACAGTAAAACATATTTTCTCGAAATTACTTTTTATTTTGTCTTTATATCTGCCACATTTATAATTTTCTATAAATAGATAGATGCATTGATCGGCTAAATGATTTATCTATAAAAGACACACCATGAAATATCAATTGAAATGGCTTAAAAGAGGGAAAAAAGATACCAGAGGGACATTCAAACTCATAGATCGACAAAAATAAAAATTTTGTGTTTTGGTAACCTTGTTGTTAGTACAAACTATATTATTGATATTACCCTTTTCCGAGGGGAAATTGATAACGACAAGTTGGTATAATAATTTTCCCGCCTTTTTTATTGTGAAATTATCTATAAAACAATCAAGTTTAATAAAGATTGACCAATGTTTTCTCGATGAAAATTCGATAGAATATGCGTTTTTTATATTCTAACAAAATAAGGAAATAAAAAAGTAGGGTCACCGTAATGGAAAAAGAGATATTTCTAAAAAAAAATGGTTAACAATTTGAATTGGCGGGAATACATTGCGTCAATTCTGAAACAACATCGAAAGACGTTAGGCGGGTTTAAACGATATTCTTGCAAGTAATAGACAAATCTGATCCCGTTATTTGCTGTTTTGTTATTTGTTTGTTTTTAACCACACTAATTGCACATAAATATATACATGTTGGTACTTAGGTTTCAGTTAGAACAGACACATAATTTTTATCGAGCCTGGAACTTTTGTTGTAAAAGCGAGACATAGCCATTCTACATTCCGTCGTCGTCCACCAATATTCACTCTGTGGTTAAAGTTTTTGAAATTCAAATAACTTTCTTTAACTATCCTGGATTTCTACCAATCTTGCACAGAAGCTTGTTTGGGATCATAAGATAGTATCTAGAAGTATCTTTATAAAAAAAATCTTGTTTATCCGTATTTTACTTTTCTGCAAGTTAACAATATTCACTCTGTGATTAAAGTATTTAAAAAATTTATTAGATCCTTAAACCATCCTGGATTTTAACCAAATTTGGACAGATGCTTCTGACAACAAAATATTAGTATCTAGTAATTTAGATGATTTTCCCCCATAGTTGTGAGCCTGCGACTAACAGAAAAAGTAGGCGAGACACCGGGTTTGCGGAACCCTTAGCTTGCGAATTTTTTTTTTAATTGATCTTTCATGAAGTGTAAACGCTTACATCGATCGCGATTTTTCTGAAAGTCAAAGTGTTATATTAAGATATAAAAATGAATCTGCATATGGTCAGTTTGGTATATTCTTATAAATGACTGCCTTTGAGAGTTTCATCCATATTCTCAAATGATTTGACAGAACGTGAAGATAAAATACAAATAAATATATTCGAAGTTTTCGTGTCATTTTTTCTGAAAAGATAAATCCTGTTTCTTTTCTGCAAATTCCTGATCTTCAAACGAAATTACCGTTATACGTTATATTATTCTCACATTTCTTTGTTTAATGACTTGTGACATGTTAATCAAACAGATAATTAATAAATGCAAAAGCATATCTAATGAATCATCTATTTCCTTATTCTATGTTCTACGATTTTTTGTAAACGAAATGGTTAGACCTATTATTTTTAGATAAATTGCAGTTTAAACGCACTAGTTCCCAATCTATCTTGATTGTTCAAATTTAAACGCGAGCTGGTCTTTTAATGATCGATTCAATTCAGTGCAAGTGTTAACGGGGTCTAATTATTATAATTTCTCTTTTAGATGATGCATCCATATAGGCATTTATAAATTAATTACAAGTATCGAAATATTCCGTAATGTTGCTAGATTGATTGATTAATTGTAGGTTGCTGAACGTCCAGTGGCAAACATTTCATTCTTGTTCAGGATGAGAACAAGTTAACAATAAATACAATAGGTAGTTCTTGTAAAAGAGGCCTCCGGAATGATGGTCGGGAAAATTTGGACTGCCACTGGTAAATGAGGGTTTATCGGATAGGGGCAGATATTTTCCCTTGCAACAGGCCACCTTCGAACCCTCAGAGAGTTGCTGCAAGGGTTCTTAACGTGCAATGAACGTGGCACTCTCTTTACACAAGACATCGGATTTAGCGTCCCCATTCTGACCAGACGTGGCTGTGTACTTGATACATTCCGCCCAGCTAAACGGGCGCTCCACTTTGTCAAACGTTTTAATGCCGGTCCGAAGAAGACAATGTGACCATATTTCGATTCCCCAGTCACCCGTGAAGGTCGTTATTTTGCTAGAACCTCAGTCTAAGTATACTCATTCAGCTGTGTTGACGTGATTATCATTGGAACCTAGTCTTACCGGCTAAATTATTTGTTTATTCATATGTATTCCTATTTAATTCTTCGTTGCGCCAACTTTTAAACATAGAGAATATGTGGTATGTGTGCCAATGAGACAACTCTCCATCCAAGTCACAAACATATGTTGTTTTTTATTAGGGATGGCAACAAAAATTGCGTAACTTGTACCTAAATTAAAATATATCATTGTTCCATTTCACAAGCGTTCAAAAATCAACAAATCGGCCCAGAATAATGAAATAAAAAACCTGTAGTGTTAGAAGCCCATATATTAACTTCTATATATGTACTTTATTTTACACGTATGCATTGTTGGGTTACTGTATTGTTCGCGTTTATGCTTAATCTTTATTATATGCTTGAAAAAATGTAAGCGCCTCACACATTCAAAATACGTCAGTGCAATATGCAATATTCATATATGTACGTATTGCTATAGATACATTGAATTTTGATGATTTACGTACTTTCTTATTAAATCATATCCAAGAATGATGGACACTAATGGCCGATTACCCTTATCAACGACACCCGGGGTGCAATGTTTTCAATAATGTTCGATTAACATAGAAAGTAATGGGAAAATAAATGGGTACACTTCATTAGTTCTTCATATTATTTTTTATTAATCATCTGAATTCTTATTAACACATACGACCAAATTTTACATAGATTTACCTTTCTGGTGGTGTTAAAATTAAGTTTATCTTATCTCATTGTTAGGTCTCCGATTTTTTGAAATTTCATTACCTAAATTCTCTTACTCACATCAGTAAATATCAATGAATTATCGGCTTAAAAGAAAAGAGACAGCAGTAACTAAAAAAAGTGAAGCACACTAAATATGCGTAGGAAATACTATTAACACATACTGTTGAATACTCCTGTCAATAAGCTATAGTTTGATGTCAGAAAAGTCAGTTTAAATTAAGAAATTCTTAGGTCTCCTGTGTTTTGAGAGTTGTCTTTGAAAAAAAACCAACACAAATGTAATATACGAAAACAACGTACATAAGGGAGATCATACTGTTATACATGTAATTCAGGTTATTCTTAAATAAATGAAATTATACATAATAAGTTCAAATTCGGATTGTACAACTTGTATAAGAAGTACTCCTGACTGAATGTGTGTCCCAATTATGGAATAAAATCAATGTATTTAATTGTTATTTGGAAACACTGGTAGAGAATGTTTTTATTTGTCAGTTGTGTAATGCATTTTTAAGTTTGAAAAATATTTTGAATAAGTCAAAGAGTTACAGATGAATGAAAAGTATGTATAGTTATAAAATATGTTTTCTAATGTTTAAACAATAATTTACCTGCGGCCAAACAAATATTTTAGGAAGTGAGTTTGATTTAATTTTACCTTTTTTCAGCATACCAAAAGGATCTATTGTAGGAAAACTTTTTGTTTGGAGCTTCCGATTGACTTTTATAGGAGTTTTATCTTATGGGTGCTACAAAGTGTATAAATAAACATTTCCGTATTTATATCTAAGTCTTAGTAAATAAATAATTTAAATTGCATGAAGCATATCAATATTAAAAACCAAGGATTATGTACATGATGATATGTACAGTGGAAGTTTGTGTGGCTAAATTGAATGGTCATATGAATCCTACATTGTAGTTTGTCCTTAGTTAAAAATCTATCTAGAACTGGTAATTTGAAAATGACAATAATGTTATGTCTAAATAACACAAAATGACATACCAATGATATTTCAGCATATCATGCAGTACCAAACATATGCTATATACTAAGGATAACTGAACAAACAAGTTAAACTTGAGTGATGTTCATAAAATTTTGGTCTTGTTTAGGTTTTATTCTCAAAAAATTTCATTACCTCTTATTTTGAATTCAGTATTATGGAATATTTAGAGGCATTGTCACCTACATGTACATATTTTCATTTAAAGGCATATGATACAGAGAAAAAAATCAGTTAACGGGGAGGTAATCATGTTGCTTATGTAAAATGTTACTATCAATTATTATTTGCAATTAATGGTAAAATCTTGGTCACTTCACTTGCATGTATTTAGCTCTCACATCTCTATAACTACACAAGGAAGTTAAACGTTATCTTAATCAACACAGCAGGAGTTACAAAAGAGTGTCTCAAAATATCGCTATCGTATTTCATTCTCTCATGAATCTGTAATTAGTGTAAACATTCTAAACACACAAAAGTAGATAGTTATCAAAGGTACCAGGATTATAATTTAGTACACCAGACGCGCGTTTTGTCTACAGAAGACTCATCAGTGACGCTCATATCAAAATATTTTTTTAGCCAAACAAGTTAAAAGTTGAAGAGCATTGAGGATCCAAAATTCAAAAATGTTGTGCCAATTACGGCTAAGGTAATCTATGCCTGGGATAAAAAAATCCTTAGTTTTTTGAAAAATTCAAAGTTTAGTAAACAGGAAATTTATAAAAATGACCATATTATTGATATTCATGTCAATACCGAAGTGTTAAATACTGAGCTGGTGATATCCTCGGGGACGAAACGTCCACCAGCAGTGGCATCGACCCAGTGGTGTAAATAGTTACCAAAGGTACCAGCATTATAATTTAGTACGACAGACGCGAGTTCCGTCTACATAAAACTCATCAGTGGGATTGTTTAATTAGATGTAAAATTTAATCTATACATTCTATCTACAATCGGAGACACCCTTTTGTAGATAATCATTATGGCTCTAGGAACAACATATTATAAAATGAATCCTCTCGGAGTATCCAAGAAGCAGCTAGTTTCAATTGAAAGTAGGAATTTCTTGTAAAATTTTACAGACACAGTTAAAATTATAATTTATTACATAATTGTTGTATAATACTAACATTGCATTAATTTGAATGAGTAATCTGTTAGCTATCCATAAATACCACTTTTTGAATTTGCAAGCATTATATAAAAACATTTTAAAACTGGGGAATTGGAGGTATAAAATCTTTTTATTGTGTTACCTTAAACTAAAGTTACTGTCTGCAAACCAAATGTGTCTTCGGACGCCACCATCGCCGACGATGACGACATCATACATTATACGATGCAAAAATATAAAAACGAATTGTTTGATGAAAACTGCATTATTCCTGGCTTGGTACAGAACATTTTAAGAAAACAAAATGGTTAGTTGAACCTGGTTTAACGGCTAGATTTATTTCTAGTGTGTTTTGCATCTTTCCTCTGTTCCTCTATCACTTCAGCAAGGTCCCGGAGTACTTGGTTGTATCGCCATATATATCTCCCCTGTGTAAGAACGATGTTGCATCATAAAAGAGCACGTTGTTCCTTTTGTTTCCACACAAGGGAAATCTGCAGTTTCTGAAAGGATCCACCTATGCAGATTTGTAGGTGTTGGTAACACATCATACACTGTAGTTGGTATTTTAAAGATATCGCCTTATTTCTGACCATGTAAGAAATCGTTGTTCTAAATCCCATCTGACCCTGCATCTTGGGGTCCCTCATTCTTCTGTCTTTGCTTTTCTGTTTTCTCATTCTTTGAATTTTATGTCTCTTTGAACCAGACTTCGTCTCTCTTGGGTGTCAGCATTTTCCAGTAGCAAGTTTTTGATGTTTCAATGCCCTGTCTTCCTACTGCTACTGTTCCTAAGATATCTCTGCCTTAATCTACTCTCTGCCTCTGAAATTGCTTTTGAGGCTGACCACTTTCGTCCTGTTTTTACTTTGACACCTGCTGTTGTCACTTTGTCGTTTCTATATTCTTTCAATGTCATTAAACTGCGTATACTGCTTAGTTTGAATTCTTCCACTATAGATGTTAATGGTAGCTTCAATTTTGCGGTCTTGCTGTGTAGACTTACAGTTGTAAAACTTGACGGAACACCTAACCATTTCCTTAGATGTCTGTTGATTGTTCTTTTAAGCTTTCACTGCTGGTGATCCGATGGGTAAATCTGTTGTAGAGTTGTCACTGGTTCAGACGTTCTTATTTATATTTTCCCTCCGGTTAATATAATCTGTTCATCCCATTTGGCCTTCTAAATACTTTTCGATCCCTAACATTACTGAAGAGACATTAATTGTCGAAATCCGGATATGATGTAAATAATTTAGCACCTCATGTTGTGGTTTAACATCATTGCCGCAAGTTTATTGTTTTCTACTTGGTATAAAATCAATATAGAGATCCATTTTCTTACACCTTGTGATCAATTTATTTGGTTATCGTCAGTGTTTAAAAACATCAGTTGTTCAACCTGCTAGCTATATATATATATATAGTCAAATGCGTTTTGTTAAAAGATATTTTTTTCACTCTTTTGGTCTTTTGGAAAATGTTGTGTGTGATGTATTTAGACCCTTCTACAACGAAATTTGTTACATGCATACGTATAAAAATTGCGGTTCATATCCAAAGCAATCATAGGTTTGAACGTTGTTTTCAATTTATACTTATATATATTAACGTTCAATCCCATGATTTGCGTTGGATAAAAACCATAATTTTCCATCTTCATGCCTTCTATATCATGTACTGTATTACGATGCTAGATTAAAATTGACGAGGAATGATAACACTCGGCCACCAGAAGCTTTATTATTGTGAAGCCTAAGTGGTCGTGTGGTCTAGCGAGTCGGATACAGTGCAAGTCGATTTGGCGTCAAGATGTCACAAAAAATTTGCTTATACAGATCTAACATTGTTGGGCTGATGTTTAGACGAATTATATAAACAGAATGTATACAGTATTGTATCATTATCACTACTAGTGATCCGATGGATGAATCTCTGTTGCAGAGTTGTCTAATCAGATTCAACACAACAATTTTTCTTAAAATGTCCTGTACCAAGTCAGGTATATGGAAGTTGTGATAAAATAGCTCGTTTCTATAAATGTTGACCTTTGTTTTTGTTGCAGTTCGGTGTTCCTGTTATTTCATTGTTTCCCTCTTATAGTTGAAGTGTCTGACCCGCTTTTGGTTTGATTACGGATTTGTATTTTTTTTCTATTGATTTATGACTTTCGAACACCGTTATACCACTGTTGCCATTATTTAACCCTTTTATCAAAAGAAGTATATTTGAATGGTTTTTTTTAATTTCAAATCAGTTATCATTATTTTTTTTAAATGGTTCCTTGTTGGATGTCAAAATGACAAACTGTGTTAAATTGGATAAGGTAAGATGGAGTAATACACTTTGAAAACAGGTGTAAATTAGTAAAATGATAGATGTAAATTTATTTCAATTAGATAACGGTAATATTTATGTCATGGCACTTTTTAACATAACGGAATTTGATGAGACTGTCATCAAAGTGAGAGGGTTAGCGCTAAAAAACCATGTTTAATCCACCATTTTCTACACTTGAAAATGCCTGTACCAATTCAGGAATATGACAGTTCTTGTCCCTTCGATTTGATGCGTTTTGTTATTTGATTTTGCCATGTGATTATGGACTTTTCGAATTGATTTGCCTCTAAGTTCAGTATTTTTGTGATTTTACTTTTTGTAACACGCAACATTCATCCTTTAATACTATGTCTTTACAAAACACATAAAATCTGTTTTAATTCAATGCAAAAGTAGTTTATGATATTCAAATCTCATGAAATCCAATTACTGTGTAAAGAATAATACCAGAAAAGATTGGATGTGAAATACCTGAACATAGAAAATGCAAACTTTACATATATCTAATACTCACAATGATCTTGATATCTATATGTTTAACCCAAAACCTTGTCACCATCTTATCGTGTTTATATATCTTAACTTGTTCGATTCCCTCGTGTATATAACAACACATTTGATTTAAATGAAGGCAATCTCTGTTTCGCTTTATAATAATTATCTAGGATTTTCGATATCACAAACTAGTCAAAACATTTACTAAATTTTAACATTGGTACAAGGACATAATTCGTAAATATCAGTCAATATACATATTTCGTATACATTCAGGTTTAACACGTCCAATGTTTTAAGGTAAAATTCGTTACAAAGTACAAAAATTTCGGCACTCACCTCAAAAGCTAATCAAACTTTTAAACAGACTTATTCGGAAGGGATATAATTACGATACGATTGTCAAGTCATTAAGGATTGCATATTTTGGTACTTATATTGATTTATTCTGAGTGTCTTTGCATCGGAAATAAAGACAATTATTCTAAAACCAGTGTTTGGCATGGAACGGTTATATGTTCATCTGGGTCAATGTTCATAATTCTCGTCAAAATGAGGAACACAAAAGTTGTGTGTAAAAAAACAAATCTCTGTGTAGGGAAATTTGACATGTTTCTATGATAAACAAGTGAATGAGCTTAACCATTTGTGTTGATTTAGAAAGAAGAGGAACATAGACTAAATGTGTAAAAACTACGGAGCTATTAAATGTGTTCAAAGTATTAAATTTTCAAAGAACTTATCATGTTATTGTGTTTAAAAAGGGATTTTCGGGGTTTGCTAATTTACGGAAAAAAGTAATCTCACTTTTTACCCCGAAAATTTAACCACATATAGGAAAATGTCTCAGCTTCGAAACGAGCTATCATACATATCAAAGTTAACGATATGGACTGAGCAACAGAAGAAAACGTTAGTATTACCGCCTATGTAGAAACAATTGGGAATATTGACACATCTTATATTTCTAATGATGGTATGATACTAAACCCCTAACGGTAGGGATGGTGCCTGATTTTCATATGATGAAGACATAATCTGTCAATTAGTTTAATTCAGACCTGGAGCTGATATGTCAGTAAATGCTAGTAGTCCTTTGCGAATTTATGTATAAAATTCATTTTGCTAAGTTCATTTTTGGAACTATTCTAAAATAAGACACAGATGTCTTTTAAACTGACTTTACTTTGCGCACTGTTGTGTGTTTTATTATTCTAAATTGGGTAGAGGTAAAGGAGAGTTTTTAGATATCTAAAAGCATGATTAACCCAGCTGAATGTATGCGCCTGTCCGAGTTCAAGAGTCTCTGACCTTTGTTAGTCTTGTATGTGTTTCAGTTTTAGATTATTATATGTTTTGGAGTTAAGTATGACATTACTCTCATTGCTAAGGGGCCAGCTGAAGCCCGCCTCCGGGTGCACTATTGTCTCACTGCGCTGAAGACACTTTGGAGGCCTTTGGCTGTTTTCGGCTCTTTGGTTGATTTGTATTCTCTCTGACACGTTCCCAATTTTGATTCTGTTTTTTACAATAGCAATAAAATCCTACTATCCAGTTACGTCTTAACCATTCAATAAAGGAAACTTCACTCACATTTTAAATAACTAAATTTGCATTTCGTATTAGTTACTTAATAGTACAAGTAATCAAATGGAATATCATTCAGTCTTATTTTTTTTCAAAATTCACTCAACTTATTTAATTTGAGGAAAACCAAATAGAAAGAATATTATTATTAAATTTGAAAAAAGCAGTTAATTCAGACTTACAAGTCATATTCATATTGGTCTTCTGCCAACTTGCAGTAAATCAATTCCAAAGTGAGACTTCCGTTGTACTATGCAGTATGTATGTATTCGCATGAACGACTGATAATAATTTGAACAAAATGAATCCGATGCTTGGTAGATTCAGATCGCCACTGTCTATGCATGTTATAGAACCTTTTTTCCGTGGTCCGTAAGTTACTAGTTGTAAAACAAAATTTCTGCCTACATCTAACATATTAACAATGGGTTCCAATGACATTCAATGATCTTACCATAAGATTATCTTTAGTCTACCATCGTATTGAATAAGACGTAACAGAAGCTAAAGTGAAACCGCAAATGAAACCGCTCTGCATCACTGTTGTTCAGTCCTGCATAAACTACATATTCTATTAATTGATCGTAGTTTTCTTTCTGGTCCTGAATATGCAAGGAATATTTCACTTTAAGTTAATCTTCCAATTAATAATCAATCGTGGTCATTTTATGAATTCTAGACTACAGGCAAATGACAATGCCCAACTTTTTGAATACCTGTTGCAGCGTAAGCATAGTTTGTGTCTAGAAATCAATGGGGTGTTTTGTTTTAGTTTGTTATCCGGATTTGTTTTCTTTGAATCGATTTATGACTTTTGAACACCGGTATATTACTGTTGTCTTTATTTAAATAAGTTTTTTTTAAACTATTATTTATCATAAGCTCATCATGTTTATCTTAATATAAAGTAAAGGAAATGTGAATTCTTAAGCAAAACACGTTTACTATTTAAGTTAAATGGATTTTTTTTACAAAACACGATTGGTAAATATAATACATAAAACATTAATAAAACAGTAATAATTGAAAACCAATTGTTCAGAGAACAATTGAAGGTCTTTCAATGTATGAATGTGTTTGAAGATAGATGTTTTTGGGTTCTGTTAAAATGTTCATTTTAAAATTGTTATACGATGATGACTGATGTACCCATATTTTGACTATTTTATTTATTGTGTCTGTTTAGTTAACGCATCAATGTAAATATAACGGAATTTGATGAGACTGTCATCAACATGAGAGGGTTAGCGCTATAAAACCAGGTTTAATCCACCATTTTCTACATTTGAAAATGCCTGTACCAAGTCAGGAATATGACATTTCTTGCCCATTCGTTTTTGATGCGTATTGTTATATGATTTTGCCATGTGATTATGGACTTTCCAAATTGATTTTCCTCTAAGTTCAGTATTTTTGTGATTTTACTTTCCACCAGTCAATATTTATTTTGTTATCAAAAAATTAAAAATTAGTCTTAAATGTCATTTCCTATGGCTTAATGATGTATAAATATGAATTTAAAGCAAAGGTCAAAATCTAGAGCATGCAATAACCTATGACCTTGAACTCAAGTTCAAGGCCATAAACCAAGGAACTCAAATCAAAAGACCCTAGGTCATTATTATGTATGGTTATTGAGTTATATCACTTTATGCATAATTCTAAATATAAGATTGGCGAAAACTCCCATTTATTGTTTACGCACCCTTTCAACCAAAATTTATAAGTTACAACATGACGCAACTCACAATTTGGTGAAAATAAGATGTTAATATGTTATAAGGTTTTGAAAATAAGTAAAAATAAGCCCCCAAAAAATTTACATTATGACCTTGACCTCTGACCTTGACCTTAATTTTTTTTGGACAAAGGATCTCAAATCAAAAGACCCTAGGTCTCTACCACTTATGGTTTACCAATTAGAAATGCAAATCACTTATATCACATACATAAGGGGGAATAACTCTCATATGGAGTCTCCGGATAGCTTAGGTCACAACTAAACCCCTAATCCTGAAGATGTAACGAGCAATTTGGTAAAATAAATTTGTCGTAATCTTTTATGTTGGCGAAGGAGTAGTGGCAACAACAAAAACAGTGTTTGGGTAGATAACTCTTACGTAATGTATTTGGTTACGCCTTTGTCAATTTTTAAAACGTATAAACTATACGATATCATTTTCCAAATATCTAAACATCAATACTACGCAAGAAAAAAATTAGGCAGAAGAAAAAAAATTAATTAAAAACTAATTGTTCAGAGAACAATTGAAGGTCTTTCCACCAGTTAAGATCTATTTTGATATGAAAACATTAAAATTCAGTTTAAATGTCAGTTTATATGGCTTTATGATGTATAAATAAGAATTGAAAGCAAAGATCAAAATCTAGAACGTCCAATTTGGCTATGGCCTTGAACTCAATATCAAGGTCATAAACCAAGGACCTCAAATTAAAAGACCCTAGGTCTGCAATATGTATGGTCAATGAGTGATATCACTTTACGGATTATTCTAAATATAAAAGGGGAGAAAACTCCCATTTACAGTCAACGTATCCTCGCAATCAAAATTTAAATGTTATGACATGTCACAATTAACAATTTAGTAAAAAATAATTTGTCAATAACTTTTACTGTGTTTGAACAAAATCAAAATTTAGAATATGAACTTGACCTTTGACCTTGACCTTATTTTCATATTTTTTTGGACCAAGGAACTTGAATCAAGGACACTAGGCCTATATCACTGATGGTTTACCAGTTAGAAACGCATATCACTTATATCAAATGCATAAGGTAAAATAACTCTCATATGGAGTCTCCGGATAGCTTCGGTCCAAAAAAATATCCTAATCCTGAAGAAGTAACGAGCAATTTGGTAAAATAAATTTGTCATAATCTTTCACGGTTGCGAAGGAGTAGTGGCCACTAGAAAAACAGTGTTTGGGGAGATAACTCTTACAACGTAAAGTTTGGTTGCGCGGTTGTCAATTTTTAATGCGTATAAACTATACGATTTCATATTCCAAATACCTAAGCGACCACTTAGAAAACATCAATACTACGCAAGAAAAAAAAAATTAATAATCAGAACAAAATCAATAAGGCTTTCCACGGAAAGGTGGAAAGACCTAATAATAATAATAATAATAATAATAATAATAATAATAATAATAATAATAATAATAATTATATAATAGTTCTTGAAAAACTGGTCATTATCGTGATATATGGACTGCCCACAGGACAGTGGTATTGACTAAGATAGTGATAATGACTGAGCCAAAGGCGAGGTCATTATCGCTGTCGCAGTCAATACCACTGTCCTACGGGCAGTCCATGTATCACGATAATGACCAGTTTTTCAAGAACTATTATGTTTATTTCATTGAGAAACCATGTTTTGGAAAATTCTCGTAAATTCAAAATGCCTAAAGCGAACTCGAGTAGTTGTACGATTTCTATGACAAAGAGTGCAGACCAGTCGTAGTCATACTGCCATTAATTTTAGTGCAATTTTTCAGTATATGAATATTAATCAAGTTATCTTTAATTTTATATTTAACGAAAACATATAATAAACAATTCAACAACTTAAATATAATATTAAAATCAGGAACATGTTTCATAAAAGGTAAATCTCTCTAAACAGAGAAACCACGCTCCACCGGTCATTAACAGAGAAATCACGCCCTAGCGGTCATTATCAGACGGAAACCACGCCCCAACGGTCAATATCAGACGGAAACCACGCCCCACCGGTCATTATCATGTAAAAGTTCGTTAACGACCGGTTTTCTGGTCCATTTTTTCTGTTAATGACCGATGGAATTTATTACTGAAGAATAATGAATGCCATGTGACCCATTTTTATCCAATAAGAGAATCTTATTCTCAACCGATATGAAATAATAATAATAATAATAATAATAATAATAATAATAATAATAATAATAATAATAATAATAATAATAATCAGAACAAAATCTAAAAGTCTTTCCACGGAAAGGTGGAAAGACCTAATAATAATAATCAGAACAAAATCAATAGGTCGTTCCCACGGAAAGGTGGGAAGACCTAATAATAATGATAATCAGAACAAAATTCAAAAGGTCTTTCCACGGAAAGGTGGAAAGACCTAATTAGAAAAGAATCAAATGGTTCAAACAGAAAACTTTTTAACACATTTCAGCAAAATCGGTGGTCTTATTTATTACGTAAACATTGTACACTCAGTGCAGCTTAATAATTTAATACATTTAAAACCTACACCAAAAACCCTGCAATCCAAATGGCAAATGAAATATGTAAAACAGATCAAGACTTCTGTAAACTATTGCATACTGCATTGCATACAAACGTTTGTTTAAGACTATGGTCAACACATTTTTTTGGATGCAATCGGAAACATACCGATTTGCGGTAGTATAGTGTGCACATGTTTTGCGATGATGATTATCTTTACGACTACATCATTTCTTTTGAATTACAATGAAACTAGTCAGAAAAGAATTAAAATTGTATTTTTGTTTAAAGAAATGAAGAATTCCGAGGATACTCAATGTCAAATTAAATCAAGGATATCTTCATCTTCCGAAGCGTTTCTATTTGCTGTTATGGTTGCCTGTTCAATTTGTTTTAAACGGAAATTGAGATCTCTCAAAATACTGTCGTCGCATAAAGCATTCAAAGAAGAACATTGCAGCAAAGAACGAACAGACGTACACACGGGGTTTGAAACATCTCGAAGAAGAGATAACGAATATCCCCCTCTAGTCTCACTCCAGAGTACTTTGAAACTCCCATTAAATTTGCATAAAGCCATATAGCACTTTTTTATATTTTCGTTGACCTCTATAATTTTTGCTTGGTCTTTTTGAAGTTGGTTTATAGATTCCTTCAATTTTGTAAGCATTTGTTCTGTTTTTGTTTTCCGACTGTTAAGAATACTGAGTTCATTGCGTACTTTGTCCTCAGATGACACAGCCTCTTCAAGTGCTGTCTTACTAGAAGATACTTCTTTCGCAGCCGTATTCTTGTGATGGCACGCTTCATCAATACCTTTTTGTAGTGCCGTAAGAGCTACAATTAATGTTATAGGTGCTGCCAAGAGTCCTATAAACGGTATGAAACTAAGACCGATTGCAACGTTCATAGCAGTATCTTGTGAATCTCGGGCTTCCTGTAGTTTGTTCTCTGCAGTGCGTAGTGTATTTGTTGCACAGTCAAGTTGTATTTTTTTCTGATCGAGCTGTTTTTGTGCATTTGATACTGCTGCTGATTTGCCTTTTAATTCGATTGTTATTTTGAATTCTTCTGCGTTAAAACCTTTGATATCATCGATAAGTTTTTTTTTATCTAACACACTTTTTTCTAGAGAATTATTGATCCTTTTCAGTTGTTCCTCAGAAGATTCAATCATTGCATCAAAACTGTGTTTGGCATTATCGGCGGATGGCATTAATCTCCTTCTTATATAATGATCTTCGCGATAATCATGTTGAATCATTGATCCTTGTTCTAACCTCGAAAAGTATTTATTCACATAGTTCATACCTGTACAAAGCAATCTAAATGTTTCAGTGAAGTTTGGTTTGTTTGGAGAGTATTCTGAAGACACTTGTCTTACATGAAAAAAATTCATTTTGATCTAAAAGAAAAGGAAAACAAAACAAAGAAAATTGAGAAGTCAATTCATGAATGTATCAATACAATAAAGTATATACGTCACACTTTTTTAAATATTTTTCTCAAACTGTTTTGTTGTAATAATGAATTCATTAAAGAGTAGTTCAAATATCACGAATTTCCGTTCACGAAAGAATCCTGTTTTTTAACTCCATCACCTGTTATATGGCATAGGCATTCCGTAGTTCTTTACTTAATCTAAAAATCAATTAAGATAAATCGAGGTCTTTCTATCTCACTTGTCACACTTATATTGATCTCTGAAGACATGCAAAAAAGTAAAAAAAAAACCTTCGTATAAACAAACGGTGTCAGAAGATGAATTATCTTGCACAGATAATTTGTAGATTTTTGTTTGACATACAGGATACGATAAATAAGGGCAACAGTAGTATACCGCTGTTCAAACTCATAAATCCATGGACAAAAAAAAAATCGGGGTAACAAACTAAAACTGAGGGAAACGCATTAAATATAAGAGAACAACGACACAACACTACAATGTAACACACACAAAAACGGACCAAGCATCAGACAAAATCCCACGAGAATAACAAATATAACATCAAAATCAAATACATGAATTTGGGATAGACAAGTACCGTGACACGTCTTATCGCAATGTGAATTTACACTCAAAAATAAGAGAAAACAAACGACGCAACGTTAAAATGTAACACACACAGAAACGAACTATAATATAACAATGGCCATATTCCTGACTTGGTACAGGACATTTTTAAACCTACTCCCGGTTTGAAAGTCACCTTCGACTGATAGCTTCCTTTTTTTAATGTTTACGTATTTTCAACTGATTTTAAATTATATGTTTTTTATGTATTTAATTTTGAAATAAGGTAGAAAATTAGTTACTTCTGGTGTTCAAAATGCCACTTCCGGTTTCATATGATACTGTTGTGAAGTCTGCTTATTAGATGTACAGTAAAGCGCGCCGCTCGATTGTAACGTCACTATAGTTGACGTACTTCCTTTATATATTAAAATAAATTATCAAACTAGCAAGACGTCTGTTATTCTACTTCATGCCTTTGTACGAAATCGTACCCACTATAAGCAATAGATACGTTACTTTGCACAAATAAACAAAAAAATGCATGCTTTTGCGTGAGATGGTTTACCACTTCCAATTTGAAAATGTATTGATCCCGGTTTAACTCACACTTATTTCATAAATAAATGGTTATAATAACGGCAACTACACAGTTAACCCAGGTTTATTTTCGGTTAACCCGATCATAGTCATATGTTCTGTCTCATAAAAAGAAGTCAATTGATGACCATCTTCGAACGAAGTTTGTTTATGATTTCCATGATAACTGTCATGGTAAATAAAATTTATGAAAATTTGGAAGACTTTTCGTATAATTTACAAGAAAATTGTTTTAAAAGTTATATTGTAAAATGCAAACTGGAGGTATTCTACCTCACCAGCGATTGAAAATTAGTTTCAACTTTTCACTATTCGTTTTTCTCCACAAGTATGTTTCTCAATTATGGGAACAAAATCCAATATATATGGTCATTTAGACTTTCTCATCCTTATAATAAAACGCAAATGGGGACAATATTTTCTCACATTATCCTGACCTTCCCCTTCCATACAGATTCATTTTTCTTAATTGATGATTTGCTGTTAACATGAAATAAAAACTTTCAACATTAAGTAAAATCTAGTCATGTCATAAAATTAACCAGGGCACACTGAAGTAACTATCTGTCGTTATATGTTGATAATTGCTTTCCTCATTTGTTTCACAGAGACTCATACATCAAGTTTATCCAAATGGTATTGATTACAAACTTTCAGTTGTTGATTTTAGATTGTTGTACTTTTTTGGGGAAAAGTAATTTTAATTCTGTTTATTTTGTGTTGTTTTTTCTACATTGAAAATATTTAAAAACTTTATTTAATATTTGAAATATCTAAACAGTTTCCTCTGTCATTTCTTCTGCAGTTAAATTTCTGATTATCTTAGGGGTTTTGGGTCAGAAAGACAATCATTGAGCACCGAAGAAATCCTCTTCAAAAGTTTTATTTGTCAAAGACATAATTTGTATAAACTCTTACTATCAATATTCCAGAGCTCCGGAAATTTAATAAAATTCCAATGCGCTCGGATACAAATCGGATAAGATTAGAAAAATTTGAGGGAAAGTATCAAGAATCTTTAGGGTTGATGTTTTAAAAGACCAAATAAGAGAACAATAAAGAAACAAGCCCCAACTTCGGACTCACCCAAAACAAGTAATGATCAAACTCATAAAGCACTCAGTTTGGGGCAGCTGGATAGGACGCAGATTTTTTTTCAAATGTTTCAGCTACTTATGAGAAGCATCTCGTTCAATTTTGAGGAAAGTCTCAATATGCATGTTAACTACAGACAACAACAGTTTCGAACACATTGCTATATGAAAATCGGTTTGCAAATTTGCGTGCATTGAATGTTGTTGCGCAAAAACTGTGATTCACCCAGGATGTCTAACTGCACCATACAAGAAGGAAAAGCTGACTTAAACATGAATATGATCAACTCGGGATTAACATCAACCATGTATTTAAGAAATAATTGATGCAAGCTATACTTATTGTAGTTTTAAAATGGATAGGCATTATATTCGTGATTATTTTTGGCCCAGCGATAGTGAGGGCTAAAATAACACGAATATAATGCCTACCTCATGTTAAAACTAAAATAAAGTATAGCCAGCATCAATTATTTCGATTCTAATTAGGACAATTAAGGTAATTTCTATGTCCGATGGGTGTTAGTGTAGAGCCATTGTGTAGTCTCTTTCATGAACCTCCCTTTATTCGTTCATAGTGTGTTAATTTACGTTTTTTGATTGAGTTAAGCCTTCCAATTGACATTTCATCGTGTGGTTTTCTATGTTGTGATGTTATGCTATTGTTTAAGAAATAGGGAGAAGGCTGGTTCAATTAAAATGTTTAATCCCGTTGCAAATATTTGCACCTGTCCTAAGTCAGGAATCTGATGTACAGTAGTTGTCGTTTGTTTAAGTAATTTATACGTGTTTCTCGTTTCTATGTTTCTTTTAAAATATAACGAGAACATCAACCATTTTTAATAAACGAACTGTGTCGTGTTTCGCACAGCTCTTGTTGTAGTATTTTTTATAACAATTATTTTTTGAATTACATTTACTTATTCATTTAAATGCCCTTGAAAATGCCCCAGTAGTATTGCTTACATTTTTCCAAATTAAAGTTCATCCGTGGTTTCAAGTTTTTTTTACGTAACAGTTGAGAATTATGTCCTTACCAAAAATTACACCCACAATAACAATTTAAACTAGAGGAAAAGCCAATACATTTTTAAAAATGAAACGTGTTCTTCTATCTTTTTGTTTTGACGCACTAACACTGGAAAGGGTATGATTTCCCAATAACTGCGTTTTGGTTTTTCGGATAGCGTGAGTAGTGGTTTTCAGTACACTTTGAAACGGTTGAGTCTGTTATGCTCATTTTAAATGTGGTGATCATTAACTTGTAAAGTGTTAAACATCTTTCAATGTCAATGATTAAACGTGTAACGTAAATGTATAATTTTTTTTTATTGAGTTAAGCCTGCCAATTGATATTTTATCGTGTGTTTTTCTATATTGTGATGCTATGCTATTATTTCAGCAAAAGGGAGAAGGTTTGGTACCATTAAAACGTTTAATCCCGCTGCAAATGTTTGCACCTGTCCTAAGTCAGGAATTTGATGTACAGCAGTTGTCGTTTGTTTATGTAATTTATATGTGTTTCTCGTTTCTCGTTTCTTTTATATTGATTAGACCGTTGGTTTTCCCGTTTGAATGGTTTAACACTAGTAATTTTGGGGCCATTTATAGCTTTTTGTTCGGTGTGATCCAGGGCTCCGTGTTGAAGGCCGTACATTGACCTATAATGGTTTACTTTTATAAATTGTTATTTGGATGGAGACGTGTCTCATTGGCACTCACACCACATCTTCCTATATCTATATAGGGCTGGGGTAACATGCAGGTTTTGGCCTATAACTCAAAGATTTATCTGCCCTGAAATTGTCAGACAAATCGGACAACCCGTTGTTGGGTTGATGCCCCCAAATTGGTAATTTTAAGGAAATTTCTCAGTTTTTGGTTACTATATAAATCTTGAATATCATTATAGATAAAGATAAATTGTAAACAGCAATAATGTTCAGCAAAGTAAGGTCTACAAATAAGTCAACATGACCAAAATGGTCAGTTGACCCCTTGAGGAGTTACTGCCCTTTTTAATAAATTTTTGTTATCTTTTACAAAAATCTTCTCCTCTGAAACTACTAAGCAAAATTTAACAAAACATCTTAACCATTATAGAGGTATGTAGATTAAAAAAATGTGTCCGATGACCCCGCCTAGGAACCAAGATGGCCGACTTGACTGAAAATTGTAAAGAGGGTAAAATGCAGTTTAGAGTAAACTTGAAGGACATTTTGCAGTTTTTAGTTATTATCTTAGATATTATTACAGTATCTATTAATATATTATACTATAAATTATGATTTTAACCTTATTTTACATGATTTCCAAAACATTAGAAAATACAGATGAGCGACACAGGCACTTGAGAGCCTCTAGTTTGTTTGTAAAGAAGCAAACGACTGGCACTATGATTTTTCAGGGGGGAGGATGGTTGAACAGCCAGCATGAACGGTTGTCGTATCTAGGTCAAATATGTCAATTTCCAAATGCAACACATTACAGTCATAATAAATGAATTAGTAACAACATATGTATCATTTAAGAGTTTGAATGTGTTTTAAGTTAATGAAATATATTGAATACATGCCAATTTGATAAAATTCATTATTCTGCAGCAGTCAATATACGCGTGTGCAAAAAATATTATTGAATATAGATAATGGGTTTATTCACAATGCGAAAGAAGCACATCATATTAGAATATTTTTTTAAGATATTCAACACATAATTAAAGTACAAAAGGGCTGTCCAAGTGGTTTAGTTTCAAACTTGATGTTTGTGCGTTATACGATGCTACAAAAAAAAAAAAATGACCTCATTCAAAGTAGCTTTTTTTTTATGGGAAGAAGGTGATTATTTTGTTTTATTAAAAAAGGATGTGGAACTTGAAGTAGTTTCAGAATTTGACTTTACCAACAGATTAGTTCGTAGGCAAATGTCGCATGCAGAGATAACAAAATTAACTTAGACTGGAAATGCAACACCGCTGTTTTATGGGCTTTTTGAATAATCGAGAAAAATAAGGAGTTGAAAAACTCTTTTGTCGTAAGAAAAGAATTGTTTTTTAAGATATTCAACACATAATTAAAGTACAATGTTTCAAAGTCTAAAAATTAATTGAAACCTTTTTTCTAGATTATTCAATAATGGAGACTATGCACTGATGTGAAATATGTAGACGAAACGCACGTCTGACGTACTAACTTATAATCCTTGATAACTATTTACACCACTTGGTCGATGCCAATGCTGGGGGACGTTTCGTCCCCGAGAGTATCAATAGTGCAGTAGTCAACACTTCGGTATTCATATGAATATCAATTATGTTGTCATTTTCATAATTTTCCTGTTTTACAAAACCTTGAATTTTTTGAAAAACTAAGGATTTACTTATCACAGACATAAGTTACATTAGCCGTATTTGGCACATATTTTTGGAATTTTGTATCCTCATTCCTCTTTGCACTTATTAGCCTTTATAACTATTTTGATCTGAGCGTCACTGATGAGTCTTATGTTGACGAGACGCGCGTCTGGCGTACTAAATTATAATTCTGGTACCTTTGATAACTATTATGGGATCTCTAAAGGATGAACCACTTGTTAATGCAAATAAAAGAAGATGTTATAGATAAACAATAGAAAGAACAGTCTCATTCAGACTCTTTCGATAATTGTGTTAATGGTCCAATTCTACCTTATATAAACTATTTCGCTCATGGGTAACGGTGACAATTAGAAGGATGAAACAAGATAGAAAACCGGAACAACAGAAAAGTAGCATGGCAAGCCCGACATCCAAAGTCGTCGGATCTGTTTATTTAATGTATTAAAACAAGTTGAACTGTTCGGTTGTTTTGAAAAAAGACATAAAAGCTGTTATCACAATCAATTAGAGTACTAGTATTGGAAAGCAATGGAAGAAGACAAACTTGCACCATACAAGCCTGAGGAGGCTGACACATGTATGTTCTTGCAACCGAAACATGCAACCGAAGTATCTCAATTCACTAGCTAAATGTAGACCTGCTATCGATTGATAATGGTAAAGAAAAGGACTTTCATGATTTCCAGTTCATAATGAAGTAAAACTATTCGGTTCAATTATTTTTTTGTCTTGCATTCATTACTTTCTCTGTGATATGGTTTCTGCTTTTAAAGACGTCAGTCGAAAGGTCAGCATGGTAGTCTTGAAATGAGTTCAAGGAAGTTACCGAAGCATTCTTACATTGCAGTTGTCCAATGGATAGTTGATGCAATAGCCATTATTAAGGTAGTTGTGTTCATTATGTATTCAGCATCACTTATGAATTAAATAGAGTTATGGTTTTGGCTGTGATCATTGTTGAAGGCCTTACGATGACCTATAGTTGTAAATTTCTGTGTCATGTTGGTCTCTTGTGGAGATTTGTCTCATTCATTGGCAATCATACCTCATCTTATTTTTATATTAGTCTTGACCTATTTAAACGTAAACAACGCTCATATAGTGCCTTTTCACTTATGCTGCTCTAATTAAGTGCAATCGTATAAGCTAGAAAACGATTGGACCATTCTATATGTCGCTATTGCCGTATATATGGGGTTGGAAAGGGACAATGACGTTGACATTGTATACCTGCCATATTAGACAACTTCGACACACAAAACTGCCCCTGACCGGGAACTTCGAAACTGTGGCAATAAAATCAACTTTTACGGACACTGCACGTGCTTTTTTTCACAATGACCCTAATAACACATACAATGACCAATGTGTATTAGTTTGTAATAGTAAGAAATGCCGAAAGACTTAAATGATTTTATTGTTCACATATTTAAATGATCATTTAATGCATTTTTAAACGTGGTGTCATTTTGAAAATTTTAAGGCAAAACTTCGAGTGTCCAATGAGTTATTTCAAGAATGAAGGATATGAGCAAGCTAAAGACAAGATATTGCTTGTATCATCATATCAATTATTTCCAGCGGATTGCCGCACCACTCAGAGGTAACGGTAATTGCTTATTTGAAATATTTCACAAAATACAACAGCATTTGTAGACGCTTGAACTATTACATTCCATTAAAAGTTTACTAAATCGAAATGTGATTATGAATTTCTGAATAAATCAACATTTTTATGAAGACATTTGAATACACGTAACGTTTTTTTCACGCTCGACTGAATATTTCCCTTTTGCAGTTTGTTTATTTTGAGTGAAGAAAAGAAGATACAAATGAGGTAATGAGAATCATAAAATGACTTCATCGTTATCTGAAGACATAAACTACTGATAATGTTACAAACACATCAATACAAACTATGGGGTGAACGCAGATACTTTCAGGAGCATAAGTTCCGTTTTTCGTAAATACATTATGTGTTGCTCATGATGAGTCCAATTTCATTAATTTCTTATATACAACCACTAGTAATGAAGTTTGAAAATACATATACTAGTACAGGAGGTGACAGTATCTTTTGGATCTTGCACTTTGTCAATTAATCTACAAGGTACCACTAAGATAAAAAGATATGGGAATTGAAGATATCCAGATTGCACCAAAATGGATGCTTTCACTGATCGTGTCTATTGCTATGTATTCATCATCCAAAATGCAGGTCAACACATAATTGTTCAATTTTTAAACGACTTTTTTGGTCTCTAAAGATCTGCATCACGACTCTCAACAATATTTCTCTATTATGTTTTCTTTTACATTTTTTGCTTTATAAATAAAGACACAGTAGTGCACCGCTTTTAGATAGTCTTAATATGGTTCTTTATTGACGATCGATTCGTGACTGTTAGTTGTCATTTCGGTAAACACATGTTTGGTGTTGCTATGTCATTGGTGGATGAACAAAGACATCGACATTGCTTCTTGACTCTTAAGATTTATATGCAACCGTATAAAACTTTTTTGCAAAAATAGTGAATAGCTTGTTAGTTGCCTGTACATATTATACATGTACCATTTACTGGTAACGGTTTAAAGACAAATTCAACATTTTCGTTTCTTTGAGGTCCATTGCTAAATTGAAGATATACACTTTCAAAATTCATTGAAAATAAATGCATTTTTGCCTTCTAATATATTTTAATTGCAAAATGTTAAACTTACATAATAAATCATAAAGCAACACAATACACAGATTCTATAACACTACATAGTTGGTTAATATATAAATCAAATCAATATAATTAAAGAGTTATGCCGGGGATTAATGTTTTTTGGGTGGTGTGTTATGATGGTTAACTCATGTTTTCTACGAGTCAATAATAACTCGAACATATTTAATACAATAGTTATCAAAAGTACCAGGATTATAATTTTATACGCCGACGCGCGTTTCGTCTACATAAGACTCATCAGTGACGCTCAGATCAAAATAGTTAAAAAGCCAAACAAATACAAAGTTGAAGACACGCAACATAAGGTCACTATTACACTTCTTTACATAGCATAGCAAAGCACATTGAAGTATTAAATCACGCAACATATTCATTCAATACGTCTATTAACTAAATTCAAATTAACAGAAGTTATAAGAATGACAATATGAGGAAGTTAAATATAGTTGCAAAATGTTTTTATTATTTTTTTTATGAAGGTATTATATACCTTATTTTTTTTTTTTTTTTACATTTGTTAGTTTGATACAGAAAGTACCGGTACCTTATCCCGGCCTCGTTAAGGTGTAAGACCACCAATTAAAAGTCCCTATCTGTTCAACAAAATTTTGCAATTTTCATAGCTTTATAATTTTTTTTTCTTAAGTTTAACCTCTTATAAACCCCGTATGTCCTGAATCGTACAGGTATCACCTTTCTTCATGCCAATTTTCAACATACCTTTAAAGCCATATAAGAAAGAAGAGACCTTCCGAACTGATGTACCACTAAAAAAAACCTGGTTTTCTTGAAATCCTTAACTAGTATACTATGTAGCGCATTTATCCTCAGTTTTTAATGTCAACTCATAGACAAGTAAATTTGGGCTCAAAATGGTCTTAATATATTTCTCTTTCACCAAAAGTTTCATTTCTGCAAATTTGTTGGGTAGTTTAAGTAAACAATGACATCAAATGCGCTATTTGTTGTCCGAGTAGGCCTACTTTCACATACGTTCTAAATTTGGGGGAGTAATTGGTGGTGTGACACATAAAGAGACAAAAAATTGATAAGAAATCTTTTGTTTTACTTTATTCTTAATCCTTAGTCAATTTGTAGTTAAAAACAGCCTATGTGAGCATAATGCGACTTATATTAAATTTCACAGCTAAATTTAAACTGACTGTAATGTATGACTTTGATAGAAAATACTTGAAAATTTCATTCAGGGCTACAGGAACATAAACTTTCAATATCAAGATCAGTTTTTGCTGATTTTTCCTTGTTTCTTCTACTACTTTAAAAACTTTAAAGACTTTTCACAATTTTTGCAATGAATTTAGTAAAAAAATCCAAGGTATTGAAGTGTCAAGGAATATTGACCCCTTTTTTTCATCTGGTGTCAGTAAAGTACTACAAATTGATCAAAAGTGCAGTCATGGTCATTTAACTGTTTTTATTAACATCAGTTAATAAAATTTAAGATATAAAAATTTCATTTGGAATAATAAATGGTACTTTTGTGAGTTTCTGCAGTGTTTACATTAGGCTATGCTATCTGCCAAGTATATAGTATTCCGCAATGATGTGAGGGGTAAAAATCAAATAAATGCATTAAATCTGCATGACAAAATTTGTTTGGGGGTAGTAAACAACCTATGATTCAATGTTAAACACCACAGAAACAAAGTTCTGTCCATTTATAACAATTTAGGACATTTTTTTTTATATAAAAGCATATTGTCAGGGTGGGAAAAGCTAAAAATAGCACAAACTCAAGTTTTAGGCTCTAAATTTGCAATATGTGGCATTTTGCCCATAAAAAGATTGAAATGTGACTACTATTATTTCAAATGATCAGTTAAGACAAAAAAAAAACCAATTGTTTTCTCATTTTGATGCTTCACCGCATTTCTCTTAAAGGTATGAGACCACCAATTACAAGTTCGTATCTGTTCAATCAAATTTTGCAATTTTCATAGCTTTCTAAATTTTTTATCTTAAGTTTAACCTCTTACAAACCAGGTATGTCCTGAATCGTACAGGTATCACCTTTCTTCATGTCAATTTTTAACATACCTTTAAAGCCATGTAAGAAAGAAAAGACCTTCCGAACTGATGTACCACTAAAAGTAACCCCTGATTTTCTTTAAATCCTTAACTAGTATACTATGTAGCGCATTTATCCTCAGTTTTTAATGTCAACTCATAGACAAGTAAAATTGGGCTCAAAATGGTCTTACTGATTTCTCTTTCACCAAAAGTTTCATTCCTGCAAATTTGTTGGGTATTTAAGTAATCAATGACATCAAATGCACTATTTTTTGTCCGAGTAGGCCTACTTTCACATACGTTTTAAATTTGGGGGAGTAATTGGTGGTGTGACACCTAAAACAGTAGATTGTATATTTAGAAAATTTGTTAGTAATTGTTAGTATTCAAAATTATAACATATATACAATATATTTTTGTGTATCCATTATTTCAATATTGTTCAATAAAGAGATAATTTTATTTAAGAGAGAAAGTGGGAAGAGAAGAGAAAATTATAAATAAATAAAAAACAAAAACTAAAACAAAAACAAAAAAGATAAAAAAATAAATTAAAAAAAAAATAAAACAAAAACTATAAGAAAAAAATAATAATAAAAATAACCTTGAAATTTGGAAATTGGCATCAGTGTCTTTTTTTCTAAGGATGCAACATTAAATAAATTTGGCAAATTTGGTTTTCCATTGTAAATAATTCATACAAAAAAACCCAGATATTAAAGAATGTATATGCTATTTTAGGCACAAACAAGAACAAAAAACAATAAACAGCGTAAAACAGTATATCACATAAAACATGTATATGGTGGTGCGGAGAAAGACAAAACAATATTTACAATAACATTACATAGGGTAATGCTAAGTTTTTTAAATGTACAATATGTACATTATTCTAGTAATGGAAGCCAGGGGTCCCAATATAGGCTGGTAATGTAAAGGGGCTTTGTTTTAAAAAAAATATATTCTTTTCTAGTATTAGATTTTCTTTTAGATAGTTTTTCAGCCCTGTAAAATTGACTTGATTTTCACACAGTTTTTTTTCTATAGATGAAGAATTTTGATAAAGTATTATTAGATTTTTTTTTTTTATTATTTTTTGTTTTTCCTAAGTTTCCGAATAAAATTATATTCATGTTAAATGGAATACTTATCTGTGTTTGGTTATAAATAAACTCTTCAAAGATACCAGGACTACATTTTGTATATACGCCAGACGCGCGTTTCGTCTACAAAAGAATCATCAGTGTCGCTCGAAATCCAAAATAGTTTAAAAGGCCAAATAACGTACGAAGTTGAAGAGCATTGAGGACAAAAATTCCTAAAAGTCTTGCCAAATTCAGCTAATCAAGTTCATGAGTCTTATCCACAGATCTTCTATTTTATGGAATGTCCAAAATATGTGTTCAATATCTTCGGTTAGTGGAATAAGTTTTGAATACAAATACTCGAATTAGTTATCTGTTTACATTTCGGAACCTTCAAAATCAAATACCAAAAGAAATTTTAGATGCATTATTTTTGTTAGGTCTTAATACATTTTCTTTAAAAGGGTCGGGAACACTACCTTATATGGAAATGCATGAATTATCATACTTATGTCCTTGCACATTTTATTATTTATTTACGTGTGACGCAATTTATTTTTACCTGGGTGTTTGACCAATCCACTAAATGAGTAACAACACACGTAGGACTACTACGTGTTTACAATAAACCGAGAACACGTGCTGTTTACTGAGATATAACACATTTTTTCATGCAATTGCGGGATTAACAATTACGCTTATTTTTTTTTCATTTTTTGAATCAACATTTATAGTTCTTGATATAAAGTATTCGTTCCATGCTCAGATTAACGAAGAGTTTTTTCATTGCCAAGAAACGAGTGTTTGAAGTACCCAAATATATTTGACAAGTACCATAAAGCCTATATCATCTATCCTATTTCACTAAAACTGCACACAAGACATTTTTTAATTCTTGTCCGACAAAGTTAACAAAATCTATATGAGTATTGAATTTTAACATGTTTCATTATTTTTTTTCTATTTCAAACTGTTCTATTTGATCTGCAACTGTAGTTTCATTTTTTTTTTCGCCTTTGTAAAGTTTGTTTTATTTCTTTCTAATGGAGACATTTGAATTTTTATAAGACACGGACAAACTGAATAAACTATTGATGATGTTATTCATGTTTGTGTGTGACAAGGACGCGAACTTTGATATGTTTTCTGAAAAATTGCAGCATTGGATCTATATCTAATTATATTTCTTACATTTATTGAATAATTTTCCTTCTTCTTTTGTACACAAATAAGGTTGTTTTTTTTGTATCAAATTGTTTAACACTAGTAATTTTTAATCCCTTTATAGCTTACTTTTCAGCGTTGAACTTATTATTGCTTACTTGACTAGTTCTTGGGTCTCATTTGGCACTCATACCTCATCTTTTTTTTATATCTATGTTCAAAGCACATTTTAGAAAACCTTGATGGGCAATATGGCACCCACTTTGATCCAGATGATTTTAATGATTGAATTTATTGCACATAAGTCAATAGGACAGCAATCGAAAGATAAAAATACCTCGGATGTATATTTTGGGATAAAATTGGACACTGAGCTTGCAAATGGAAGATTATGTTACATATTTTACATTAAACATATTCGCAAAACAAAAACATGTATTATGGGAGTCCCAGACACTATATTAACTGAAACTTTTCTCACTAATTCCACGTGTTTTGAAGTGGTAGTAAACTCATAGAAGCCCACAATGCATTGAAGTTCATTGAGTCGAATGATCAGTTTTTCAAGGCCATATTGACCTTGTGATTTGGAAATTAATATGTAAATATATTCTGACGCCAGGAAATTTAGAGTTCCCGAGCTGTTTCAAAGAGCCGAAGAACCGCGAATAGCATGCCAACAAATCACAAAGATGTGAATAGAAATTAATCAATCCTGAAATTGAAGTACTATTGATATGTTATTCATCATTCGATTACTCCAAATTAAATTGAGTAAAGATAACTGTACAGTCTTCATTTCTTACAAGACATACGATTGATATTTCAAATTATATATGCTACCCTCAAAACCATTGCAATGTTTTCAAAAATATAATCTTTATGATGGTAGTACGTTGAAGACAGTGATGATGAGGTTATTTTTATTGAGTTTCGTTGTAGCATAGTTATCCTATTAATGGTACAACAATTTAACTGGAAAGAAGTGATATAATTTTTTTAAATGTTTGCAGTTCATGGCCAACGTATAGTAATTCCGTAAAATGTTTTAAGATACTGATGATGATGAAGTGCTATGAGCGACAAACTTGTTATATCAAATCTTCCATTTCGTCATTGGAGAAATTTGTCATCCCATCTGAAACGGATTTCTTTATCTCCTCTTCTCGTTTTGGTTCAATAGGAGGCAATTTTGCTTCTATTTCTTTTATTTTTCTCATCCGTTCCTCAATATTCTGATTGAATTCAGCTTTCTGTTTCAAAACAATGGATTGGATAGATTTTTGCGCTTTACTGCAACCACTGTGTAACTCTCTTCTTCTTATTAAGATTTCGTGTTCATCTTTTTTTGGATCAAGAGCTACTAAACGCCCTAAGCATGTAATCTTATCCATCAAGTGTTCGTTTGATATCTGGACGTACGTTCCGGATATTGCACGTACAACATACGCTATCTGACTTGCCTTCGACGCCTGTTCAAATATGACGTCCCTGAAAATATTCGAAAGCGGAGTAGAGGAATCCCCCATTTTGAGTTCTCTTCCCATTTTTGCCTGGTCAACAAAGTCTTGCAAGGAAGTATGCAGACAGCATTTGATCAAATTTGAAAGCATTTGAAAAAATCGAACCAGTTTTCCCCATTGTTCTCTGACCATTGCTAGTGCCTTGATACCTTTAACAAGAGTATCTCGAATCTTATTGAAATCAATGTGCTTTAGATCTAATTGTGCCATTTCTGTCAGAACTTGAATCAATTTTTCGTTAGATTCTCTCAACTCATCAGACGATTTTTCTTGTCGTCTTTTAGCATCTTTGAGCGTTTCCTTTGCAAGCTCTGTCTTAAAACGTGCATTTTCTGTGGCGGCATTTACAGCCGATGGACTAGAACTCTCTGTAGGCATTTTTGATAAATGGGGCGACTTATTGTCCAATGGATTTTTGCCTTGTGCTTTACTTGCTTCTACATTCAGAGTTTGGGCCTCTTGTTGAAGTTTACGGGCTCTTGTAACTCTCTTGGTCTGATTTTGTGGATTTTCAGACTGAATACTTTTTGCTGCAGTTTTCAAGTCGGTACATATCATAATTCCCTCATTGCATATTTTTAACGCTCTTGCACCAGGCTTTCCACTTTTTACCTCTCCTTTTATATTTGATCGACAGTTTTCTAATGAAGTTTTTAAAAAATCAAGGTTCCCATTTAAGACCGATGTAAGATCAGGACACTCGTTACCATGGTCATCAAATTCTCCTGCAACTATTTCAAGAATACTTTCTACGTTTTCCGTTATGACTGATACTTGAGCATAAACACGCTGAATCGAGAGTTCCCTATCGTAATATGCTTCATCTCTTTCACCACTGTCATCATCTTTAAAGACATCTCCGATTGACTTCTTTACTTTTTGTTTCAGCAAACCTGGGAGGCTAGTTATACCGCGTATCCCATCCACTAAGGCTTCTCCAGCTGCAAGTTTCAACAATGAACCACCTGTTGGTATCTTATCTATTGCATCTTTAAAATCAGATTGTGCATCTTTAACCTCTTTTTCCATATTTTGTAATCTTCTTTCAGATTCTTTCACTTCTTTTTCTCTATGTTCTCTTTGTGTTTTTGCAACTTTTATTGCTATTTCTGTCTCCCGGGACTTTTCGTCGTACACTCCCTTAGTATTTGTGCATGCTTCTAAAAGTTCACCTGTGAGTTCCATCACTCCAACAAAGCGTTCTTCTATTGCTTTTGCAAGATTGAGTGATTCATCAGCAATATTTTGTATTTTCGATAACGACATTGGAAGCATCTTTTCGACTTCATTTGGTGAACCTTGGAGAAGAAATCGGACAGCGTTTTTTACATGGCCATCAACGTTCCCGCTATGCAAAAATATTTGATCCATACTTGTATGTGCTTCATTGAAAGCAGACCACCCTTCATTACTAACCTGGACCAATGAAGCTCGAAATGAATTAGGATAACGAAGGTGCTTAAAGCCATCCCTTGGTGGTTTTTCCTCAAGGCTGAAATCAGTATCTGATGATATCAAAATTAGTTCTCCTAGCAATGCAATAGCAAAGGGAGCTGGTGTTAGAAACTGATCCCAATTACTTTCTGGAGACATCAACATCATAGCATCATTTTTCTTGTCCTCTCCTTTGCAAATGCTTGCAAGATCTTTATCTATTTTTGCTATTTCACCCATTTTTCTTCAGTCCTGAAAAAAAAATTAACAAGTTTGTTCAAAATGAAATAACTTATATATAACAAGTTTCTTATCAATAAATACTGAAAATAAATATACATTTTCAGAAATTCGGTATAAATTACTTAAAGTCGATGTATTATTGGTAACATTCTTGCCAAAAAAAAAAAGAGTCATATAATTTGAAAAAAAAACTTATTTGCGAAACAGGTTTATTTTATATGTATGACATTATCATATATATAAGATCTCTGTGCAATGCTAGGTGGTGTTGTCGTAGAAGTAAGAAAATAAAGTACAGGTTCCAGTCCCGGCGCCGGGGAAGAAGTTACGAATCAAATCTACTCTAACATCGTTAGGTTGGTTTTCTAGGCACTTTATACATATTCTAAGGCCTGGTATTTCTTAATCATAAGAAATCCGATGGACAAGGTATAATTTGCAGTTGTTACAACACACAGACAGACATATACATATATTTATTTACAGTGATTGTATGCTTCTAAAATAGATTAGCATCCTGCAATTATACTGAAGAGATGAGTAGATGATCATTTCCGTACACTAAACATAAATATTTCGTGTATTGTATCAGAGATCCTTGTTTAATTCCTACAAGTATGTAACACCTCCCGAAACGAAAGCTTATTTTTTATAAGCTAGAGTTAGAGGAGGGGATAAGGTCTCTGTGCAATGCTAGGCGGTGTTGTCGTAGAAGTTAGAAAATAAAGTACAGGTTCCAGCCCCGGCGCCGGGGAGGAAGTTACGAATCAAATCTACTCTAACATCGTTAGGTTGATTTTCTAGGCACTTTATACATATTCTAAGGCCTGGTATTTCCTAATCATAAGAAATTCGATGGACAAGGTATAATTTGCAGTTGTCACTACACACAGACAGACATATACATATATTAATTTACAGTGATTGTATGCTTCTAAAAATAGATTAGCATCCTGCAATTATACTGAAGAGATGAGTAGATGATCATTTCTGTACACTAAAAATAAATACTTCGTGTATTGTATCAGAGATCCTTGTTTAATTCCTACAAGAAGGTAACACCTCCCGAAACGGAAGCTTATTTTTTATAAGCTAGAGTTAGAGGAGGGGATAAGGTCTATGTGCAATGCTAGGCGGTGTTGTCGTAGAAGTTAGAAAATAAAGTACAGGTTCTAGCCCCGACGCCGGGGAGGACGTTACGAATCAAATCTACTCTAACATCGTTAGATTGATTTTCTAGGCACTTTATATATATATTTGTTCCATGTGTTCTAAACACACTTTAAAATTGAATTTAATGCATATACTAGAAACAGTATCAGTCAGTTGCTAGCAAGTAAAAGATCATTTTCAAACGTACACTGCAGAAAAACTATTCTTTTTGATGCGTCATTAATTAAAATAAATATGTCCCCTGTATGCGAAGGGATTTTATAGCCATATTTGATATAGAACGGAAGAACAATTATAAAAAATGATTCAACATGTTCAATGAAATATTTCACAATAGAATTAAAACTGAATTCAATTTCAGATGAGATCATAGGTAAAACTAAATACTTAGTGGCAACATAGATTATTCATTTGACGTAAATTTAGCAAAATGATGTTATCCATATAAAAATAATTCCCTCTAATAAGCAAAGCAGTTGAAACTAGTATTACAATTTCAAATTTCTAAAAGATATATTAAATAATAATAAAAAAAAAAAACAGTTTGCATTCACATTGACTTTAAGGTATACAGAGCATATACGACACTTCCGTTTGGTAATTGGCACTGCATAGCACAAATACAATCCGATCACTTAATCGTTGCGTAAATGACATTGAATTGCCAAAATCCAACATTGAAAAGAAATAAAAAAACCCATTTCTACTTTAAAAAATTTAAAAAAACTACGTAACTTAAAGGCTTTCTTCCAAAATAATTTCGGCGAAATTATCATCACAGCACGATTTCCGAAAAACATTTTAGATGTTCTTAATTTGAAAACAATTTATCCGTAATTTTTTTTCAACATGGAAATAGGTTTTTCCTTTACTTCAACCTGTGACATAATGTATAGCATAATAGTCCCAACCGTTACATCAATGAATCGATGTTCGTGGATATAATAATTATAGATTATTACATGGCATTTTCCATATTGCCAGATGTTTCAGCCCTAGACTCCCATACCAAGCCAGATGACTTGATATGGGTCGTGGGCTGATACCACGGCCTATATAGAAAATGACATTTAATAATCTATTTTTCACATATTTTCAAGCTGCAGAAAAAGAGAAAACATATATCATATAATGTGTAATATTTTCAACAAAAATTCAAAAACCTTTAAAAAGAAATTGAACAAAGTGAGTTAAAAAAAGCGTATTACAGTGAGAAAACAAAGGTTTGTGAAAAGTTCAACAAATAATTAACAATAAACATAATATTTCTCATAGTTATAAATATTAAATGTTTTCTTTCAAATTAATGCTGAGGAAGAATTGCTATTTGGAAATCTATGCTGCTTGAACTTTCAATGTCCTACAACCATCACTTTTCATTGTGGCGTCATATACTTTCTTTCATGACGTCATAATTTTACGGGCACTATTTCCACTGGTGATTTTTGCATTTTCCCCTGCTACGCAGATTCATAACTTTCTATTCTTTTGCAGACTTCATTGTTTTTATTCACAGTATACTAATTTTACATTTCTTGTTTGAATTTACTTGAAAGGTCATTTGATACTCGGAGAGACGTCTCCTGATCGGCTTAGCTGCTCAGATGACGTCTTGTTTACAAATTGTTTTTTATTGACAGGTTTTCATCGAAAGACACATTCAGGGGCTTGATATGGATTTCGAGGGCTGATATCGATATTGGCCCCGTGGGCTATTGCAGCTATTATAGGTCATGCAAAAATGTACATATTAGTACAAAATGTGTGATAATTAAACATATTATAGAGATTACATCGAATATATAATAAGAAACAAAGTATGACATTATTCTTTTGTGAATACCCTGATTTCTGGTATTATATTGTTATAATTATATTATGTGTGCTGCACTTCAGTCTTTTTGATGCTTTATTGTCATCCTCTTCGAGTTCAGAAAGACCCTACTTTTTTGCTAATAATTCGTATACTATATAAAGGAAAGGGTATTATTTTTGTCCGCGGCTACGAAGGCCAAGGACTTATCAGTATACCATCAGATCGCGTTTTATGTATAAGCACTGAGTTTATCTATCAACATAGTATCCGAAAATCGGGAATAATTAAAAACAAAACCCTTGTGTGTATGTGTGTGTGTGTGTGTAAACACTTAAAAACACAGAAAGAAACTCAAGCAGAAAGATGATCAGCAATACAAGTTTAACAAAAGTATTGTTATTGCTGATTTAAATTATAAGTCCAAAACTCTTAACATAGTTTTCTTCGAAAAGGCAAGAAGTTTTATGCAACTGACAATGTGATATGTTTAAACTTCATCTATGAAAAAAAACAGTGATAAAACTTCCTTGATTTATTACTGTCTACGTGATAATTATATCTTTGCAAAAATATATGTTCACAGCAACAGTGTGGATGCATAGGAAAATTTTATCAATGTGTGTGAATGTAAGTTTTGTGAAGATGATTTATGCATTGAAATAGTGAATATAAAAAACCACGAAAATATCCATGTTAGCTGTAACATTCTAAATGTTGTGTAGGAACATAGTTTGATGCGTTAAAAACTATAATGTACTGAATATAAATTCATTATAGATACCAGGAATACAATTTTACAATTTCACCAGACGCGAGTTTCGTCTACAAAAGACTCATCAGTGACGCTCGAATAAAAAAAATATGTAAAGGGCCAAATAAAGTACGAATTGGAGGGGCATTGAGAACCAAAAATTCGTAAAAATTTTGCCAAATACAGCTTGGGTAATCTATTCCTGAGGTAGAAAGGCCTAAGTATTTCAAAAACTCAAGTTTTGTTAACAGTTAATTTATTATTACGAACATATTAATGATAACTCAAGAAACACAAATTAAAGTGCTGACTACTTGGCAAGTGATACCCTCGGGGAACAACACAGCATATATTCCAATGAGAGTAGAACTTCTCATGCTAGGAATGTACGTTTACAACAAAAAGTACAATGCCATAAACAATACGATTATGAATACAGTTAAATGTATTACATTGTATATGGAAATGTAGGAATATAATAAAATATCAGTCTTAAAGTTTTACTTCCAGTCAATTGATATTATATGCAAGACGGGACATCAGAGAATAAATTGAATCTATTGGTATATAATTATTTTCCAAAAAAAGAAATTTTGCCGCTGAAATAAAACTTATAGTAAATCTTATACATAAGTAAGTGACTTATCAATTTTGAACTTACTTTCTTTTCCTTTTTGGGAAATTATACATTCAACAACAGAAATATAGAATACACGCATTTACAATGTCGAGCATGTGACCTATAAAATCACTGACTGACACATTATATTGTTATCCAGGTATTGTACATATTAAAAATTGTAGTGTGTCTTTTGATGTATTTTATCTACTGCAGAATGTTATAAAACTGTTATACGCAAACTCTGTCTGTGTAAATAATATGAATGTATAACGTATATGCCAAAAACATAAAATAAGATTTTTTTTAATAATATAGTCAACCGTTTATCCCTGAACGATGGATCATTGTAAACACAGGGCCCCTTGTGTATGCTTCCATGGGTTATACAAGGTAAATTATATTCAGGTGATTTTCAAAAGAAATGTATTCCAAGTCTTAAAAAAATCCATGTTAACTGTATGATAAAATTTATTTCAAAAGATATATTTATGGTATTAAAAATTTGAAAACATACAATCTTCTTTAATGCTATATATGTTAGAGAGAACATGTATTGTTATTTCAAAGAATAATGATAATTACAGAGATGTTTTACTTTTTGTTCCAATGATTATTTCGTTAGAACAAATGAATTGCGTGATTTGAACCTAAAAAATTGAAAATGATGAAAACATGAATCTGTTCCGTAGAACCGAATGGCATATGAGGTGAAAGATCTCATGTCAACATTTTTTGGTTCCTTCGAGTACGTAACGACATATTTTATTTTAACGAGAGAAATCTTTGTATTACTAAAGAATTATTACACCAGGGTTTTCGATATCACAATCTAGTCAAAACATTTACTAAATTTTTCATCGATTCATGCGTAAATATAAATAAACATGAAGGTATCTTATACGTTCAGGCATTTCCCATCCAATCTGTTTGATGATAATATTCTTTACAAAAATGTCGGCATGTACCTCAAAAACTAACAAAACTTCTAAACAGACTTCTTCAAAAAAAGATATATTTACGATACTATTGTCTGGTTATTAAAGTAAGCATGTTTTGAAATAAGTATTCCTTCAATCAAAGGGTCTTTGCATCGGAAATACACACATTTATTATATCACCAGATGTAGCCATGATACGGGTTTTGTTCATCTAATATATTTTTCATGATGCTATGATACTTATCCCTAACGAAAGGATTTTGCTTGATTTTCATATAATGAAGACATATTCTTTTAATTAGTTTAATTTAAGTCTGGAGCTTGCATGTCAGTAACTGCTAGTAGTCTTTTATTAATTTATGTATCATTATCATTTTGCTTAGTTTCTTTGTTACCGATTTAGACATCGGACTCGGACTTCTTTTAGACTGGGTTTTACTGTGCGTATTGATGTGTGTTTGTTTTTTCTACATTAGCTAGAGGCATAACAATAGGGTTGAGATGTCACGAAAAATGTTTAATGTTCTCAAAAAGAGGGGACGAAAGATGCCAGAGGAAAAGTCAAACCCATAGATCGAAAATAAACTGACAACGCCATAACTAAAAATGAAAGAGACAAACAAACAAATAATAGTAGACATTACAACATAGAAAACGTAAGAATAAGGAACACGAACCCAATCAAAAACTTGGGGTGATCTCAGGTGCTCTGGAAGGGTAAGTAGACCCTACTCCACATGTGGCACCCGTCGTGGTGCTCATATTATTACAAACCCGGTTAATAGCCTGATTTATAGTCAGTAGTCAGGAGCCTCTGGTCTTGTCTTTAATGATTTTTATTTTAGTTTATGCATATATGTTGAAGTTAAGTATGACGTCCATTATAACTAAACTACGTGACCTTTAGTTGTTAATGTCTGTGTCCTTTTGGTCTTTTGTGGATAGTTGTCTCATTGGCAATCATACCACATCTTCTTTTTTATAGTACACATTTTTGTAAAGGAGACATCTGAAACACGCCTAAGGATGCGGGATTTTCACGCTGGGTCGAAGACCCATTGTTGACGTCAGTTGTTTTTGTTTTGAGTCTTTTGTAGTTTTTTTTGTCTCTTAAACACATTCTCCCTTTCTATTTTCAATTTTATTGCTATACCATGGAAATATTTACTGAAGGAACAATTTTTTTTTCTGTTCAATTTTATTTTGTCAATTCTGTACAACAAAGCACATCCAACATCAAAATTAAAGCTATAAATGGTTATTTGTATTAGTTTTAGTATCTTAGTTATCTGTTGTGAATTCCATTGCCATTTTCTGCGTTCTGCTATTGTTAGGGATTGGTTAATTAGTGTTTGCTTTACGCGCCTCGAGCTATATTGTGTCTAGTTTTATTTTAGGAGTGCTTTTAACTTTTAGGAATTTTGGTCCTCAATGCTCTTCAACTTCATACTTTATTTGGCACTTTTAACTTTTATTGATTCGAGCGTCACTGATGAGTCTTTTTTAGACGAAACGCGCGTCTGGTGTATTTACAAAATTTAGTCCTGGTATCTATGATGAGTTTATTTACCACCACTGGGTCGATGCCACTGCTGGTGGAGATTTATTTCTCCGAGGGTATAACCAGCCCAGTAGTCAGCACTTTTGTGCTGACATGAATTATCATTGATATGGTGGCATTTATCAATTAAAATTGAGAATGGAAATGGGGAATGTGTCAAAGAGACAACAACCCGACCAAAAAAAAAAAAAAAAAAAAAAAAAAAAAAAAACAACAGCAGAGGGTCACCAACAGGTCTTCAATGTAGCGAGAAATTCCCGCACCCGGAGGCGTCCTTCAGCTGGCCCCTAAACAAATATATACTAGTCCAGTGATAATGAACGCCATACTAATTTCCAAATTGTACACAAGAAACTAAAATTAAAATAACACAAGACTAACAAAGGCCAGAGGCTCCTGACTTGGGACAGGCGCAAAAATGCGGCGGGGTTAAACATGTTTGTGAGATCTCAACCCTCCCCCTATACCTCTAACCAATGTAGTAAAGTAAACGCATAACAATACGCACATTAAAATTTAGTTCAAGAGAAATCCGAGTCTGATGTCAGAAGATGTAACCAAAGAAAATAAACAAAATGACAATAATACATAAATAACAACAGACTACTAGCAGTTAACTGACATGCCAGCTCCAGACTTCAATTAAACTGACTGAAAGATTATGATTTCATCATTAAACATCAGGCACAATCCTTCCCGTTAGGGGTTTAGTATCATACCATCATAACATATATGAGAAGAACATAACCCGTGTCATGCCAACAACTGTTTTTAAAAAAAATAATGTGTTTAGTTCCGATGCAAAGACCTTATCAGTGACTCAATATTAACGCCAAAATATGCAATCTTTAATGACTTGACAACAGTATCGTAATTATATCCCTTCTTAATAAGTCTATTCAAAGGTTTTGTAAGTTTCTGAGGTGAATACTGACACCTTTGTGCTTTATAAAGAATATTACCATAAAAAATTGGATGTGAAATACCTGAACGTATTAGAAGTCTGCATGTTGAGCTATATTTACGAATGATGTCTTTATACCGATGATAAAATTTAGTAAATGTTTTGACTAGTTTGTGATATCGAAAACCCTGGTGTAATAATTTTTCAGTAATACATAAATTTCTCTCGTTAAGATCTAAAACATTGTTACATACACGAGCGAATCGTACAAGTTGAGATAAATAAACACCGTAAGATGGTGACAAGGGAACGTCACCATCTAAAAACGGATAATTAACGATAGGAAATGAAAAATCATCCCTTTTATCATAAATTTTAGTATTCAGCTTTCCATTAGTGATATAGATATCAAGATCGAGAAAAGGGCAGTGGTCATTGTTAGTATTAGCTTTATTTAAAGTAAGTTCAACAGGATAAATTTCATTAATATACATACTGAAATCGTCATTATTGAGAGCCAAAATATCATCCAAATATCTAAAAGTATTATTAAATTTGTTTATCAGATGTTGTTTCGATGGGTCTTTGCTTATTTTTGTCATAAATTGCAACTCATAACAATACAAAAACAGGTCCGCAATAAGTGGTGCACAGTTAGTCCCCATTGGAATTCCGATAATCTGACGATATACGGAATCCCCAAAGCGAAATTAACTGTTTACAAAAAATTGTATTTTTTCTAAATACTAAGGCTTTTCTACCTCAAGCATACATTACCTTAGCTGTATCTGGCAAAATGTTTAGGAATTTTGGTCCTCAATGCTCTTCAACTTCATACTTTATTTGGCATTTTTAACTTTTATGGATTCGAGCGTCACTGATGAGTCTATTTTTTTAGACGAAACGCGCGTCTGGCGTATTTACAAAATTTAGTCCTGGTATCTATGATGAGTTCATTTCTACGTTATTGTCCCGATTTTTTAAAGCAATAATTAATATAAATGATGCATGTTTGATGCATATTTATTCAGCATGTTTGATTTTTTATCAAATTATTCATCAATGAAAACGAAATGTAATTAAGCAGATTGGTCTTACAATTTTTTCTTATGGTTTCCAATTCAAACTTAAACAGAGTATCGTTAACACAGTGCAATCATGACAAGCCCTCAAATATATTCTAATGAATTGGGTCTAACTTGGTTCTTTTCATCTTCATTTATGAATATTACTCCCTACCATTTATTTTGTTTACGTAAATGCAGAAGCTATGACGGTCCTTTAATTGTCACGTCATTGTGCTACATCGTTTTGATATACTAATTCGTTTTTGCTTTCTCTTGTTTTGTCAATTATGTGACGGCAAGTATCTATGATGAGTTTATTTACCACCACTGGGTCGATGCCACTGCTGGTGGAGATTTATTTCCCCGAGGGTATAACCAGCCCAGTAGTCAGCACTTTTGTGCTGACATGAATTATCATTGATATGGTGGCATTTATCAATTAACTGTTTACAAAAAATTGTATTTTTTCTAAATACTAAGGCTTTTCTACCTCAAGCATACATTACCTTAGCTGTATCAGATGTCAATATGTTGCTTTCCCCAATTTATTCACATAATAAAGTTTTGTTTTCAGGACTTATAAAAAATAAAATTAAATCAGTTTAACATGGATTTGTTTATGATTGGATTATATATTACACAACAAATATGTGCTATGCTGTTTATTCAGGAGTTATTCAGTTGTTGCAAGTTAGTGTTTTTATTGTTCCGTTGTTTTCCATTTATAGGTGATGTGTTTCCATCAGTTTCAGTTTGTAACCCGGAACTGTTTTCATTTAATCGAAAATATCGGTATACTACTGCTGCCTTTATATATATGCCATTTGATCAACATTCGGATTAAAAGTTTGATATTGTTCACAAAGAAAAAAAACTTCAGTATGGATTCTTTTAAAACAAAGGTTGTTTATGATCAAATGTACAAACAAATTTGTGGAAAATAAAGTTGATAGCCATTGCCACATTAATGTAACGACAAGCCCCCAAAAGAAACCATTTTACGAATAAAATTCTTGATTATCAAAGGGGGTACCTGTTCGCCGAATACAAAACTGGTTTGAAACATCATATGTTAGGTCAATTCCAAGTCAGGCTATATTGAGTTATTTGTTGCTGTTTGTTTTTGGTTTTATGTGTTTTCTTACAAAGATGTCAGTGGTTGGCAAGGTATGTTATACTGTATAACATATTAGTTATTCCTATTTTTGTGTAATATTTTATACAAAAAAAATCGAGCATTGTTTTTATATCATCGCAATTAGAAAAACTTCTTTAAGGAGGTTCGCAGGTATAAGATTTTCAGAAAATAATTAAATATTTATTTTTTATTACAAATTTTATTAATTACCTTTAGTAGTTGTTACTTTATCATATGGTACAAAAATAATTCCAAAAAATCAATTCGTGTTTGCTCCAGGTGACTTAACATGTGGATATCATTGAAAAAGTTCCAAATTATCTCCCTTTGGTGCAAAAATGCCATTGTTTGGCATTAAAATTGAAATATCTTTTTTAACTCATCGGTGACCTTTTTTTATTGTTGTTTTCGAATAAGCTGTACATAAACTAAATAATTGTAAAATATAAGCGATTTCTGTAATTTAGTTATTTTTCTATTTCGATATTAAAGCTTTTTCTCTTATTAGTTCAACAGAAAAAAAGGACATTAACAAAAATGTATGGTTCTTTCGAAGGCAGATTGTGAGCGTAAATGAACGGTGACCCCAATTGTTTATTTCATTTTTCTATAAGATAAAGTTCATTTATAGAAAAAATATAGCGAAATCCTATATTAATTTGATTAAGACCCGGTAGCCCCCTTAAGTTTCATTGGAAAGCAAGTCACAAAAGCAGAAAGCAAAATTTGCAACAAATGGAACATATATGTTATTATTAACAATGCCGGCCTAAATATTTCAATGATGATTTCAAGATGATCATGAGGAGTCCTTGACTCAAAATATTTAAAAACTGCGACCCTCAATCTAATAAAAAAAATGATGAAAACCCCAAGCACTTGAGTTATTATAAATTTGACAAAGACGTTACAAATACTCTTATAGCTGACATTGATTTAATTGACAAAGACGCTGTTAATAACGGTTGTTGTAGTTGATAGTACATACAATAAAGAGTAAACATTTTCCCGACAAATTACAACGAAGCCGACCTTTTTGTGTAAGAAAGGCTGAGGAATTAAAACTAATATTACGAAAACGACCTAACAATGCTACGAAAAAAATATAAAAATACGACAAACAAATAATAATATAGAATACTCAATACTGAGCAGCACGAGCCCCACTGAATCGGTGGTGATCTGCTGTGTTTTGAAAAGTGTACATATCCAGCTCCACAACAACCACCAGTCGTGGCAATTTATCTTTAAGACAAAAGGTATCGATACGATCGATCAAATCCTGAAATCCGAGTTATTAAGAGAAACTGTTTCCTCGTTGGAATAAAGTTTAATTATCAAGTCTGTGAATGGAGTTGGTTAAAACAGAATAGTCTACTGTTAGTTGACATAATAAACAACGTTCACCGAACATCCTAGTATATGTCGTAAGTTAAAACGTCAAGCACGAATGTAATGTTAATGGTACATTTAGATATCAAGGTTTTCAACTAAGGAGGCTCAATTTTTTTAAATATCATATACACGTTTTTAACATAATATCAACAAAATGTGCTAATTCAAACAACCGGTCGTTTGTCCTGTCAAAGATTCATTATAAGTATTACTATCGTAGGAATAGTCATGGCTAAAAAAAATGAATAATTTTTGTCGAACACATAGTTATTTCAAATTGTGAAAATGCAGCATGATTCATTACACACTTCCACAAAGGGTGTTATCAACAATTGGAAGATTGACTTTATATGTTTTAATCTTAAATTGAAGAGGTTTTATCCAAATTTTTTTCCATTTCACTGTAGAAAATCAAGTATCAACAGCAACTCGAAAAATATTTATATATTAAGAACATACAAAGTAAAAAATATCAAAAACGTTTATTTTAGAAAAAATCTTCTTAATTCTTACGAAATTTTTCTTCAAACCAATATATACACTTCAAGCAAATAAATCACAATTTTTTGGAAGAAAAAATAATATTGATCACTTTGATGCCAATGACAGTAAATGTTATACTCACATAAAATATATAACAGACAACTTTGACTGCATATGGTCATAGATTTTTGTAATTCTTCTTTTCCTTATATTCCCTCTTCTTTGTAAAAAAGCCGAAGCTGTTTAATAAACACCGAAGATGAAAATTATGCAAAGTATGTTTGAGTATATGCTTTTATAATTTCTCAAGAATACTGACAGTTGATGACCGAAAATGCTAGTGTTACATCTAAAACAATGAACTTATCTAAATAAAGTACTAGTATTTTATAAAATAATGTTGATATTTGTTCCCTAAACGCAAATGTTGTTTATAGCGCTATAGAATTGAAGGAAACTTGAATATATCAATTCTCGTGATTGAAACAACTTACTTCAATAAATCGAATTGGCATATGTATTATATTAGACAAAATTCATTATAGATAGAGAGCATATGTAAACAGCAAAAATAACAATCACTATTAGCCCATTTGTATGCTCCGCTTACAATAGCCGTGGGATGTTATGGAACCAAGCCGTGTTTCCGCCAATCCGAATCATGTTAAAACTTTAATTAAGGCAGTTTTATGTCATATCCTCTACATTTTATTTGCATTGCAGTAAATTTCCAAACATAGATGATACTCCGCTTTTACAATACAAAAACTACTTTACATATAAAAAAAAATGGCTGCCACTGAGACAACTATCGATCGCAGTTCAAATAAAGTGAACGTAAGCAACCATAAGCAAATGTACGGACTTCAACGAAGAGTAATGTGTATACCGTAAGTTCGGTTATAAATGGCATCGAGATGTAACAATTTAAATCAGGAAACTAACGGCTTGATCTATCACAAAAACAATTTACGAAAAACAAAAAATGACAGACACGAACAAACAACCACTGAATTACAGGCTCTGGATCAAGAACATACAGAAGAATGTGGCGGTGTTTTACATGTACTTTTCATTATGACACGTTATTTTGTTTAGCTAACATCAATTTTCGCTTCGTTTTGTAATTAATGATCACACGTGCTCCACAATACAGTGCACAGTTAAATAAAGAAAATACTTGATAGATATCGTGTTTTTTTATGATCCAAATACAAAATTTAATTATATGTATTTAATGTTCTTTGGTAATTTTCTGCTTTTTAACACCCATTCTTTGATAGAACAATGCAAAATGCCTATGATTGGGTCCACATGACATATCAACCAAATGAAATGAAATTTTGCACACATGTTATGATAGTCAAGAGAAAAAAAGTTCTAACATTCAAATTATATTTTAAGCTATTTTTAGATTTTACAGCGCCATCTACTGGAAATAACTTAATTTCCAAAAAAATCTACAAAAATAGCACAATTTTGTAACTCTGAATATGCACGATAAGGTTATGTTTAACTGGTATTTGAATTGATTTTCATAACAAGCATCATTCGTCCTTCGACACTTGCTAAAATGTTAAAGCTTGAGTATAGCTAAATTTTGAGGCTTACCAGTCCAAAAAGGGCATTTTGGACATATTTTGGATACTTGGTAAAAAGATCAATAAAAGGACACGAAATCTTTTAAAGTGCTTTGAATTTTTTAAAAGTGTTTTAAATATTTCTATAAAGGTTTACATGTGTACTACAAGTTCTATGATTTTTGAACTGGGGTCTCTTACACCGTTACTATGGCAACGGAATAAAGATGGGCTATTTTCATGTATTTTTGCACAATTATCTGTGTATTTAATCATGAAAACTTATTTATTCTAAGAGAGTATATCTCAAAAAATGGAAACTACCAATTGACCTTGACCTTTGATCTCAAGGTAAAAATATTTCATTTTTTTTACTAGAGCACACATTTTTCTCTTCCTTGAAGATTTTTTTAATACTTGACACACAATGTCAGCATCTAAAGATGATGTGTTGTATACCATGGATAGTGACCTTAGTATATGACCTTCAAGGTCTAATGAAAGGTCAAGGTGAAATAGGTTATTATATATGTCAGCCTAACACAAATAATTCTGTCTTGCCATGTCAATATGAAAGAGAAGTGTACTGACTGCTTATGAGACAGTTATCCATCACAGTTAAAATGGAGTGGAAGTAAGCAATTTCATTTTATATGCCACAGAACGGTAAAGACATTTACAGTACAGCTAAGGCTTTTTCCCTGGGGTCATGTCTCACTCCCTCATATAACGATGTTGCTATTTAGATTTATCTTTTAATAAATTTCATTGAAAAAGAAACACTTACATTCCCAAAATTATCCCCAAAATACTAATATAAATTCATTGATTTATAGAAAGAACATGTAAATTTAGATTTTTTTTTAGAAAAATTCTACAATGTACTTGAAAGAGACCCCAGCAAGTGTATAAGCTAAAATACATAATTAGGTATTCCAATTGATAAGACAAAGTGAGTTATCTTAATGTTTTTAATGGACCAAAGGCTGGACAGCTTTTAAAATATGTACTTTTTGTGATTTTCTGTAAAAAAAAAAATTCCTGGCTTACCTCCCTTGTAATAATCCACAAACTGTTTCTTGAAAAATGTATGTACTGATGAGTTTCTAAACCTTTAGCACATGATTATTCAATAAATCATTATTCTCTATCTCGTTATTTTTTCGAATTTATAAGTTTCAGGGTGTTGAAATTGGTCAATTCCATAGAAAAATACTGCCTCAAACATGGGAAACTGGTTCCTGGTACATTAAAGCATCGCCAAGCTGAAAGACATGGGAGCCAGAAGAAATATTTTTAATTTGAACTTTTTTCATAATGTTGTTTAAGTTTCAATCGAATCTGATGACCCCCCTCGTGGACTGTTATGTATGGTTTTATGGGAGACTGGGTATTAAAAGTGTTGACCGTATGCACATTTTTAAAATGAAGCGCTTCCTTCTTGCAAAATGTACTTCGATCGCTAAAGATTTACAAAAAGAAACATTCAATTCCTAAATGAACATATAAATTAATGGGTCAAATTATTATAAACCCGGATTTGTTTTCTCTAAATCAATGTATGATCTTTGAACAAAGGTACACTACTGCTCTCTTAAATGAAAAGAATATTTTTGAAATTTCTTTGATCCGAAACAAATTTTTTGATTATCTTTATAAGCAACTCTCAAACACAAACCTGTGAAATCGATGAATGTTCAAGATACTCTACTCTACTTTATAGCATACCAGCATTTATAGTCTAATTAACAGTAATCTTGCAGTGGTATTGAACCAGTACTTTTAAATAAAACTAAAGCTGTATAAATTTAATCAAAATGAAGACCTTTTCTGGATTTACCTTCATAAGAAACGCCTATTGTAATTGATTGACGTGTCAGTTTGTAATCACTGACAAGTTTTGATTACAGGTAGGTTCAAGGTTTGATTTAAAATGAGTTATAGGCGAATCAGCTTGATATTTATGTTCTGATCATTTTGAATTGATCGTTTAATTTTACTTATATACCTTTATGGAGTTATTTTCATTCTGAACGATAGGTAGTTCTTTCGAAAAATCAACCCTGACGATACCATGTTTTAATGAAATATGCTCGAAGCCATAAAATAATGACCAAGTCAATCCTGACAAACCTAATATGCATTATCTGACTTATATACCGACCGATATTCCTTTCTAATGTGTCCAGGTTTAATACGCCCTACGGCTCATTTAGAATGTGAAATAAAACTCACTAATTAATATAGAGATTAATTTTGTATCCATGCACAATGAAAATATAACTGTAACTGCATTAAGTAAGACACAATTGAATTTTACCATCCGATAACGGTGTATGAAATATACAAGCTATTTGTAAGTAATGTATTGTACAAACTAAGTTTATTGAAAAGGGGGGGGGGGCTAAGTTTTTTTATTTCTTTTTTTAATGACCTTTTTATCGCGAAAAGGGATTATTTTTCCCCCATTAATTGAATCGAATGAAATATTGCGAATGATTTCTTTTGAAAATCAAAACATTTTTTACATAATCAAAATATAATTCTAAACCATCCCCCCACCCGACCCTATTGTGAGGTACGTGGATGTTATTCAATAGAATATAGGACATTTTATTAACTGATTATTTGAAAGAGTAAAAGGTATACACATATATATATAAAAAAGTAAATAACTGACAAGCAAGAAATCGTGATACATGTAATGAATTGCCGAAATAATTTTGAATGTACAGTATCGATACATGTTAGTCACAGTATGATTTTCTATTCAGTGTGAATCAATACGATTTTCACAATATTGCACGCGAATATGTTAAATTTGGCATTTTTTGGAAAAGTGTTATCAAAGTTTTACATCAAAATTCATCTCTCATATATGATAATGTCTCTGTATTGAAGCGAAAAATTAACAAAACTTGACATTATGTGTTTTTTAGGTAAAAATACGGGCAATGACCTTCTTTTTTTTTTTTTACACCTATCACAGATTGAACTAACTTTAAAAAACAGATTTGATCAATCCGGACACTCCTCGATGTTTTCTACAACTAGAACAACCTTAAAATATACATTAGCTATAACTTAACCAAAATTATTGTTTTATTTCGATTTTCATAAAGGATCCTACACATAGAAGTTTTCGAAATTTCTAAATGTAAAAGCAAATAACGTTTCGCCTGTCTCTTAAAAAATGAAATATTTGTTTTTTAAATTTAAATTTTGTTCGATTATACTCGAACAATAGACTATCAAAGACACTATAGGACACGTATTGAAGCAGATTGATTGTTTACCCCTAACAATTCAGTTGCAAAGATTTCATAAATATTTCTATTAAGGAAAAAAACAACCAACAGATCAAATACTCTTGGTATTGTAAACTGATTTGACAGAGATTAACGGGAAAAAATAAGTTAGTCATGTAACAAATAGAAATTTAACGTAAAGACCTTTACCATATAATTCGGGGTAAGTAAACAAAAGATTTTTTTTTGAAATGATATCATCTAAGATATTTTAAATCTAGTATTTTGAATAACAATTAAATTAAGATTGACAAAGGAAATGGCGAATGTGTAAAAACGAACGACTACAACCCGATCATAGAGTAGACAACAGCCGAAGGCAATTGGATGGAAGCTTTGTAAGTCAGTAAATGGGATGTTCATGATATAATAAACTTGAGTCATTTGATGTTTTGCATATGATTAAAAAGCCTTCAAAAGAAACCTTATCTGCATGTATCATTTTGAACAATTGAGTCGTCATTAAATGACTTTTATGTTTAACAATAACAAAACTAAATAATTTTTTACAAGACAAAAAAAGATATGGTTGTTTTAATTCAATTAGATCCAGACGGTGGTCAGACTATTCATTAGTCTGACTATCTACTGAACATTCCTGGATAGACTCCAGAGCCAAATGCCTAACGAATACTGAATTTACAACATGATAATACATGTATCTGAATAATTCATTTTTATTTTTAACTAACAACCAGGAGTTTAACAAGCGTTTTCATTTACATTTAATGCCACTACATATACAGTACCGGTAAAAAAATAATTATCTTTTCAGTACATTTATTCATATGCATGTCTTTAGAAATGTTGAGAAAAAGTTGTTTTCAGTACTAAACATTTCAGTCATTTTTCAGTACTGAACATTTCAGAAAATATTTCAATACTTCATATTTCTGAATTTTTCAGTACTGAACATTTCAATTTTTTTTCAGTACTGAACATTCAGTAATTTTTCAGTACTTAACAGTTTTTTTTTTAGTAATGAGCATTTTCATAACTTTGCCGTCCTTTAAGTTTAAGTATAAATCTTAAATTCCTGGAAGTGTAAAGTTAGCGTTGATATTTTAAGACTTTTCGTTATTAGTTTTTAAGATAAAATGATCGTTTGTGAATACTATTACTATATTGCCGACAACCTGACTGATAATCAGAGACTTTCACATAAAAAAAAACGCAGATCCATTCTTTGGTACACGTTATTTGTCATAAAAACCGTATACAAACGTTGGAGCCTTGATATTCCCATTTCATCAATTTCCACAAGGAATGTCCAAATTAAGATATTGGAAAATTCATGGTTCGTTTAATGTTTTTGAGCTTTTGATTTTGTTTGATTAGTGACTTTCCGTTTAGAATTTTCCTCGGAGATCAGTATTTTTGTTAATTTACTTTTTTGTATAAGAACCAAAACAGTTGAAGACATATATAAACCATTCCACATTACTTCAATCACTGAATCCCAAACTTGTAAACGAATATGAGCTAGGCAATTTGCAAAAATAACTTTGGTCGTAGGTATAAATACATGTACAGCACAAACAAAATTTTCCAAAAGACCAAATAAAGTGAAAAAGTATATTTTAACAAAACGCATTTGACTAACAGGTCGAACAACTGATGTTATTAAACCCTGCTGACTGTCATTGACGATTGCCAAATAAATTGATCACAAGATGTAACAAAATGGATCTTTTAAAATACTTATTTAATACTAAACAGAAAAACAATAATCTTGCGGCAAAGATGTTATACCACAAACATGTGGTGCAAAACATTTGTACACCATATCTGAAATTTGGACAATGAATATCTCTTCAGTGATGTTAGGGATCGACACAGTATTTGGAAGTCCATATATTTTACCTCAATTAAGGACAGACTCTAGAATTTAAAGAGTCAAAATAGGATGAACAGATCATATAAATCGGAGGGGAAATATGATACAAGCCAAAAAAAAAAAAAAAAATATATATAAACAAGTCTTAATGGAAAACTGCGTTCAAACCTATATGATTGCATTGGATAAAAACCGCAAAATTTATACGTGTGCATGTAAAACAAATCTCGTTGTAAAAGGGTCTAAATACATCACAAAGAACATTTTCCAAAAGACCAAAAAGTGAAAAAGTGTATTTTAACAAAACGCGTTTGACTAACAGGTCGAACAACTGATGTTCTTAAACCCTGCCGACTGCCATTGGCGATGTCCAATAAATTGACGTTAAGATGTAACAAAATGAATCTTTATACTAATTTAATTCTAAACAGAAATCAATAATCTTGCGGATAATGTGTTATACAACAAACATGAGGTGCACAAATTTTGTACACCAGATCTGGATTTCGACAATTAATTTCCTTCAGTGATGTTACGGATCGATACGGTATTTGGAAGGCCATATAATTTACCTTAATTTAGGATAGACTCTTGAATTAAAAGAGTCAAAATAGGATAAACGGATGGAAAATATGATAAAAGCCAAAACGAAAATATATAAACAAGTCTAAATTGAAAATTACATTTAAACCTATGATTTTTTTACGTGTGCATATAAAACAAATAACGTTGTAGAACGGTCGAAAATCAGCACCAGAAACATTTCCCAATAGACCAAAAAAAGTGAAAAAATATATTTTAACAAAACGCATTTGACTAACAGGTCGAACAACTGATGTTTCTTAATATAAAACTATAATGTTGCGGCGAAGGTGTTATATAACAAACATGAGGTACAAAATATTTGTACACCAGATCCGGATTTCGACAATAAATGTCTCTTCAGTGATGTTTGGGATCGAAACGGTATTTGGGAGGCCATATAATTTACCTCAATTTAGGATAGACTTTTGAATTTAAAGAGTTAAAATAGAATAAACGGATCACATAGACTGGAGGGAAAATATGATAAAAGCCCAAACGAAATACTAAATTGAAAACTACGTTTAAACTTATAATTCCGTTGGATAAAAACCGCAAATTTTATACGTGTGCATGTAAAACAAATAACGTTGTAGAACGGTCTAAATATAGCTAAAAAAAACATTTTCCAAAAGACCAAAAAAGTGAAAAAGTATATTTTAACAAAATGCATTTGACCAATAGGTCGAACAACTGATATCTTAAACACTGCTGGCTCCCATTTGCGATTGCCAATAAATTGATTACACTATGTAACAAAAGGGATCTTAATAATAATTTATACTAAACAGAAAAACAATAATCTTGCGGCAAAGATGTTATACAACAAACATGAAGTGCACACAATTTGTACACCAGAACCGGATTTCGACAATGAATGTCTCTTCAGTGATGTTAGGGATCGAAACGGTATTTGGAAAGCCATATAATTTATCTCAATTTATGATAGTCTCTTGAATTCAAAGAGTCTAAATAGGATGAACAGATCATATTAACCGGAGGGAAACTATGATACAAGCCCAAACGATAAAAACTACATCCAAACCTATGATTGATTTGGATTAAACCGCAAGTTTTATACGTGTACGTATAAAATAAATTTGTTGTAGAAGGGTCTAAATACAGCACAAACAATATTTTCCAAAGAATATACAGAAGTCTGAAAATCACACCCAACAGTATGGATTAATAGTCAACGTTTCTTGAAATGAAAAAGCCGCATACAACTTCTTCTTGAAATTAAAAGATGCCTGTGCCAGTATTATAAATCAGAAAATTGTACAGGACTTTTAATATTCCCTCAGCTATATCATATATGTATCTTACCTCATATACATTTATGGGAATATGAATGGTTAAAGGACAACATGTGGTGACTATATATATTTGGTAAAGGTGCCCTAAAAAATACATGGTTAGTTATCATATAGGGTTAGCAACAATACGGGGTTAATATAGAGTTACTTCACTTTCAAAACAAAAAAGAAATCTTCTTGAAATTTAAATATGCCTGTCCCAGTATTACTAATCAGAAAAAAATCAGATTTCAGAAAATTATAGAAAACTTTAAATATTCCCTCAGCTATTACACGAATTTTATTTGAACATTGCATTAGAAATATTATATCTTATGTAAAAAGGATAAATTACAATAAAAACAAACGAGAATTAAATCAAAACAAAAATAGTGTTACTGTTCAATCATTTAAATGTATGTCTATATTCCCTACCTATACAGTACATGTATATGTACAAATGTGTTAAATTAGAATTTTCATTCACGAACAAAGAAATTCCTAAATGTTTGTAACCAGTATATTGATATATTTTTCGTTTACGACATTTCTTACAAAGAGAAAAGTTTATTTATTGTATAAAAAAATCACGTCTGTTAAGAAAAGGACTTCCATAGGAAAAATCATATGCAGGTTTGTCCTATCATCAAGATTTGTCGACAGAATACCTGTCTGCATGTTTAATCTTGAGTTTACTTGTCACCAAGACGAAACAACCGCCCAAAAAGCACAACGTATATTTATATACACATTTATCAAGTCCGTATCCAATGAACATGCACATGTTGTTCATCAAAAAACGGATTTAACCTTTGTGAATAAAGGCAACAGTAATATACCGCTGTTCAAAAATCGTAAATCTATGGACAAAAAACAAAATCGGGGAAAACAAACTAAAACTGAGGGAAACGCATTAAATATAAGAGAGAGGAGAACAACGACACAACATTCAAATGTGAACATCATTATTATAAGTTTAATTCCAAATAAAATTAAGTGGTTCTTACCTGAAATGTGTCTTTTCAATTACTTAAAATGTGTAAAGTAGATCTAGAACTGCTTGTGCGCACATTGATTTAGGTTTTATACAATGTATCAAGTCCACGAACCAATCACATTTTAACACGCTATGTTTTGATTATTACTGCTATTGGTAACAAAACATCATGATTCATACTACTTTTGGCAACCAATAAACAAAAGACGTTTGATCTGGATAATATCAGACTGTCTATTGTGTTTGTTTGATTTTGTGCACATTTTTGTTAATATATTGGAATAGGTTATCCAAAAAAAAAGCTGTTTAAAAAAGTGCTGATAAAACAGCAATTTACTGCATGTTATTGAATAACCATTTCGGGAGAATAGTAAAATGAAAAACAACATTCTTATTCCAAAAATAATTTTTCAATCCAAGGAATGCAGAGTGTTTGTTATATTTAAAAAAAAATACAAAAAGCTACGAATGTTCAGATCCTTTACATCTAAGTATTCTAGTTTTTATCAATACTGACCTTTTTAATATTTCCTTATTTTTCTATGAGTACCAATGCCTATCTAAATATTTCAGCAGACAGTGTGTGTTCTTCAAACGTTAACATTTGCATTTTTTAGAGATCAAATATTGTACTACCTATATAAAATCAAAATTGAATATACTCGGTTTTCTCAAATAGTTATCAAAGTTACCAGGATTATTACTTAGTACGCCAGACGCGCGTTTTGTCTACGTAAGACTCATCAGTGACGCTCATATCAAAATATTTATAAAGCCAAACAAGTACAAAGTGTTGAAGAGCATGGAGGATCCATAATTCCGAAAAGTGATGCCAAATACGGCTAAGGTAATCTATGCCTGGGATAAGAAAATCCTTATTTTTTTTTTGAAAAATTCAAAATTTGATAAACAGGAAATTGATAAAAAAATGACCACATTATTGATATTCATGTCAACATCGAAGTGTCAAACCAATATATTAACAGATCACGATAGTATAATATCTTGTTTATCTATATTTGTTTGACTAGGTAAGAATCTTGGTATGTTATTTGTTAATTATCTAATTGATTAACGTGCAAATGAGAAAATAAAACCTACCTTGATTCAGATAAATTGACTACGTTCATGTTACAAAGAAAAAAGAAGAAGAAAAAAAACAAAGTTGCAGTCGTACAAAAAAGAACAGATAATAATTTCAAAAATATTCTTTTCATTTTAATTTCGCTGCTATTATCAATGAACTTGTTTTCTCTATCTGCATAAATATGATAAGAAATAATTGTGGAATAAATAAATATAAAGGACACTGATAATGTACAATGACAAATTAAAAATAAATATTTTTTTCGACGAATCTTAATATCTTAACGGTTTTTTCAAAATCTCAAAATTCCGGCTTGAATAAAAAGTCACAAAATATAAACATATCTTTTAAAGTAAATACGCTACGACCAAACAATAATCAAACATTATCATAAAGCATTGGCAATTTATATTTGGGATTATTATTACCATGTGCCTCGAATGATCAAATTCTCACCGAGCCAAACTATTCGTTTCCAAATTCCTCCTACCCACTTTGAATGTTTTATTCCTTAACTATGTACTAGTATATAGATTCAGCAATTATGACCCTAGCATGGAACATGTTCTTCGATCAATTAATTAGAACTATCGGTACAAAACAAACATTTCATTAATACTGTACGTTACGTAACGAATACTGAATATAATCTTAAAAAAAATATTCTACTAGGAAGTAGAAACTCAGAAACTAATAATTATTACAATGCGTCTCGTCCATTCGACGATCTGATTTTACTGATGACCCATCAAACAATATTCAGAGTAGTAATTTAAACAGAGATTTTCTGAAAATCGCTGACTAAACTATAACAAGATTGATTAAAGAACGATAACTCAACTTCAAAATTCATAGGTAAGTTGTAGCAGTAGCATTTGGTCATGAAAGGGAATTAATTATATTTATGACTTTTGTTTTAACTGTGCGCACAAATTTAAAATTGTATAAATGTCCAGCAATAGTTAGTTTATCTATGTCTTGAGTAGTGACATATACTTGTAATAAAGATTATTCATATGGACTACAGACATGATGCTAAACACCGGGGTCAAGTCAAACTTGACTATCAAAGCATAAGTAATGGTTAACCCCAACAGTGTATGCTTCTCAACAAGGTTGATCAGTCAATGTGATGTTAAATGCACAAGTTATAAGGACAGTGTTATTTAGAGAGTTTTCAATGCAATTTTCTGGTTTAAAGTGTTTTATTTTCATTGATTAAAAGCAATAATTCTAAAATTCAATATTGCAAGTAACTCATATTACGGAGTATATTATCAATCCATCCTATGTGGAATTCTTCAAAAAAAAAAAAAAAAAAAAAAAAAGCATGCAGAGCCGCTCAAGATGCAAGAAATGCTGATGTCAACTTGACAATTTACGCGCAATCGCGTCTATAATTCACATAAGATTTAAATAAAGATATGTTTAAGTAAGCAACATCTGAAACAAATACAGAAATAATAATTTGCATGTTGCAGATTTTATCATTTGACATCAGCAACATATTAAATGAATTCAATAATGATTATTTGATTATTAGTAGTTAAGCTCTTCGATCTGTTGGCAAAATGGAAACTTAAAAGTGTAAACAATCTCCTGTGGAAAGTCTCATTTGGATTAAAAGGTACCTAGGGCATTATAATCAAATTTATAAGTATGAAGTATAAAAAATATATGAAGTAGTATTAATCTATCAAATGTTAACATCAAGAATAGTTCTGAATATGGTTGAAGCAATTATCTACCTAGGATATGTAAATAATATAAAAATGGAACAATATAGGCACTCTTGTAATAACTCCTCATTTTTTTATATAAATAAGGTCGTTAGTTTCCTCGTTTGAATTGTTTTAAATTATCTATCTTATGTTAATGTCTGTGTCATTTTGGTCTCTTGTGGACAGTTGTCTCATTGACAATCATACCACATCTTCCTTTTTTATATTGTAAGTATATTTGCTATTTGTGATTCATGAAATTTATGAAATAAGTTAACACTGAATAAGTTTATATTTTAGACAAGTATGAACAGTCATTGCAAATTAAGTAAAGTTTTAGTTGTGGTCTTTGACAACATCAGTATTCAAGATATTTCCAATAGATCGAGGCGAAACATTATATATTTTAAAGAAAACTTGCTAATTTGAAATCGATTGTAACCGTTTAAGAATCTTCTCTTCCCTGTATGCCAATATTCCCCATGTGAAATTATAAAATTGTTTTGTGTAAACATTGAACGACAAAATCGTCCTATGTGACGTATACATTTTCTGACGCAAAGCAATGAATGTGTTTTTAATTTGATAGATGCTTTTGTGCTTTTTAATAAAATTGTTTGTTTTTCAGATTGTAACACAGTGATGACCGATGTACCCATATTTTGACTATTTTATCTATTACAAATTAAGGCAACAGTAGTATACCGCTGTTTAAAACTCGTAAATCTATGGACAAAAACAAAATCGGGGTAACAAACCAAAACTGAGGGCAACGAATCAAATATAAGAGGAGAACAACAACACAACATAACGTCTGTTTTTTCACGCATCATTGTAAAATAACGGAATTTGATGAGACTGTCGTAAAAATGAGAAGTTTAGCACTATTAAATCAGGTTCAATTCACCATTTTCTACGTTTGGAAATGCCTGTACCTAATCAGGAATATGACAGTTGTTGTCCATTCGTTTGATGTGTTTTGTCACTTGATTTTGCCATGTGATTAGGGACTTTCCGATTTTATTTCCCTCGGAATTCAGTATTTTTATGATTTTCCCTCTCACGTCTTATTATTAATATTCAAATGAAATACGCAGAAGCAGTCTATAAATAGTGTGTTTGGAAGGGTCTGATTTCCATAACATTTATTACTATTTTCGTTTTCATTGGAACAGCGACAAAAAATAAAAAAATACGTTGGTCAGTTTAACTTATGTTAATTCCTAAATGCTGGTTTATGTTCTGAAATCAGTCTTTGTTTTTTCAATTGGAAATACAGATACCAAGTTGAAGCTGAGAAACGGAAAAATACTTATTATCTATCTTGTTCAAACGATATCTACTCGTCTTAATCTTCAAAATCACTTATTCAAAAATACCACAATTGGTACGATTTCTAATAATTGATTCATTGCTATTCCTTTTTCAAGGGGTGACTTACCAAAAAAGACTTGCATGACCCCGTCCTATAGAGTCACGATTTTTGTGTTAACGTGCAATATAATTGATATCTAAATTACATATAATTGTTATCTGAATTAATGTATATTTACCATGTTTACTGTTAATTTTTAAAGTATTGAAATATTAAACAAACTATGATGTTTCTTCATAAAGAAATATATCGCCTTATCCCTGTTTAAAAAAACTTCTTTTACGACGCTTTATGTTTTAGTGCTCTCCAATTTCGTATATTTTATAGAATTAAGGAGATGTGGTATGATTGCGAATGAGACAACTATCAACCAAAGTTAAAGTGAAGTAATTATTAGCAATTATGTGCATATTTACGATCTTAATCAACGAACAGAAACAAATTGTATTGTCGACTATAAACTGCCCCGAAATAAAAAAAAAAAAAAAAGGAACAATTTAATTGAAAAAAATAACTGGCTAACCAATAACAAATAAATTTACGAAAAAAACAAATATGACAGACATAGTCCATGAGTATTATACAATCCACTTTAATGAACTTAGTATTATTTTTTCCGCATGACAATGACACTCATGTTTATTAAATATACCATGTTTAATTTTACATTAGTATATTAGATACTATGTACTGCGTTTTTGAATTTAGAATAAAAAGAAACAACTAAAACCAACATGGAAAGATGGCAAACTTTGCATTATTCATATACATTTTACTTATGACAGTATAATGTGCAAATAAAAAACACAGTAAAATATTTCTGAAATAAGTTACTCAACATAAATCGTTTCCACAGTTTAAGATATATAAAAACAAACTCAGAGAGTTACGTATTTGGGATGACAAATTTAGAATGATAAGACCGTTGCGAAAATATTTAGACAAACAAAAACAGAATGATAAGAATCTATAAAGAATATCTTTGGACAAAATCAGAATATGAATCTTTGAAGACTAATTCCGTCAATAATAATTAAGAGTGTTTATCAACACATTAGGATATAAAAAAAAAATATTGAAATAAATTTTTTACAAATTCAGGAAAAAATGTTATTTTAAAAAATCTGTATTAAATTGCATTTAACTAACATATGCTATGTTAAAAATACTGAACAAAGTAGATATTTTAATATGACATATATTTAAGTTTCAAATAATTTTTTCACACCTTTAAAACAATTGGAATGCTAGGTTACCAAAATGCTTACCTTCTTTCGGTGTTTATAATATACCAATATATTTCACACCCCATATGTCTTAAACATGAAGTAAGACCTTTATATTGTCTTCTCGTCTTTTAAAGCTGTTAAATTTATAATCTGAAATTTTCATTGGTTTCTGAATACATGTATCTTCACATGACAAGGCAAATTCCTAAGGAGTTCGTAAAAATCTACCATTTTATGGTATCTTAGTTTTATCTCAGTCCGATAAATTTTTAATCGGAAAGCCATTTGTATTTTTTGGAAAACTGGAATGTTCACAAGTAGTTGTTTATACCCAATAATTATTTTAAATTCTTTGATTTCATGAATTAAATAAAAAGGAGTGCAAAAGATATTCAAATGAAATACGCAGAAGCAGTCTATAAATAATGTGTTTGGAAGGTTTTGATTTCCATAACATTGATTACTATTTTCATTTACATTGGAACAGCGACAAAAAATCAAAAAAATACGTTGTTCAGTTTAACTTATGTTAATTCCTTAATGCTGGTTTATGTTCTGGAATCAATCTTTGTTTTTTTTTTCAATTGGAAATACAGTTACCAAGTTGAAGCTGAGAAACGGAATAATACTTATTATCAATCTTGTTCAAACGATATCTACTCGTGTTAATCTTCAAAATCACTTATTCAAAACTACTACAATTGGTACGATTTCTAATAATTGATTCATGGCTATTTTTATATTATGGGGTGACTTGCCAAAAAAGACTTGCATGACCCCATCTTTAAAGCCACACAACCATGATTCACTTTTAATGGTCGTACATTTTCTTAAATTATGAAATTTATAGAAATTGATATTAAAAAAAAAATATTTCTATTAACTTACCTGAAACATAGTCTGGGATCAGGTATGCTTTACGTAGTGAAACCGGACGCTATTTACCTAAACGCACGACAGAAAACATTTACCGGTGTAGAAGGGCCACTAAATTGAAAAGTATCATTAACCAACATCTTAAGAAACACAATCACTGTACAAAAGATTTAACAGTTCAGTTGTAAATACGCAACCTGGGGTATCGCATTCAAAACTTGAATTATCACAACAAATAATGAAATTTAATCAAAAATAATTACACAGTTTATTATATCAGGCTAAATGACTATATGTTGAATTTGGTAAAATAACAAATATCGATCTATTAACATTTGGATGTATCATCAAAAAATGTACGTAAAATAAGTTCTCATAGACCGTAGCAGAAGTATTTTCGTTGATTTCGAGGGTTAATGTAAATCATAAATATAAATGTCCCTTTTTATAGGCTAGTACGCAAAATCAAGAAACAAAATTTCCACAAAAATGCAATTTTTTTCTCAATCCATGAATATTGGTATTCAATAAAGGACTAAATTCACAGTATCATGAGTATGAACGAAATGATTTATATTAAGATGTATTGAGTCCTATATATGCATACATGAAATATGATAACGAAGCTATAAAATATTTGTTCTTTAACGGGCCTAATTTATGACGTAATACACATTTATAGACAGTCACATTTTTCGATAAAACAATATAGCCAGTCTCCTTAACAGATTCAGCAATTTGGATATGAACAGAAGGCAATTTTATTTTTGTTAAATATTTGTGTGTCTTTTTTCAGACACATGTTGATATTATAATTTCGTAAACTTATTTTTTCCAGGACTGTTCTCTAAATTAAGAAAGAAAGGATTTAAGAAATTAATCAATTTCTCAAAAGATGTCTTGAACTGTGCATTGGTTCACAGTACAACATATTTTCTCAAAATCACTTGTCTATTTATATCTGTCACATTTAGAATTTTCTATAAATAGATAGATGCATTGATCAGCTAAATGCTTTATCTATAAAAGGCACACCATGAATATGAATTGAAATGGCTTGAGAGGGCTAAAAGATACCAGAGGAACATTCAAACTCATTGATCGAAAATAAAGTGTCAACGAAAAAGACTCGACAAAAAAAATATTAACAAACCCAAGTAAATATACACTGAACGAATTAATTTGATCTATGGCAGCTTGTAACCTGAGACAAAATGGTGTTAACTAAAATAACTTACACTGGTTAATTTGAATATAATAATTTTACCGAATGTTTATCTTGGTGAGTTATTGATGACTTTATAACTTAGATGATAAAGATTAAGGACATATACAACTGTCATTTTTTTTTTTATCAATACCGATTACATGTTACCACTAACCTCTTTAAAGTGGATGTGACATATCATTATAGTTTTGTTTTATGTAAATTAAAAGAAATATTCGAAACACTAAGGTATTTTACACACAGAAAACGATTGTTTTAGCCTTAATTGGCACAGCTTTCTTTTGAAATTTTCGGTTGAAAGTACTCTTCAACGACGCATTTATTTTGCCTACACACTGTTCTTATTCCAGCGAAACTCGTGAGTCTTTTGACGAAAACACACATCTCTGGTGTTCTTAATCTTATAAGCCTAATATATTTGCGTGGATATCACTAGAGAAGGACATTTCATCCTCAAGTAAAACACAACCTATAGAATCACGATTTTTGTGTTAACGTGTAATATAATTGATATCTAAATTACATATAATTGATATCTAAATTAATGTATATTTACTGTTTATTTTTTAAAGTATTGAAATATTAAACAAACTACAATGTTTCTTCCTAAAGAAATAAATCGCCTTATCCCTGTTTAAAAAAACTTCTTTTACGACGCTTTATGTTTTAGTGCTCTCCAATTTCGTATATTTTATAGAATTAAGGAGATGTGGTATGATTGCTAATGAGACAACTATCAACCAAAGTTAAAATGGAGTAATTATTAGCAATTATGTGCACATTTACGGTCTTAATCAACGAACAGAAACAAATTGTATTGTCGACTATAAAATGCCCCGAAATAAAAAAAAAAAAAAAAAAGGAACAATTTAATTGAAAAAAATAACTGGCTAACCAATAACAAATAAATTTACGAAAAAAACAAATATGACAGACATAGTCCATGAGTATTATACAATCCACTTTAATGAACTTAGTATTATTTTTTCCGCATGACAATGACACTCATGTTTATTAAATATACCATGTTTAATTTTACATTAGTATATTAGATACTATGTACTGCGTTTTTGAATTTAGAATAAAAAGAAACAACTAAAACCAACATGGAAAGATGGCAAACTTCGTATTATTCATTTATATTATACTTATGACAGTATCATGTGCAAATAAAAAAAACACAGTAATTTATTTTTGAAATAAGTTACTCAACATAATTCGTTTCCACAATTTAAGATATATAAAAGCAAATTCAGAGAGTTACGTATTTGGGATGACAAATTTAGAATGAAAAGACCGTTTCGAAATATTTATACAAACAAAAACAGAATGATAAGAATTTATAAAGAATATCTTTGGACAAAATCAGAATGTGAATCTTTGAAGACGAATTTCGTCAATAATAATTAAGAGTGTTTATAAACACATAAGAATATAAAAAAACCATATTGAAATAAAATTCATACAAATTCAGGAAACAATGTAATTTAAAAAAATCTGTATTAAATTGCATTTTACTAACATATGCTATGTTAAAAATACTGAACAAAGTAGATATTTTAATATGACATATGGTTAAGTTTCAAATAATTTTTTCACACCTTTAAAAAAATTGAAATGCTAGGTAGCTTAAATGCTTACCTTCTTTCAGTGTTTATAATATAAAAATATATTTCACACCCCATATGTCTTAAACATGAAGTAAGACCTTTATATTGTCTTCTCGTCTTTTAAAGCTGTTAAATTTATAATCTGAAATTTTCATTGGTTTCTGAATACATGTATCTTTACGTGGCAAGGCAAATTCCTAAGGAGTTCGTAAAAATCTACCATTTAATGGTATCTTAGTTTTATCTTAGTCCGATAAATTTTTAGTCGGAAAGCCATTTGTATTTTTTGGAAAACTGGAATGTTCACAAGTAGATGTTTTATACCCAATAATTATTTTATATTCTTTGATTTCATGAATTAAATAAAAAGTAGTGCAAAAGATATCTAAAGATTTCATAATTTTCATTGGAATAACTTAGAACTTTAAAAACCTGTCTCCAAATACACACGAGTATTTATTAGCAGTTTTTTTTTCGAAATTGTCACTAGTTTTTGACATGTCATTAAGGACTTTCCGATTTTGTTTTCATCGGAGTTCAGTATTTTTGTGATTTAACTTCTGACTTCTCATTACTAATATTCAAATGAAATACGCAGAAGCAGTCTATAAATAATGTGTTTGGAAGGGTTTGATTTCCATAACATTTATTACTATTTTCGTTTTCATTGGAACAGTGACAAAAAATAAAAAAAATACGTTGTTCAGTTTAACTTATGTTAATTCCTTAATGCTGGTTTATGTTCTGGAATCAATCTTTGTTTTTTTTTCAATTGGAAAGACAGTTACCAAGTTGAAGCTGAGAAACGGAAAAATACTTATTATCAATATTGCCAAATCGATATCTACTCGTCTTAATCTTCAATATCACTTATTCAAAAATACTACAATTGGTACGATTTCTAATAATTGATTCATGGCTATTCTTATATCATGGGGTTACTTGCCAAAAAAGACTTGCATGACCCCGTCTTTAAAGCCACATAATCATGATTCACTCTTAATGGTCGTACATTTTCCTAAATTATGAAATTTATAGAAATTGATATTGAAAAAAAATAGTTTCTATTAACTAACCTGAAACATAGTCTGGGCTCAGGTATGCTATACGTATGTGAAACCGTACGCTATTTATCTAAACGCACGACAGAACACATTACCGGTGTAGAAGGGCCACTAAATTGAAAAGTATCATTAACCAATATCTTAAGAAACACAATCACTATACAAAATATTTAACAGTTCAGTTGTAAATACGCAACCTGGAGTATCTCCTTCAAAACTTGAATGATCACAACAAATAATGAAATTCAATCATAAATAATTACACAGTTTATTATATCAGGCTCAATGATAATATATTGGAATTGGTTATATAACAAATATCGATCTATTAACCTATCGATATATTATCAAAAAATGTACGTAAAATCAGTTCCCATAGACCGTAGCAGAAGTATTTTCTTTGATTTCAAGGGCTAATATAAACAATAGATATAAATGTCCCTTTCTATAGGCTAGTAGGCAAAATCAAATTTCCACAAAAATACATTTTTTTCTCAATCCATGATATTGGTACAATGTATCCAAGAAAGGACTAAATTCACAGTATCATGAGTATGAACAAAATACTTCAAATATGATAACAAAGCTATATATTACCACGCCTGGTAAACCATCTAATCTCAACCAAATAGTTGAGACGGAAAAAAGTATTCTGGCCCTTCCTGTTGAGCTTTTCTGGTTCAAATTATCCAAAATAAACACCGGGTAGGTCGACATTTCGTCAATTTACTGCAAATGCATGCGTTTTTTTGTAAAAATAAAAAAGGAGAATGTCATGCCATAGGTAGATTAGGGTTTGTCTCGTGTATAACATGGACCAATATAATTTAAAATGACATCGGAATGACTTTTCTCCAGCAGGTAAATGTGGCCAGTGCAGTCAGCTATTGACAAAATGACAGTGATATCATTGATAAACTAACGTATATATCAGTAAATTAGTATTTTTCTAAAACCTTATAAACATAAAATTACAGTTTGTTCTTTTTTTTTACTTATATAATTTCTTTAAGCTAAATATGTTATAAAGTATGTCATGTTGAGATTTTCTGGTATCGGTTGTGAGATTCTGGAACAATGTTGAGATCTTCTGGTGAATGAAAGTTTCAACAAGCTTAGTATCAATTACACATACAACCGTCAAAATTCATAAACTTGCCGTATATTGTTTGACATTTCAACTGTCATTTAAATCTTGTCTGTAGTTATGACAGCAGCTTCTAAAGAGACCTTTGGTTGTAATAGAGTCTAAGTAGTACACATCTGTGTGTTTTTTAAAGTATTAAATTTCTAGCGCTGGAGATTAATAGTCTACCGTTTGAGATGCAGTTTTGCACAGAAGCTGTGAAGTCAATAATTGTGTAATTGACATCTCGAGGGCTAGAATTTATTCCTACATCGCTTATCTTGACATCTCAATAACTAGCGTTTCGATATCTACATCGCTATACTTTACATTTGCAGTGCTGGTGTTAACATCAGCACTACACTTTATCTACAGAACTGGGTTGAAAAATCGATAGGACGGGACAATATGCATCCCCATCGCTATATTAACATAATCAGTGCTTAACTGTGAATCTTCAACACTAGACCTTTATTCTGACAGCCTCAAACCGTGGTAGGGGGTTTCTTCTTTATAAAGAATACATAGACTTGCCACAGCAATGGGTCTCTTTTTCAGTGCCAAATTATATATCAACGGGTAGCAATTTCACCAAAGTAATATCAGTGGGTCAATTAGTTTTCTATAACGTTTTTTCTTTGTTTATAATCAACATGAACAGGAGTAAAACTGCACAGATTGTAGTATTGATGTTTGAATGAGTCATTTACGCCCATTGTCTAACTACATGGATATTCAAGACGAGTACATGCAAAAATATAAAACATATAAAACAACACGTGTAATAATTTATTGCGTCCGAAGCGCTTTTCTGGATTTACCTTCATCAGGAACGCTCAAAGCCAAACATTTGAAATCCGAAGATGTATAAGTACCGAAAATCGTTGAAGAGCTATATGTTAAAAATACCTAAAATAAATAGCCAAATTCATCTAAAGCCAACTTTGCCTGAGGGAGTTGAAACCTTAGTTTCATAATAAATGTTGCATGAATATAAACCCTCCTTAGTACTAGATTGACACGCCGTGTGTGCTTTTGAAATGAAATTGATATACATGTCCACTTGTTTTTGTGTCCTTCTAATGAGTTAAGCCTTTTTCAACTAATTTTTATGATTCGTTCTTATGTTGTACTGTTATTCCACTGTCCCAGGTAAGGGGAGGGTTGGGATCCCGCTATAACATGTTTAACCCCGCCACATTATGTATGTATGTGTCTGTCCTAAGTTAGGAACATGCCTTTCAGTGGTTGTCGTTTGTTTATGTGTTACATATTTGGTTTTCGTTCATTTTGTTATACAAATAAGGCCGTAAGTTTTCTCGCTACCATTGTTTTACATTGTCATTTCAGGGCCTTTCATAGCTGACTATGCAGTATGGGCTTTTCTCATGGTTGAAGGCCGTACGGTGACCTATAGTTGTTAATTTCTGTGCAATTTTGGTCGCTTGTGGAGAGTTGTCTCATTGGCAATCATACCACATCTTCTTTTATATATATATTTATAGTATACACAAGGTATTATTCTGTAGTTAATATTTGTCACTTTTTAAGAACACATTATTCTAAATCTAAGCCTAGAAGTGTTTACTCCTCACTTAAGCTGTTATCACATCTTACTAGATAGTACGAACGGACGACTAACGGATAAAAGAAAAAGGTTTCCGTTGACAAAATTGTTATGTTGGGAGGCCGTTGATGAAGATATGGATTAAAAACGGAAACGGAACGGACAAGTACCGTAACAAACGGACGCCTACCGGATTTACAATGGACACTTCATCCGCGTTGAACGTCCCTTAAGGTAACACGATACCGAATGACGTTACGTTTTAGCGGTGCTTAAAACTCCTGTCACACCTTACCAGATAGCGCGAACGGACGCCGAACCGATAACTTTTTTTCAATTCGTTCGTGTCCGTAAGCCGCGTGTTGTTATCCGTTAGACTACGGTCGATATCTGTTTCATTTCGCTCAGTGTCGGACTGTCCGCTTTATCAAGGCGACGTCCGTTTTGTCCGATGGAAAAATTTGAGCATGTTCAAAAGTTTGAACGGACATTCAACGGTTGAAGTGTCCGATAAGCGTCCGTTTTTTACAATACTCGTCCGTTCTGTGTCCGTTTTGTATCCGTTATTTGTCTTATATTAAGGTATATATGAAATTTTTTTCTGAAACAAGTGCTTTTGGTATTTCACTAGACCCATACATTTCATCTTTTAGTACTATGATGTTTTATGTTATAAAGTCAACCTGTAACTTTGATATATACAAATGATTGAATCTGAAGCGAGATGATGTATCAAATATTCTTGCTTTTTACGTTTTCAAGACAAAATATTCAACTCAAACTCGCCCTAGCATAAAAAGGTGAACTCGATTTTCTCTTTTCGGTACAAATGTCACCCATTTTTTGGAACTTTTTCTTGGGTCAACTAATGGAAGGGCATACACCAAAATTACTGAACTAATAGATTGATATGTTCTCCGTCCGTGGTAATTTTTCAAAACAATCGGAGGTTATGCATTTTCTACATCCAACTTGATAGATATGCATGTCGTCGACTTGATATCTAATTGTTCTGCTTAACTATGTTAAAGATAAATTCAAAACGTATGCAAATGGTGTTTTTAAAATTAAACACTTAGTAATAGAGAAGAAAATTGTCATTTCATTTGTTTCTATTAACAAAATTTTTGTTACTATAGTAAACAATTCAGTAAGCATTTATCGCCTTCTCTAACAAAGAGCTTCAATTCTTTTGTTCTATTTCATCCGGGATACTGCGATCTACACGATCGCACTACGATCGTCAAAATCATTATTTCTTTAGAGATCGTAGTGCGATCTTGGTCTAGTGTGACGAGGCCCGAGGTATAATATGAATGTTGCTGGATATTACCAAATATTAAGGATGTGCCATGAATGCAGTTGTGAACAAAGAATCTAAGTTATAATTATTTCATTACAACACCTGTGATTACACTAAGTTGGACGTCACTTATAGTACTTGCAAAGGAGTTTTAAAATCGAATCATATGTTTTGTGTGTGATGAGTATTATAAATAAATGACAAAAATAACATCTTTTACTCACAAATAAATGATCACCACCTTTTAGAACTCATCCTGAAAAAATCTGTACGAAAAAACAAAAGCTAGAGAAGGGGGGTCCTGTTCGATTGTTTACTTTTTAACAATTTTATTTCTTTATAAAGGTACGCATTTTCGGCATTGAATAATGTCTGTTAGGAATCGAATTCATCCAAATCATATTAATATTCATATACATTATATTATAAAATAATCTTATTTATAATTGAAAGGCATGCATTTTTCTATCTTACCACAGACAAAAAATAAATCAAGTTAACCGTAAAAAAGGTAAATTCGAATATTACCGCGCACTGATAAAGTTTATTTGTTCATTTTTGGAAATAACTGCAATAGAAATTACATTTTAATTAGTTAAAATAAACTCTAGCATAGCTATTTCAATAGTTTTTATCTTTATATAGTAATAATGCACGCGTGTCGGATTGCCAGTCATAGTTAATTTGAACTTTGAAACCTCAGCGCCCATGTTTTTAACAATAATATATTTCATGACACAAAGTAACAGAAAGTCTCAACATTGTGACAGAAAGACTCAACCAATACCTTTATATCTCAACCATTTATATTTTTTCATTTCTGTGCTAAGACTATGCTTGACAAACAAATATTCTTGCAATTTACAGACGTGGTTATCGTAAAGCATAAAAAAGCACAAATAATTGACATATTTTTTGCTTAATCATTAATATTATATCAGTTCTATCGGATTCAAAGAAAGTAAACATGATAATCCGTAGGAAAAAGGTGATTGTGACTTCAATTTCAGATATTTTTAACCAAGAAGAGACATAATAATTACAATTATCATTTATCTATGGCATGATATTCTCCTATTTTACAAATAAAGCATTGATTTTCAGTAAATTGACGAAAGGTCGACCTACCCTGTGTTTATTTTGGATATTTTGAACCAGAAAAGCTCAACAGGAAGTGCCAGAATACTTTTTACCGTCTAAACATTGGGTTGAGATTAGATGGTTTACCAGGATTGATAACGGGCATAATTTATGATGTAATGAACATTTATCGACAGTCAAGTGTTTTGCATAAAACAATATTGCCATTCCCCTCAACAGATTCAGCAATTTGGATATCAACAGAAGGCAATTTTGTTTTTGTTAAAAATGTGTGTGTATTTTTTCTATCAGACACATATTGATATTATACTTGCAACTTTTCGTAATCTCATTTTTTCTAGAACTGTTCTCTAAATTTAGAAAGAAAGGATTTGAGAAATAAATCAATTTCTTAGAAGAAGTTTTGAATTGTGCATTGGTTCACAGTAAAACATATTTTCTCGAAATCACTTGTCTATTTATATCTGTCACATTTAGAATTTCTATAAATAGATAGATGCATTGATCAACTAAATGCTTTATCTATAAAAGGCACACCATCAATATAAATTGAAATGGTAGTACTTATATTATTTGTTCTGACAATTTTCGACTGTCAAATCTGGTCTTATAATATTAAATAAAAATCAAGTAAAGTAACTAAAGTATTACATATTTATATAAATATTATAACATTTCACATTATGAGTACATGCTGATACTGTTTGTTTATAGATGTTTTCAGATACATAAACAAAAGTTATGTAACACGGTAATGAAATCGTGTAGCAAACGAATGACTTTGTGTTTTAGAAATTGTTGTTTTACAATAACGCAATGTGAACATTTACAGCTATATTAACATTTGTTAATATATAATTTGTTATATACTCTTTGTTACCAGAACACAACAGGGATACCAAAAGACTGTCTAACATCGTTTAGGTACTCTCTGTTTTTATCATGCATATGATACAGTTTGTATCATACCATAATTGTATGCGCATGGTTTGCATGTTTGCGCTACTGCTCTGTACTTGTATTTTTAAATTGTATACATTGTATAATATGCGAAAATCATGAAAACATGTATAAGACAAGAAAACATCTTAAAGATTATATTTGAAGTAAGAACAAACATGTTAGACTACCAAACACGGCTAGCGGAAACTTTAACTAATTAGGCACATTTATAAAAAAAAAAGCTAATAAAATAAGAAAAAAATGTAAATTGAAAGTCCGAGGAAAATATATGTATATGAACAACAAGTGTGTATGCGTGAAGACAAAACAATGCATATTTTTATCTTTACCCTTTAAAATTAAAAGTGCGCTCCAAAGGATAGAATACATAAACCACATAAGATTATAATCAAAATAGTAAAAAAACACAATAAGTAACCCGACCGCTTTAAACAAATTTACCATCAGGTTGTCACGTGTTATACCTTTAGAATTTACCAACAAAGAAAGTAATACAAGCCAGTCAAGCGTACTTTAAATAAAGTAAATAACAAATTTAAAAAACAATCAATATGATAAAAGACATCCATGTATGTACGCTTAATGATAAAAGATTCAGAGATAAAGAGAAAAGAACAAGATTTTATCAGTGGATAAAAAATCAAAAAAGTCTTATAACTTTTAAACAAGAAAGTCATTTTAATGAAAATCTTTACAAAATTATAAACTGAAACTAGTAACGTTTTCTATTTTAGTCATGGTACATCATGTACATCTTACAAAAGTATCGGTGTAGCTTTTATAATTGATGATAAGTTAGAATGCAAAGTAATCAATAAAAACAAAGACAAAGACAGCAGAATACAAATGTTTAACATAGAAATAGAAAATATAATTTATTCGCTCATTAACAGATATGCACCAAACATAGAAACTGACAAGTTCTATAAAAATCTGTCTGATTTCATAAGTAATTATGCAACTTGAACGGTAATAATAGGAGATGATATGAACGATGCACAGTCAAGCAAGTCGAATTGATTACTTTTTAATTGATAAAGATTTTGTGCTCAATACAATATCAAGTGACATCAGACCAGCATTAATAAACAGTACAGACCACCAATGCAAGGTCTTTTCTTAAACTTAAAAGCGTTACAGCCGAAAGTAGAGGTCAAGGAAACTGGAAATTATTTAATTCTATTTTAGGAGAAAATTAATATTGTAAAGAAATAGAAATAATAATTGCGAAATATAAAACTATCATGCAAGACAAAACTACGGTTGACATCTTCTTTCAGATGCGATTAAACTTGATATTAACTGTTTATTATAAATTCTTGAAAAAATACAGCTTACAATAAAACTGAAAAATGAAAACAATGATGTTTTGCAAAAAATAAATCAAATTGAAAATCAGTTAGAAAAAAAACTATGAATATAAAGCTGAAGGCGCCCAATTAAAATCGATTAAAAATACAGCATATTTTTTAGGCCTAGAAAAAAATAAACAAACAAAAAAAAAAAAAACAATTATAAAACTAAATGATGACCAAGGTTATATTGTTACAGTTCAAAGTGAAATACTTCAAATTGAAAGGAAATTTTACGAAAAACTATATTCAAAAGAAAACGAAAAAATTACCCAATCATGGGAATATATCAACAGCAACGACGAAACAAGTAAATTATCAAAACAAGAAAGTCAGACGTGTGACGGATATGTTACAATAGAATATTAACACAATAATTTAAAAACCCCAAAAAACTTAGGTAAAGATGGTATCACAACATTTTTTTTATAAAAAGTTTTGACAAGCATTAGGCCCAATCCTTGTTAACATCTTTGATACAAGCTACAACAATCAAAAGCTAACATTTTCCCAAAGACAAAGTATTATTAATCTTCTATACAAAAAGAATGATCCACTAGATATTTCAAATTATAGGTCAATCTTATTAAATAGGTATCAAAGGTACCAGGATTATAATTTAGTACACCAGACGCGCGTTTCGTCTACATAAGACTCATCATTGACGTTCATATCAAAATAGTTATAAACCAAACAAATTCAAAGTTGAAGAGCATTGAGAATCCAAAATTCCAAAAAGTTGTGCCAAATACGGCTAAGATAATATATGCCTGGGATAAGAACATTCTTAGTTTAAATCCTTAAATTCCGACTATAAAAAAAATCTTACACATTAGCTCAAAAAATAAAAATGTACTAAATTTAATTATAAGTGCAGACCAAACAGGGTATATAAAAACGATATAGTGGTTTCAACCTCAGACAAAAACAAGACATCATTTATTACGCCGACAAATTTAATATTTAAGATGTAATTTTGTTTCTTGAATTTTCAACAGCATTTGATACTGTAAAATGGACCTTTATGTACCAAACTCTCGAACATGTTGGCTTTAATAGTTCATTTATTAACTGGATCAAGACGTTATATTCTGATATAAATAGCTCAGTGTTCAATAATGTATGGAGTTTTGCACTTTTCAGTCTAAAAAGGGGGTACGTCGATGATGCCCCTGCTCTTCCCTGATCTTTGTGATTGCAGTTGAAATCATGGCATGTAAATTAAGGAATAATAATAACATTAAAGGTTTTGAAATCAAACTTGACCATTCAAAACATAACTTGAAAATTTCCCAGTTAGTAGATGATACCACTTTGTTTTTTAAATACAAAAAATAAAATTATAGCAGCATTAAACGTTATTGAAATATTTGGCACATTTTTTGGTCTTAGAATTAATAAAACAAAACGGAAGGCAATATAAAGTTCACAGATAAACCCGTTAAAGTGTTAGGATATCGATTGTATTTCGGCAGAAATAAAGCAGAATGCGAAAAACTAAATTGATACTCACGAAAATAAATGAATCCACAGTATTTCTTGAAATATTTTAATATCATTTTTGGGGCTTGACCAGGCATATTTTTCTACCAATAAAACAATCAACGATTTCATATGTAAGAAAACAAAATTCACAGCAAACGTTAAGTATACAACTAACATTTAAAAATACTTTTCTTCTAATTTAAATAAAAGATATTATTCGGTGTGATTTCCACAAGGAAAGTAGCCATCTACACATCTACCACTGAATCACATACTTCAGACTTGAAAAAGGCTAATAAATAATGTGGCGAGGTTAAACATGTCTGTCAACGCTCAATCTTACTCTAACCTGGGTCAGTGATGTTAAAGCACAATATAAGAACAAACTGTAAAAAGTCCGTTGCAAATGACTTACTAGGCTCAGTAAATCGTTACGAGGCACAAATAAATCAAATAACACTATAGCTAAGCACTTACATAAACGTTACTGAAAACAAGTTGAAAGCCAATTACAACTACTAAATAAATCATGATTTTAACACTAAAGTATCATTCAATACACCCAACGGATTTAGTGTAAAGACATCATCAACAATCTGAGAAATGCATTACCTTGTGCAATGGACAAGTGTATTACACAATATCGGATTGAGGTTTGTTTCACCAGTACACAAACTGTTCAAGCTCATAGTGTCTGGTTTGTAATCTAAGGGTATATCCATGATTTCAACGTCTTAAGTAATTTCTTCATCGTGTCCTTGTAACTCAAAATGACATATGTCAGAAAAAAACAAAGTTGAAAATTCAGTCTGTGTCCACTTTTAACAATAAATCGCAATTTTTTAAAAAAATTATGTGTTTTATGCATCCAGCCAAACATGGGCCTAAGTAGGTATATTTATAAGTTACGTTTATAATTATGAAAAAATACGAAGTTTTAAACATATTAACAACATTATAATTAAGTATTTTTATAATATTCACATATCATTTCACTACAATGTTTTCTGAAAAAATTTATATAACGTCTTAGAAATTAATCCTCTACAAGCCGTAGAGGAGAATTCCACTTGAAATAATGAAGTAATATATATGTATATATATATATAGATAGATAGGGTGAAGGTGGATTTCTCTTTAAATGAACATTTCTAAATTGCTCTACCTCTACCACTGAACTGCATGCTTCAGACTTGGGAAAGGCTAATAAATAATGTGGCGGGATTAAACATGTCTTTCAGCGCTCAATCTTACTCTAACCTGGGTCAGTGATGTTAAAGCACAATATAAGAACAAACTGTAAAAATCCGTTGCAAATTGTTTACAAGGCTCAGTAAATAGGTACGAGGCACAAATAAACAAAAAAAACAATATAACGAAGCACTTAAATTATGTTACTGATAACAAGTTGAAAGTCAATTACAACTACTAAATAAATCATGTTTTCCCAGACTAAAGTATCATTCAATACATCCAACGGATTCAGTATAAAGACATCATAAACAATCTGAGAAATGCATTACCTTGTGCAATAGACAAGTGCATAACACAATATCGAATTGAGGTTTGTTTAACCAGTACACAAACTGTTCGGGCATATTATGTCTTTTTTGGTAATATAAGGGTGTATCCACGATTTCAACGTCTTTCGTAATTTCTTCACCGTGTCCTCGTAGCCAAATTGTCAAACGTCAGAAAAAACAAGGTTAAAAATTCAGTCTGTGTCCACATTGAACATGTGTGCTGAACTTGATAAGGGTAACCTACTTTATGACAATAGATTTTTCCTCGTTTTTCTGATAATTGTCATAGCTTATAGAAAATGAAATGATTTCGGAAACCCTGGTGTAATAATTTCTCAGAAATACATAAATTTCTCTCGTTGAAATCTAATACGTTGTTACATACACGAGCGAATCGTACAAGTTGAGATATATAAACACCATTAGATGATGACAAAGGAACGTCACCATTTTAAAATGGATAATAAACGATAGGAAACGAAAACATCATCTCTTTTATCATAATGTTTTGTATTAAGCTTCCCGTTAACGATATAGATATCAAGATCGAGGAAAGGGCAGTGGTCATTGTTAGTATTGGCTTTATTTAAAGTAAGTTCAACATGATACATTTCTTTAGTATACATACTGAGGTCGTCATTATTGACAGCCAATATATCATTAAAATATCTAAAAGTATTGTTAAATTTTTGTATCAAATGTTGTTTCGATGGGTCTTTGCTGAGTTTAGTCATAAAATTGTAACTCATAACAATACAAAAACAGGTCCGCAATAAGTGGTGCACAGTTAGTTAAATTATTTGACGATATACGGAACTCCAAATCGAACAAAAATGTTATCAATGAAAAAATTCAAGCGCTTATATAGTATCAAAGCATGTCCAATTGACATAGTTATTTTGTTTGTTGCTACTTAAAAATGACCGAAAAGATTCTGATATGCCTCGCACTGTTTTTTCGGAGGGGGGGGCATCTATTTTACAGGAGACGACGGATATTTTTCAGTTGTCGTAACCTAACTTGCGTCATCTTTTCCTGGAATGTGAACTACCAGCTAAAACAAGATCACTGGGTTCATATTTTCCAGAATACGGTTGCCACACACTGAGCAGAATCTTGATGCCCTTCCGGAGCCCCCAAGAGTACCCTGATGGATTTATATGACCCAATCACATCGATCTATTGAGTTAGCCAATTGAACTTGTGTTTTATATTTTTTTCTTATTTTGTGCTGTTACACTACAGTCTTAGATTATGTTTTAAAGGTTTCGCGCTCACATGCACACTCTTGATGTGCCTACTCCAAGTCAGAAGCCTGTAGTTCAATGGTTGTAGTTGTTTTCATGTGTTTCATTGTGTCATATTTGGTTTTCGTAGATTGTTTTGTTATACATTATACCGTTAGTTTTTGTTTGAATTGTTTTCACATGGTGCCTTTTTGAAGCCTTTTTGTAGCCGACAAACAGAGTGTTAAAGGCTGTACGGTTGCCTATGATTGCTTACATCCAGTGCATCTTAACTATGGTGGATAGTTGACTCATTGGCAATCACACCAATATAACTTAATTTTAACTTCTATGTTGTGTTTTGTATACTAGTACTGTAAAATTGTTTATTTTTCGTACGCCTATCCCAGGACCCTCTTTTTGGAAGCCCAAGGAAAAGCCCTTGATCCGTAATAGTAAACTAAGATACAAACTCATATTAATAACTCGAATTTCAACTCGATATCTGAATCTAAATGATACTCAAAGTCAACTCTAACTCGAATTCAAAAGGTAACTCAAATTCAAAGTTGAAGTCGAATTGTAACTCGAAATCTATCTTTTAATGTGGCTCAAACTCGAAGTTTAACTCGAAACTCGATGCTTACTAGAACTTTAATTCTAAGGTTGCCTTCATGCTAACTCGGAATCGATGACTTGCTTAAAAGTTAACTCAAACAGTAACCCGACCTTTAGTTTGAACTCTAACTCTATGAATGACCACCCTCATCCAAGGCAATCTATTTAAAAATAGAAGTAGTTTTTCAGAATTTGTCACGTGGCATTACCTCATTTCGTAATGTCATTACATCATCAAAGAATAAAACGACCGCATCAACTACCAAAACAAACAAATCATGTAGTGTAAATTAGTCAAATTTTGAAACATCCTTACGTAATGTTAAAGCTTTGTAAAAATTGGCAAATCATCATTACGAAATAACAATACTCCATCATGTAATTAAACAACTACAGAACATTAAGTCACATGCACATCAAGTATAGGTAAAAACCACATTGCCTAATAACACATCCACATCAAATAATGGTTAAACCAAATTGAGTAATGACAAAACCCCATAAAGTAACGACAAAACTATATCCAGTCAATACGAAACCATATCGTGTAATATCGAAACATCATTAAGTAACGACTATTCCTTATTGAGTTTTATATTAACTCCTACATTTCTAGGACTAGGTTAAAGGCGTCCGCTTAGAGCCCATGTATATTCCATATTAGGTTATTAGGGAGACGGTGCTTATTTCAATACACGATAAGTAGTGGTGTTACGACCCTTTATAAAAACAAAACAGTATTAAGAGTGTTTTTAAAGGTTTCAACAGACGAAAAAATTGATGAAGATTAAAATAAATTCATAAAACACATTTAAACCTAAAAATTTGTTATTGTTGGCATTTGGAAGTAGTTTCTTAATTCTAACGGGAAGACTTGCTCATTTTGATAGGTCACTAGTTTTAATATGACACGTTAAGAAAGTTGGTAAGATAAAATTAATTCCATATGAGGATTCAAGCTTTGTGGTCGCTCTCACCCAATATGGAATTAGCTGACCCCATATATACCGTATTAAGTCACTAGCACACTATGTAACTAATAGTATTAAAACATCATATACCAATGTCAAAACCATATTATATAAAGACAAAATATCATCAAGTAATGATAAAACATCATAATGTAAAATGAGAATTCCCAATAAGACAGCTGTGACGTTCCATACTTATCTAACCATCCAGGACCTTTTCAATCAAGAATTTACTCACGCTTCTGGTTAATTTACTATTCAGCACTTCAGTGTTGATATGCATATCAATTATATGGTCATTTTTATAAATTTCCTGTTTCAAAAACTTTGAATTCTATGGAAAAACGAAAATGATTTTCTTATCCCAGGAACAGATAACCTTAGTCGTATTTGGCACAACTTTTTGGAATTTTGGGTCCTCAATACTCTTCAACTTTGTACTTGTTTGGATCTATAACTATTTTGATCTGAGCGTCACTGATGAGTCTTATGTAGGCGAAACGCGCGTCTGGTATACTAAATTTTAATCCTGTTACTTTTGATAACTGTTTACACCACTGGGTCGATACCACTACTGGTGGACGTTTCGTCCCCGAGGGTATGTCTAACCCAGTAGTCAGTACTTCAGTGTTGACACGAATATCAATTATATGGTCATTTTATTAAATCTCCTGTGACAAAAACTTTGAATTTTATGGAAAAACTAAGGATTTTCTTATCCCAGGAATAGGTTACGTTTTGAAATTTCGGGTCCTCAATGCTCTTCAACTTTGTACTTGATTGGCTTTATAACTATTTTGATCTGAGCATCACTGATGAGTCTTTTGTAGACGAAACGTGCGTCTGGTGTACTAAATTTTAATCCCGGTACCTTTGATTACTATTAACTATGCATAGGTAATCAATTAAACTTGTAATATAGCTTTCCCGCCATTTTTTTTTTCTTATTCAGCCAATGTATTGGCATACAATGTATTTTTATAAAGGTTACTCGGGAACACGTGTATGTGTTTACTTTAAGCACATGTGTTTAAATCACAACATGTTTTTGTTTAATATGATTGGACAAACAGCAAGTAATTTCCGGTTTAAAATATATCAATCATGATAACTTCATGTTAGAATTTTAGTGCTAAATTATAGTATTAAAGTCTAGAATTGTTATTCGAGGTTCGCCTATCCGACAGTACTGTTTCGTATATCGTCAACTGGTAAAATGTCCGAATCTTCTTCGAATATGGATTTGAATGAAGACATACTACTTGAAGGAGATTCTATTATACCGCAACCTAATATTCATAAAGCAGCTGATAAGTCGTCTGATTTGGTCGATACTGTGGAGCTTTTCAAGACAATTTTTGACAACAAATTAGGTGAGTTGAAATCTGAACTCATACAAGAACAATATTGCATTAAGAGAAAAATTAAGGTAAACGTCACTCTAAAATTTAAGGGTGGAGGAAACATAATTCAATACACCTTTAACGAGGAATTATTGAACACTGTTAACAAACTTCAAACATTCAGCCCTACCTCTAATACACAAGCCTATAGATTAGTTCTTGATATTACATATAAGCTCAAAAGCCGTAACAAGACAATTTGCATAGCTGATCCTCCCCCGCTGGTTGGGGAACCGTTAAGGCATACGGTGCCAATGCCGTGGATTCAGATTCTGAATATGAGAGAAAGTTACGACCAGTTGAGACTTTTTAGAATAGTTTTATAAAGTGGTTTACTTACAATCAAAGTTGTGTCAAAATGGTTAATTTAGGAAGTATGAAAGAAAATCTTCATATCATAGCAAAATCTATTTTTTTTTCATTTTGCATTTAGAAAGAAATATCAATTGATATTCAATGGATTCCCAGAAGGCTGATTATATCAGTAAAATGGTTGATTTCGAGGACAGGGGAGTCACACATATATTTTTATTTTTTTAAATGATATGTGGGGTCCTTATTCGATTGACAGATTTGCAAGTGTCAAAAATAGAAAAGCTTTGAGATTTAACTCCTTATTTTGGCAACCTGATTCTGAAGATATGTTTATTGTAGCAGGCATGTTTTTTTATTTGACATGGCCCTAGTATCTATAAAGATATTGTAGCTGTCGTAGAAATATTGAATATATATATAATATATTTTATTCTGTTTATAGATATTGGAAATACGCCAATAATTTGTCATCTATATATCTATATAAAATGTTATTGCAATTTTACGTTTTTCATCTATTTTTTTAGTAGGACAGTGGTCCGAGTTTAATTCGCAATTTGCCTCTTAAATTGATCTCAGCAGTTTGTTTAACCAGTTACCAGAATTCCGTCTTTCATCCAAGGCTTAGAGTACTCAGAAGAAATAAAGATATGCCTTCAATTCATGAGAGATGTTGTAATTTAAAAAAACAGGTAATATTACAGGACCGGTAGATCTACTTCAGCTTTATCTTAATTAGCTAATGAGATCATTTTTAGATCAATTTGTTATTGTAAATCTTTGAACATATACAAACTAAGAAAGAGTATTCCTATTTCCATCACCATAGCCAGAGAGTTATTGTTATCTGGACTTGACAGTTTAGATCTTGATAAAAAAAACCAGTTTGTCCTACACCGTTGAGGTCAGGAGGATCTACTGCCGCGACAGAAGCTCGAATAGATGATCGGTTGTTTCTTTGGAAAAGTGATAAAGCCAAAAATTGTTATGTTAAAGATACATGTAGTATACAAAACAGATTTTCAGTTCGGCTATCCAACAGTACAGTTTTGTTTCCCACCCAGCCACCCCTTTTAAGACTTCATAGGAATGTACATAGTATTTTATGGTGTAAATAGTTTAAATGATACATGTATGCATTACTGTAAAGATTTTTTTCTCCATCTTATAGAATATTTTTCTATTGTAGATTGTGTTTATATGTGAAGGCAGCAGTCGATGACAGCAAATTGGACATTTGTGTTATTATCTATACTATTAAACGAGAAGACCTCATTTTGTGTGTCGCTTCTCTTCCTTCCACGATAAATTAATCATCATGCCTCTGTGTTCTATAGGTAACATGCATAGTCGCATTTGTCATCCATTCTTATGATTATTCAGATTGAGGTATATTTGGAGAAAAACGACAAAAATAAGTCCGGAAATTGATTCCGACATGATACTGACTTTTAGTCATAGATAAGACTTCCGGTTTGAAACATCCACAAGTACAACTAATCGTGTGATAGATAACAAAAATGAAAAATAGATAAGCCAATCAGAGCGTTCCCCATATCATGGTTTTATATCGCAAGAACCACAACTATTATATCTCCTTAGATCGCGTTTATCTACACGTAAACTACGATTATACTACTTTAATAAATAGAGACTCTCTGTATTCTGTCTACTGTTTTCTTTGAAATTTTTACTATTTAAAAGGGGTCATACTAGTTGCATATAATTGAAATAAGTAGAACATGTGGAAAAAAGAATGTGTCCGTAGTACACGCATGCCACATGGGCACTTTATTTACTGAGTTTCGAGTTGATTGGACTTCAACTTCATCAAAAACTACCTCGACCAAAAACTTTCACCTGAAGCGGGACGGACGGATGGACAAACGAACGAACGAACACACGGATGCACAGACTAGAAAACATAATGCCCATAAATGGGGCATACAAATTTGTTGTTGAAAGTGAAAGTAGTGATTTGGCACAAATGAAAGTAGGGTAGAGATTAGAGGGAGGCAGGACCTTTTTCTGGACGTCGCGATCGATTGTTTTTAAGCTCGGGATTTGGGGATTGCTCATAACGGGATTTCGGGATATGAATTTCTTTAAATTCTACATCTCGGGTTTCATGTTTTTAAGCTCGGGATTTCGGGATCAGGACCCCTCTGACCACCCCTCAAATTAGCCTTAGTCGGTCTTTTATAATAGATTCATATCCTACCATTGGCATGTTAATAAGGAAAATGGATTGTCCTAGAAGCATATTTTATTAGACTAATAATGGTCTTTATATAAGTAGTTACATTTATTTTATATTTGGAGCGGTGCAAATTAAATTTAATTTGACTTTTACCAAAAGATGCATTGTAGCAAAGGAGAAGAATAATTGTGGTCTGAGGCCAGAAACACGAAAATAATTGAATTTAACAGAAATGAAACAAATATCGGACTTTGGAAAAAGGGAGAGGGCTTTTGATACCTTTTATGAAATTCTCCATACATAATATCTTTTACAGAAAATCATCCTACAACAGTTCACAAGCTGTATATGCCCGCGATTTCGCGGGTGTGTTCTAGTTTGTAATAAAATAAGCTAGCTGATAACGAAGTTTTCTGTGCTTTCGGGGCGAGCTGTTAACCATATAACGGTGTTGATTTTTAATTTATAAATGCTTTGTGTTCGTTTGAAGTTTTAAATAAGAACATAACGATTTTGTTATTCCGTTATATGGGTAGACTTTACTAGATTTGTTGTTGTTTTCCTGTTATCTGATGAAAATATAGCTTACAAAAATGTTGATCACCATAAAAATTGTTCTTTATGGAAGGCTACTGAATTTCGTGAGATTATTTTTGAATAGAGGCAACTATTGATATTTATTGCTTTTGAGACGTAGAAATAATATGAAAAAAAACATCGGTTTTGAAGAATAAAATTGTCGCACGAAAACACACAAAAGGAAAAATATAAGAAAATTTGCATGCTTTCTCAACATTATCTGTGCAACATTTAATAATGTTTGAGCAAATGAAAGTTTGTGCAAAAACAATCAAGAATTTTGTTTAATATCCGTGGTAAATGCATGCCAACTTGAACAGTAATTGTTAACCACAAAGCTGAATTCGGTAATATGTATTAATACGTTTTCATTGACTTTAAACATAACAGTTTCCAGTTGACATTAAGTTCTGAAACACTGTTTATCCGTACTCAAAGCTGCCTTGCTAAAACAACTAGTGAGAAAGCATGGAAATCCAGAATTTCCCCTTGAATAGAAAAAAAAAATCTTTTTTTTATTCATTTATTTAAATTGATTTGTTGGTGTTTAACGTCATTATCAACACTGTTGGCTACGTCGTGAAGGCCATTGAAAACATACTGTCTAATTTTTTCATCCATGACAAAAATCATGACATTTACACGACACAAGTGTATTGTCATCATTTAAGAAATCTTACACTGAAAACAATTATTTTTTTATACTGCGAATTTAGTTACTTTTATTGATACCAATGTATGATGGATTGGAGAAAAAATTTATTTTCGTTGATATTTGATAACATAAATTTGCTATTGAAAATTTATACTCATTTGAACATCAAATTGATGACCACGCAATCCCCTACGAATAACGATGAAATTCACCCCGTAAATAAACACAAAACAAGAGTGAATTTAGATACAACATTATGACCAATGGTGAAAATGGGATATGAGTTCATATGAGACCATATATAAATTGTTGGTGGGTTTGTTTTGTTTTTGTATTTTATTTTGTAAAAGTCAGGTGGTGGTTGGTTGTATGGTTTATTGTACAGCCACGGAGAAAAACAAATACATACCCCTGTTTACCAAACTATAAACAAGAACCTAATGAATTGATTAATACAAACCAAAAGATCACAGATGACACAAGTAACCAATGTACGTTTCGTGTTGAATCTCAGAGTAAAGTAATCCGATTTTAAGTCGTATTCGATTTAAGTCATGTACTGATGCCTGAGTTACTGGAAACAAATGATGGTATTGACTAAAAAAAAACATAAAATGAGTCCCTACCATCACTTGTTTCAGGCTTCAGTACAGGACTGTCTCAGTTTTAAGGAATTTATTCCTCCTACCAAACATATACATCAATATTCCAAACTTTTACCAGCTTATCGATTCATGACAATTTGTATAGCGATCAAGATAATTATTTCAGTTCGAATACCACATGTGAAAATAATAATCATTTGACATCTTACTGATGAAGGATATTAGTCATCCGAAATATTAAACATTGGTTCATGTATAACTATTTTTTGTGGTGATGTTATACCCTTTTAGACTTGCTAAATATATACATACATATACATGATGTACTGTAACCAGGGTTGGCAAAGTATTACCCTCCAGAGAATTCCCGGGCAAGAAAACCCGGGCTGTGCAATACTCCCAGAAGTGGGCAATACTGGGCATTACTGTGCAATATGATTTTTAAAGATTATTATAACACAAAATAGTAAAGACGTGGTGTAGTTTCTTTAATAGTATTACAGCTTAATATATACTTTTTATACAGATAACCATTGACAGTCATTTCTAGAAGAATGAAAAAAATCAATTTCATTCTCTTCTCCATTAATTCTATATATAGACAGCATACAATATGTGCACATTTAAGGATACCTTGTTTATTACCAAGAATTTTTTACTAATCCAAATTTAAAAATAATGCATTTTATTGCAGTGTTTAAGTGATTTGTTAATTTTGATTGTAATACATTCATAATGCAAAATAAAAACTCTAAGCGGTCATGTCATTAACACTTATATAATTAAAAAGCTGATTATTGTTACATAATCAAATCTGTGTTCTAAACTGAATAACTACTTATCATGCTTATTTTATAATTAGTGACGTACTGTCACTTATTATATCATAAGCATTTAAATTTAATTATACTAACATGTAAGTGTTAATTCTTAAAAGGAGTTATACTTGCTTGATTTGATTTTTTGCTTTATATTTAGAGTTTGACCAATCTAGACAAACCAAAATAGGTTATAAATATCTTTAATGTACTACACTTGTGTTTGATCACTAAATCCTCTATAAAGTTCTGACCAGTATTTTATATTACCTAGTATCGCCCAATATTACCCGCTAATACCCAGTAAATCCCGGGGTTTTCCAGTATTTCCCAATTGGCTGTGCAATACTCATAAAACCCGGATTTTTGCCAACCCTGGCTGTAACAAAATAATTCAAAGTTTGGTATCACATCAACTTGAAATAAGGGATACCATAGATACAGAAAGTTCTGCTCAAATCTCAAATTACCAATAAATCAACAACGAGTGTCGGGTAGAAAACAAAAGAGATAATTTACGCTTTCTAATTGTGAACTTTCTATTTATATGTTGCAACAGTCGAGCAGCGTTTGCACATGGACTTTATATTAAAATTAGAGCAGGATCTGCTTACACTTCTGGAGCACCTGTGATAATATCCGGTCTATTGGTGGAGTTCGTGATGTTCAGTCTTTTGTTTTTCTTTCATCGGCTTGCATTGGTTTTTTTTTGCCATGCTTTTTGGTTCTCATATTTATATATATATATATCTTTGTTCCCAATAAACAATATACATTGATATAGAGAAGACAATTATATACAATATTTACAACAAGACAGAACAAACAAAATAATTGCAAAGACAATATATGAAGTCCATTTTTAGCCAGGAACACATACACTTGTGTGAATAATCTTTATGAATTTACAAAGTTTGATCAATTCTGATTTGTTTTTTGAAGACATTATCTGTTTGAATTTGACCATATTTGCATTTTTTAAATATTAATGTGACAGACACTGTTTTCTGTTTCTTCTAAGTATTTACATTCTAATATATAATGCAATTCATTACCAATATCATTGTTGTTACATAGAATACAAATTATATTGTTTCCAACTATATTGTTACATCTTCCCTGTTCGATACGGAGCTTGTGATTTGTGGTCCTTAATCTACACAAATCAATAGACAGTTTGCTCCAAAGAATCTCAAAATAACCTTCTTTCCCAAAAGAAACTTTAAAAAGTTTGTAATTTAGTGCTTTTGGCCAGTCACCAAATAAAGAATGCCAACCTTGTACAAACTGATCTTTAAGTCTAAGTTTGATGAATGAAACTAACCACTTGTAATTTATAAAAGATTGCGTTTCCCACACATTTGGGATACAACATTCGTTTAGAATAGTCTTTATTCTGTTTAACCATGAAAATTCATATTGTCATTAATAGACATGTGATAGCACAATTTATATAAAATATATGACAGTTTTGTCTCTTTGCCAGAGTTTAATTTTCCCAAAAACGAAATTAATTTAGTTTTTATGTCTAAGTCTATAGGATATCTCCCAAGCTCCCCACAAACCATAAAAGAGGGTGTAGATGTTTTCAGACTTAAAAATAATTAACAAAACTTTAGATCTTCTCTTTCAATCATGTCGTTATTGCCAATATACTTCACAACCGTACAGTAATATTGGTTTTACCATTTATCAAATAAATCCAGCTGACTACATATAGAAAGATTATGTAGCCGGCCTAGTCTTAACACTTCGTAAAGAGACTCTGTAGCTTTTTCTAAATTAAACTGTTTTGTTTTGTCAAAATTGCCTGTTCTTGATAGAACTATTTCTATGTTGTACCTCTTTACATGCAGAACCAAGTACAATGAAAGTCCCAACTATTTTGGCTTCCTAAGCTACACAAAACACCTTACAAATATAGATTTATTTCGTTTAGCCATTGTCCCACTTCTAAATTGTCCATTCTTCTTACCAGTACACATGGTACAATCAAAAACCTGATAATAAATTGTTCAAATAAGGCCTTTGAAAATAGTGTAATTAATGACTTTTTGAGTGTCAAAAACTCGTTGGAAGTACTCGATAAATTACATGCTTATATTGGTGATTTAAATCTGCTCAAAGTTTTGATTTTTGTACCCTATATACCACATTGCCTCACATTCTGATTAAGAAAAAAAATACACACCAAATTAAATGGGCATTTTTAAAGTCAAAATGTGAATATATATGTTCTAAAACTCTTTTAGGTCATTTTTTAGTAGCTAAAAAAAAGAATTGTGTCAATTGGACATGCTGTGATACTATGTCTGCCCTTGAATTTTTACTTTATAACATTTTTGTTCGCTTTTGAAATTCCGTATATCGTCAGGTTATCGGAATTCTAATGGGGACTTACTGTACACCACTTATTTTGGACCTGTGGTTGTCTTGCTATGAGTAACGATTGATTATAAAAATCAGCAAAGACCCATCGAAACAACATCTGATACAAAAATTTAATAATACTTTTAGATATTTGGATGATATATTGGCTCTTAATAATGACGATTTCAGTATGTATACTAAAGAAATTCATCATGTTGAACTAACTTTAAATAAATCTAATACTAACAATGACCACTGCCCCTTCCTCGGTCTCGATATCTATATCATTAACGGAAAGCTTAATATTAAAATTTATGATAAAAGAGATGATTTTTCATTTCCTATCGTTAATTATCCATCTTAAGATGGTGACGTTCCCATCTGATGAATTGACAGATTTAAAATAGCAGTTACAACAGAGGGACGAAAGATACCAAAGGGACAGTCAAACTCATAAATCTAAAACAACTGACAACGCCATGGCTAAAAATGAAAAAGACAAACAAACAACAGCACACACGACAAAACATAGAAAACTAAAGAATAAACAACACAAACCCCACCAAAAAACTAGGGGTGATCTGAGGTGCTCCGGAAGGGTAAGCATATCCTGCTCCACATGTGGCACCCGTGGTGTTGCTTATGTGATAACAAATCCGGTAAATGGTCTAATTCGGTAGGTCACATCAATGAAAGGGAAGGGGATTGTAGTTACGATGTAAGGAACATATCCGATATCATTTGTGAAACGGTTATTCCATAACGGTCAACCAACTCGTGATGGCGTCCGTAAAATTTACGAAGGGATGATTTCAACTTCACCATTTGGAACTCTTGGTTTAATAGCTTCCTTGTGAGCAGTAACCCTCTATCAAGAAAATCATGATAGGAAATGCAAGCACGGGAATATCGTATCAACTGGGAGTTATATACCCCGTATACAATCCCCTTCCCTTTCATGAATGTGACCATACAAGTTTCCCCATACAACTCAAAATGGTAATTGGTCTGAAATGTTTGGGGTCTAACTTGTAATCTTTATTTTTATAATCAGGCTTTAAAAAATACGAATAAATATTTAACGTTAGACTTCGCATTGCTATTAATCCTGACAGTTGGTTAATTGGTTACATTAATAAAATTGAGAATGGAAATGGGGAATGTGTCAAAGAGACAACAAAGCGACCATATAACAGACATTAGCAGAAGGTTACCAACAGGTCTTCAAGGCAGCGAGAAATTCCCGCTCCCGGAGGCGTCCCTCAACTGGCCCCTAAACAAATATATTATACTAGTTCAGTGAAAATGAACGCCATACTAAACTTCAAATGGACATCATTCGGGTTTGGGGTTGGCATACTTGTATTTTCTTCATCAATTCTGGGGCGTCGTTCAGATTTTTTTTTAAAATAAGATAATTTGCTGATAGTGATTTCAGGTTGGTCCCTCTTTTTTCTAATGTTTAGTAATTTCCAATACTTTTTTGTGTTATTGATTCTCAATGTGTTAGTTTTTTTTTTGACATTTTCTTTGTATGTGTAATAATTGCTTCATAATTCATAACTTGACGATTTTCTTCAGAACAACTGTTCTAAAATTTTCTTTTGACTTTGCGATAATTTTGGCGAGCAAAACAATCATAATCAAACCATTCCTTATCCAATTTTACAAGCTTGTTTCTATATTCCTTAAACCCACTAGTTTTCGTTACCCCTGATGTTGCCCTAGCAGAATCCAAAAATAAGTCACACATGCTATTAACCATCAGGTTCATTTCATTTTTGTCCATATTTGCTTCAACTTTACTAATTTCTTCAATTAGAGCGTATATCTCTATTACATCTATCCCATTTTAAAAATCCACAGTTTTATCATTGTCCATTTTTTTTTATATTTTCTGGACGGTTACAAAATCCTTTGACTTTACATTCCTCTATATAGATAATGTTCTCTCACTAAATAATACAAAAGTTGGTGACTATGTTGAATGAATCTATCCCATCGAACTGGATATGAAGGATACTATAGATACAGCTACAGCTAATAGCTTGACTTACATCTAGCAATTGACAATGCAGGTCGGTTGAAAACAAAACTTTATGACAAAGGAGACTTCAGCTTTCCAATTGTGAACTTTCCATTTCTATGTAGCAACATTCCAGCAACGTCTGCATACGGAGTATATATCTACCAATTCATACGATATGCCCAGGCATGTATTTCCTATCATTATGTCCTTGATAGAGGATTGATACTTACAAGGAAGCTATTACACCAAGAGTTCCAAATGGTAAAGTTGAAATCATCCCTTCGTAAATTTTACGGACGCCATCACGAGTTTGTTGACCGTTTTGGAATAACCGTTTCACAGATGATATCGGATACGTTTCTTATGTCGTAACTATAATACCCTTTCCCTTTTCACGAATGTGACCTACCTAATTAGACTATTTACCGGATTTGTAATAACATAAGCAACACGACGGGTGCCACATGTGGAGCAGGATCTGTTAACCCTTCCGGATCACCTGAGATCATTCCCAGTTTTTGGTGGGGTTCGTGTTGCTTAGACTTTAGTTTTCTTTATTGTTTCTTCTGTACTATTATTTGTCTGTTAGTCTTTTTGTTTTCAGCCATTGCGTTGTCAGTTTATTTTCTATCTATGAATTTGACTCTCCTTCTACTATCTTTCGTCCCTCTTTTACATGTATCTTTTTCAGCATTTAAACACTGATTGTTACAACATCTTGCTAAGTATTCGCCAAAGTTATCTGTTAAGGCGAATGCACATCAGAATATAAGGTGCAAAAATCAAGTACATGAAAATTAGTAAATATTTTAACAACTCAACACTACTAATACAATATTCTACATTACTGCTATTTCTACATATTAATTAACCATACAGTCTATTATCACCAATTCTACTATTTACAATAAATAAATTGATTCCTTTACATAAATCTAACAATCGTTTCCCGTATCCATTTTTTACCCGGTCTAAAGGCTTTCTTATCTTTGGAATATTTGATTCGTCAAGCATATACACTTTATTTTCTATAAAATTTGTAAAATTATCGGTATGTTTATCATTTTGTATAACAACACAATGTGTCGTCTGTTGTTCGTCCGTTGAAATCTCCAAGTAATGACACATATTTATAATTATTTGAATAAAAATAATGTATTCATTTTCTTACTGACTGTAAGCATCTTGATATGAGTAATTTGTGTATTCCGGAGGAATATATACTATGCCAAAAACTATGTCATCATCAATATCAAGTAACTCTGAAGACACTTTGAACCAAAGAACAAACTGACTGTCAGTTGTTAAAATTTTAATTTTATTTGCTAGTTCTAATTTGTACCCTAAAGTAATACCACTTGACCTATTTCTCGACACTTTCCTTCTATTTCTTTTTATAACCTAATAAAGAGTATTTTACAGTTTTATTAATATTTCTATATTATTTGCTATTTTTCTACCATTTTTTTGTTCCATGGTCTATTGCACTGGAAATTATCGTTCTATTGCACCTATTGCACTGACCTGTTATGACCTCCGGTTATGAGCGTTCACTCGAGATATAGTTTTTCACATTCCATTCATAAATGGTCAAAAGAAAAACCACTACTGACCTACCTTTTAAGTAATCGCACTGTAATAATTCTGACCTTCACATTTTCCAGAATGTTTTCCATTGTAATTCCGCAATCTTCGTTTCTTTGAGGATCGTTTGTTTACATATGACATTCGTCACTTACGCACTTTCCTGTAATGTTCTTTTCATTGATGTAATAAAGTTTCCCGGGCTTAATGCAAATTTTACGAAAATGAACTCCACGGAAACACTTGTGGAGGTCAGGATTATCACAGTGCAATCACTTAAAAGGTAGGTCAGTAGTGGTTTTTCTTTTTGCGATTTATGAATGTGAAAAACTATATCACGAGTGAACGTGGTTGATAGTTTAGATTATTTTTACCGATAACCGCTACAAATTTTAGCTGTCGGCGACTATAATTGTTTTATTATGAACAGAAAATAATTTTTAGCAAAGGTCAAAACCTAGAACGTCAAATTGACCTTTGACCTTGATCTCAATTTCAAGGTCGGTCATAAGTCAGTGAACTCAAAACGGAAGACCGGAGGTCAATCACTTGTATGGTTGTGGAGAAATACTGATTTGAAATACATAAGGGGAGAAAACTCCTAGAAAGGTAAACAGAAACACTTTGACTGAAATAGGTTGAAGTAGCGCCTTATTTTAAACAGCTATTTAGCAAAGACATCATATCATTTACTGTCAGAGTTTCTGTGGAATAACAATAACAAGCAAAATTTAGAACATGACCTTGACCTTTGACCTTGACCTCAATTTCCTTCAAATGGACCAAGGACTTCATATCAAAAGACTAGGCCTCTACGATTTATAACGTATGAATTATCCAACAAATCGCCTATCTTAAATTTTCAAAGGGAAATCAGAAGAAAACCAAAAAGTCTTTCCACGAAAAGTGGAAAGACCTAATAACTGTATACTATTTGTCATTCTAAATTCATAACCTGGTAAATCAATAATATCTATATTGTCAGTTTGTGTTTCTACTAAACAAATTTTATCATTATTATTCAACAATGATTGAAATTCAGGATAGTTCAATCTTTTTTTAACACAACGACAATTTAGACACAAAATATCACTTATTATGTAAACATTTTTAGTAGTATCTAAAGTATTAATTCAGTTAAAAGTTACACTTGTCAAATTCAGGTTATGCTCTCCTAGGCATTCCTATAGGTGAGTGTATTCACTTCTTGTGATTGACCAAGATCTTTGTCGTTTATAAGGGCGACCGTTAGTATTTGTTGGGGTCATCATTATGTCTCTGAAACCTCCATTCAGATGTCCTCTGTGCTGGTCATCTATATATAAATTTGTTCTGTAATTTCGAATTATTCTCCGTTAATGAATAGTTTGCCCCGTATCAAAGAAACCTGATTACCTTCTTGCTTCGCCTGTTTCATAACAAGATAAAGTTGCGACGGGCTTCAATTTCTTCCGGGAATTGTTCATTTATACTAGATGGCTTTCCTCTGAGGCGAAATACTTTTTGGAGAACGCATTCGAGTTCGCGTCGGTAAATGAAACACGCCACAATTGGTTTTGCTCTATTCCATCCAATTTTCCCAAATCTATGTACGTTACCGAATTCTATATGGTGTTCAATTTTAAGCTCTCCGTAGATAGAATTTCTCAATTTTGCTTCACAATTTTCATTGTAAGCTAAGCCAGAAAAAATGATTGTTTTTCATTGAATGGTGATGTTCACCAGTCATTTAATTTCTAAAAAGCTGTATATTAAAAATTGTGACTAAAACTTTTCTTTTTACCGTATCATGAGTTACGAAAATTATTTCTATAGTCTCATATCAATTCGGATCACAAAAAATTAACTGAGAGTTAAATAAATAAGGTTTACACTAAATACTTATTTACTAATTTCAATTTAAAAACTTTTACCCTATGGAATTCACCCCGCCACATTATGTATGTATGTGCCTGTCCCAAGTTAGGAGCCTGTAGTTCAGTGGTTGTCGTTTGTTTATGTGTTACATTTAAGTTTTTCGTTTGAATTGTTTTACATGGTCATTTTGGGGCCTTTTATAGCTGACTATGCAATATGGGATTTGCTCATTGTTGAAGGCGGCGATGACCTATAGTCGTTAATTTCCGTGTCATTTTGGTCTCTTGTGGCGAACTGTCTCATTGGCAATCATACCATCTTCTTTTTATATTTATACATTTTCGATTGAAAAATGTCAAGTGTAGTATGAGAATCCTTTGCTTATGATCCCTTACAGAAATAGTCAGATATAAAACTTCGTATTTAGGAAGGATCCAGGGCTTCGTAAAAATGAACTTTAGTTTTGTTTGAATTTTCACTGGCCGGAATAAGATTTACACCTTTAATCATTTTTACCAGTAATATCTTGGTATATGATAATATGAAATTTTAATATTTCTGCTAAATGTGGAAACGTTTTACATAATAAAGTGATATGTGTTTGATGTACATGTATGTGAATGTATTTTTTTTTTCAAGTCATAAATAATTGTATTCACGTCGCCAGAGTCCTCGGGTGGGGGATCCGCTCTTTCAGCCTTAGAGTGGATTTCAGATCCACTCTTTCAGCCTAAGAGTGGATTTGTGGCAAATTTTTCTCCCCATCTTTGCTAGTCTTTGTCATTTATTCAATTGACATGATATTAGTTGATGTAATTTCGTATTAATTATGTATTATTATTTCATATCAAATATGAATTTTTATGTCAAATGTTTTATTTGCAAAATGTATTTTTTGCATTTTATGATTTTGAATAAATGACCTTTTTTCGTCAGTTTAGTTTTTATATCAAATAGCAAATCAAGCTCAGACTCTGGCTTGTGTATACATAGTATGTTTATGATATCTAGCTGTCTGTCTTAAAACCAATTTTATTTGCTAATTGAAAATTAAGCGGAATAAAATAATTTAAGACAGCAGAGAAGATAATTCTGTTTAAATTGGTTATTTCTAACCGACTTAAATAAAAAAGTGAGCTATTAATACTGTAAATGTATGATGTCTCTAGTCTGGTCAAAGGGTCAGAGTGTCCTACTAAATTAAACGATAAATTGTTGAAATTAGATAACATGTTTTCACGTGCAGAGAAATTTCACTTATGACCAATGCATCTTTTTTATTGGTCAATGATCTTGCGGGTCAGTACGAGTTCACGTGTAAGTGTATTGTGGTCACTTCCTTTTATCATCAGCATTTGATGTGTTAACTTGTGATTCTTATCAAACAATTTGTTCAAAATTCCCACCCACATACCGCCCTTAATGTTATCTTTTGAAGTAGATATGTAGATATGTTTATTTATGGGGCAGATTTTTCTCCCCACCTTTGCTATTCTTTGTCATTTATTCAATTGACATGATATTAGTTGATGTAATTTCGTATTAATTATGTATTATTATTTCATATCAAATATGAACTTTTATGTCAAATGTTTTATTTGAAAAATGTATTTTTTGCATTTTATGATTTTGAATAAATGACCTTTTTTCGTCAGTTTAGTTTTTATATCAAATAGCAAATCAAGCTCAGACTCTGGCTTGTGTATACATAGTATGTTTATGATATCTAGCTGTCTGTCTTAAATAAATAGACAGCATAACAAGAAAGGGATTTCCAGAAAATAGCTGTGCCCAATGTTCACTACAAGATACAACACATTATTAAAACATGACTTATTTGCAAATCGTTTCTTTCTTAATTTACAGATCAATTCAATGGGGAAGAAAACGAGAATATAAAAATATCCAATTATAGTATCAGTATACCATTTATACGTTTTATAAGAAATAACACACACATATGAAAAGTTGTTGACCTCTGTTCATATAAAGGGGTGTTTTGCTGTCAAATTGATGTTCATCAATTTGACTCAAATTCTCATATTTGATTTATAACATACAAAAACATATATCCAAATTATAATAAGTCTGAAATAAACAATTAACAAAGCATGCCCCCTATAATATTGATCAGCATTGCGTGTGTATTTTGGTCTAGACGCCATCTAATAACCAACAAGTTTACCTCCAAATGTGACCATATATAAACATAAATAAACATAAATATAGATATACACAGATTGCAGAAACGTGCAATTGGATTTTTCTAGGTCTGCTTAATTTCATGCTATAGATTAAAAAAGATCAATCTTCGTTTTAACAATTAAAAGGATAATTTTAGTTGATTACATTAGTTAACGAAATGGTTCACATTTGTTTCATCTTAAATGTTGACATTCGTTTCATTTTTTAATGGCTGAAAACGTCCATTAGAACAACATGCATTTGGATACATTTATGTAAAAACGTTAGGTTTCAATTATGACAGTGTTAGAGTTGCATAACTCTGGAATAAACACACAAAATCATAATCAAAAGAGTACTACAGTGTATAATCAATCCCAACCAGTGTTTATTTTAAAGTGATTTGATCCAGGGATTATATATAGCTAGTGCGTGACATTTAAAAGAAATATATTTTATTTATCTGACGGTTGAAGTCCTATAACTCAGAAATGACATCTAGGGACTTCATTTTTTAATACATTGCCCAGTTAATGAATTAGAACAATTATGTAAAATTACTAGAAAAAGAGGGGCGAAAATACCAGAGGGACATCCAAACTGACAGATCGAGAAAAAAATGACAATACCATGTCTGAAAAATAAAAAAAAAGACAAACGGACAAATAATAGTTCACAGGACAAAACATAGAAAACTAAAGACTAGGCAACACGAACCACACCAAAAAATGGGAGTGATATCAGGTATTTCGGACGGTTAAACAGATCCTGCTCCCCATGTGCACCTGTCGTGTTGCTCAAATTATTATAAACCGGTATAAAGTCTAATTCGGTAGGTCACATTTGTGAAAGAGGGAACAGGAATGTTGCTACGACATATGGAACATATCTGCTATCATCTGGGAAACGGTTTTGTTTGACAGCTCTCTTGTGAGCAGCAACCCTTTATCAAGGAAATCATGATAGGAAATACAAGCCCGGGAATTTCGTATCAATTGGTCGTCTAAACTCCGCATGCAGGCGCTACTGAAATGTTGCTACATAGAAATGGACATTTAACAACTAGGACGCTGAATTCATTCATTAAAACAATCCAAGCAAACTCAAGGTATGTTAGAACATGTGACAAATTTTTATGAATATGACAATCAAACATGGAGCTTTGGAAAGGAAGAAAAGAAAATTACAAAAATCGGTAAAAGGTTCTCCTTTATCAATCCCAACAATATTGTAAAGTTTAAAGGAAATCAATCCAGACATACTCCATTCTCAATTTTATACTGTAGTTAGATCGCTATATTCGAAAAATAACGTTACTGTTAATGTTTAAAGTCCCGTAATTATAAAACGGAAAACATAAAATTTTGAAAATCGACAGAAAGTTTCCTTATTTTCATTCTAACAACGATATAGATTCAACGCTGAATTTACAGAAACGTATATTCAAATTATAGTAGTCTGAAATAAACAATTAACAGAGGATGCACTCGATAATTCATTTAAGTCTGAATGACAACTTTTTACCATCGAGATGACATCCAAGGTCTTGAGCTCCACGGTCACATACCATATATAAACATAAACATAAATATAAATAGATTGCGGCCATGTGCAATTGGATTTTTTATATCTGTTTCAATTTCGTGTTTTAGGTTAAAAAATATAATCATTGTTTTTACCTGTATCATGTGTAAACGAGTTTTTTTTTTCGTGGATTGCATCAGTCAACGAAATGGTTCACCTTCGTTTCACTTTCAATATTGGCATTAGTTTTCTTGAAAAGGCTGAACACGCCTAATACATGCGTAGCCAATTTCTAGCTATGGGGTTGAACTGAAAGTCATATAAATAGTTATCAAAGGTACCAGGACTATAATTTAGTACGCGAGACGCGCGTTTCGTCTATATAAGACTCATCAGTGACGCTCATATCAAAATATTTATAAAGCCAAAAAAGTACAAAGTTGAAGAGCATTGAGGATCCAAAATTCTTAAAAGTTGTGCCAAATACGGCTAAGGTAATCTATGCCTGGGATAAGAAAATCCTTAGTTTTTCGAAAAATGCAAACTTTTGTAAACGGGAAATTTATAAAAATGACCACATTATTAATATTCATGTCAACACCGAAGTGTTGACTACTGGGCTGGTGATACCCTCATACGGATTCAATGAGGTAGAATAATTTGCTTGGAAGTGAATAACTCATTAGCTATGTTTCTTAGCTTATTTTAACAAATTGTAAATTTAAATTTGCTGATAAAAGCGAATTATTCTTTAACCTTTCTACTTTCATTAATAATTGAACAAACAAAAAACTTTTTTTATATCTAGTAGCTAATGTCCCTTTATAGGGAATGGCAATATTTTTCTATGCAAAAAATAGACTGTCAAAATGTTCATCTATGACATAAATCATGCCCGTAACAGAAGAATGTATTTAAACATAATAAATCGTGATGTCTCTAATAAGAACATAAAATTCGATTTTAAGTCGAATCGACGTAAATTATGGTATTTCAAAGGTGAACAGCATTGCGGTTAAGACAAATTGAACATAGTATCCTTGATTCGAACATATTTCGGTATTGGCTTTTTCAGGCATCACGCCGTCCGTAAAAAGCTGCAATTTGAAGTTTTAGAACTTCCTTATTGGTGTAATTTGCATTAAGGTATCGAATACGACGCAATTTCGAAACATGCATTAGATATATTTAGATATAAGAAGATGTGGTACAATTGCCAATCGAAGTAACAGTTTATAAAAGTAAACCATTGTAGTTCAAGGGACGGCCTTCAACACGGAGTTTTGGCTCACACCAAACAACAAGCTATAAAGGGCCCCAAACAATACTACTCTAAAACCATTCGAACGGGAAAACCAACAGTCTCCTCTATATAAAAACGAAACATTTATGAACCACAAAAACAGATGACAACACATAAGCATTTTATGCGAAACAAAACTCTTACACAACGAACTACTAAAGGTATAGAACCACTAGTTAAGGCCCGGTCGGAAAGAAAGTAGTACATGTTTTAAACAAAATAGCTCCTACGCATAGCTCTATCTTTGTCCATAGCGGGTATATATGGGTCGTTTTGGTATCGAATGAAAGCTTAGGGTCTTGGGATCATTGTAAAACCCTTGTTGAAAGATTTATTTAAATGATAAAGGTGTATATGATATTTTGATAGGATGGCATATTTGTCCTGTTGTTCAGATCAAAAGTTCCTATTTTGTACGTACTATCAGAATAAGGTACAGTTTTGAAATGAAATAACTGTTACTTTATTGAAACTTAAGATAAAGTAGCCATTAATGCTTGAAATTGCAGAATTTAACATTGAAAGCAATTGGGCTATGAGTAAGTGGTTTTATACCTAAAGGACTGGTCACAACGAACCCACGACACATCTATGCAGCGCCAAGACAAGAGAAATTTTGTCAAATCGCGGGTCATCTGTGATCGTCGTACGACAGTCTCATTACATTTTGAGCATCGTGGTGCTGTCGTGTGTCGTTGGACGGAAATTTGACATGCACCTTTTTTTGCTTTACGATTTTTTGTCGTGTCACTGTCTCGTGGCTGTCGTGAGAGTGTCTTACCACAATCGTACGACTGCCGTGCGATTAACACATTGTCGTGGTTACCAACATAAACCATATTAAAAAAAAACAATCTCACGACTGTTGCAATACATTCGTGATACAGTCGCGCGATTGTCTCACGAATACCAAATTTCGTACGATGCTCGCACAATATTGATTGTCTGTCGTGCAACAGTGGAACGTTCGTCGTGCAACAGTGGAACGTTCGTCGTGCATCAAATTTTCGTTTTATTTAAAAGAATACAATTTGGCGGGAATGAATATTTGGAAAAACATACAGTCTACCGTTCAAAGAGGATGGCTATTCCACCAGAACGATTACGTTTGACACTGCTGAAAATGCACCTTGCTGGACTCCACCAAGAGCAAAATATCATCCATCATAAGTTATTTTTATTTTCGGGTGCAACCTAGTTTGAATTCGCTGAACAATTATAATATAAACTAATACGAATCGTTTATATACTTGGACCGAACTTTAAATGACACTGAACTACTATTTTAGTATATTGAAAGCAAATGACTTGTATTAAATTGGGCCTTCTATATATACTAATAGTCCCGGAGTCAAATGCACGAGTAAATAAACTTATCATAGATACCAGGACTAAATTTTACATATACGCCAGACGCGCGTTTCGTCCACAAAAGACTAATCAGTGACGCTCGAATCAAAAAAAGTTATAAAAAGCCAAATAAAGTACGAAGTTGAAGAGCATTGAGACCCACAACTGTTCGATGACATGAAAACCTGAAAAATAGCCCCAAAACATCTCATGATGGTCCTACGACTGTCGCACAACCAACTTGCGACAAACCCACGACAGTACAATTACATTTTTTTTTCTGTCATGTACCCATCGTGGAACCATCGTGTACATGTCGTATAGGTGATGTGACCACTCGAAATATTTTTTTGACATTTTGCACGACAGTGCCACGACATTTATTTTATAAATCTTCCACCACAAAAAATCGTACGATCTGTTGTGACCGGGGCTTAAAGGGGAAGGATTAAGTGTCTTTCGAGCAGAGTAGCTTTAAAGTGAAGTCATGATATTTGTGTAATATTTCTTTTTATTCATAACCTACTAGCAAAATTAAAAATTTCAACTGGCATTGTTAATTTCAACTGTGTTTATCATAAACATATTTTTACAGCCTCATAGTACAACGCTTAGAGTTTGAGATGAAAATATTATCGGTTTGTCCTATTCCCTCCACTTACTACCACTGTGTCGGTGCCTCTGATGGTGAAATGTTAGTCCCCGAGGGTATCACCAGCCCAGTATCCAGTACTTCGGTACTGGCATAAAAATACGGATTGTTTGTGTTGTTAAAATTTGCTGTTACAAATTGTTAGAAATTATTATAAATTAAGGAATGTATCTCCCTCATGCAAAGCTCTGATTCCTTTCACGGATTCCGCTATACTTTTTGGACCTTTTGGATTATAGCTCTCCATCTTTTATATGAACTTTGGATTTCAAATATTTTGACCACTAGTTTCACTGAAGAGACATGTTTTGTCGAAATGTGCATCTGGTGCAAAAAAATTGGAACCGTTAATGTTCTTACTACTACTGGGTCGATGCCTCTGCTGGTTGACTGTTAGTCCCCGAGGGTATCACCAACCCAGTAGCCAGTATTTCGGTACTGGCATGAACATACGGATTGTTTGTGTTATTAAAATTTGCTGTTACAAATTGTTAGAAATTATTATAAATTAAGTAATGTATCTCCCTCATGCAAAGCTCTGATTCTTTTCACGGATTCCGCTATACTTTAAGGGCCTTTTCCATTATAGCACTTCATCTTTTATATAAACTTTGAATTTCAAATATTTTGGCCACGAGCATCACTGAAGAGACATGTTTTGTCGAAATGTGCATCTGGTGGAGATCTATAAAAATTGGTACCGTTAATGTTAATACTACCACTGTGTCGATGCCTCTGCTGGTTGACTGCTAGTCCACAAGGGTATTACCAGCCCAGTAGCCAGTATTTCGGTACTGGCATGAAAATACGGATTGTTTGCGTTATTAAAATTTGCTGTTACAAATTGTTAGAAATTATCATAAATTAAGGAATGTATCTCACTCATGCAAAGCTTTGATTCTTTTCACGGATTTGGCTATACTTTTTGGACCTTTTCCATTATAGCTCTTCATCTTTTATATAAACTTTGGATTTCAAATATTTTTGCCACGAGCATCACAGAAGAGACATGTTTTGTCGAAATGCGCATCTGGTGCAGAAAAATGGTACCGTTAATGTTATTTATAACGTTTCAGGGAAGGACCACTATGTCCCATGGCCTCATTTGCTCTTGATTACAATGTTATCTCATAATGCGTTGTGTGGAAAAATATTTTTACCCTTGATAAAGACCTGAGAGTATAAAAGTTATAAACTTTGATCAATTCGAAAATTTTACGGACGTCATCTTGAATTTGTTGAACGTTATAGAATATGATGACCACGGATTTGTTACAATTGTCGTAGCTATTCTCTCGTCCTCATGTCCTTCATTGCGACATCACTGAACTTATTACAAATTCGAACTAACCGTGAGTAGCACAACTAATATCAAGGGAGGACGAACCTGTCTACTTCTCTGGTGCATCTGATATCACACCCGGGATTTTTATAGAGTTCGTGATGTAGATTTTTTTAAGACTGTCTGTCTTTTCTTGTTACTTTCACATGAGGTTGGTTTCTGTTCAACATTTGAAATTGAATTTGATTGTGTTATTGGTGTCAGTTGCCTCTTGGTATTGAAATCATTAACTTAGGGTTACTTTTTCAAACCCAACCACATTAAAGTCCATGAAGAAGTGTGTTAGTAACACATGCAAACTAAATAAAGTAGAGATTGATCATCACAGGTTGTGATATTGTTAACAAAAACTCAGCATAAACACCTAAAGAACGACGGTATTGTCTTTATTATATTTTTCGAATAATATTCTTACAAAGTATTATATTCTTATTGCATTTATTCATTTTCTATAGCCTTGACTTCACAAGAGAAGTTGAAGAATTCGACGATGCTATGATAATGAAATGATGCAGTGACGTGTATGCGGAATCCTCATTGACAAAGTAAATAGTGTCATAGATCACTAGATAATTAATTGTGACCATTACAAACGTTTGAAATAAATTCAGTGATTTTAACTCCCACAATTTAAGTTTCCAGTAAGGCGAAAAAGTTAATTGGTAATTATATTTAGCTCAATTGATTTTTTTTTCGTACGTATAAGTATGAACTTCATAAAACGTAGATGATTACAAATTTGTTTTCAATTTTCGAAAATAACAAAGTCTAAATTGACAACACATATTAGAATGCGGTAACGTGGTCTATTACGAACTACAAATAAGCCATAATGAACAGGATGTAATCACGTTGTACAAAAATCTGTTACAGTAAAATATATTTTTTTTTAAAAGTATGGAGAAAAAACCAAAAATCATATTCCAAAGGCCACCTTGTTCGGTTATTGTAATACGGATGGCAGAAATATGAAAGCTTCGTCCGATTTCCAATTTTATTTTGATCGGTGACACACTTTAAAGTGTAACAACTACATTCTGTTATATACTGGAATGGAGACGGTCATTGACGATTTGTCAGGTAGTTGTGACTTGTCAAGTTCAAAAGACAATTTAATTACCGAATTCAATTTACAATTAGGTGTCTTTCATATTCATTAAACCAGCTTAAAGATAAGGCATGAATTACACGCAACTGTCCTAAATATAACAGTCTGACTCTCGAATGCAGCGTAACACATCATGACCCGAAAAGGTCGCGTGTGATCAACAGCTACTATCCGGAGTCTTTATTCAATTATTGGATATTTAAATTTCAACTCGATCATGAGTTTCAATAACTCTTTTATTTATAGAAAATTTAAACTTGTAAAAAAAATTGGTTGTTGCGTCCCTTTTTTTAATGTTATTATATGTGCCAAATTTATGACAGAGTTTTCCATCATACAACCTTTAGCTATACAGGGCTCAAACCACAATTTCAATACTAGTACTTCCTCAGACATTTAGCAAAACAATGTAAGATATGCAAATTGCTTGCGCAAATTTTTGTTCTTCTCTTAGCGGGATTCGAACCTTTGCTTCTCTGAAGGTACCCGAAGTACTTTGGCAAACTGATCTGCAAAGTATACTATCTACTTGACACAATAAACCGTTCTATAGTGCGAGACCACATCCTTTGTTGACTTTTGTAGATGTTTGTTTTTTGTTGTAGGAATCAGTTAATTTTTTTGATTGTTATAGAATAATTTTGTAATTTGACTTATTTAGAATAATGATAATTCAACGCTTAATAAACTCATGCTTCTTTAGCAATGAACCAAGAAACTTATCAGTATAGAGAAAGCATTTGGCAGATCAATGCATCTATATATTTATAGAAATTCTAAAAGTGACATATATAAATAGACAACATAACAAGAAAATGATTTTCAGAAAATATGTTTTACTCTTACGAATGCACACTTCAAGACGCAATACATCTTTTAAGAACATTATTTATTTGTAAATGTTTCTTTTAATTTCTTAATTTACAGATCAATTCAATGGAAAAAATGAGAATATGAAATTATGCAAGTATAATATCAGTATACGTCTTCTAAAAAATAACACACACATATGAAAAGTAAATGCCCTGTTCATATCGAAATTGCCGAAACTATGAAAGGGGCATTAGCTGTCAAATTCATGTTCACCGAATTGACTCAAATTCTCATATTAGATTTATAACATACAAAAACGTATATTCAAATTAAAATAAGTCTGAAATAAACTGTTTACAAAGCATGCACTTTATAATATGTATCAGCATTTCGTGTGTATTCTAGTCTAGACGCCATCAAACTATCTATCGAGATGGCCTCCAAAGACTGTCGACGGTCATATAACCCTATATAAACATAAACATAAATAGATTGCAGCCATGTGCATTTGAATTTGTTTGGGTCTGTTTGATTTCATGCTATAGGTTAAAACAATAAATTAATTATCGTTTTACCATTATAAGAATGCTTTTCGGTGTATTGCATTAGTCAAAGAGATGGTTTAGCTTTGTTTTACTTTCAATCTTAACATTCTTTTCCTTTTAATGCCTGAACACGCCTGTTAGAAAAAAATCAAAATCAAAAGAGTACTCCATAGTAAAACCAATCCCCACCAATCCCAACAACAGTGTTGAGTGTAGAAGTTTGATTCAATGATACTATATAGATAGTGCGTGACATTTGAAAAAAAGATATTTATTTATCTGACGGTCAAATTCCTATTTCTCAGGAATGACATCTCGGGATTTTTTTTAATACACTGTGTTCAGATAAAAACGGATGAAAGATACCAGATGGACATTGAAATTCACAGGTCGAAAACAAACAGATAACGCCATGGCTAAACAAGAAAAAGACAAACAGACATATAAGAATACCCAAGACACAACATAGAAAACTAAAGACTGGGCAACACGAACCCCACAAAAAAAACTGGGAGTGATATCAGGTGCTTCGGAAGGACAAGCAGATCCCCTGCTCCAGATGTGACACCTGTCGTGTTGCTCGTGTTATTAAAAACCGGTAAATAGTCTAGATCGGTAGCTTCCTTGTACATGTTGTATCAAGAAAATTATTATGGGAAATACAAGCCCGGGTATATTGTATCAATTGGCCGATATAAACTAAGTTTGCAGGCGCTGCTGGAATGTTGCTACATAGAAATAGAAAGGTATAGGAAGCTGAAATCATTCATTAAAACAATCCAAGCGACAAACTCAAGCAACATGTTAAACGAAGTAAATATGAGTATCAAAGTCGCGGAACTCTGGAAAGGAAAAACAGAAAATTACAAAATTCGATAAAGAGTTTTCTTAAATCAATTCCAACAATATTGTAAAGTTTAAAGGAACCTATCCAGACATACTGTAGTTAAAATACTATATATAAAAAATAAGCTTTACTGTTAACGTTGAAAGTCCCGCCATAATAGAACGGAAAAACATAAAATTTTGAAAATCGACAGAAGGTTTCCTTATATTGATACCAACAACGATATATACTCAACGCTAAATCAAATCATGCTTGTTTAGCAATGCAACACGAAGAACTAAGAGTAAAGAGAAATCTTTTGCCGATCAATGACTCTATCTATTTATAGAAAATTCTAAATATAGATATAAATATACATCATAACCATGATAACAAGAAAGTGATTTCCAGAAAATATGTTTTACTGTGACCAATGCAGATTTCAAGACGTAATACATCTATATTTTTTAGAACATTGTTTCATGCAAATTGTTTCTTTCTAAATTTACAGATCAATGATTATTATATGACAAAAAACTGAGAATACGAAAATATGCAAGTATTATCAGTATTGGTCTTATGAAAAATAACACACACACACATATGAAAAGTAATTGCCTCTGTTTAACTCCGAATTTCTGAAACTAAAGGGGCATTAGCTGCCAAATTATATTCCCTGAAATAGTACATGCTAAAACGTATATCTAAATTATAATAAGTTTTAAATAAATAATTAATAAAGCATGGACTCGATAACTTATAACGTATAGTGGGTTATTTTCGAGGGGGGGATTTTCACGGATTTTCGCGGATAGAACAAAATCGACAAAAAATATTTCGCCAATTTAGAAGTGTACATGCAAAGGTATGGATAAAAGTTTTGAATCCAAATAGCATAGAGCTATTCCCGTAACAGTGTGGACAACTGCATTTCTTATATTGGCAATAATGCTGAATCATTTACCTTAAAGTTTACCTTGTTTGTCATTGGCAATCGATAACAATAATGTTACGCTCACTCATTCTGTCAGAGAGGCCTTCTAGTGGGGATTTAAAAAGAATAAAAGAGTAAAGTTCATGCATGTCCATGCGAAGAAAAAAAAAATCGATGATTAATTAATAAACATTAAAATCAGCACACAAGGTTAAGTCCTCTTCTAGTTATTCGTATTATTTGAATTATGTGTTTAGAACCTTTGGCGAGCCCATAGTTAAATGTCCATAACAAGTACGATGTGATCATTCAGGTTACAGAGGAACGTTTATCTAATCTGACCCAGTCAATTGATATCCTCAGCTCGTCAAGAAAATGGTTTCGCCCACACTGATATGAAAATGATTATATTACATGCGTAAACAATCTATAGCTACATAATTAACAGTAAATGTCACATGAACACAGATTCAATGAGGTCGAATTATTCACTGAAAAGTGAATAATTTATCAGCGATGTTCCTAAACTTATTTTGACAAAATGTAACTAAAGTGGCTGCTAAAAGCGAATTATTCGTTCACTCTTTCACTCACATTAATGATTGAACAAACAAAATTCTTTATTTATGTCTCTTAACTTATTCCCGTTTTAAGAGAAGTGCAGTAAAAAATAGACTGTCTAAATGTTTGTTTATGACATAAATCATGCCTGTTAAAGAATAATGTGATTTATACTTGTTATCATATTCGAAGTATGTATTGAAACATCTTAGAATTAATCATTTCTTTAATACTGTGGATTCAATTCTTTTCTTGGATACCAATATTCGTGAATTGAGGAAAACAATGTATTTTCGTGAAAATTTTATTTTACTTGTTTGTCAGTCTCCATATACAAGTCTATAAACATTGATTCTTCGTTGAACATATAAATGTATGATCTACATAAACCAACAAAATCCACCTTCAAGTTGGAACCTTTAAGAATCAAAATGAATCTACAGTAAAAGGAATAAACAGCTGCGCCAAGAGCGCATGATATGCCTTTATTATGGATCTTTAAATTGTGAAAAACTAATATGTGACATATATAAGGGCATTTATTCAGAAGCCAAAAAAAAATGGCTTTGTAGTGTTAAAAGTAGCGTTATTACTCTTGAATGAACCCCAAACAAATCAAAATTTTGAAAAGATGTCAAAGATGAGCACGAAAATAGTCCAATTGTCACAGCCGCAATCTCTTTCTCTTTTTTTTCTTAACTTTCATTTGTATAATGTGTTTGATTTCTTTAATTTTGCAGTTTAATAAGGAAATTTCCGTTTTGAATTTTCCTTGGAGTTCGGTATTTTTGTTATTTTACTTTTTCCCTTTTCCTAAATTCATCGTTACAACACAGGATGAGAAATGTCACTTTATTTGTACGTACAATGAGCAACACAACAGGTTCGAAAGGTGAATCACAATCTCTACTCACCTTTCTGGTGTACATGAGATCTCCCCCCCCCCCCCCTGTTGTTGGTTGGTCCGTGATACTCAGTATTTTATTATTCTGCAAAGTTTTCTCGACTTTGTGTCTTTTCGTTGTTTAGTGGGGGGTTATTTTGCAGTGATGTTGACGGTTGCTTTTCGAGTTATACACTTGATTGTCCAGTATCTTCAACTTTTAGTTGATAAAATTGAAATCATAAAAAAAGTATATTTTAAACTACAAATAAGTTATAATGAACAGATTGTAAAATGTTGTGACAAATCCGTCAAAGTCACCTTGAACTATAATAAAATGTCTTTCAAGTACTTGGAAAAAAAACTTGGACAGAAACTGTAATGAGATTACATCGGGAACATATGTTTTTATAATGTAAAGCAGGTTACTATCTGAAACGAAAAATTCTCTGAAACTGAATTTATTAAGATGCCTGATTTCTTAATTTGATAACATATTTGTTACGTTTGGAGGACGTGTTTTTCAACAGACTGTCAGCATTCTAATGGAAACCAATTGTGCCCCTCTTCTTGTCGACTTGTGCTTTATTATTATGAGGCTGACTCCATACAGGAACTTCTTCGGAAGAAAGATAAGAAGTTGGCAATATCCTCTAACTTATCTTTCCGCTATAATCTGATGTTCTCTCCCTTATTAATTAAGAATGTGGTGACTATGTTAAACGCATCTATCTCATCGAACTAAAGATGACGGATACAACATATATAGTTAAATTTGCCTCATATCATGACTTACATCTAGAAATTAACAATGATGGTCGGATGAAAACAAAACTTTACGATAAAAGAGATGATTTAAGCTTCCTAATAGGGAGCTCTCCATTTCTATGTAGCAACATTGCGAAAGCGCCTGCATACGCAGTATATATCTCCCAATTGATACGATATTCCCGGGCTTATATTGTCTAGCATGATTCCCTTGATAAAGGGTTGCTGCTCACAAGAAAGCTATTAAACCAAGAATTCCAAATGGTGAAGTTGAAATCATCCAATCGTAAATTTTATGGACGCCATTACGAGATGGTTGATAGTTATTGAATAACCGTTTCTCATATGATATCGGATATGTTCCTTAAGTCCTAACTACAATCCACATCCCTTTTCACGAATGTGACCTACCGAATTATACTATTAACCGAATTTGTAATAACAGGAGCAACACGACGGATGCCGTATGTGGAGCAGGATCTGCTTACCTTGACAAATCACATAATACCACCCAAAGTTTTTTGGTATTGCTTAGTCTTTATGTTTCTATGTTGTGTCTTGTATTATTATGTGTTTGTTTGTCTTTTTCTTTTTTAGCCATGGCGTTGTCAGTTTATTTTCGATTTATGAATTTGACTGTCCCTCTGGTATCTTTCGCACCTCTTTTACTGATTAGTTAACTAAAGGAGTAGGTCCGGTAAGGACCGATTTTGGCCTCAAACTTCAGTTTCATCTGACGAAAGATTTTGACCACTTTTTAAACACTTAAGTGTCTATTTCATATGATGCAATTAATTTATGTGAAAGATTTTAACTTATTTAGTCATTAAAAACGATCCGATTCTGGCTCAAATATGAGAAATCTACCAAATATGCGAAAAAATGTCACTTTTCAGATGGTTTTTGTCAAAAACGAAAGTGGCCGCATCCGTGTTCATCCTCAATCTTTATATATGTTATGTATTATCATTAAATACAACTTCCATTTCAATATTTTTGATGAACACGAATGCGGCCACTTTCGTTTTACACGGAAACCGTCTAAAATTTAACTAAAATGCTGGAATTGTGAAGATTTCAGTAATTTAGCATGTCTTAATGGTGATAGTTCTCAATATATATGTATTGTATTGGCAAAAAGAGCCCATATTTATGTAGCAGAACCTTTCTACTATCCAATAAATGACTAAAAATTTACATTTTAACAATTTTGTAAAACTGCTATATTTTGGGGCCAAAAAGGGGTCTTACTGGACCTACTCCTTTTTGAAATTAGCAGTTATATACTGCCGACGTGATTTTTTTAACATCAACACGTTTCTTCAACTTTCACGGAATTTTAATGAAACTTTGACAAAAGCTTTGTCATTATAAGTTAAGAGCAGTTTCAGCATAAAAAATTAATATCTTTTTTCCGAATACTACTATACCTAAGACATGAACATTTTTTTTCTGAAATTAATGCTTAAATACAGTCTAGAGTTAAACATCAATACCAAGTGTGACGTGAGTTCTCTTCCCAGTTTTTTTATTGATCCGAAGTGAATTTTGGTGATGATTTGTTATAAAAAATATTATTAGGGTTTGTTTAAATATTTTTACCTGCTAGAAAGTTAAAAGTCGGGAAAAAGGGGAGGTTTGAAACAGAAGTGCTGGACGCATTATTTTTAAGAACTGCTAAGACGTTTTAATGCCCTGAAAAAGTTAAATGTGAAATAAAATTGAGAATGGAAATAAGGAATATGTCAAAGAGACAACAACCCTACTAAAGAGCAGAAAAGTCAAAGGTCGCCAATGGGCTCTTCAATATAGCGAGAAAATCCCGCACCCGGAGGCGTACTTCATCTGGCCCCTAAACAAAACTGTGTATTAGTTTAGTGATAATTGACGTCATACTGAAGACTGTATCAGAAAACATAAACTGATTTTTTTAACGTGTTCTAAGCTTAAATAAGAAAGATGTATTTCTAACTTCTGACAATTATGATTCACCATATAATAGCTATACTAGTCCAGTGAGATCCTTGATTTCCGTCGTTAATTGTACACAGGATATTTGAAAATTGTAAAATACTAATAAGTTGCAGTTTGCACAAGAATGTGTTTTATATAAAGCATGCTTTACCAAGAAAACTCTCTATTTTAAAAAAATTGATACAAAAACTAAGTCATATATAAATCCTTAATACATCTTATTACAAATGTATCATTTGTAACTTGTAGTTGAATTTAGTACATCACAAAGGTAATATTTTCAATTTTATAATTACATTAGTTTCAGAATGAGTTTAATTTTACAAACAGGGATATATAGATCATAACTATCATTATATATATTCATTGGTCTTCACATGTCTATTTTACGGAGATATCAAGTGTTGATTGTTGTTGTGGTATGTTGTTCTGTCCAATATTGGTAGTTTTTGCTATTCTTCTTTGTATTTTTCTTTTTACAAAGATACTTTTTTTTATAACTGATCTGTATAAAAAAAATTAAGAATGCACATCAAACGTTTCAAAGCTATGCTTGGCAAAATATAAAATTAATTAGAAAATTAATGCAGGCGACTGGGATTCTAAATCACAATAATGGATAAAATGTTGTAAGACAAATGCATGATCAATAATTTAATAAAATATATGAATAAACTATCACGTTAATCTATTTATAGTGCAACTATCTATAAATAAATTAATAACGTAACAAACTTTTCTAGTGACTTTCAGAAAATCAGAAATTACACAATATACTGCATGTGTGTAGACAAATGAATGCAAAATAAAAAGGTTACAAAAAAAAAAATACAGTCGAGAATTTTCAGTAATCAAAACATGTATGTCGCCTAAAGCTATACCATGTGGATGATGCAAAATAAAATATGTAATGTTTTCTTTTGATGTTATTAGATTAGAATTTAAAAATGTAGTTGACGCACATGTTTTGAATCCTGTCGAAACGATCTTACTCGCAGAGTCTGTCAGGAAGTTATTATTAAACTTAATATATCTTTAACTTATCGAAGATGTTAGGCTAATATTTTTTACGCGACAGACGCTCGTAACATGAACATTCTTGCGCTCGAAAATAAAAAAAACCCTAGAAGACCAAATTCAAAACCCCTACGTGTTTTAAAAAGTTCATAACGACAGTTCACTTTACAACATATATGTGTACAAGCATGCAGAAACAGGTAGGGAAAAAAATCGAGACAAAGTATTGTTTGTCTCTTTACACTTAAACTCCTACAACTGTTACTTAAATAAAAACAAGCAATTTTGAAGTGAATAACACCAACTTTCCAAGAACCTTTATTCTTTATTGAAGCTATAAGCCATAAGTAATATTCCACGGAAACCCATTATCGTGGTCACAAAATGAAATGAATAGATCCACTTTTACTCCTCAAAAAGCACAGTTGCAGTACACTACAAACTAGTAAAAGTCTGAAATTGCCTATATCTGTACTGGACTGAACAGATTTTTACTCGTCCAGTCTGAATTTTATCTGACATTTCTCGACCCCAACCTGATCCATACTCGACTATACTGATTAATAATTTACCCTTATCTTTGCCATTGCAAATATATGTAGTTGTTGAATATGTTGTTGAGGTTAAATTGTGTTTATTGTGAAATTTTGGTTTAAATGATATTTTGTCTTTAAATACAATTTTAGTTTCAAATTGTTGTTAAAATTTCTTGCCTAGGGGAAAAACTGTTGTTAGAAACATTTCCTAAATTGATGATATACAAATGATAGATACAAAAAATAGGTTAAGGTTATTTAAAACTTGGTCAAATATGGTTCAGACTATGTCGAGCACGGTCAAGACTATGTTGAGCATGGTTCAGACACGTTGTAAATGGTTAAGTACTGGTCGAGTACAAGTTCAGACTTTCAAGTATGGTTCAGATCACAGTCGAGTATCATCAAGTAAATTTCAGACCAATTCAGACTGGTCGAGTACAGATACAGGCAATTTCAGAATTTTACTGATTTGTAGTGTTATGAACTAACTATATCTGTATATCTTCTCACTTTAAGCAAAATATATAAAATCTTTGCTGAGTAAATATACCACTGAATGTATTTATTTTGTAGGAATATGAAATGACAGTTAGTAATGGATGAAATCGCTAAAATAGGTAAAGCTGTAGCAAGCGTGTGCAAAGGAGATGACAATAAAAGTGATGATATAATGATGATGGCATCGAATAGTAATTGGGATCAGTTCTTAACACCAGCTCCGTGTGCTATCGCTTTGTTAGGAGATTTGATACTGATTTCTGCCAACACAGACTTCAATCTTGACGAAAAAGCACACAGGGATGGCTTTAAGAAACCCCGGTATCCAAATTCATTCCAAGAATCATTAGTTCAAGTCAGCAATGCTGGATTTAGTGCGTTTAATGAGGTACATACAAGTATGGATCAAATTCGTCTTCATAGTGAGGACGTAGACGTTCAGGTTAAAAATGCCGTTAAATTACTAATGCAGGGTACACCGGAAGAGGTGAAGAGAATGTTACCTATGTCGATGTCTAAAATCCAGAATTTCGTTGACGAAAGCTTGCTGCTTGCTAAAGCCAGTGAAGATCGATTTGTTGGAGTTATCGAATTGGGAGGAGAACTTCTTGAAGCATCTACTAATACAAAAGGAGTTTATGATGAAAAAACAAAAGAAAAAGAAATAGCAATTGAAGTTGCAAGAACAAAGTTTAGAATGAAAGAAATAAAAAAAGCGCAATCAGAATTCAAGGAGGCGATTAATATCCTTCCGTCAGGAGGTGATTTAATTGGAATAGCCGTTTGTGAAGCATTGATGGGAGGAGTACGTAATATAACTAGTTTTCAAAGCAAAATGTCAGAAGGGATAAAGAAAAAACAGAGTAGTAGTACTTCTGCAGTTACAGCAGCGATTGATAATGGTCGCTACAAAACTAGTTTTCCAAGCAACATTTCAGAGGGAATAAAGAAGAAACTAGGAACATCTGCTGGCAATGATGAAGTTGGTGAAAGAGATGATGCGTACTTTGATAACGAACTATCACGACAGCATGTCTATTCTCAAGTATCAGCAATTACCAGGTATATCTACCAGCTTGTGGAAATTACAACAGGTAAAACTGATGACAACGGTCAGCAATGTCCTGATATGGGAAGGATAAATCATGGTGATTTAGGTCGCATCCAGCAATTCATTGAAACAGCTAGAAATCATGTCAATAGTGAGGTGAATAGTGGAGACCTTCGTGAAAGGGTATTAAAATTATGTGATAATGCTGTTGACATTTGCAATACGCTCCAACGTCTAGCTAAAAGTATGACAGATTTAGAAAATAGAAATACTGTTGTTTCGGAAGCTGTTAACAAAAGTAAATGCCTTCAGAATGAATCTCATAAACTCGAGGTAGAGGCACATGTACACAAAGCACTTGGAAGGAATCCACTTGATAACAAATCACATCATTTGTCCAAAATGCCTACACAGAGTGGAAGTTCTTCTGCAGTGACAGCAGCGACTGAGAATGCTCGCTATAAAACGGAGCTAGTGAAAGAAACCCTGCGAGAAAAACTGACAAAAGTTTTAATGGACATGGCAAAACATGACGTAAAGCAGATTGACTTTGACACTATTCGTGAAACTTTAATTAAAGGCATTAAGGCATTAGCTGAAGTAAGAGAGCAATGGGGTAAACTCGTCCATTTCTTTCAGATGTTGTCCAATCTAATTAGAGGTTGTCTGCACTCTTTTCTGACGGATTTTGTAGAGCAGGCAATAATAGGCCGTGAAATACAAATGACGAATGATGATGCACCATTATCTGATAAATTAAGGGATGTCATATTTGAACAGGCATCAAAGGCCAACCAGGTTGCGTATAAAATGCGTACAATTACTGGAACATATGTTCAAATATCTAATGAACATTTGATGGACCGAATCACCTGCCTGGGACTCTTAGTAGCTCTAGATCCGAGAAAAGATGAACTTGAAATTAGGAGGAAACACGAGGAACTACATAATGGATGTCAAGAGGCACAAAAAAATATACTCTCTATTGTAATGAATGCAGGTAGGTTAATACTATTCTAGAGTAAATCGGCTATTTATTCATAAAAAAAATCATTGAAATTTGAAATGATTTTGAATTTTAGTCTTGAAACTTTCATACCCAAAACCAATTTCGATCATTCCTTATATCATCAAAACTTTTAATTTCTGGTGTCTCTGGTGCCCTTTTCCACATCTGGTTACCATAGTGGTGGGCGACATTCAAAGATGGCGTCTAAATCTTCAACTTCAAGAGTCAATGAATGAAAATAAAGTTATATTTGGTTGACAAAGATGTTAACTTTCCGGTAACAGCTGTTTCTTTCTTAAAATAAGCCCTTTTCTAATATTTTTTTTTACAGAAGTGACATACAATCCAACCGTGCTCACACCAAAAGTCATCTTTGTTTGTCAATTTTGAAAATGTTGTATAAGTCCTTTTGTGGTGACATTAAACACTGAAATTATTTAGATCGATTATTCCCCTTTTATACGGTGTCAAAATTGCGGGAAGGAAATAAGCGACATTTTGATAGTTTTTGACGAGAAATGAACACATTTAAAATGTGAAACATTTTTTTTTTCATTTTTATACTTGAAGGTGTTTATAAATCTTAAAAGAATCACGGTACATACGAATGTCATGAGAGAAATAAGGATACTCTATCGTTATATTTTGTTAGAGCTTTCATAACCACATGTTAATTTTTAACTCTACAAATTTGACGATTGTAAAGAAAATTAACTTGGTTACTCTCTTAACATCGATTCTCAAAGGTTGTTTACGACTTTTAGATGACAGAGGATTGGTGTACTAAAATAACGAGATCACGAACGGCAAAACGTCTTTCTAAAACAAAATGAGTATCCTTAGGGTGTAACCATTTAACTTCAAAAGCGAGGGGAGGGGAGGATTTTTTTCTTAGTCAGAACAGTATTATTTCGTTTTTCGTCGCTATCAATCAAATTATTATATATTTTTTTAAATTGAACAGTATACGGTATGGGGGAATCTGCAACCAGAATAATATTTTTTTTTTTGAATTGGGGATCAGAATATTTAAAAAAAAAAAAAAAAAAAAAAACATTTTTAAAACCAGCACTAGTGCATGGAAGTATGAAGCCCCTTCTGTACAACTTATATTTCATGAGAAATATTAATCGGCTCAGCGCTTTTAAAGGTTATTTTTTTTAAATTCTACTTAAACAACATGTTTAAATAGTTCACTGAAATAAGTATGGATAAAGCCTCGGTCACACCTTAACGGATAGCTCGAACGGATGCCTAACGGATATTTTTTTTCAATCCGTTCATGTCCGTTAGACGTCCGTTCTTGTCCGTTAGACGTCCGTCCATATCCGTGGCATGTCCGTTAAGCGTACGTTATGTCCGTCGATGTCCGTTCTGTCCGGTGAAAAATTTTGAGCGTGTTCAAAACTTTGAACGGACGTCCAACGGATGAAATGTCCGTTGAACGTCCGGTAGGCGTCCGTTTTGTACGGTACTCCTTCGTTTCGTTTCCGTTTTATATCCATTACGTGTCCGTTATACATCCGTTGAAGGTCTGGCAGATAAATTCATCAACGGACTTCTATCGGACGTTTAACGGATAAAACGAATGTTGAACGAATGTAAAACGGACTTCTACCGGACATATAATGGATAAAACGGATGATGAACGGATCAGAAACGGATAAGTGCCTATTGAAAAAATTTCTCGTAGGGTGTGACAATTATTTGTGTGTCAGATTGTTTGAGGTTCATGAATTCTTATTATTTATAACTGATCGCAGAGTAAGGTCATGCATATGTCTTCACTATCAAGCAGCTCTTATTCATGCCAGACAATGTCCTTTGATGTCATTTTGAAGAACAAACCAAAACCAGTTACACAGAAACGTTAAGAAAATCTGTGCGCTTTACATGTAATAGTATTGTCGCCTTTAATTTTTCCGTATATCTTGTTCATCCGTTTTATCCGGTACGCTTCCGTTAGGTGTGCGTTTCAGTCGGTACTCGTCCGTTGGATGTACGTTAGACCTCTGTTCTGTCCGGTACGTTTCCGTTTCTCGTACGTTGCATATCCGGTGTGTGTCAGTTATGCATTCGTTACGCGTCCGTTTTATTTGGTCAGTACATCAACGGACTCCTAACGGATAAGAATTTTGTCAACGGACAACTTTATTTTCATCCGTTAGGCGTCCGTTCGTGCTATCCGGTAAGGTGTGACCGAGGCTTAAGAAAACTGTCACACGTGTAAACTGGTACTTTTTAAAAACTTTATCGGCTTTTAGATAGAATTTCTAGAGCTGTGTTAAAATTGATGAGCATTTATTTAATTGCAGTTTTTTCGGTATAAAACATAGAAAATGAATAAATTTGAAAAACAGGTCCATGCATCGGTCCAGGTTTAAAACCAGGATAAAATACAATACTAGGTCATGAAAATGATGTAGGTGAAGATGAACTTATTTTCTATTGTTATAAAAAATAATAAGAAATTTCGTTTAACAGATGAAACAATGTATCTATGTAATAAAGTTGTATGCACGTGAAAGCCTTTACTTCTTGGGTTCTTTATGAGTATTATTTGGCTATTAAATACAAAACGGGAGGGATTGTGCTTCATATTCATATGATGAAGACATGATCTTCCAATCAATTTAATTGATGTCTGGTGCTGGCATGTCAGTAACTGCTAGACTAAGTAGTCCTTTGTTAATTTATGTATCATTGTCATTTTGTTCTTGTTTTACCTATTCTGACATCAAACGCGGACTTCTTTTACTGTGTGTATTTTTGTATGTTTGTTTTCTGTATATTTTCTGTATTGGCTATAGGTATAGGGGAGGGTTGAGATTTAAAAAAAAATGTTTAACCCGGCCATATTTTTGCGCCTGTCCTAAGTCAGGAGCCTCTGTCCTGTGCCAGTCTTGTGTGAATTTTAGTTTTAGTTTCTTTTATATATTTCGGAATTTAGTATGACATCCATTATTACTGAACTAGTATCAATGGGTTTAGGGGTAAGCTGAAGCACGCCTCCGGTAGCGCGATTTTCTCTCTGCATTAGAGACCCATTTGTTGCAGCCGGCTGTTATATGCTCTTTGGTCGGGTTGTCACTGACGGATCTAGAAATTTGCATAAGTGGGGGCCCACTGACTGCCTAATGGGGGCCCGCTCCAGTCACACTTCAGTGATTCTCTATATGGGTCATTATAAAAAAAGTGCAAATTTCGACGAGGTAACATTTTGAAAAATGATGTCATTGTTTAAATTTTAAATGTGTTCCGCTATTCTATAGTATGGTAGCAACGATATTCAGAAATATGCAATGGGAAAATTGAAGAGTTCCTTCAATTTTAACAATTTTAGGTCATGCTTTGATAGAATCGTGTCAATGGTGTTACCAATTTAAAGCATACATTTAGCTACTAAATGTTATTGTTTAACATCAAACAACTGTTCCAATTTGTTGTTTAGGTTAAAATTACGACTTATTGACATTATTCATATAGCTGTGCATTCTATTCAAAAATAATTTCATAATACATTGTCGTAAAAAAGTTGGCTGTCCTAATCATGGCCGTTGTAAGTACTAAAATATGCACTTAAAATAAATATATGTGAATTGTATAAGATTAAATGATAAAAATATATATAATCCTTCGTACACGACCTAAAAACACTTATATTTATGAATGAAAATAAAAAAAAATGTCGCATTTTTATATAGTAACACCACTGACCCTTCAGTAACTTCAATGACACAAAAGTATCACCATTGACATCACATTTCAAATTTTACCTTTATTAAGTTCTGAACACAGAGTCAAGAACACCAAGCAAAAGAAAAAGATAAAAAAATAATTCTTAGGCTAAAATATCTCAAATTATGTAACATAACATCAATAACTAAAAATGTCAAAAGTGTTACTAAATAGTGTCATTGGTGTTACCAGCATACATCAGTTTGTGAAAACTTTGTATAATTATGTAATACATGATATTGTTAAAACTTTAAGGTGTATTTAAAGATTTTGTTACGAAATAAGTGCTCCATTCCCCTATTCTATATGTTGTTCCTGGTGCATGTTTCTATAATCAATATATTTCATAATTCAAAGTTCCGGAAATGTTTTCAAAAAACAATTTGTATAAGGGTACACCATGGACACTATTTTCAATTATGATATAGCTTTTACTTACTTTTAAGATTTTTTCACTAAATTTTCAACATAATTGTTTGGGTTTTTTTTTTTTTTTTTGCAAAACATGCTTACATGTAATATTGCTAAGGGAGAATCTGTTGTAAATGCCCAAATCTTGCGAAAGATAACTCTTATCCTACTAATTTGTCCTCTGGTTACACCATTGACTTAAACAATGTAACATTACCTTTTGGTGAATTTTTTTATTATAAAACCAACATACACCTCCTAAATCATTAAAAAAAATGTTTGTATGTATCAAAATGCAATAAAAAGTGATCAATCAAAAAACAAATCATATGAATAATAGTCCTATTTCAAGTCTGAAAGGTTTTATAGTACAAAATAACCGTTAAATCTAGCTATCTCCAAGGGTTTAAGAAAACATTAAGGATGTTTTTATAACATTTCATACTGTAAACTGTATATTGTGTATCACAAAACATTCATATCTAACATATGCAAGTGTTATTTTGATATATTTTCATGTCTGTGACTTAAAAAGACCCAATAACCTAGTTGTGCATGGTTTTTTTTATAATGACCCATATAAGCAACCAAATTTTTTCCCAAAAAGGGGGGGGGGCGGACCCCCTGGCCCCCCTAAATCCGCCTCTGGTTGTTGCCTTTGTCACACATTCCCTATTTCCATACTCAATTTTATATTATCTATTTCAAAAGTTTCATTTAAACTTAAAATAAAAAAAATAATATTCCGTTCATTTTAAATAGTTTTCTCAAACTTAAAACCAAAAGCATTGTATATGTCACATTAAACTGATAATCTTTATCACAATGCATACAATACTTTCTTGTAGTTTTCCAATAGATACAAAATAGAGATCAATTGTCAAAATAGATAAAGAGAATAAACATTTCCCATATTTTAAACTCATTCAACAGAATGCGGTATTTCGTGAGACAACTTTTGTAATTTGTGTGGTTTGGTTGCTGTCTCATTGTTATCAACTTCAATTATATCTAAAAGAGGGACGAAAGATACAAGACGGACAGTCAAAGTCATAAATCGAAAATAAACTGACGACGCCATGGCTAAAAATTAAAAAGACCAACAGACAAACAATAGTACGCATGACACAACATAGAAAACTAAAGAATAAGCAACACGAACCCCACCAAAAACTAGGGGTGATCTCAGGTGCTCCGGAAGGGCAGGCAGATCCTGCTCCACGTGTGACACCCGTTAAAAGTTGCAACGGTTTTCAGGAATTATAATTACTATTAGTTACCTTTTCTCTACATTTTCGTAAGGAAATTCTTATCTTTAGGAAGTTTATTCTAAACTTCCCGAAAAAGTTTATTGACTCCGAAATATCTACCAAAACAAGGAAACACAGATCGAGATCAATTAAAGGTTACCTTTCAATATGAAAAAAGAGATGAGGAATAATTGCAAATAAGACAACTTTCCTCCTGACACCAAAATGAGGTGAAGTAATCAACACAAGTCAGGTTTCTTTGTACTGTAAAAAGATAATGAGTTTGGAACAGCAAACGGCATGGGCTTTTTTGGAATAGAATTAAGGGTGTTCCAAATTTTATCTTTTCATGTGACTGGTTTCAATATAGGTCGTTTTGAGAATATGCAACGGTGATTAAAAGAACGTAAAAATACATAGCAAAGATTATCTTAAATAGTATTACACAAAATACTGATAGCGATCAAATTCCTAACACCAAGTATTTTGAGGAGTTTAATCACATGCATCGTAAATTCAAGATCTATGATATAATGCCTACAAACACATCCGCCATTCACATCTATGTTTCATACATAAAAACACATTTAGTTGCACTAAATAATAAAACATGCTTTCAAACATAAAGAGAGGTAACTACACTTAACCACGCGGTCGGCATGCTTTTTCAGCACAAATATACTGTATTACATTTTCCTTCTATTTATTGCGTACTATAATCCTGGTACCTTTGATAACTATTATTGCCGGATTCCAATTTTCGGCAAACGTTTTTGGTGGACCCCTCCTACAATTACCCCTTTTTTACATCCTGGATTAACCAATGATTAATTTTGTCTGTCTCTCTAAACATGTAAAATCATAAACGGTACCAATTTTACTGACTCGACGCGCATTTCGACAATTAATTTTCCTCCAGTTGCGTTCGAGGCCATTTTTTTCTAAATACAAAACCTTATACGAACGTTTAAGAGCTGAAGAAGACAATTATTTATTAATTTACTAAGGGCTGTCAAGAATAACACAACACACAATAGCCGTAAGAAACTCGATGAGAACAAAACCAACAGACTCTAAAGCACTACACAGAAAAAATAACAATTGAAAACCAACCAAAATACGAAAATTATCTAAATCGCACCAGAAGGGTAAGCAAGTTGTACTCCGGTAGTGGGACCAGTCGTGTTTATCATGTCCAAAATGTCGACCCAGAAGAATTTAGAACAAGAGTACGTAGAATATTGTTTTAAAATACACTCGGAAATACGATAATAAGTATTAGATAAAATGAATTTCATACTAACACATGTTTATTTTATTACATGTTTTCCTTACAATTACAGGCAAAATGTCAGTAGTGCAGGCCAGAATTCATGAGAAATATAAATACAATTTTGAAAAAGTTCTAGAATTTCTGTTGAAAGGTCTAGAACATTTATCAGCTTTTATACAACACTTGAATGACATAATTGGTGGCAGGTGTAAAGATGATGACAAATACATAGCTAAAGTCCTGTTTCCTTTGATTGAAAAGGCAAAAAGGGAATTTGATGAAATGTCTACATACGCTGAAGGTTTATTACAACAGATAAATTCCGACTTCGAGCGATGCGTGGCTGATTTGAAGGTAAATAATGACAAGTTAAAGGAAATAGATTCGAATCTAAATGAGTTGGAGAAAGAGTTACAGGGTACAAAGAAATCTGTAGACAATGTCAATGATCAATGTAGAAGAAAAAGAGAAGATTTGACCGCTGCCGAAAACACACTCTCGGATGCAAGGCGTAAGCTCGAAGACGCAAAAACAAATCAAGCAACAACTTTAACTGCTGGAGTAGCAACGACAGTAGTCTCAGCTTTCTTTACATTTCTTATTCCACCCCTGGGTTTAGCTGGTATGGCAGCCGGTGTTGGAACAGGAATTGTAAGCGTCACGGCCCTTGAAGAAGCAGTCTCGTTGTGTTCAAATAATTGTAGTTCTGCTCGCAGTGAAGTGCAATCGAGTGAATCAGCACTGGAAAGGGCAAAAAATGCTAAAACTGAAGTAGAAAACAAGTTGGACAGTGCAAACAAAAAGAAACAACAAACCAAGACCCAAATGGAAGACGTAAAATCTGATAAAAATAGACTTGAAGAATATCGAAACCTTATAATAATATTCGGTGAAGATTACAAGAAATTTAATCGCCAACTTTGCGACTTTTATGGCAAATATAAGATCTTAAGATGCGAAACTTCTGGTGGATATTCACTTTGTATGCTTCAATCGCCAACAAAGATGCTAGGCACTTCTCTCTCTTCTTTGTGTAAATGCGTGGCAATCCAAACATTGTGTGAGCAGCCTATGCAAGCAATTATGAGAAAACACCTGCTTCAGATTGAGTGTGTAAAATGGCAAACTGATGATGAATGTTCGGATATTGATCATCTCATTTAAGTATAATCTAAAATTGTAACATCTTTTTATCTAAAACTTGGTAATTCAGAATGCTCATAGAGTTTCACAATATGAACATGATGAAGATAGGAATGTTTTTATTTTATTTAGAGTGTAAATAAAAGTCACAAATATAGTATACTAGATTATCATGTCATTAACATTTTGTCAATTCAACATTGCATCATAAACATTATGACAATTACTGCAAATAAAGCTTGTTGAAGATGTTAAATTAATAAACATACTTTATATACTAAAATACTTGAAATGCATAAATTAACAATATACAGAGAGAGATGAAAGAGAGAGATATATAATACATCAATAAAAATGAAATTATTGCGATGTTTTTATTATTGCGAAAAATGCGACAGGGTTATAATCGCAATAATTTAAACTCGCATTTTGAAATATTTTTTTATGAATTAAACACGCACAGGATTTTTTTTCATGTCACAAAAATTTAAATCGCATTATAGCCTAAAATGAATAAATCGCAATAATAAATGCACGTAATAATTTCTGAATTTACAGTACTAGAATGTGCTGTATGAATAAAGGCAACAGTAGTATACCTACGTTCAAAAAGTTGATCGAAAAAAAACAAATCCAGACTACAAAATAAAACAAAATCAAACCAAAGGAAATTCATCAACTATAAGAGGAAAACAAAGGATGACAACACAACGTGACAGAAATATAGCACAAACACATTCAAGAACACTCTTCGCAGAGAAACGTACAAGCAAATTTTATAATAGCGGATATAACATGTCAATCCCAGAACAACAACGAACATCTTCCATCGACGAAAAACACCACAAACAAACAATGACCCGCTTACGTAACGAACATGCAATTTTAACGTTTTCGTTTTTGATTATCGCTTGCGGTTTGCTAACAACACATCGTTCTTTGAATGACTGAATATGAAAATAAGAAGATGTGGTTGGATTGCCAATGAAACAACTATCCACCAAAAGATCAACGCGTAATGTTTCAAGAAAGGTGCTACATGTCATCATACGGGCTTCAACAATGAGCAAACCCCATTAAAAGTAGTGAGAGCTCTGATTGATTACTGTAACAACGTTCAAAAGAGAATACGAACTACCTTATTTCAGTTAATAACAATAAAAGAGAAGAAAAAACGGCAAACGGCAACCAGGCTTACTAACAAAAGCGATGATATTTTTTTTATCGTTAAGTCCGTTCGATTGTTTGTTTCTGTCTTTATATCTACACTTTTGAAAAACTTTTCTAAATTGTCCGTTTATAAATTTTGAAAGTATACAGAACAAAGAATTTTTCTTACTGAGGCAAGATTGACTTAAGATGAATTTGGCTATTTGTTAGATCCCTTTTGATCATATAGATCTTCAACTGTTTCAGTTCTTATACGTCCTTGGCTTTCAAATATTCGGCGTTGGGAGTTACTAATGGAGAGAGATACGGAAAAGCGCTTTGAGGATCGATAACTCTGCTGGTAGACTATCAGTTCCCGAGTGCTCAGTAGACAGTACTTCGGTACTGATGTGATTTATAACAATCCTTTCAAAATTTGTCCAGTTATAAATTTTGAAATTATAAAGAAACTAAGGTTTCAAGTTCCTTAGGCAAAGCTGATCTTAGATGGATTTTGTTATACAGCCTTGGCTTTCAAATATGCGGCTATGAGTGTTCATGATGAAGGTAAATCCCAAAAAGAGCGTTAGACGCACGAAATTTATAACGTGTTGGTTTTGTTTTTTTTTGTTTTTTTTCTTTCTAAATCGGAAATTAAATTTCACTTTAACTTTCGCAGAATCTGTGATTATTTATAGAAATGCGCGCTTATTAAGGATCGGATCAATTTATTTATGCGGGGTTCTCAAATGTTTAGTTTCGACCCAACGAATTCGTGGAAGGGGCGGGACTAAACTCAATATAGATACCAGGATTAAAATTTTATATTTACGCCAGACGCGCGTTTCGTCTACTAAAAACTCATCAGTGACGCTCGAATCAAAAAATGTTTAAACGGCCAAATAAAGTACGAAGTTGAAGAGCATTGAGGACCAAAAATACCTAAAAGGTTTTGCCAAATACAGCTAAGGTAATCTGTTCCTGAGGTAGAAATACCTTAGTATTTCAAAAATACAAAGTTTTGTTAACAGTTAATTTATATTTATAAACATATCAATGATAACTCTAGTCAACACAGAAGTGCTGATTACTGGGCTTGTGAAACCCTCGGGGAAATAAATCTCCACCAGCAGTGGCGTCTAAGGCATTCTGTTTCGGTACCTCCGTCAACAATTACAGTCTGCTATTATGTCGGTTTTAGAACAACAACTAATGGCAAGTCAATGTTAATTGGTATGCAGTTCGATGGGTATTGGCGCATCTCATTGTCATGGACATTATTTTGCACCCCACTCTCATCACGGATTAAGTAAAGACGTATTTAATGAAAGATCTACCCGAAATACGTGTGGAGAACACTAAGTATAGTATCAAATGTAATGATTGAAGATCTTAACGAAACATGTGTGGTTAGCACTGATATCGGTATCAAATGTTTAATAAGGACGAACTTGACATACCAGTATGATCAAACAGAAACACGTGTGGTAAGCATTGATATCGGTATACAATGTTTAGCTAGGGCGTACTTGACCGATGAATTCTAGAAATACGTACGGTAAGCATTGATATCGGTATACATTGTTAAGCTATGGCGTACTTGACGGATGATCTTCTAGAAATACGTACGGTAAGCACTGATATCGATATCAAATGTTTAGATACGGCGTATTTGACGGATGAACTGAGCCACGTGTGGTAAATTTTTGCCCTTGTCATCATCTAATGGTGTTTATATATCACAACTAGTTCAATTCGCTGTGTATGTAACAAAGTGTTTGATTTTAACGAAAGAAGAGATATCTGTATTACTGAAAAATTATTACACCAGGGTTTTCGATATCATTTATTTGATGTTATCATCCGTACAAGGATATCATTATAAATATATTTCAACATGCAGACATCTTATACGTTCCGGTAATTCACATCAAATCGTTTATGGTAACATTCTATACAAAGCACACACATGTCGACATTCACCGCAAACGCTAACCAAACCTTTAAACATACTTGTGAAGATGGAATATAGTTATGATTCTGTTTAGGTTAAAGATGCAGATGGAATAAATATTGCTTCATTCATTGGGTCTTTGCATCGGATCTAGTTTTTATCATAAAGCTTTGTCATATATCATTGTATATTGTAAACTTTGCAAAAAGATGATTTTTGTATGTTTCAACTTTTAGTGTGATAGTTTAGTGGCAATGTTATCTAGTTTACTGTAGTGCTTGCAGATTGTTAGTACTAGCTTGACCTGGATAGGAAGCTATCAACAGGACATCTATTGCTCTGTCGTTTTTGTGAAGTTGTCCGAAATTGTCTACCCAAAGTGTGTGTTTTTTCTTCATGAATACAAATGTAATAGTTTTAGAATGTTCTTTCTTAATCACATGGAAACCCAAAAATTTTGAACTTTCTAACAATCAAGTACCTAATAAGGCATCATTCTTGAACAGTGCAAGTGAAACAATGAAAATCGAACTTAACCTACTAAACCTGTCTTTAGTGATTCAAAACATTCCATTATAATTTCAACTAATTTCTATCATTGGGAAACCAAGTGTGACGGAAGTTTGATCATAAGGATTGCTATATACCCGGACTCAGTCTTTTGGGAGTATAATTATTTATCTAAACAGATTAATAATAAGTAGGTTTCGGGTACTGTGACAAGATCTTCTGCCCTCTCTGTTTGAATCAAAAGTGAAGCCAGTTCTTAACAAATATTGGCATATTGAAGTTCACATTAAAAGAAGAGTAATTATTGTTTTTTTATTGTCTGTCTTTTCATATATAACAACCACCTAAATAATATTTTTTTCTGTAAAAAAAACATACACATATAAATAACATCTAACAATATAATACATTAAACAACAGAACCTAACATCAAATCAAAATAATTTGTTAAATTAAACTGGTCAAAGATATTTACTTATTGTACATTTTATAAATTTAGATAATACTTGCATTTTATCAACTTTTAATACAGATAAAACAAGAATTAGTAGAACTCTGGACTTTATTTTGTCTCTGCAAAAAACTACTATTATTACAAACTCCAGAAATATTGTCAATCTTTTATCGTTTATATTTGCTATTAATCTGGCTTTTTTTTTTAATTCTGTGCTAATGAAATAAAAATTATAGAGTTGAAATAGGCTTTTAACAGTGACACAATAAATAACTATAATTTAAGGTTGAAGTCAATTTGATTTCAACAGCATAAGAGTTCTTGTAAGATTATGTAAACAGTTGGCCACTGGCTAAAAACCCACTTAAAAATGAGTGGGTTTTTTTCTCTAAATTTAAACAAGAAATAACAGGCATACATTTGTGTTGCTCATTCTTTACAGGTCTTGGCAGATTAATTAAGTCTGGAAATTAAAAGTTTTTTTTTCAAAATACTTGCAATTGAAAACATGGAAGGTTTGTTTATCCAAGCATGAAAGCAATTTATACCAAGAAAATATAACAGTTTAAAAATGTTTGTAAAAATACCAACACATTCATGCCTCAAAGCAATCACCAGTTTATGTACATATCATAGAAACACCCCAAACTCTTGTTCTTTTATTTTAGTTAAAAGTGTGCAAAGTGTGAAACATGGCAAAAATACAATACAGCTTGGCTCTGCTTAATAAGCCGAAATTTTTTATATCATTAATAACTATTTTGACTAGCGTCATAATTCAATAACCTTGTGGCAATGTAACAATATTTATTGACAGCTTTTCATACATCTATGAGTTAAAGTGGTTCCTCAATCAGCAGTTTCCCAAATAAGTTGCATAATTGATTATGCTTCTCCCTATTAAAACGAAAGTTAGGAGAAGTTCTATCTTCCGTAATGTTTTTATAATCCATGTACTCACCATATCGTAAGGCAATCTTTAGACTATTTTTTACAAAATCACACGAATTTAATTGTACTAAATATTCAATGTTGGGATTAACTTGGGACCCAAGATTACGAAAGAACACAAAGATCTAACCATATGCTTTAACAAAAAATCAAATAATAATAAATAATGCAGAGTCATATTCCTGACAATTAATGTACTTCTGTGACATTTTATACCCCAAAAGCATTGTTTGATTCGATGTTCTTTGTATTCATTGGGCACTTATTTCAAAATAGTGTGAGGGTCATTTAATTTAGACTTATGAAACTAAAGATGGCACACTTCAATGTATCATTAATTTCAACTTAATATCAGAAGTTTTACAAAGTTGCCTTTCAAATCTGTATGATTAACCAGTAAATTAAAATAAAGAGTAAACAATCAAAATAGACCTAAAGACCAAGGTTGTTAAGATTAAACCTTAAAGTATTGTTTTAACAATTTTGAATCTTTTTTTAAAGCCCAGACTTCTGATGAAGCGGTTAAGTCGCACAATTTTTTTCCACTGCTAATATATTGAAAACTATGACAAATTGAATGTCTGCAGGAAGCATGTTAACACAATATTGGTTTACAAGTCCTCAAGTTACATGACACGATTTCTTATCTTTTTAACTTAGTAATGAATGGTCTAAATGAAAACAAAAATATGCTTATTCCTTTTGAAACCAATGATGCAATTTAAGCACTTGGCTAAATAACAATATAATGGTGCAAATATATAAAGCTATAGCACAATTAAAGATTGTCATTTTTTTCAGTCAGTAGTACTGTGACTAGAAGTTAAGCAGTCTATCATCATTAAGTTTATTTTAATTTTGAAAAAATGCACAAAACATATAAAAACAGCTCATTATTATCTCTTCGCCATTGCTTAGTCAATTTATTTATATTGTTGCTGTAATTTATTTAAAGCTATTTACTATTACTCTATATACATGTACATCACAATTGCTTTAGGTAAACAAGAGAATCTTAAAGTGACATTACGGTTTAAGTCTGCAAGACCAGGTTTAACTCTTTTATTATTTTGCAGAAAAATTAATACATTGTACAGAATTAATTATGATTATCTTTGTGTCCTCACATATCAACCAATTTTGGGGTCATGCGTCTGATTATTTTGAAGTCATTTTATTTTTACCCTTTTAGAGATAATATACAAGGCTAAGAAAAAGGGCCAAATATACAACTGTACACTATGTTACACTTATTAAATAATTGGTCATAATACACTTACTTTACACAGTTCAAAAGTGTGTAAGTCCATTTATATTATGCAATAGATTTGCAGATCACTTACATAGAAAAAGGGTACATGTATATTCCTCTAATTCTATTTTCAAAACTAACTACCACTTAAGGTTTAAGTGATATTTACTTTAATGCAAAAACTTAAACAAAGTAACACATGCATAACATATATGTCAAATTAATCTTATGGTATAGTACAATAATATTTGAGCTGGAAAGAGCATGTACATATGTACCTCGTAAGGGGTATGCAAATATATCATCTATTATTCCAAAAATCCTCATTTAATGAGTTACTACTGTGAATGCCCAGTATATCTAAAATATATCCTGAAGTTGGGTACACAAATCATACACTATTGACACTAAAGATGAGTGAAACAGTGGTAAAGTATTATTAATATATCACAAAAGTTTTTTGAGAACATTACCATTCCATATATTACAATAGAAGAGGTTAATGAAATTTTTCATAATAAAATAAAATGGGTATACTTTTAATAATTGTATCTTGGGTGGAGAGTTGTTTCACTGGCACTCACACCACATCTTCGTATATCTATAAACATCTGAAATTTTAAACAAAATAAGAACAAAACTTTAAGGAAATCACTGAAGTATGACATGTATGTCAAATTTCCCTAAATGTATCAGATATGTTTTGTACTTCATTTTGGCGTTATCAAGGAATAGTCCTTAACAAAGACCTAAACAAAAGTAGTGAGATTTGTTAATAAGGTGAACACAGTATTCCAAACCCAATTATTTGGATTTTTCTACATTATACCATTGTATAATTTTTAACAGGAAGGTTTTTCAATAATTTTCATAACAAAATATAACTATCAACCATTAGTTAAAAGTTTTCTCTGTTAAAGGTTAAAGGTATCACAAAGTTATCTCATTACTGTATACCCCACATATCTTTTTAATAAATAAGATAAGGTATTTGTACTTTCAGTTTTGCATTGTGAAGGCACAGACAATTTTTGAATTCCCAGTTGTAGATAGACTTTAAACTATCTAATGACATACTAAAATGTAGGATTGATACGACTTTTAGTCACATTACCTTCCACTGCCCATATAGACTTGTACCTAATCCTTGGTTTTTAATATTGATATATCTTCATGCAGTTTAAATTATTTATTTACTAAGACTTAGATATAAATACGGAAATGTCCATTTATACACTTTGTAGCACCCATAAGATAAAACTCCCATAAAAGTCAATCGGAAGCTCCAAACAAAAAGTTTTCCTACAATGGATCCTTTTGGTATGCTGAAAAAAAAAGATAAAATTAAATTAAACTCACTTCATTAAATGTTTTTTTGCCACAGGTAAATTAATGTTTCAACATTAAAAAACTATACATACTTTTCAGTCATCTGTAACTCTATGACTTATTCAAAATATTTTTCAAACTTAATAAAAATGCATTACAGAACTGACAAATAAAAACATTCCCAACCAGTGTTTCCAAATAACAATTAGATACTTTAATGTTTTTCCATAATTGGGACACACATTGAATGCGAAATATCTTTCTGGTTTATGTTGGTGCTCAAGTTTCACAGTCAATGGCAATACTACAATACATACTACCACTGAAGTTTTATAATTTTACCTATAAAATCCTGACAAAACTCAAGAGCAGTTCAGTTAGGTTTGAATTACTAATTTTTTAGTTTTCTTTGTTATGTTTTTTAGACTACCCTGTGTCTTTTTTTTTTCTTTCTTTTTTTACGCCATTGCTTTGTCAGTTTTTTTTTTTGACATATGAGTTGTAATATACCTTTATATCTTATGCCTCTATCTTTTACCTAAGCAAAAGAATGGCAGACATTTATCTATAATATTAATACCTAGTAATTTCTCTTAGATCATGTTTTTCTTTTGGCCAGTTTTGGATAATACCAGGCATATGTCCTATTCCCACTACACCTACAACTGTTGTTGGCTGTAACTCTGTAAAGTATGAAGAAAGAAAGATAATTCAATTTTAATTGAGAATTATTTAATATATGTATCATTTTAAAATGAAATAACCTTGAGCTTGATTGAAAATCACATGGCATACAGAATAAAGGTTCTGGTTCAAAATCAGATTTAAAACAAATTTAATTTGGAGCGTAAAAATTCTGAGAACCTGTATTTTTAATGATGCAATAAATAAAACTCTCTGGAAACAAATTAACATCAAAGAAAAGGTGATATACACAATGAATATATGGTCAATGCAATTTGACTGCACAAATAGCACAGCTGCAGTATATCACTGTATATAAAGACCTGAGCAAATAGGTTTTATTGGTCTGTAACTATTAATTGATACTACAAATATCCGAATTCCTCATGTAATTATGTCTCAATAATGATAGCATTGAATTTTTACACACTCTGTTGTATACTTTTACTGATATACACTTATGTCAATAGTTTTACAATCAAATATTTTTTAACTCATTTTGGCATATACTGAAAAAGAATTATTTGACAATTATATAAGAATAATCACACCAATTAATAATTTTCAAGGTTTAAAATTAAATGTAAAACAGAAACAGTTTCTTCAACAAGAATGTGTCCATAGTACATTGATGCCTCACTTGCACTATCATTTTCTATGTTTAATGAACTGTGAAATTGTGATCAAAACTCTAATTTGGCTTTCAATTTAGAAAGATGATATTTTAGAGAACATGTGTACTTAGTTTCAAATTGATTTGACTTCAACTTCATCAAGAACTACCTTGACCAATAAATTAACCTGAAGCAGGACAGACTGACGGACTAACCAACAAAGGGACACACAGACCAAAAACACAATGCCTCTATGTGAGGCATGAAAAGCAACATGAAATAGAATCATTGTTATTCTGATTTTGGCTTTTTTAATCTTTAAATTGTTTTCTTGAAATGAACCTTCATGTGAACAAAATATCCCATTTTTTTTAAGGTTAGCAGATTCAATGACCCAAGTTAAAAGTAAAATTAACAAATCAAAAAAGGTACTGTGCTACATTATTAATAGTACTCCTACTTACCATGTGGTTCTTCTGTGGATCTCAAAGGCAAAGCGGCATTTTTTAGAGAGTGTGTCAAAAATACATCTCTTTCTGAAACAAAAACTTCTGACAAGGCAGGGAATTCTCCTGTCATTTCTTTCAACATTTGTTCTAACAGATCTTTCTGCTTACATTTCTCAACTTCTTCTTTACTGAAATATAAATAATATAATGCCATACAATAAATCAACTATAAAATCCACAAATGGTTTTCGCAAGATTAACGATTCTTTATTGTGCATATAAGGTGGAAATATAAATTTTCCTAAAAAGTCAAATATGACAGTTCTTTTTAAATAAGTGTTTAATATTATGGTGTTTGATTTTGTCATCTGCTCTAATCAAAACCATTCCAACTTTGAAGTTCTAAGTTGTACATGAATTATTTCCCTTGAGAGACTGTTCATATAATATTTCAAGAGTTCTCACAGGAATGAAAAATGGAAAAAAGGTGATAAATTTCATAATAACTGGTGATCTAATGTTTTGTGAACGAAATAAAATGAACATCATAAACATTGCCTGTACACTGTTTATAGAATCAGTCCATAGATAGTTTTTTAAATGCAGTGGGTTTTCTTCAGCAAATAAATCTTATCATCATGGAAATGATTTTATATTTATATATATATATGTATTTATATTTTCTAAACTTAACATTTATTCCACCAGGTGAATATTAAACAGACACAGCTGTTAAACAAGTAACAAGATGTACCATATGTATCAAGCATAGTTTACTAAGAATTAATATTTTCTAAGTTGGCAAATTTTATTTCTGTCAACTGAATAAGCTAAATTCTTTATGAGAGTCTGTATATGTAATGTCTTCCAAAGACAGTTAAAAAAAGTATAAAGATAATTATAGAGGATAGTCATCCACATACTAATGTTGTTTGTTGTCTTACATATCTTACTCCATTGGTAAGTGTCAGGGCAACAAAAATTGTTTACATGAAGGGAGAAGATTTGGATCCATTAAAACGTCTAATCCCGCTGCAAATGTTTGCACCTGTCCTAAGTCAGGAATCTGATGTACAGTAGTTGTCATTTGTTTATGTAATTTATACATGTTTCTCGTTTCTCGTTTTTTTTATTTTATATAGATTAGACCGTTGGTTTTCCTGTTTGAATGGTTTTACACTAGTAATTTTGGGGCCCTTTATAGCTTGTTGTTCGGTGTGAGCCAAGGCTCTGTGTTGAAGGCCGTACATTGACCTATAATGGTTTACTTTTTAAAAATTGTTATTTGGATGGAGAGTTGTCTCATTGGCACTTACACCACATCTTCCTATATCTATCATGTCTATAAACTAATTTGACGTTGTCATAAGAATGAATTCTTACACATGCAAAAAAGTTCTGTTAATGTAAATGGTTTTTTTTCTTATCTTGATACAATCATTTCATTGCATTTAACTGAAATTATAAGTAATGTTGAAAGTGTTTGTAACTAACAAACTTAAGATGAAGCCCAAAAAATTCTAAGTAGGCCAGTTTCACATCAATAAATTCCTTCTAAATAACCTCAAGCACTAACTGTAAATTCAATCATTTTTGTGTTTACCTGATTGGATCTTTGGATGTGATAAGATACCATGCTAATCTCAATTTCTGCCACACTGATAGTGAAGCTAATGCCCTTTTAAGAGTAATCTGTATTGGTCTGTCTCCTAAATATAATCTACAACCTGGGATCAGCTTAGCCTGAAGTCAATAAAACAATAATTCTAATGCAACAACGTTTGTAACGTTCACTTTAATTGGATAAAGTCACTTTCTTACATGGCATCAATTGACAATTGATGCTATGGGACGTACGCGCAAGTGCAGACGGCATATGACAGATTTTAAATACATGTTTTAACGTTGTTTTCTGTCAGTTTCATTAGAATGGAGATAACAATATTGTATTTTAAGCTCCGACAGCATCAATTTGGGATTTGATGGTCGCAAATACCCGTTTACTGTCTCCGCTAACGTGTCGCCAGTAAACTTAATTTGCAACCATCAAATCCCCAATTGATGCCGTCTGAGCTTAAAATACAATACAGTTATCTCCTAATTATTAGTATCAAACAAGTATTTCAATTTCTATTCACTATAACCTCTTCATTTCCAAATACAGTAGACAAAATAATCAAATTAAATCAGTTATTTTCTTACTCTAGAGATTACAAGTCAAGTAAAGTTAACATATTGTGTGCTGTAAGACTGACAATGTATTTTTTGGCAAAGTTTTCTTTCGCCAATCCTTTATTACTCAAGAAGTTAGTTATGGCAAAATGCTATTGTTTAAACCTTAAACAGATGTGAATATCAACTGTAAATAATAAATATTTTTCCTAGAAATTTTAATGCGCTTAAAAGTAATCACAGTTTATGATATCAAATTGTGTTAAGGTATTTGTATACAATTCTAATATGACGTGCTTCTTTAGCCTTGTAAACAACACTGTGATAAAATTCTCGATAAAATATACTTAGCGCAGACTCAGAGACATACATAATAATGGCTGTTACAATATACTTCCCACGTAAATCTACATGTATTGGAACCTATTTGCAGAACCTTTGGTGATTTTATTGTTTTAGAAAGTGCAATTAAAAAAAGACAAAATAATTTTTATTCTTATTCGTATGCATAATAAAAAGAAGTAATGCACAAGAGCTCGGAGAAATCAACAAAATAAAAATAAAATAAAATTCCGCGAAAGTCTATTAATCTTTTTGGCGCATTTAAGTCATTTCAAAACATGACGTCATACAAATGAAACCGCTAAAGTTGAAAGTTTTCTGTTACGTAAACCATCGGAATTCGTCTGATATTGTATTAAAACTGATTTTTGAGGTAGGTTTTGTTTTATTTTTCTATTCTATTGCATTATTCGCATATTTACTCATTTCAGCAAGTCAACATGGCGGCTCCTTAGTTACAAAATGTCAACTTTGGATTTGAAGGAAGCTTACGAGAAAAACATGTAAATTAAAAATGGCAAATGTTGGGTTTGAGAATTTAAAGAATTAAAAAGTTTCTTTCTAGCAGTTATTCACGAAATAACCTACGCAAGCTACATATTTATTAAGATATTCGAGCTTTATCTAACAGGGTGTAAAAAAGAACAGCCACACACACAGCATACCCACCCTCGCTTCAGTTTTTTAATGACCGTATTTGTCCTATTAGAATCGAAATAATTCATGGAAGCCATAGATTGTTGGAAATTTACACATGGCCTGGGCCGTGATATTCGTTAATTTTATCCCTCGCTAATGCTCAGGATAAAATTCGAATATCACGGCCCAGGCCATGTGTAAATTTCCAACAATCTATGGCTTCCATGAATTATTTCTTAATTTAATGAAAAAAGCACAATTTCATCTTTTTTTTCTTAAACCTTATATAAACTTTCAGGAAAATATTATAAAGAAATTCTACCTATTTCCACTATATGTCTAAACAGTTTAGCATCTTTCGCATTAAAAATTGAAATTTTTCAAAAACAAGCACACTCACACACCGTTATATATTTGTTTATATTATTAAAGTACCCCGGTATTATACATTAGTTTTTGAAAAGACCTCATTTATGAAAATATTTTGAATTTCAACAGAGACCATTCTTTACCTCAATCAAAACTTACTTCATTAAAAGCTCTTCTAAATTCTCCACCAGGAGCCATTCCCAATTCTTTAGTTAAATGAGCAGACATGCTTAGCAGTAACAAATGCATTACTCCTTGAACTAATCCACTCTGCAATAATAAAAATTTCTAATTCACAGCACATACGACAAATCTGCAATTCTCAACAAGACCATTCCCTCCCAATTATTATTTAAATGAAGAGTTAGTTCTCTTAGAATATATAGTTTTAACAAATTTCTAGTATTAAATTAAATTATACAGCAATTGCTGAAAACATAAAAATATGGTATAAGTTTATATCACTGATATTATAAAATATCAACAAGTATACTATAAAGCTTTTTTTATGTAACATTACTACTTAATTTGGCAATGAAAGTTGAGATCATTTAAAGCATTTATATGTTTCTGACCCAAGGCCTTTTAAATTTTACCTGTATCTTTGCAGCTAGTTATGTTCTTCTTAATGTAGTCAGCTAAACATAGAAAATATTTCATAAAAAAAGTGTTTTTTCCTTCCTACATATTAAGCTATTGGAGAAAAAAAAACAAGCCAAAAAGTAGGATTTTTCTTAAACTGTTTTTAGGGCCATCATCAACATACATTGACATACATGATATCAAAGAGAGGCACTATGAAAATCAGGTTACCATCTATAGAAACAGTTAAGATTTTCCTTTATCTCATGCATGATTAATTGAAATAGCTAAAACATATCAAATTATACATTTCTAAACAAAATGAAAGATGGATATTCCAGACGTTACTATGGTAATACGTCTGCAAGAAGTATGACAACCACTCCTCACCTGCTGTATGGATAATCTGATTTTTTCAAAGTTAATGTTTTTGGCTTCTTCCAATAAAGTTTCTTCGTCTAAATGTAATATATTAACTCTACTGTTACACAATTCTACCATAACTACATTTGGTTGGACCCTCTGTATCACCTGGAAGAAAAGAAAAACAGTTTATAAACACATTTTGTGGAAGTTTTTTTTTAAAACTTGTTCACAATTGAACAAAGCATGTTTTGGCTGTTTGAAGAGAAAACTATCAGTTCATTAGACATTGTTAGAAGCACTTTTTTGAAGATGGTGATACCAATTTTTCTATGGTTGTCAGTTAATGTTTGTGCAATTTATTGCCTTCAAGACTCCATTTTTTTCTTTAATTGTTGTGTGAACAAAATACTTGTATTAAAAACATACATGTAAAATTGAGAATGGAAATGGGGAATATGCCAAAGAGACAACAACATGACCAAGAGCAGATAACAGACGGATAACATAACACAGGCAGAATGTATCTAGAATGAAATTCAAAACAGTGTGGCTGTGGCAATTGATTGACACATTAAATTCATCCATTGACTGGGACAATTTACGTGAACGTTTGTCTGTAACAACCACTGTTCACGACGTACCTACGATAGACATTTAAACGGTGGGGTCACCAAAGGTTTCTTAACGCCTTTAATTATAAAATAATTTGAAGAATTAATCAGGAATAACCTTTATGTTTTGATTATATAATTGATATAAATCAAAACATCGTGTTATTTCTGATTAATTTTTCAAATTACTTTATTAAGGTGTTGAGAACCTTTGGTGACCCCATAGTTTAAGTGTCTTTAAAAAGTACATAGTGAGCAGTGGTCGTTACATACAAACGTTCACCTAAATTGTCCCAGTCAATGGATGAAATTAATGTGTCAATCAATGGCCACAGCCACACTGTTTTGAATTTCATTCTATACTCCTAAAATGCTTTCACAACTAGTACAATTTTAATTTTCAATGTTTTCTACTTAAAATAATTTTTCTTAATTTTCAATGTTTTCTACTTAAAATAATTTTTCTTTCAATTGAATTGAATAGAAAGTAATTTCAAAGTTTTTTGCAAGCCTTTTTTTTCAAATGTACAAAAAACAATGACTTCTTATCTTTAATTAAGCAATTTTTTATTTAAGTAGAACAATATATGAATAATTTAAAACAAGGGAGCATTTTTTGACAATTTTATTTTCCATAGCGGCGACCATAATCTTCCTATTGTTGCCGACGCGTCAGGAAGCAGTAACCTCCAACAATGGCCAGGTTGGAAGAGAAGCCTTGCGAAGTGGTAGGAACCATGGGAAGTTCGTCCAATTAGATACCAAGCCTTTAGAACAATTCATGTATCATATAATAGTAAAACGAACTCAAGTTACATTGTAAACAAACTTTAATTTTCTTAATTTTCTATATTTATCTTATCTATTTATAACTCTGTATTGCTACTTTCACTTTTCATTGTTTCTCTCACCATGACGACGTCAAATTGCACCACTTTGAGTACTTCAGGGAAGAATTTCTGTATAAAAATTGTCCTGATGAAGCCTGCCTTGCAGGCGAAACATGTAGACCATAGCAAATAAAATTGCAGACCATTCGAAGTGTTGTTGTCAATTTTAGTATTATTTTAAAGTTGCATTCATTTGCATAATTTGACAACCCTGCATACCAAGGTATCCACTTTAGGGACTCTAACGAAATGATTCACACAGGCGTTGGTTCACCACATGGGATTTAATATATGAATAAGTTTGTTTTGATTTCTGTGGAATCTTTTGCATTCATGTAAACTAAATTTTATCACATGAGGAAAACATTATTTTTGTGGTTATATTACTATGGATTGATTTATTTTCGTGGGTATCAATTTTCGTGGATAACGGAACACTTGTATGTTTTCGTGGATATTTAATTTTGTGGTTTTGCTAAGGTCTGCATACAAGCCTATAGAAAATTTGTAATTAGCTGAAAATTTAATTTTGTGGTTAACCTGTTCCCACAAAATCATAGAAAATTAGTATCCAACGAATTATAATGAATCCACAGTATGATTTCCACTGAAATTATCTGCACAAACTAAAATCAGTATATGATATTACTATTTGTTACTTTGGTGGTAGTTAACACCATTTCCAATGACCTAGGCTACCTCATGTCTGCCAGTATTTATTGGTGGAGGTAGCCAGTGTACTTTAAGTGTACCACCAACCTACTGCAAAAAGACTGTCAATCATTATCAATTAAGGGACGACATCAAAAGTTCAATGAAGGATAAAAAACTTAATTCACATAGTTTTTTCACTGACCCCCACGCCCCCCCTCCCTCTTAACTTAATTTGGGAAAAATTGATTGACCAATAGGAATATATGTAAAATCGATTTAAGATTAACAAAACTTGCAGCAATGTTGCCCCCCCCCAACCCCCCCCCTCCCCCAAACTATTTTATTTAAGTTTTTTATCCTACATCGATCTTTTGATGTCGTCCCTACGTCCCTAAGTTCATGAATGAGGGGGGGCGAGACCATTTTCGGGACACCGGGATTGGCCGATTTTAGCAACGGGAAATTGGGATTGCCTTTTTTAAAGATCGGGAATTCGGGATAGAAAAACATTGGGATACGGGAAACCCACGTTTTTAGCCATGGGAAATCGGGATTTTTATGTTGAAATATAACGGGATTGACAAAAAACTGTACCTTGGACAGATAAAAGTGTTATTTTCATAATACTTCAATCAGAATCGCATCTAGAAACAGAGTAGATCCAGATCTTATTGTTATTTTCTGCTCGATTTTTTAAAGTAACCGTAGCCAGTGCCATATCTAATATCCACTGTACGCGAATGAAATGCTAACCAAAATTCATGATAAATGTCTAATCTCCTTGGTATTAGTGTCGCTCTGATTTAGAGGATCAGTATACCCAAAGACGGTGGTAAAGGTTTTTTTTTCGTGCAACGTGTTTTGCCATTTTTAATTTCAACCTTCCGTGAAAACAGTTCGTGCTTCACTGTGAAATTGGTAAAAACGGCAACGTGCAAGCAATTTTTTTATTTTTCGTTCATCGTGAAATTGAATTTTATTTCGCGTTTGTCCGTGATCATAACGCTTCTTTACAACCCTTCCCAAAAGTTAGACTTGATTTGGATATTTTCAATAAGAGTAAGATTAGGTAAGACCTAAAAGAAAACACATGTGTTTCCGGTACCCTTAAATATATCTACCCCAATTTTAAGTACCTATAATCTAACTCTACAACTAAAGTTTGTTGGATGTTATGTGGACAAGCACTTATAAAGTCAGAATTTTTCTTCCATATGAACCAGTCAAAAACGTTTGAAAAAAAAAATAATTTTGCTTTCCTACCTATCCTAATTTTTTAGGGGATGTTACCTGAAACACATGTATTTTTTCTTGGCCTTACTACACAGATAATTTCACAGACACAGTCTTCTCTATAATCGAATATCATATAAAAATATTTATGACATTCTACAATTTTGAAGAAAACAAATACCCCAACTTGACGTGTTTAAAATGTACGTACTGAATATATTGTTCAAAATGCACAAATTCAGGAAAGCAAATAATTAAGAACAACATTACTCAGAGGGTTTAATTTTCAAAGTTTACCAGGACGGCCTCCTTTAAAAGTTGTGTCAGATGTGTCTATTCGTTACCTAAAATAGTGGCGGACCTCTTTAATAAATAAATGGTGATTTCTTGTTTATCGGGATCGGGATTTTTAACAAAATATGTCCGGGATTTCGGGATTTTCTGATATTAAAACCGGGAAATCAGGATGAGACCCCCTCTAGCCCCCCCTCATGAATGTACTAACCTGAGATACATCATTTTGGCTTTCCTCACTAAAATGAGCAGTTCCTATAAGAAAAACTTTACTGCCCCAACCAGTATCTAATACTGTGACTGTAGATGGAAGATCTGGGTCAGCCTTTTGGCACACTGTAAATTGTGGTTCTAAATTATCTTCGATGTCTGTTTCCTCTCCGTCATTACTGCCATCTTCTCCATCATCATCTTCAAAGTCATCACTGTAGTCATAGTTACCTGCTAAAACAATTACATTTTATTCACAAATAATAAGTTAAATAAATAAGGAATGGGAAATTTGTCTTATGAGAAATCATAGCACACCTTCTTACTTTAACAAGACATTTGGCAAATCCCTGAAACTATAGACTGTAATCATTGACTTAAACTTATGTCTTCCTTCATCTATACATGTATATACATTTTGTATATAAAGAAGTCACTACAGAAAAAAAGAAGGCAAAACAAACACATAACAGTTGTACAGTACTGAATTTGATAGTAAAATATTCACAATAAACATGATAAATAGAGAAGATTGTGGATGAATTGACTTTGAAATTTGTCTTTGCATATACATGATATATATATGAATTCACAAGGCATAGTTAGTTCCTTACAGGGTTGTTAATGAGTGTTACAATGTATCACCTCCAACCATCTGAATTACAATTTCTACATGTTTATGTGTGTTTACCACTGTTTGGTCATTGCAATTGAATGATATGTACGATACTTCATACTTAAACTAGGAACTTGTTGTACTCTATCATACCAGGTTATTCAAATGTAATTATTAAACCGTCAATGCAAAAATCTTCAGAATAAATGCATTAAAGTTTATTTTCAAATATAACGATCCTAATGATATTTTTTTTATATGAATTCAGAAATACAACTTTAATTTGCAGTCTGTACTTTATAAGCCCACCTTCATCATCAGACACATCAGGGCCTTCAATGATGACTGTACTTTCTGTTATCGCTGTGCTGTCTGTTAAACTGTCAATGCCTGACGGTTGTGGATCATTAACACTGTGATCTCCTGAACCATCTAATTGGCCTTCATTTTCAGTCATATCTCCTAATAAAAAATACAAAATGTACATTTATTCCACATCTAACTAGATATATTTGAGATGGGAGTGATCACTGTGGGCCACGCTGTGAATAATGTGTGGTAGAAAATTTGTATTTTTATCATACATGTCATACATGTAGGACATGGGGTTGTCAACCAAAACCAATGTTATTTACCTTGAACTTTGACCTAAGAAGTTTTACATACCTTGTGACACACAAAGACGGGCTGATCACTATAGGGGGACCACCATTCAGCAGGGCTTAATAAAACTAATCAGGGTTGGCAAAAATCCAGGTTTTATGAGTATTGCCTAGCCAAGTGGGAAATACTGGGAAAACCGGGGTTTTACTGGGTAATACTGGGCAATACTGGGTAATATAAAAAAAATTTGTAAGGGTTCCACGGAACCTGGTGTCTCGCCTACTTTTGCTGTAAATCGCAGGCTCAACAAAAGTGAGGAAAAAAATCAATAAAAATATTCCTCTTGATACTATCTTTTGATTGTAATAAGCTTCTGTCCAAGGTTGGTAAAAATCCAGGATAGTTTTTGAATCTAATAAATGTTTTAAAAACTTTAACTGCAGACTGTATGTAATGTTAACTGGAAGAAAATCTAAGTCCATTTATAAGTAAAATACGGAAAAAATGGATTTAATTTTTTACAAAATTTACTTCTGGATACTATCTTATGATCATAAACAAGCTTCTGTCCAAGTTTGGTACAAACCAAGGATAGTTTAAGAAAGTTATTAAGATTTTAAAAACTTTAACCACAGAGTGAATGTAATGTTTCCCCGCAGAAAAACTAAGTCCATTTAAAAGTAAAATACGGAGAAAATGGATTTATTTTTTTACAAAATTTACTTCTGGATACTATCTTATGATCGTAAACAAGCTTCTGTCTAAGTTTGGTACAAACCCAGGATAGTTTAAGAAAGTTATTAAAATTTTAAAAACTTTAACCACAGAGTGACAGAGTGAATGTAATGTTTCCCTGCAAAAAAAATAAGTCCATTTATAAGTAAAATACGGAAAAAATGGAATTTTATTTTTACAAAATTTACTTCTGGATACTATCTTATGATCATAAACAAGCTTCTTTCCAAGCTTGGTAGAAATCCAGTATAGTTTAAGAAAGTTATTAAAATTTCAAAAACTTTAACCACAGAGTGAATATTTGTGGACACGCCGACGACGACGGAATGTAGGATCGCTTAGTCTCGCTTTTTCGACTAAAGTCGAAGGCTCGACAAAAACTGGCCTGAATTTCACTAAAAATTCAGTAATCAATTGCAAACACAAATGCAACACATTTAAGATATTAAATATAAATAATATAAAAATATTTTGATTAAAAATTAAGTTTGCTTGTTTGAGAGTCTTATAATACAAGTGTATAAATTTGAGAAATTATTATCCTAGCAACTGTGGGACAAGTGTATATGAAGACACATTAGATAAAAATTAATGGAAAAAGCCTTCCTCAATAATTCTCCTAAAAATCTATTTAATCACCCATAGGTCTAGATTGATCAAACTGTTAACATAAAGTTAAAGAATTCATTTTTTTTCAATAAATATAACTAATATATATACATGTGTATCATGTATATTAAGAATGAACAATGTGTAAAAAAATATTTTTAAATAATTATATGAACATCCCTTATTTATAAGTAATTATTCAGATTAGAACACAGATATGTTTACATGTATATATAACAATAATCAGCCTTTTCATTTCTATAAGTGTTAATGACATGACCATGTTGGGTGTTTATTTAATAATATGATTAAAAATGATAGCAATTTAAATTTACAATTCACTTAAACACTGCAATAAAATGCATTTTCACAAGTTTGGATTATTGAAACTATGCTTGAAAATTAACAAGGTTACCTAAAATTTGCAAATCTTGTATTCTGCCTACATAGAATTAGTGAAAGAAGAGAATGAAATTGAATTTTCAATCTTCTAGAAATTACTCTCAATAGTTATCTGTACAAAATGTATATATTCAGCTATAATACTGTGAAACTACAACAAGTCTTTACTATTATCTGTTATAGGAAACGAGCCCAATAGCAAATTATGGTCCATTTGCAAAGATTTCTAGTCGTTATTGGAAATTTTATGGCAAAATAGAGTCTCAATGTCCAACCAAAAAGCGTTGTGACGTAGCAGGAAGATGTCAAAGCCAAACAATAAAAATAGGCCATAATCAATTTGAAAATAAGACCGACCTGAAACTGGGTTGCAATTCAAAACATTTATGCAGCGATTCTTGCCATGGATAGAAACAAGTGTCTGTGCCTTTGACGTCTTATGATAAAGGGCATTTTGACCCTCAGAAGGATTTGGGGGGGGGGGTCAATCCCGAAATCCTGAGCTTAAAAACACTTGATCCCAGAGTCCCGATAGAGGTCCTATCCCCCTCAAGGATGTTCATGGCACAAACTTCAAAAGTAAAGTATGTACGTGATGTCTGAAGTGCTGTTGCATACATGTGATTCTTCCGGCGGGAGTTAAAATCTCCCGCTTTTCAGACCCTCTTCCGTCCCTCCCGTTAAAATTTGAAATCTTCCGCTTTTTGAAAATGTCAATCTCGAAAAAATTTCAGTAGACATTTCTGTTTACAAAATAGATACGGACAGGGAAAAAGTCCGAGAAACTCTAAATTGATATGGGAAAAGTCCGAGAAAAACGGAAGTTTCCTGTAATGGAATTTGTGTCAAAAAGGTAAATAGGAAAATAGCCTCAAGTAATCAATGAAGGTGTTAAGGATTATAGACTGTATATACAACAATAAAAGATGATTGGCATTAACCTAGTAATCAACTAGCTAGTTAAATATACATGTCTGGAACAGTTGTATAAACATCGACTTTATAAATTGTGATGCTGTTGAAAACATGGAACAGACTTAGTTTATACTGAACCTCAGACAATAAAATCAACTCAAATATGATATTTATGTCTTGTCTTCTATCTAGGCCAATGGAATACCTATATAAGTGTGTTTGTCTTATAATTTGACAAAATACAAACTGTATCATGTTATCACCAAATACATGTACCCCAGCATAATATTAAAGAAGACACAGTATCTAGCCAAATTTAAAAATGGTGCAAGTCCAGTGCCAATGGTCAAGACAATGCTTACTACACTTCATGCAAAGCTGACTATGGGGCCCTAATTACTTGACCAAAAATATGGAGACAGCTACCCACCAGAAAGCCCACAACTCTATCAATTCAACACCTTCTTTCACAAACATGTTCAGTAGTGGTACTAAAGTTGACAATGTGCGGCTAAAGCAGAGGTACTTTTTGCCAACTATGTATGATGGCTGATCACTTTATCTTTGAACTATATATGATGGCTGATCACTTTAACTTTGAACTTTATATGATGAATAAATATTTGACCCCCCCCCCCCCCCCCTTTATCTTCTATTTTACTAAGTAAAAATGGCTATGCAGGTACTTGAAGGTATGAAATCATTGGGGTTTTTTTAACAAAAAAGGAAGATATGCAGTTTAAACACACACGAAAAAACAATTGCGTACGTCGATAAAAAATCTCCAGTTATGAAGCCCAAACTCCAGCTGAAAATTTCCAAATCTCCAGTTGTGGCTTGACAACTCTGTCACATGTATGTGTTGTCCCCTTCCAATCAACACCCAAGTTAGGATAAACTTAAAAAAGAGGATCTAACGGACATGATACTAAGAACCAAGAGACTATAAATTAGAAAAGGAACCATCGTGCAACTACAACTAAATGTACTACATAATTTTACAGTCATGACAGTAAAACTAAAGTAGCCAGTACACGTATGGACACATCTAGTAACAAAATTATGCATGTTGCGGAGCACTTCAAGATTATATTGGGTAGAAAGGTGTGCAAAGAAAGTGCTCAATCATTTTCAATGTCGTGTCACTACATATCTACCAGAATTTGCAACATTTGTGGATATTTTACTTTTTCTTTCGAGGTCTTCTTCCATCACGTATACTTCCGGTTGTGTACGTCTAATTTATGACGTTTCACACATTTATAATAGTAACATACCTGTCTACTTCGGGCGCTTTTCCGTACAACGTAGTCATATGTAAAAAAAACGATAGAAAAGAAAATATCTACTTTGTCGTCTCTGATCGTCTCTAATTAAAATATATTTTTTTAAGCCGGAACAAAAAAACACATATTTCTATAACAATAGTTAATTCACTGGCGCCAGCAATTTGTTCTTTTGCCCGTTCTTTGTATGGTAATTATGACCCCTCAATTCGACAAAGTATAAAAGACATTTTTAATAACAGAAAGCATGTTTCTAAGGCAGCAACCATTTGATTTTCTGGGGGGGGGGGCTATGTTTTTTTTTTCTGGACAAATTTTTTTTTTCGACTACGGCGAAAAACAATCTATTTTTTTCGCGACAAGTCGAAAACAATTTTTTTCTTTCAATTTTAGCATTACATATAGTGGCAGCTGAGGGTGAAACAAACAAATTTTTTTTCTCAGAATCAAAAACAAATTATTTTTTTCTCCAAAAACTGGAAACAAACTTTTTTTTCCAAAAAAAAACATAGCCATCCCCCCCCCCCCCCTTCACCCCCAGAAAATCAAATGGTTGCTGCCTAATTTAGAATTTAAGAAAGTATCTAACGAAAATGTCGATAAAATCTTGAACAAAATAACATCAGGAAGGCTACAGGAGCTGATGGTATTCCAAATTGTAACTCTTATAATGCACCACAGCTGTCCATGAACATATATATGTATTGTTAGGTATATTGTTCCCAGAGCTGTCAACTCTTGTTTTGTCAATTGAAAATAAATGTTTCCCTGACAAACTTAAAGAAGCCAGTGGCGGATTCAGGTGGAGGATTCCGGGAGTTGGACCCCCCTTTTTTAACGATCAATGTATTTAAATGGGGACATATAGTTGGAACCCCCCCTTTTTTTTTGTCCTGGGGTGGGACCCCCCTTTTCAAAATGGCCGGCAGGGGCGGATGCAGGAATTTTCGAAAGGGGGGGTGCTAACCCAGGGCACCCAGGGCAAAAGGGGGGGGGGGGTGCAAAACATATGTCCCGATACAAATGCATTGATCGGCAAAAATAAAGGGGGGTGCGCACCCCGGAACCCCCCCCCCCCCCCCCCCCTGGATCCGCCACTGGCCGGATTCGCTCCTGGAAGCCCTAGTGGCCCCTTCATAAAAAGAGTGATCCTTATTAAAAACAAACTATAGACCAGTTAGCGTCTTCCCATATTTTCTAAAATCATTGAAAAAAAACATGAAATTCAATTAACTGAATATATACTTTGATAAAATATTTAATCCTTTTATGTGCTCATTTAGACGTGGACGCAGACCACACTTCTCAGAGCGCTAGAAGATTGGTGTGAAGCTCTTGATAAAAACCAGTACACTGCAGCGGTATTAATGGATCTTTCTTAGCCGGGCTCTTTGACTGTATATCATGCTTAGATAAATTATCAGCATATGGTGTATCCCCTATTTATCTTATCGTAAACCGCAAATTGAATTGAACAATGTTCTGAGTGGTTGGGCTGACATCCATAAAGGCGTACCACACCGAGGGTTCTATACTAGTGCCATTGTTCAGGTTTGCCATATTTATAAATGATATTTTTCTTTTAGTAAAAAATGATAGTTAATATAACTATGCAGAAGACAATACTTTGTCTTTCTGTACTCTAGATTTTGATTTATTAATTTCAACTTTGGAATCCGAGTCAAAAATACTTATTGAGTGGTTCCGGATAAATAAAATGATAGCAAATCCCGACAAGTTTCAAGTTTTGGCTGTTGGCAAAAAACCCTTTGAAAAAAAAAACATCTATACATATTCAAAATTCGGACCTTACATGTGAAAAAAAAAAACAGTAAAAGTATTAGGCATTGAAATTGGCCGTTTCAGAATCTAAAGCATCATGGGTAATTTCATTGTTCGTACCCCAAAGTGAAAATAACGTTACGTCATTGGTTGAATTTCCATTGTTTATAACGTTTTAAACCAATCAAAACGCTTTGGTGTACGCTTTTGAAAATATTACCCAGGATGCATTAGATTATGAAACGGCCAATTGACTACCAGTTCAAATTTGATGTTCCTTTCAGCTCAATCTTTAGGAGGGCATCACAGCAATTCAATTTTTTAAAACGTTTAGGATCCTTCTGTTTTATCATAGTTCGTTTCTGTGTGTTACATTTTAATGTTGTATTTCTGTTGTGTCGTAGTTCTCTTATATTTGATGTGTTTCCCTCAGTTTTAGTTTGTAACTGGATTTTTTTTCTTTACTCAATCGATTTATGAATTTCAAACAGCGGTATACTACTGTTGCCTTTATTTATGCTAAGTTTTGGATAGACTTAGTAAACTTAATATTTTTCATACTTTTATTCTTAGTAATTTTAACTCTTGCCCTTTGGCATGGCATTTTTGCACTAAGAGAAATTCCAAAAAACTAGAAAAGATGCAGGAAAGAGCACTCCGTTTTGCATTTTTTGTTTATGAGGATTTTACCAGCTTCTACGAGGATCTTTTACTTAAAGCTAAGGTGCCCTCCTAGCAGATCAGATGGATAAGAACAATGGCTCTAGAAACTTTTAAGATCATTAACAATATGGCGCCTGTGTGTTTGCAAAATTTGGTGACTGTAAAAAAAATCTAAGTATTCTTTCGGGTATGTAAATATTTTGAAAATTCCACATGTAAAGTCAACTCGTTACAGTAAAAAAAAAATTATCAAATTTGCTGCTGCTACTGTATGAAACAGCCTTCACTATTTCAGGACTGAAAATAGTTTTTCACATTTTAAAATTAAAGTCTTGTTTAGTCTTGGAATGTCGCTGTTCTGCTTGAAGATAACTCTTAAGCTGTTTATTAGTTATTTTGCTTTTGGTTGCTCTGATCTAGCATAAAGCGTTTAGTCTTAGATTCAAGATTGTTTTATTAGTTGTTAGTGGCTTCGAACTTGGTGTCAGGTAACTGCGAGTACTCTCAAATCTGTTCCTAGTGTCTTTTTGTTGTCGGGATGTACAAGTACCCGGCCACGTCCACTTGTATTTTTGCCCATCTGATGAGTTAAGACTTTTTTAACTGATTTTTAAAGTTCGTTCTTATGTTGTACTATTATATTACTGTCCCAGGTTAAGGAGAGGGTTGGGATCCCGCCAACATGTTTAACCCCGCCACATTATGTATGTATGTGCCTGTCCCAAGTCAGGAGTCTGTAATTCAGTGGTTGTTGTTTGTTTATGTGTTACATATTTGTTTTTCGTTCATTTTTTTTTTATATAAATAAGGTCGTTAGTTTTCTCGTTTGAATTGTTTTACATTGTCATATCGGAATCTTTTATAGCCGCCTTGCGGTATGGGCTTTGCTCATTGTTGAAGGCCGTATGGTGACCTATAGTTGTTAATTTCTGTGTCATTTTGGTCTCTTATGGAGAGTTGTCTCATTGGCAATCATGCCACATCTGTTTTATATCATGTTTTACTTTCATTCTAAATTTGTTGCACATTTTTATAACATGCTATGTATGTGAGATTCAACTTTGTATTACAGGTTGTTTTTACATGTCAAATTAGACTGTTTTTATGTTATGTATATGTTTTTTTTTATATTTTTTTAGAGCTTGTGTTGTATACTTTAACTTATGCCGAATCAAAATAAGTTTTCTTATCTTATCTTATAAAGAGTCAGCACAATAAGGGACCGGTCAGTATTTATTGGGGGGTTGGGACCAGTGCGAAATGCAGTAGGACACACATATAGGACATCTATTTTTTTAGTTTTCAGCACTGATAGGACTGCAATATTTTTATGGCATATGTATGAATGTAGAAAATAGGCTATACAAATTTAATTACAACAAAATAAAAAAGATTAATTGAGGAACAAACAAGTAACAACAATGGAAATACAATTTCAAGTCTAGACATTAATATTATGTTTATAGAACAATCATGTAATGATTTTAAAAAGGTTGAAAAAAATATACATGAATAAAAAAATAAATAATAACAAAAAAAAAAAACCATAAAATTAATAAAAACAATATAAACAAAAATAAACAAATATAAAAAAGAGAACATTGATAGAGCTTTTAATATTTAAGTGATATGATATACTGCCATCAGTGTGGTGCTAATTAACCAAATGCATATCATTAAATAAAGTTGGATTAAATAAAATATACATCTTTAAAAATAAAGAAAACTATTTAACAATCAATCATTCAGACTAGAAAATTAAGAAAAAAACAAAGTCAAAAGACAGAAATATAAAAAATATATATTAAAAAAAAAGATAATATAAATTGTTCTTAAAATATTGTAGAGTATTACTCTTCATGTAAGAATCTTCCATTCGAATTGTAGAAATGCTTATAAAAAGTAAAATCACAAAAATACTGAACTTAGAGGAAAATCAATTCGAAAAGTCCATAGTCACATGGCAAAATCAAATAACAAAACGCATCAAAAACGAATGGACAAGAAATGTACTTTGTAGGGAGACCTCGGGAATTGTCTATCACAGATGTTGTGACCACAACCCCTCTGAAACTACTCTGGTAGAGTTTTGTAAAGGATAGTAAGTTGAAAATGAATTTGATGTGCTAATATTATGAAACTTTTATTTTGTAACAATCTCCTGCATCTACATTTCAAACTGTGTTGCCGAAGGAGACAGCAGGTCTAGAAGTCAGGTCACTCATTCTGTCTGTCAGTCCATCTGCCCATCCGTTGCAAATAGTTTGTGACAGCAACTCCTCTGATATTACTAAACATACACTCTTGAAACTTGGTATGTAGCAAAAACATTATATGTACTTTTGTATTCTAATAGTTATCAAAGGTACCAGGATTATAATTTAATACGCCAGACGCGCGTTTCGTCTTCATAAGACTCATCAGCGACGCTCACAATCTCATTAAAATCCGATGTTCTGATACATGTACATCGGATTAATGTGGAGGGTAGCGTATCAGAACATCGGATTTTAATGAGATCGCGACGCTCAGATCAAAATATTTATAATGCCAAACAAGTACAAAAATAAAGAGCATTGAAGACCCGAAATTCCAAAAAGTTGTGCCAAATACGGCTAAGGTGATCTATTCCTGGGATAAGAACATCCTAAGTTTTTCGAAAAATTCAAAGTTTTGTAACAGGAAATAAAAATGACCATCTAATTGATATTCATGTCAACACCGAAGTGCTGACTACTGTGCTGGTGATACCCTCGGGGACGAAATTCCACCAGCAGTGGCATCGACCCAGTGGTGTAAATATTTATCAAAGGTACCAGAATTATAATTTAAAACGCCAGACGCGCGTTTCGTCTGCATAAAAATTACCAGTGACGCTCAGATCAAAATAGTTATAAAGCCAAACAAGTACAAAAATGAAGAGCATTGCGGACCCAAAATTCCAAAAAGTTGTACCAAATACGGCTAAGGAAATCTACTCCTGGGATAAGATAATCCTTAGTTTTTCGAAAAATTCAAGGTTTTTAAACAGGAAATTTATAAAAATGTATAAGCAGAAATGCGATGTTGTCCCGACATTGATTGGTCTCACTTGTTTATCATATGCCTGTATTTTGAACATTATTATATTATGATTTTTGTAGTAAGTAATTAAATTAATCAGTCTCATTTTAACATGTTTAACCCCAGCCGCATTTTTGCGCATGTCCCAAGTCAGGAGCCTCTGGCCTTTGTTAGTCTTGTATGATTTTTAATTTAAGTTTCTTGTGTATAATTCGGAGTTTAGTATGACGTCCATTATCACTGAACTAGTATATATTTGTTTAGGGCCCAGTTTAAGGACGCCTCCGGGTGCGGGAGTTTCTCGCTGCATTGAAGACCTATTGGTGACCTTCTGCTGTCTTCTGTTCTATTATTCTCAATTTTATCTACTACCTACTAACTAAAATAGTTCCAACGACCACTAGACCTGTATTTTACTGTTGTATACGGTTGCACATTATAATAATTGCGACCTATTAATCATTGCTCAGAATAGTTAGAGGAAAATACTTATTTTGATTGAGTCTTTGGCAGTAGAAATGTTTACTCTTTTTCTGATAGCGAAAGGCCAAGAAGAGGAGAGGTCACTATTTAAGAAGTTTCTTTGATTATTATAAATCAAACTAATGCCATGTTTATACCTGTTAACATCATGGCTTTCATCTCCTCGCGTGCGATATTTATCTATTCAAAATGTATACTATTCGCATAGTCTTCTTCCTGCTTCTGTGTCTTCCTCTCTTTCTATGTTGCACATTATAATCATTAAGGCCTATGTAACCATTACTCCTAATAATTAGAGGCAAATACTTATTTTGATTTAGTCTTTGAAAGTATAAATGTTTACTTTAATTTTATTTTAATAGCGAAAACTCAGGTAGAAGAGGTGACTTTTTGAGGGGTTTACTTTAGTCGTTTTAAGTCAAACATCTTCTTGATACAAAACCATGTTAATATCTATAGCCACCCAGGTCTACATTGATTTGACTTTATTTGTTCCGGCTGCCACCAACGCTATTGCTGTATATTGGTTGTTTGAATATAGGCTTGTAATACATGTATCAGCTTCTCGTATACAGTCGGAAACCCGGTTGAAATAGAACAAAAGAATCGAAGCTCTTTGTTAGAGAAGGCGATAAATGCTTACTGTAATGTTTACTATAGTGACCAAAATTTTAAAAGTTAATAGAAACAAACAAAATTACAATTTTCTTCTCAATTACGAAGTGTTTTATTTTAAAAACACCATTTGCATAAGTTTTCAATTTATTTAGTACATAGTTAAGCATAACAATTAGATATCAAGTCGACGACATGGGTATCTTTCAAGTTGGATGTAGAAAATGCATAACCTCCGAATTTTTTTTTAATTTACCACGGACGGAAAACATATCAATCTATTAGTTCAGTAATTTTCGTGTCTGCCCTTCCATTATGTGACTCAATAAAAAATTCTAAAAAATGGGTAACAATTGTATCGAAAAGAGAAAATCGAGTACACCTTTTTATGTTAGGGCGTGTTTGAGTTGAATATTTTGTCTTGATATCGTACAAAGCAAGAATATTTCATACATTGTCTCGCTTCAGATTCTATCATTTTTATATATCAAAGCTACAGGTTAACTTTATAACATTAAAAAATCACAGTACGAAAAGACGAAATATATGGGTCAAGTGAAATACCTATCTAATGAATCACAAAACAGAGTAGGTGTGTTCGAATAGCTATTTTTTTACTGAAAGTACTTGACGACAGTCTTTCAAGTTGGATAATGAAAATGCATATCTTCGAAAAATTATAATTTTTTGTGTGTGAAAACTAGTGTTTATAGTCTTCAACCACTAAAAGAATCTAGTCTGCCCTTCCACGAAATATTTAATTAGAATTTTTTTAAATGTTTAAGAATTTTCGAAAATTCCACCTGACAACCGATCAGACAATAGTTTTAAGTTGAATCAATGCAGACAAGACCATTAACTGATGCTCATTAGCTAGTTGATACATTTGTCTTTTAAAATACAACTGACATATAAGGATCGTAATGGTGCAATGTGGATAAATTTATCGGTTTCCGGGAGCAAAATTGGCAGCGCGTCATCCCTACAATGGCTCCCATTTCTACGATTGTGAAAATGAACTGGCGTAATGGGGAGATAATTTTGACGAAATAGAGTCCTGACTGTATGCTGCTCCTTGTAATGTTGTCCAATACTGTTCTTACATCACAAAACATAAAACATATAAATTGTGTGGGAAAATCACATCTCATATTTAATTCCTGAATACCTTAACAGTACTCTGTGTCAGTTTAAGACATATTTTTCACTTCAGAGAACGATTTTTTCTACTCAAGCTGACCATGTCTGGATGAAATAATTGTTTATCATCTTGAATTATTATTTTAAACAATATGTTATTGTTTTGGTTTTTTGTTAACGCCATTCTGTCTAACTTTATTTCTAAAACTGACGAACACCAAGTTAATGTTATTTCCCAACTTAACCCTTTAACCCCCAATCTCGCCTGTAGGCGTGATGGCGACCATTCTTTGATGGCCCGTATGACCCTCCATACCTTTTTTTAACTGCCTCATCTGAACTGTCATGATAGCAGGGACTTCAACCAAGCAGTTCATGGTCCATAAACTCTTTTCAGACGTCTGTTTTTTCAAATATGGCACTTTGAAAGGCGTTTAAGAGTTCAAAATCGGAAAAACGTGAAAAGTAGCCAAAATCAGGTGGGGTTGTCATCTTTTGATGGCCACTACGTAACTGGTAGTCATTGTAGGTATAAACTATTATCGTAAATACATGCATAGGTGGTATAGGTACACGAAGAGGTATAATATGACCAATAGGAAACTAGTCTGTAAAATCTAGGTCACCGTTTTGTCCAAAATTCGTAAAAACAGACATTTAGGCAGACCTGACTTGACAATAATAATTCGCCAGTAAGACACTTAAGTCCCAAATACTCCCAATTAGCATGAATGGACTGCAGTAACTATAGGGTAAGACTTGAATGACAAAGAAACATAGTCTGGTCAATGTTCATCTCTCAAGGTCGTTTTAAAATCGGAAAATAGACGGAAAATGACCATTTTTCAGTGGGGGTGGGTTCAAACCCACGAGAAAATCTACCACCTCCCATCCCAACCTAGTCAAATTTTTAAAAAAATGATGAAATTGTTTAACCCTTTAACCTCCAATCCCGCCAATTTATGAAAATAGTAGGATGATAAAGTCTCGATCAACAATTTTCTTAAGAAGTTGAACGTGAATAACGAGGGTTTTCAACTTTTTCGGCTCGAACTTTTAAACCCCGCTTATCGCTTGAATTTTATTATATAGTACCCTATTTAGTGCTATTTTCGTGTAAAAAAATGTAAAATATTTTTTCCTACAACTTTATTTAAATAAATATACTAATAGTCTTTTTATGTCTTGAAATACCATATCCCCTAAATATTACTCAGCTTTTACTTTTTAGTACTTGGCGTTTTTTGGGTAATAAAACATGACCGACTGAAGAAATGAACAGTCTCCTTTCTTCCATATCTTCGCCGTTTTCGGAATCAGATGTAGAGGAAGTGACAAAACAAGTTCAGTTAGGCCTCATTTGATAAAGAATCTGAAGGAGATTCAGACCCTAGCTTTCTTATAGAGATCTTGATTCTGATAGTAAGGAATACAGTGATGGTAAAGTTCGAAATTACGACCAGCCAATTCAAAAGGGCATCTGATGATTACTGTAAGGTCTGAACAATTGAAGAATATTGATATCCCATATTTCAATGAAATGAAAGGTCCCGTTCACATGTTGTCATTGAATGCACTTTCTCAGTTGTTTTTGAAGAGCAATTGTTTTCTTGAAAATCTGTCAGCAAACAAACCTTTATGGAGAACAGACATCAGAAAATGACTTTTATTGGGAAGAGGTAAATCAATGTATTAATAAAATTATAATATATTATAAATTGAAGATTGGTGTATGGTTCATGTCTTATAAATGAAACTTTTCCATCAATCTCATTTTTTCTACCATATCTTCTATGGACATGGGAAAGAAAAAGAGATATTTAATCATTTAATAAAAATAATGTCAACTGCGAAAGGTAAAGATGTAATTTTTTTTAAGTTGTCAAAATTAAGATATTTGAATTTAGAAGACAAACAAATGGTTTATTGATATGGTTATTAGAAAATAATTGGGTGTATAGCTCCATGCCCTCAATATTTTGTTTTGCCTGCACCCACCCTAGGCAAGGGCTTAACGTGAAGTCTTGTTGGTCTTTTAAGTTTAGATTCCAGCTACTTGCGTTGTTTATCATCTTAATAACGTCTTGTAGTATTCTTTTTTTTTTGTCTTCGGGAATCATTACATTTACTGTTCAGTTCATTTATGGTAATAACACTTTGACCTGACCCGGTACTTATACATCCCGTAATTGTGTCATCGGAATGTAAATACCTTGTTGGTAAATATTCCGCATCAACTTCACAAATAATACAGGATGGTTTTTAAGTATATTTCCAGGTTGCTTTTTATCTTCATTACGTGGTACAGTTTTCTTTTATTGGTCTTTATGAATTATTACCTTAACTGTTTAGTCCATGTTTTAGTGTTATTCCTTATACTAAGACCTAGTTTATAAATATTCCGTATCAACTTCACAAATAATATATGATGGTTTTGAAGTAAAGATTATAGATACTGACGTTGTTTATCGTCTTTCTTACGTGTACATTTTTTTAATAGAGTTCAATCATTTAGTTGTCTTTGTAAATTATTACCTTAACTGTTATGTTCATTTTGCTGTGACTTGGTACTTATACATCCCGTCATTTTTATCTGTCATTTGTGCTATGCCCATATGCTATATTGTTTTTCCAAGTCAGAAATATGACAGTTGTTTTCCTTTTATGTGATGTGTTTGAGCCCTTGACTGCCATTTGATAAGGAACTTTCTGTTTCGGATTTTCCTTGGAGTTGGTTAATTTACTTTTTATATCAGTGCCACTATTGAGGTGTTTCAAAAAGAATCAGTTTCATGGACTTGAAACCATAAAAGGCTTAGAATTTGGTCTGCCAGAAGACATAATAGATCCTTCAAGGATGACTCGAGGGAGAGTATTGCCATCCAGAATTACAATTCAGTAGCTACTGTGTGACAAGATAAGAAGGAAGTAAATACAAAAATAATATGTAAATATTGAAGTGACATAAGAGAAAAAGTTAACAATAAAACAATGATTTAAAAATGATGAATTTAATTTTTATCTTACTTTTTTTTTTACACATGTAATACTTGTGTTTTTTTGTTTTGTTTTTTTTTTGATAAAACAGATATTTATTTGTGAAATCTGAAGAAGAAAAAAATGAGATTTATACGCTGCTTTCTTGCTTAATGTTAAAGGTATCGATGTCAGTTATAAATGAAGAACGACAATTAAGAATTGAGGAGACATTAACAAACTTTTCTTCAAGTGAATTTTCTATCTACCAACTGCAATCCAACAGGTGAAAGCTCCACATTTTGAAGACAAAAAAAAAAAAAAAGAATTGAAATTAAAAACCAATTGTTCAGAGAACAATTGAAGGTCTTTCCACCAGTTAATATCTATTTTGATATTAAAATATTAAAAATCAGTCTAACATGTCAGTTCATATGGCTTTATGATGTATCGATATGAATTTAAAGCAAAGGTCAAAATCTAGAACATCAAATTAACCTATGACCTTGACCTCAATTTCAAGGTCACAAACTGAGGATCTCAAATCAAAAGACTCTAGGTCTCTAATATGTATGGTTAATAAGTTATATCACTTTACACATAATTTTAGATATGATAGGGGCAAAAACTCCCATTCATTGTCTACGCACCCTTTCAACTAAAATTATTAAGTTACGACATGTCGCAACTAACAATTTAGTCATAATAACTTGTCGATATCTTATATGGTTTCTGGAAATGAGTGGAAATAAGCCTAATTCAAAAATTAGAATATGACCTTGACCTAATTTTCATTTTTTTTGGACCAAGGACCTAAAATCAAAAGATCCTAGGTCTCTATCACTTATGGTGTTCCAGTTTATAATACATTTCAAAATTTTAAATACAAAAGGGGAAATAACTCTCATATGGAGCGTTCATATTTCTTTGGTCGAATTGGACAAATCATGCGAAGGATATAACGATCAATTTTATAAAATAAATTTGTCGTAATCTTTTACGGTTGCGAAGGAGTCTTGGACACAAGGAAAACAGTGTTTGGGGAGATAACTCCTACAAAGAAAAGTATTTGGTTACTCAGGGTAAATTTCAAAAGCGCATTAACTGTTCGATATCATATACCAAATATATAAGCGACATATTGTGAAACAAATATTTATCGCAAGAACAAAATTAGGCAGAAGAAAAACAATGGGTCTTTCCACAGAAAAGTGGAAAGACCTAATTAATAGATAACATCCACTTGAAGGCTATTTCAATTACATGGAAGGTGTAGACAAAAAGAATCAGCTTCGTGCAACAGAGAGCAGATCAGCAAAGAAATGGAAGAAACATTTCTTTTTTCATCATAAATTATGCATCACTAATGCATTTATTGTTATGAACGAATCTGTTGGTTATTTGTGTGTTTCTCTGTCCTATATGTTCTCCCATTTATTTGTATTGTAATCCTGTCATGTAAGGTTGTCATTTCATGTTATAATCAACATTGCCATATAGGCGGAAGGTTTGGCATGCCATTTTTTCTTTATATGTCCTGTACAGGAAAATGGCCATTGTTATATTATAGTTCGTTTCTGTGTGTGTTACATGTAAACGTTGTGTTTCTGTTGTGTCGTAGTTCTCTTATATTTGATACGTTTCCCTCGGTTTTAGTTTGTAACCCGGATTTTTTTTTCTCAATAGATTTATGAATTTCGAACAACGGTATACTACTGTTGCCTTTATTTATCAACCAAGGAAATTTTGTTGGTGGATACCTGCATCGAGATTGCCAAGTAACTATTTGGGAATTTCACCAAAAGGAAACACGAAAACTGTAAATCAACAACCAAACAATAATTATGTTAGTGTTCGTTTGAAAAGGACGAAAACAAGATGCTAATGGTGCAATAAACGTGGAGAAAAGAAACGTGGCTGCTCGAACTGCAACATTCGTTTATGCAGAGTCGTGTTTTGAACACTTTCATTAGCATCACGGATTTCCATTTTACTTTAAACAATAGAATATCGTATGACAATATCGCTATTAAATAAGAGTTTTTTCCCCCGTCTTGAACTTGTAGTTTGTTATTTTTGTTATTTAACTTTCTCCTACCAAAGTGTAAACCCTTTCATGGAATGAATTTGGTTTTTAAAGTTAAAATCTAGGGTAACAAAAATATATAGATAAATTTTGATGCAAAATTTTATAAAATAATCAATATTAAAATATCTCGAGGAAAATCACATCTTTCTTTACCACATATTGACTTGTAACACCTACATGCAGTATTGGGAAAACGTTTAAAATGGTATGTACGATATGATCATAATGAGAACAGGGTCACGTGTATATGGTGTCCATATAAAGTTTCATCTGCATACAGGATAAAGCAACACAAGAAGATTGTGCATTGGTACAAATCTAAGGATGAGAAAAAACAAACAGACATCAAAGAGGATTTAGTTGGTGAAAAAGTTATTGGACGGTAAGGTTAAATAAAAAATCAACAGATGTTGGCAACTCAGACAGCAACCATTTGGCTGCATGAATATGCAAATAAATTTGCAGAGAAACAACGTGACAAGACAAAACTGCACCTGCCTCCTTGTCTAACAAACGCATCTCTGTATGAAATGTACAAGGATGATATGGAAGAACATGCAGAGCAGCCGATATCCCTGTCTCATTAATGTACAAGGATTATATGGAAGAACATGCAGAGCAGACGATATCCCTTTCTCATCAATGTACAAGGATAAAACGGAAGAACATGCAGAGCAGCCGATATCCCTTTCTCATTAATGTACAAGGATGATATGGAAGAACATGCAGAGAATACGATATCCCTTTCTCATCAATGTACAAGGATAAAACGGAAGAACATGCAGAGTAGACGATACCCCTTTCTCATTAATGTACAAGGATAATATGGAAGAACATGCAGAGCAGACGATATCCCTGTATCATTACTGTACAAGGATGATTTGGAAGAACATGCAGAGCTGCCGATATCCCTTTCTCATTAATGTACAAGGATAATATGGAAGAACATGCAGAGCAGACGATATCCCTGTATCATTACTGTACAAGGATGATTTGGAAGAACATGCAGAGCTGCCGATATCCCGTTTCTCATTTCTATTGGATGTGGAGAAATTGTGTTAGCTATTTTAGCATTCCTGCAGTAAGAAACTTTAATTCATAATTAGGAAAAATGCTTGTGATAAAAGATAGAATATTTTATTGAAAAAAAATGAAGCATCATTATATAAAATATATATTATAGTTAAATAATAAGTTTTTTAAAAGACTTCATGTTTCAATAAATATTGAAATTGAGAAATCAGTAACATTTCCTGCAAGAAATAATTCTACCTGTATTCATCATAATTTGGCCGATACACATCCATACCCTTATAAGTAAGTCAAGAGATGTTCCGAAAAGTGTAAATATTACCTTTTTGCACCTAGGCTAATCACTCTTTCAATATCAGAATCAGTTAAAATAAAACATCAAAAAGTTTATTTCAGCTCTCTTCTTTCATTTCTACCCCAGAAAAACTAAGAAATGTATGAGAAAGGGGAAAAGAAAATTAAAAGAAATACACTATAATTAAAAGGTCTTTAAGGGAACTATATTCGTAATATCGGACAACGAAAATCAGGTTAGATGAAAAAAAACAAAGAAGGTATCTAATGTCGTAAAGAAAGTAAATAGGAAATAAAGTCTACCACCGCAGTCAATGACCACTACTGAGAGAGCCATCACTAATTACTGTTGAATTTGAAGTAGGTATCTTATGTGGTAAAGAAAGTGAAAAAGAAACAAGTTAAGCACCACAGTCGATGAATAACTAAGATTTACCTTATAGGAATGTCCGCCATTGAGAGATATATATCACCAATGACTGTCGAGTTTGATAAGTTCATGGCAACATATCACACCACGATAGTGGAAGATTTGTCATTCTCAATGCCAGTAATTGCTGTTGAAATTATAATGCAAAACAATTGCACTCATAAGGGTCAAGCAATACAATCAAACAATAATTTTATATAATTCAATGCAATTCAATGTAATACAATACAATATATAGAATAATAGAACATATTAAAGTTCAATTATAAATGTATGTACAAAACACCATCATAAGCTTTTCTGACATGGTTCTGATTCTCTCAGTTCTAAAGACTGCTTAACGAAGACTACAATATGACAAACAAGTTCAGTGATGGTAGAATGTGTTTTAGTTAATTGAATGCATCAATATGTTTAGATAAGCAAAAAAAAAATTAGAACGTAATGATATTTAATGTCACAACACAAAAAGTTGAAATTATAGAACATAAAAGTCAGTGGATATAAACTTTCCCATATTGAGCCTTCAACCACTGGGTAGACCTGTTACAAAGATGTACATGTCCACATGAAACTCAAGAACCAGGCCAAAGTTTCACAAAAGGTCGTAAATCGAGAAATATGTCGTACGACCATCTCAACGATATGCGACCGTTTCACATATATTTACGATTTACGACTTACGAGAAATATTGGTCGCAAATTTCCCACTGGGTTTAAGCAGTTGTAAATCGGAAACTTTAATAAAACGGGAAATAATACATGTCATTTTTAGCAACTATGGCTGCGTTCATGGCTGTACTAGAACAAGAAGTGAGGAAAGAGAGGAGGCCGCGTATTTTTCGAGATCGGAACAACCCCATTGACTATATGGCAGATATTGAGCTTATCGCAAGATACAGATTGTCAAGAATTAAGATCTTGGAAGTTGTGGATTTAATAAGAAAACATACTAGTATAGAGAGTCCAACCTCCAGAAGTCATGCTATTCCAGCTATTTTACAGGTGTGAAATCCCTTTATTTTTTAAGATCCTACCGTTTTGCCCACTTATAAAGCTTATCTCCCTTGTAACAATTAAAATAGGAAACAAAGCTGTAACAGTCAGGTATTCTGTGATATGTGTTTTTGATCTTTTTCCCGTCAACTTATTAAAAATAATATACAAAAAGTGAATGAGAATTCATTTATCCTTTTATAAGTTTTATCAAAAATTACTATAAAACTATGTGAAATATTCATAATAGCAGTAACTTTTAACGATACATATTTATAAATCGTGATGAACGGTAGCAACAACCATTAGAAAAAGTATTGGTGGAGGTGAGAGAAGAATTGATGGAAATAAAGGGTGAAGTAAATAGGCGAAGACATAATGCTGGTTGGGATTGATTGGATGACTGTAACAAAGTATCTGCCTCCCATGATTTTGCCAAAAACTGAAAATACGACAGGTTCTATAATAGAGCTGCTGTAAATAATACTTTTTGTGATACTCTTGCATTAGCAAAAAATATCCCTTTGAGAAGTTTCATTCGAAAATTTGTTAAGCAGTATTTGGGCTGAAAAAGACGGCCACTAACATAGGTGCTAGATCAGAATTAGATAGATTTACTTTGTACTCTTATTTAAAAACTCAAACACTCGTGTATTTTTCTAGAATAAACTGTAATCATATCAATCCTCTGGTTAAAGAATCTCTACAAACAAACATAAATTTACATTGAGCAGGAATTTATTCTTGGTACTCATTTTGCAGATTGATATTAAAAAAAAACCAGAAAATTACTCTTATATTAATGTACCTAAAACCTTAAACAATCAAAAAACGTGTTAAAATTTAATATCAAAAGTGTGTTTCAGAGGAATATGAAAAAACTACAAAATAAACACTAAAAAATAGATTCCTCATAAAAACTTTGTGTTTAGGGAAAATTAAAAAAATCATTGTCAGTCTGAGGAATATTTAAATTGCAATAATTGTATAGGTAGTTACTCTCCCTTTGAGAAACAATAGTACACACGACACAACATAGAAAACCAAAGAATAAGCAACACGAATCCCACCAGAAACTAGGGGTGATCATGGATGCTCCGGAAGGGTAATCAGACCCTGTTCCACATGTGGCACCCGTCGTGTTGCTCATGTTATTAAGAAACTAAGGTTTCAACTCCCTCAGGCAAAGTTGGCTGTAGATAAATTTGGCTATTTATTTTAGGTATTTTTGACATATATCTATTCAACGGTTTCGGTATTTATACATCTTCGGGTTTCAAATGTTTGGCTTTGACCGTTCCTGATGAAGGTAAATCCAGAAAAGCGCGTCGTACGCAAGAAATTGTTAAACGTGTTGTTTTCAATTTTTTATAATAAATCCGGTAGGTCACATTCATGCAAGGGAATATATCATTGCGTTCTAATCTTTTTGCTTATCTAAACGACTACATGTATGTACCATCATTTCAACACCTTGATACATTAAATAAACTAAAACTCATTCTTATCCCCATCCCTGAACTTGTTTGTCATTTTGGAGTCTTTATTAGGCCGTCTTTATAACTGAAGGGAGTCAGAACCGTGTCAGACAAGCTTATGATGGTATTTTTTTACTTTTATTTGAACTCTTAAAATGTTTCTATTGTTCTATATATTGTATTGTATTACATTGTATTGTATAAAATTGTTTGATTGTATTGATTGACCCTTATGGGGGTAATTTTGCAATAAAGATATATACAACTAAATTATTTCTTGCATGATATGAAGAGACTCCTCATCATGTCTTTCCATTCCCACAATCAACCTATTAAGTTTATCATATTAGGATTAACTGGTTCAATAAAAGTAGAAATCCGGTTTTTTTTCCGGAATCAATCCTAATTGTTTCCGAATTAAGTCACATTCCATAATACGTCATTTTGTGACGTCATTCATGAGTTATTAAACAAGTTTAAAGTATGCCAACAGAGTTAGTTAAACACCCCCCCCCCCCCCGAAAAAAAAATTAAAGATGAAAAAATTCTGCTGCCTTGTTCAAATTTTTTCAGGTTTAGATGTAAACGATGCATTTATGATCAGTTATGCAGAGGAATTGTACAATGGATATACTGCCACTCAAACTCAAACAGCTCAGCTTAAAAAGAACGTGCAATATTGTCAATGGATGAGACGCTTGTTAATCGATTCAATAAATTTTCAAGATTATTGACATTTCATATTTTGCTATTTCTACAAGACTTTTAATTAAGTTGGCTTATCATTTAAAATGTGTTGTAAATTAAAAATAAATTGCCGTTACATTATAACCGGCGGGATACTGCCAGACGAAAATTGAACATGTCTCCACATTGTACGCCATCTTATATTTTGGGTTATATTCTTCTGTGTTCCCTCAGAGATTATTATTAGGTCTTCTTTGAATGAAACAAAGAGACCGGTTCCTGAATTGGGATCAGTTTGGAACTTAGGGTGTTCTCTTTGAATTTTATAATTAATAAGCTGCAATGGAAACCAAACAGTTCAAAAAAGAGGGGGATCTGCTACGTACCAGGGATCAGTTTTCATACGATCTCTCTATTTAACATAGAAGATTGTAGCTTTCATTGCCTACCAGTGAAACACAGGCTCGACAAAAATAATGGTTTGGCTGTTTGCACGTTCATCTTGCAGATAGATGCGAGTTGTCAGATGGTATGGTATATTCCATGACCAGCCACTGGATGCCAGTCTAGTAAATAGTCCAATTCGATAGGTCACCTTCTTGTAAAGGGAAAAGGACGATAATTACGACGTAAGGAACATATCCAATTGCGTCCGTAAATAAAGGCAACAGTAGTATACCGCTGTTCGAAACTCACAAATCGTTAGAAAAAAAAACAGGTTTCAAACTAAAACTGAGAGAAACGCGTAATATATATGTAGGACTCTAAAGTGCGATGGTCTACGCTAAAGTGTGATCATACGCAACTATTATCAGCACCCGCAGTGCGCATGCGCTAAATTTGATCGCAATCGATAAATTTACTATTAGATTATTAAAGGAAATATTGAATTTTGGTTAGCTGACAGTAAACAAAAATAAATATCTTTTTCATTGGCATCACATTAGAAAATACATTTTTTTAGCTTTCTAATGACATATTTAATAATTGAATCGGGATAGCAGAAGTTACGGCCATTTTCATTTTTTAAAAAGTGGTTCATTCCCTATTACTTCATACAATTCAAAATCAAAAACGTTTGAAAAGGAGTTTTCATATATGATTACATCTTTCACTATTTTTAGAAATAAATTCATTGGCATAAATATATATTCTTTGCTTTATAATCTTTCCAGTGATATATATTTGATATTTTAGAAAATTTAATGAATCGGGGCCTTTTTTATCCAAAACTGGAGTTATTGTCATTGTTTGGAGATTGCGAGAAAAATTGCAAGTCCATGGAAGTATTATATTGATATAGTACTTCCATGGTCCTACCAAGTAAATCGCTCGATCACAAGTCACAAAACAAAGTTTAATCTATTTGCACATAAAATATTTATACATTTATTACAATTTGTTTTATATCATGAATTTAAAAATTCAGTAAATAAAGTAAAAGAAGTGTAACTTTTAATTTAAAAGAATTTTTTGGTCCAGTCGTCAGTTTTCTTTATTTTTGATAATATAAAATCTTTCACTACTACATTAACTCAGACTTTTGGATGTTTTTTGTGAAGCGTATTAAAAAAATTGAAATCCCATCTAAAATGATTTTTTTTTGCAAATTTTCTTACATATCTTTTTAAAAGTTTTTTTTAAATAATTAGGCGGCCGTAACCAAACAATTTTGGTACTTAAACATGCTCATCTGATTTACATAGAAGTAATATATACATATTTTATATATATTATTTTCATGTTCTAAAAAGACCAATTAGTTTTGATGAAACAGGAAAAGTGTCATTATCTTAAATTTTTCAGATGCAGTAACACTTTCAGAAGATCTTTTGTAGTAGATGGATTTGGAATGAAATCTTAAACGTCAAATTTTCTTTCATCAATTTTATACCTTTTCACTGCTTTTGATTGGCAATATGAATTGCTGTACTATCTTACATGTACATGTGATGTATACTAGTCTATTGCTTGTTTGATGTACATTCTCCTTTTATCATTTTAACTGTTACTGAGAAAATATAAATCGCATAGAACAAAATAAAATTAATTTTAATTTGTCTCTCTCCTTTCAGAAGTTTCTATCGGGAAATATATTTAATTTTATACTTGAACATTTATGTAAAATTTGTATTAAAAAGGAAACTTATTTTAATTATTGTTCTGTTAAGGTAAAGTTTACGGAGAGCTGTCTCATTGGAACTCATACCAACTCATCCCCGGAAATCTTCTTGCATTTATATTGTACATGTATTTGCAGAATTTTTTATTTTTTTATTTATCGAATGAATGAGATAGTTGGAATCGTTAAAATTTAGTATTATACATGCAAACAGATGCCTGCGACCCCTGTTGTTTCGATTAGCATGTTTTCTAAAGATATCCTTGCGAAGTTCACAAATTTCATCATTCATTTGATCACCTGTTGTGAATTTCAGATAACACTGTCAAGTTCAGTCAAATCCGTGGTTTAAACTTTCCTATACATATCAGTAATATTATTTTCCGGGTAGGGTATTCCCCCCTTTTCTATATATTATACTTGGAACATTATTGTAAACACTTTTTCTGTGGGACTTTCTTTACGGTTTTAGGAAAATTTGAGAATATCAGTATATAAATTCATTAGTATGTGCTTCGATTGGCTTATATCTATATAAAAAAAAGTAATCTAAGACTATATATCATTATTGTAAGTGAGAGACCTTTCCATCCATCAACGAACATGTGAAGCGTGTATCAATATTGTTGAAACTGAGAAATATGTATTGATATAGTGTCCATTCTAAGATCACCTGCAAACTGATCTTTTATAGAAAAACTTTGTCACTTCGGAACATCCAAACTTTAAAAAAACAATCCAATTTGAAAAATTGTCTATTGTTTTATAGGTAGCCAGTGAATGTGATAGAAGTGCCAAAATCTGCAATCTTGTTTTACATAGAAGACGCTGCTTTTCAAATCGTTAAACAGTTTGTCTTAACTGAAGACATTTTTAAAGAAATTTGAAAATTTAGCTGTACATTTTAATATACTTATTCATTATTAATACGACATTTGTCTTTTTTTTCACATAGCAAAATTAAAGCTATTTAAAGGACAATACGTTGATGTACTGTAGCGTGTTTTCCATTGTGATTTATATACAAACTGCATCGTCGCGGGCAAAAGTACTATTAAACTGCAGCGATCGTCGCGGGCAAACGTACTATTAAGCATTTAGTGTTGAAAGCCAATTTTTCTCTCAGAAATCATGGCTGAAAAGTTAGAGCAAATATTGATAAACAAACAATTCTAGGAGGTAACTGAAAATAAGAGTAAAATCAGAGACTGAATTTATTCTTTTAATAAAGACTGAATTTATTCTTTTAATAAAAAAGCAAAATGTTGCAATGAGTTTGTGTTTGTGTATGTATATTCAAATTCTACGCTGTCTCATATTCGGGTTTACGTCGAAAGATATATATATATGTACACCGTGTTTATTTACTTTTGCTATATATATATATATATATATATATATATATATATATATATATATATATATATATATATATATATATATATATGTTTGGTAATCATGATCTCATATTTGTCCTTTTTCGACTTTTTATTTTGTATGCATGGTTTGATATTCGGTAAAATCGAATTGTATATCTTTCGGGAAATAAAGTCAGTTTATAATCTTTATACAACTCGTATTCATGCCGCGGAACCTAGCATGCTACAGTGTCATATATTTATAATATTGTTTACTTAGGGTGTCAAATTATTTACGAGTGTCAACATTGTCTTTACAAACTCAGCATGTTGTCTTGATAAGATATCACACACAGAAAAGACTGATCAGACGGATAAGAAATCAAAATCATGCGCGATAACTCGTACTGGCTTACACTGAGGACAATAGTTGGCCATGTGCTTCCATACGCTAAAGTCCGATGGTCTGCTAAAATATAAACGTTAGAAACGTAGTTCGATAATGTACAAACTAAAAAAAAAAACATGCCGGAAGATAGATTAGGAATATTTGATTAACAATTTTTACACCATATGTCCTTATAATGACTTACGAGTAATTTATATAATTTAACCGTTCTTTGTCGGCTGAATCACAATGTTTATTTTTTTTTCGAGTGCTGGGAGGACTTGTATCCTACAGTCGACCATTTTACTTTATAAATACAAAACAGTATAAGCATACTTATCCTGCTTCTATTTGAATCGAACGGATACATTCGAGTCATTGTTTATGTGACAGACACATGGTTTCTAGATTAAAATTAACTTTAACGTAGAATCGCGCGTTTGACGTCACACAGGTAGAAATGAATTAATTGTATCGATCAATGTATGACAGGATGAGTACAGAGTCATGCCAAATGAATATCACAAAAACAGACTTAACAGTAAAAGTTATATTAACAACGACAAATAAAAGAATACTATAACACGTTATTAAGATGAAAACAGCGTCAGTACGCAATATCTATAGCTACTTCAAGACCATCGTGTAGAAATCTATTATTTGTGTGAAGTTGATACGGAAAAATCAAAAAGGTCTTGGTATGCTCATAATTATAAATTAACTGAAAACAAATCTCTGAATTTTTAAAATACTAAGGCTCTTCTAATTCAGGAATAGATTATCTTAGCTGTATTTGGCAAAACTTTAAGGAATATTTGGTCATCAATGCTCTTCATTTTCGTACTTTATTTGGCCATTAAACATGATTTGATTCGACCGTTACTGATGAGTCTTTTATAGACGAAACGCGCGTCTGGCGTCAATATAAAAATTCATTCCCGGTATCTATGATGAGTTTATTTGGTACCTTCTGAAGAATCTTTTTTAGAAAAAGGACGACGTTCTTATATATACTGGTTCATCAACTTTCTGCTCAGACACTGGTGACGTTTTACAAAGTCTTAGTAGGAGCTCCAAGCTCTTGAATACAAAATGAGTTGGGGAAATGTATATCACATATGTAAATGAAGTTGGTATTTTGTTCTATCTTGCTACTTAGGTTTGGGAAATTGATTATTTCAAAATGAAAATCGTCTGGATGTCGTAGATTCTGGTACTGAGATGACTATGTTAGGGAGCTACCATTTGATTTTTATGGGGGGTAGGATGAAAAATTTTGTCCTGCATTTTTTTTAGCTGTAATCTCTGTCCTGCCTTTTTATTTTTCACTCTGTTCGGTCCTGCCTTTTTTTTTTTTTTTTTTTTTAGTTTATCCTGACTTTTTTTTACCTAAATTGTCGTCCTGACTTTTTTTTTGCAAGTGTCTCATCCTGCCTTTTTTTTTTACTCAAAACTCCTGTCCTGCCTATTTTTTTCAAATTTCATCCTAGCCCCCCCATAAAAATCAAATGGTAGCTCCCTTAGTCAAATTCGAGGTTTAGGTCTAACCCTCTTGCTGCCAGAGGGACACATGTGTCCACACCGACTAAAAAAGAGGCGGAGGAAACGATACATTATTTCCTTAAAATGATACATAATTTATGAAATTTGCGAGAATTAAGCCGGAAACGATTATGCTCGAGCCGTAACATCTTTAAATTAAATTATCTAGTAAAGGTTTCTTTTTAGATTTTTAGCAGGTAGCTGAATTGAACTATTTAATCACTTTTATATACAAAAAAGGTTTAACTCCATTGAGGTTAAAATTGTGCTTAATTTATTTTTAGAATATACAGATATCATTTAGAATATGCTATGTGTGACGATTTTTTAAGTTCGTCAATTTTCCCCGCGTTGGTAGTAATATACTACGTTTATCAACGTAATAATGTGTTCTAGTGTTCTTTTTAGTATTCTGTTTTTTCAATTTTTGGAAATATCCTTTTGGCGTGGCTCGGTACTTATACATCCCGCAATGTTTTTATTGTCATATATTCATATTTTTTTTGTATTCTTGTCTTTCATTTTTGCTTTGCCTAATATGTGACTCTTTCTTTTTTGACACATTTGTTTGTTTGAATAATGATTTATAGTATGCCAGTGTTCACTGCTGTGACCCAAATTCTGACATATTTAACGTACATGCGGGGCATACATTGTATAGGTGATTTCAGTTTTACGATTTAATGATTTATTGACAGATTCGTTCACCAAAAAGCAGATTAAATTTATGCTTTCATGCAGTATAATATATGTTTAAGGTTGTTTTTGAATTACTTTCAGGCTATCATCTAGAAAACATGATCCTTGGTTTTGGTATTGATTAAAGAATATGTGTGGGATCATAGTAGGATACCCTTTTTTGTGATATTGATAACAAAATAACAAGAGATTGAAATCCATATTAAATACGACTTGTTAATGAAATAACCAAGATGAGGTAGCAGTATGTACGGATACTTATAACAAATTATTTTATGCTTTAAAAATAAAACATTTGAGTACACATTGTTTCAAAGTAAAATCACAATAAACTCCGAAGAAAATTCAAAAAAGGAAAGTCCCTAATCAATGGCAAAATCAAATGCCCAAACACATCAAATGAATTGAAAGCAACTATTATATTCCTGACTAGGTACATACATTATCTTATGTAGAAAATGGTTGATTAAACCTGCTTTGAAAGCTAGCTAAACTTCTCACTTGTATGACAGTCGTATTAAATTCCATAACATTGACAACGATATACAGTATGAACAAACAACAGACGTAATAGGAAAACGTGTATAAAATAGGGTACAGCAGTCAGCCTTGTGTTATAATCTTAATGATTATGAAAGCAAACAAATATGTAGAGCTAAAAGGCATATAGACTAAGCATATTAGCAAAATTTAAAGACAAGAATACATAATTTACCATAGCACAAAAACACAATGACGGGATATATAAATTTACAGCTACGACACATATGTATCAAATAAACATAAAAAGGGCATATCGACAAAGTACATAAGCTAAAATGAAAGACAACAATACAAAAGTATTTTACAATAGCACAACAACAGGACGTATAAGTACAGAGCCACGTCTTTTCTATCAAAGATACAGATACTGGCATATAGACAAAGCATATTAGTAAAAATGAAAGAGAAGACCAGCTTCAGATTTTGTATCTGTGGCAGAGATAATAAAAGAGTTAAGTGTAAAAATACTTCTTTTTCGGAATTCACATATCAAATATAAGCCAGAATAAAGTTCACAAATATGAGTTCTGGTAAACACTGATGAATGCCACTGCTGGTGGAGTTTTATTTCCCCGAGTGCATCACCAGCCCAGTAGTCAGCACTTCTGTGATGAATTATCATTGATATGGTCATATTTATAAATTAATTGTTTACTAAACTTTTGAATTTCTGAAAAAATAAGGTTTTTCTTCCTCAGGAATAGATTACATTAGATGTACTTGGCAAAACTTTCAGGAACTTTGGTCCTCAATGCTCTTCAACTTCGTACTTTTTTGGCCTTTTTAACTTATTTTTAATTCGAGGGTCACTGATGAGTCTTTTGTAGGCAAAACGCGCGTCTGGTGTAAATACAAAATTTAATCCTGGTATTTATGATGAGTTTATTTATAAATATAGTCTCATTCTTTTGAGTCATGCATGATCGTACACCTTCTGGAATAGACATTAACAAAAGACAGCAAGAGGTTGGTACGTAAAATAAATAAATGATGTGGTGTTGTTTTGTCCAATCAATCAAACAAAATGACACTATTTCAATGCTTCTAGGACGAAGTACGTTCAATTCAGCCCACCTATTGAGAAATCCATTCATCTTATTCCTAATTTTAAAATAGATAATGAGTATGTAGCTTAACAGAAAATACTGTTGTAATGTTAGTTACTTCGCATCTTGTGTAACCATGTCCATATTGGGCAACATATTTATGGTGATCAACAATTATAGTTCAGTCAATCTAGGATAAACCTTAAACAAATTGCAACAATATTTTTCTGCTCAGACCCGTCAATAATGTTATTATATTAAACATACTAAAAGTCCTAAGAAATTGGAATGGTCTAAAGTCTTTTTTTTTTGCGATTTTATATCATGGTCGTGAAACGTCTAAAATATGTTCAAAAAAGGCCGCTATACATACAAAGGGGAATTATCGCAAAAGGTCAACATTTTGTTTTGGTTGATTCTGAGCGCTGTTCTGACGAATTAAGTGAATACAGAAGGACAAAGAATATTTATTAAAAGGTAAGTTACTAAATAAATACGAGAATTGGTACAAAAAAAAAACCGTATGAGTAGTAAGTTTTGCGCATATTTACAAAAACAAGAAAAATAAATACACAGACATCTACAATGTACCCACCAACTGCAGTTTTTATGAGAACATTAAACCAGTGGCTCAAAAAATCTGCATCCGAATTGTACACAATTGAACAGATGCCACATTTGTCCTTTTTAGCGGCCTGAGAGACTGTGTTTTGGTTCACTTCTGATAATGTCAGAGGCTCCTTTACGGGGCTTGCAGTAATTGCAAGTCGTGTATCTGCTTGCTGTTCTTGTCCTGGCTCAGCTTCAGTCTCCTGTAAATGGTCATCAACTGCCACCAGTTCAGGAAAGTTTGTTGCCTGAAAGTTTAACATAGTAAATGAAGCCTGTGTGACTGTCAGTAAGACAGGGTTGAAAACCAAAGCGTTATATAAATAGAAAGGTAATCAATGACAAAAGACAACCCAGGAACTGATCAGACACACAAAAGCAAACAATAACATTTGATATAATAATTGAAATCTAATTTTCGCAAATCACCAAATTAAAAGTGAACATGCAAAGCAAAAATAACCCGCTACACAGTATTCTGTATCCAAAGCATTAGTCGCAGTATTCAGAACTTGACAACATCATAATATCTGTTAAAGAATTGTGTTTGAAAGTAATATCTTAATGGTGTTAAGTATTCAAGCTCCTCTGTATGTGTATGTTCGGGTTGTTTGTATCATTACAGATTTAGTATGGCTTAATAAGTTGAAGATAATAATATATACACATTCGAAATAAGATGAGTATTTCTTAATCAAATCACCTTGGATTTCCCATTGTGCCAGGTTGGGATAACAATAACCTTGACATGGGCCCCTGTTGAGGTGTGCAATTCTGAATCCTTCTTCAGTAAGGTCTTAGTCCTTGTGTAGTAAGCATCACCTCGGCTTGTCACTGTTGTTTCAAATTTTCCATCCTCTGTGAAGTTGCTTTTTTTGTATTAAGAAGTTCTACTTGTTGCCATATCTACAAATTTACATATTATGTTAGGGACTATATTCTTTTGATTGTTGATTGTTTCAACAAGAACCATTGGTTTTCAATCTGTTCATGGACCCCCCTTATTTAAATTTCAACCTTTTCATCTAAAGATTATAGGATATACACATAAGAGACATTCATTTGCACTTCGACATATCTAATTATTACATATATATCAGTTATATAAAAATATAATTTCTCTTCTTACATTGTTCAACAACAAATACACCAACGTATCCCCAAAAGGCCCAACAAATTGTGGTGCTCCATTAAAGGAGGGTGTGTTTTATTAGACTGTATCCATTTTGAAATGATGAAGCATGGTGATATAATCTGAATCTTGTCTTTTAATGTAAATATAACGGAATTTGATGAGACTGTCATCAAAGTCAGGAATATGACAGTTCTTGTCCATTCGTTTTTGATGCGTTTTGTTATTTGATTTTGCCATGTGATTATGGACTTTCCGAATTGATTTTCCTCTAAGTTCAGTATTTATGTGATTTTACTTTTGATTATTGTTATTAAGTCAGAATAATTTTAATGTATTTGAATCTCAATTTTTTGTTTATGCTTCGATGGATTATGAAAAGCTGTGGTAGAATTATCCAGCAGTATATGAACTTACGATAAATAACAACTCACTTTGTTTTTGATGCTGACACTTTGTTATTGAATGTTAATATTGAACATTGTTGAATGAAAAGAAAGAGCGCGTCCTTATAATCGTTAGTTTTACCGATGCTGGGTCGTTCAAATTACCGATTTCGTTAAAAGTACCGATCCGTCCTGACTGAATAACGTCATCAAATTCACGTTTGAAAACGCTTACCTACAATTTACAGTATTGTTAACAGTTGAAAAGTTGATTAATTGTATTGATACATCGTAAATAATATTAGGCTGAACAAATTCTCCATCAATGACCGTCCATGGTTAAATGAAACACATTTCAACAGACGTCTTGTAACAAAAAAAAAATAAATCTATGGAAAGCCAATCTGGACATTAATCCAAGCATTTACCGTTTATCGATAAAAATATAACGGCAGCTTTTAAAATGAGTATAGTCGCCGTCAGCTGAAATTCGTAGCGGTTATCGGTAAAAATAATCTAAACTATAAATCGCGTTCACTCGAGATATAGTTTTTCACATTCCATTCATAAATCGCAAAAAGAAAAACCCCTACTGACCTACCTTTTAAGTGATCATACTGTAATAATCCTGACCTTCACATTTTGCAGAATATTTTCCATTGTAATTCCGCCATCTTCGTTTCTATGAGGATCATTTGTTTACATATGACATTCGTCACTGTACGCAGTTTCCTGAAATGTTCCTTTCATTGATGTGATAATCCAATCACTAACCTTTAAAATGCTGTAACTTTCTTATGAATGCATAAAAAACAATAAAAGAGGTATACATAGATAGATAAAAGATTAATCTTTTAAATGAATGCAATATTTTTATTATGCAATCATTATGTAATCAAATTATTATGTAATAAGTGGCAAAATCTGGGTAAGTTCACTTCAATGAATTTAGCTCTATCATCTCTTTAACAATACAGAAAATTTTAACGAAATCTTAATCAACACATCATGGGCTTCAAAAGGGTGTCTCAGATTGTCTCTATGGTATTCCATTCGCTTATCAATCTCTAACTAGTGTAAACATCCTAACCACATTAAAGAAGATAATGTTTAATTAGGTGTAAAATTTGTTCTATACATTATATCTGAAATCTGAGGCACGCTTTTGTAGATAATGGCCATAGGAACAACATATAATAAAATCAACCCTCTAGGGATACCTATGCAGAAGCTAATTTCATTTGAAAGTGGAAATTTGGTGAAAAATATTTTAGACACAGTTAACATTATAATTGGTTACATAATTGTTGCATAATACTAACATTGCATTAATTTAAAAGAGTAATCTGTTAGCTATCCAGAACTACCACTTTTATAAATTTTCAAGCATTATTAAGAAAGTTACAGCATTTTAAAACTAGGGAGTTGGAGTTAAAATCTTTGTATTGTGCTACCTTAAACTAGCCAATTTTAACTTTAATTTTATCCTAATCCCTAGGAATGTTCCGTTATTAGGAACAGCTATTTTCCTTTTCAGGTGATAACTGCTATGAGTATGGAAAATTGTGGAATTTGTGTTAAAGATGACGACAGAGAATCCCTGGTCAAGTTGTGAGAAAAGGGGAGTCATGGTATTGATGAAGCAAGCAGCGAGATAGGGGTGATTTGAATGTAGAGTCAGGTCAGTTTGTTCACCAATCCTGCAGAAGAACATACACAAATCCGACAGAAATTCTTAAATATAATAGACAAAAAACATTCTGAAGGAAATTAAAGTCAATACTCCTTGTTTGCGTTCCAATTCAATTTCCATGATCACTTCTTTCGCTGTGGCAGAAAACCAACAAAAAATAAAAATAAAGGTAGTGAAGTTTTTCCTGTACGAACAGATGACTTTCAGACTGGAATTATTCAAGTATGCAATGAACGTGACGATGAATGGGCATCAGTAAATCAAGGAAGACTTCAATCAATAAGTGATCTGCATGCTGCAGATGCGCTGTACCATCAAGCATGCAGCGTGAATTTCAGGACAAACAAAAAGATTCCTTTAACGTTTTCACCTGAACCCAAGAAAAAAGAAAACAGCAGTAGAGGTAGGCCAGCAGCTTATGTGGATTATTTCTTAAACAGTTGAATACCTAAAAAATCATGATGATGAACAAATCACAATTAAGGAACTAGTTGATAATATGAACGATTCATGTGGAGAACAAGCCTACAGTTCTGTTTATTTGAAGAGAAAACTTAAGAACCATTTTAAAGATGATATTCTTATCACAGAGATATCCGATAGTATTGTTACAGTTAGAGATAATGCGACAACCATTCTAAAACTTTTACCTTCGACAAAGCCTCAAAATTCTGAAGATGAGAATTAAGCTATTATTTTAGCAGCTGCAAAGCTGATCAAAAGTGACATTCGATCAATAGAAACCTTTAAGGAGTACTATCAATTCCCTTAGACATAGCATCGATAGATCGGAATTTGCAATATGTCCCAGATAGTTTAAAAGACTCCTTATGAAAACAATGTTTGTTGAAAAAGACTCAAAACTGAAGATTGCATCAATTGGACAGGCAGTTATGCAAGCGTCTAGACCTCGCATACTTCTTACACCCTTACAGCTCGCATCAATTGGACAGGCAGTTATGCAAGCGTCTAGACCTCGCATACTTCTTACACCCTTACAGCTCGGGCTTGGCATAAAGCTTCACCATAAGTTTGACTCCCGCTTTCTTGTGTCGACCATACACCGTCTTGCATGGGTTTTGTACATCATACTCCAAGGTTCAAAGATTTGAATCATCTGCCGCTATCTCTCAGGGGATTGACCTGCCAGAAGATGTCAGCAATAGTTTTATTCAGTTTGTTGCAGACAATGTTGATCACAATATCAGAACACTGGATGGTATTGATACATTTTATGGGATGGGGCTTATTGCAGGAATTACACCTTGAATAATGAAAACTGATGCCATTCTTAGAAGGGGATGTTTCTGAAGAAGATATCAGAAGACTCGAAAATCAACATTCAATATTACAAACCCCAAAATGACTTTATGGCAAAAATGACATATCATGAGCTAGAAAAAATCAAAACTATAGGTAAAACAGATTTACTATCACTTGTAGTTTGGCCTTTGAAAAATCCAACTCCAAGATGGGAGAGGTAGCTGAATATATAATATACACCTTATCGCTATTTAGTCCAATCCGGGAAAAACAGTCATTCGGTGTTGACATGAATATCAATTATATTGTCATTTTTATAAATTTTCTGTTTGCACAACTTTGAATTTTTCGAAAAACTAAGGATTTTCTTACCCCAGGAGTAGATTACCTTAGCCGTATTTGGCACAACTTTTTGGGATTTTGGGTCCTCAATGCTCTTTAACTTTGTATTTGTTTGGCTTTTTAACTATTTTGATCTGAGCGTCACTGATGAGTCTTATGTAGACGAAACGCGCGTCTGGCGTATAAAATTATAATCCTGGTACTTTTGATAACTATTAACGCAACTTCCTGTTTGGGTCATGCCGCCGAAAATAGAGGTCATCAGTAGTGAGCTGAGAGAGGAAAAACTTTAGAAAGCGACCATTAAGAAACTTTGATAGAGTATGATCCACTTTTTCGAAATTAAAATTGAAGTAAAAAGATATTTTGTTTAAAGTATTTACGGTAGTTTAAACAGGGTCCCAGATAGCTTTAACTGGATGAAAAAGTTGTGTAATTTTAGAACTTATCCGGAATAGAATAAATAGCGATTAGGTGTATTGAGATAATGAAATATATAATAAACTGGAATTATTTTTCTTTAAAAAAAATACTTAGCCTTTCAATGCCATAATTCCAAAATACAGAATACACATAACATTGAAAACGACATTTTGAGACAATTAATTTCTATATGTCCGCGTTTTTTCGAGAGCAGTCTGTGCCTTTTTTCTAGTGCGTCCGTGTTTTATCGAATGATTATTAAAAATTTGTATTGCTTTAAATGTTGTCAGTATATTTACCTTTAAAAACAATAAAAAAAAAAAAGGTTCAAAATAAGTACGTTCCAAGTCCAGAAACCAATGCATTCATCAGTTTGACAATGGTGTACTTACACTTATATTTTATAAAAGTATGGTTCATTTGTATTTATTATATTGCTGTTTGTCACATCTCATAAATTACATTTTCACACAGGCACTTTTCTCAGAAAAAAAAAAAACCCTTTATAAATATAGGAAAATGTGGTATGAATGCCAATGAGTCAACTTTCCATATATGATATAGATCAAAGTACTTTTTAAAAACAAGCCTTGGCTCTAACTGAACAGCGAGCTATAAAGGTCCCAAAAAAAACTAGTGTAAAACCATTCAAACGGGAAAATCTACGGACTAATCTATATAAAAAACGAGAAACACTTATGAACCAGATCTACAAACGATAAATACTGAACATCGGATTCGCGACTTAGGACTGCTGCAAACAAATTCAGCGGGTTACAACGTTTTAATAGGTACCAACCTTCACTTTCATCTTAAAAGATAGTGTAACATAACAATGTATCAATAATATATTGAGTTATAAAAAAAAAAATCTAAGACAAATGCTTGTGCATGTACAGTATATATTTGTGAGGTCAAAATCTAATGAAAATACAAAAAAGAAGATGTGGTATGATTGCCAATGAGACAACTCTCCACTAGAGACCAAATGACACATAAATTAACAACTATAGGTCACCATACGGCCTTCAACAATGAACAAAGCCAATGCCGCATAGTCAGCTATGAAAGGCAACGAAATGACAAATGTAAAACAATTCAAACGAGAAAACTAAATGCCTAATTTATGTACAAAAAATGAACAAAAAATAAATATGAACATTCCAGCAAACGACAACCACTGAATTACATGCTTCTGACTTGGGACAGGCACATACACTCAAAAAGTGGCAGGTTAAACATTTTAGCGGGATCCTAACCTTAGACAGTGGTGTAACAGTAAAACATAAGAACACACTATAAATTTCAGTTGAAAAAAGCTCAACTCATCAAATGGATACAAAAAGAAATACGTAAAAAACACAGAGAGGACGTGGCCGGGTACTTGTATATCCCAACAACAAAAAGACACGAAGTACTCGTGAGAGTAGTCGTAGTTACTGACAGCTAGTTCAAAGCCACTAATAACTAATATAAAAATCATGCATCTAATACTTAATTATCAATCAGTACACATCCAATTTAAAAACGTCATAACAAATCAGAGAAAAACATGACCAAGATACAGGTATCGACAGATTGTAGATCCATGAATGTGTAAATGTAGTTATATTTTTGACCTTATGCATAACTGATGATTATGCAACACTTATGCAGCAATATTTTTTGGATATTAAAATAGATCATTGCGTGGGTCGAACGCCATTTTGATGTACTACAGCAAGGTGACTGTAAAAAAAATCAAACTGAAAACATATGTATTAATTTTGCAATTTACATAGAAATGTATCCTTTCATTGGAATCCAGAATTTTGAAAATATACCCTTGATAGACTGTATTAACATAGCGCTCACCATCCGATGTATTTCTTTTGATTATTTTTTCAAGGGTTCAAGCTGTCAATATCTCATACTGTTTAGTTAAAGCATATTTATAGTGTACGTTTCAGAAAGTTTCTTTCTTTGTCAGTAGTTTTACCTGCATCTTTTGCTGCAAAATTTCTATCCTCTCCTTTGAAAACAGGAAATTGGTTGCAGAGGAAATTAAACTCATCATAGATACCAGGATTCAAATTTTATATTTACGCCAGACAAAAGACTCATCAGTGACGCTCAAATCAAAAAAATGTTTAAAAGGCCAAATAAAGTACGAAGTTGAATTGTTCCCTAGACAAGTTAAACCCATTTTTAAGGTACTTTTGTACATGTAATAACTTGTATTTTTACCTTGTACAAATTATAACATGTACAATTTTTTTGTACATGTTATAACCTGTACAAAATCGCAACTTGTACACGACATATATAACAATATTACATATGGTGTAGCATTCTACTGTTTTCATTGGATATAACGATCACGTATTTCAAAGGTTATTTGACGTATCTGTAGCCTTGATTCTATTTTTGTGTATATTGAAGCTATGTTTCTATTTATGTGTATATTGGTGGTCAATATAAAAACTAGAGGCTCTGAAGAGCCTGTATCGCTCAACTGAAGTTACTTGGGTTTATAAAATCATACAAAAAAAGAAAACATTTGGTTTAATATTGCATTCCATTCTGTGGATTTCTGAAAGAAGATATTTGTATGTATTTCTCATGGGGTCCTTTGTTAAACTAAATCCCCCGCTGGCAGCCATCTTTGATGATGGATCGGCTACAAAGTTCCAACACTTGGTCAGCATATCATAAGGAACATTTATGCAATGTTTCGTTTCATTCCATTCCGCGGTTCTCTAGAAGACTTGTGTATGCATTTCCCTTAGGGTCCTATGTTACTAACTAAGTCCACCGCTGGCCGCCATCTTGGATGTTGGATTGGTGACAAAGTAACAACACTTACTCAATGCCCAAAAAGGAACATTCATGCTATGTTTGGTTTGATTTCAGTGGTTCTCTAAAAGAAGACATTTGTATGAATTTCAAATAGGGGCCTATGTTAAAATAAGTCCCCCACTGGCGGTCATCTTGGATTTTTGATCAGCAACAAAGTAACAATACTTGGTCAGCACCTCATAAGGAACATTCATGCCATGTTTGGTTTCATTCAGTTCAGTGATTCTCTAAAAGAAGTCATTTGTATGCATTTCATATAGTGTCCTATGTTAAACTAAGATCCCCGATGGGTGTCCATCTTGGATGATGGATCGGCTACAAAGTAACAACACTTGGTCAGCACCTCAAATGGAACATTCATGCCATGTTTGGTTTCATTCTTTTCAGTGGTTCTCTAGAAGGAGTTCAAAATGTAAAAAGTTAACGACGACGATGGACGACGACGACCTTCGGGCCAGGTGAGCTAAAAATCTTAAATTAATGGCGTCATGACTCACAAAAAACAACCATAGAGGAATCAGTTTAAATCAGAGGAATACAGTTTATCAGGATATTTCAAGATTTTTATGTTAAATGCAGACTCCAGGAATGCAAGATAGTTTATGCAACAAGCTTTTGAAGTTATTAAAAAAATATTTAATTTTCAATACATTATTTACATATGTAATAGGAAAATTAAGGACTTTCAATCAGTTAATACGTTTTATATTGACCTGTTAGATTATATTGACTTCGTCCTCGGTCAATATAATCTGAACAGGTCCATATATATCGTACTGACCTCGTCAAAAGTTCATGATCGATAAATAATATTTAGTTTGCTTTTAATTTAACGATAATAAAATCAATATTAGTACCAATAAAAACAATATTCAATGATCTACATACAGTATTGAATTGGATACCTTTTAGAATAAGTATATTGGAAGGATCAATAGGTTTATCAGGAAACGTTTCTAAATTTACGGGCACAGTAAACAACATTTCCGTAAGCATGAATATGTACTATCCCGTTTGAAATAAGTGTTCTGCAGTTACAACCAAACTAACAAAATATTTGTATCTATGGAAAAAGTTAGTTCAGGTTTTAATTAATTTGTGGTAATAAATTCCTTGGCATTTACCAGTTTTACATAGATTTTGTTCGTTAAAATCAAAAACGTCACAACAGACACCGGCATTGCGATCTAGTTGTGAAATATAGATACCGTAAGATGGATACGTCAACATTCAAAAATAGAAAATTAACGATAGGGAACGAAAATTCGTCCCTTTTCTCGTAAATTTTTGTAAAGAGCTTCCCGTTTTAAACCGAAATATTTGAATCTAGGGAAGGACAGTTATTACCGTTTATCTAAGCATAGATTATTGGGATTCAGACGTACATACATATAGTTAATTGTTAATTATATATGAAATTTATGAAAGATTATGAGTCACCTGGATTATGTTGTAAAGACCGTTTTATAAAGGATCGAGTAAATCCTAACTTAAAACTGTAAACATTTTGATCAACGTATTAATATGCTTTGGTGATATATTGGGAATATATGATAGTGTCGTGTCGTTCACTTATTTATAGTTATAAATTAGATAAAATAATTTTAAAGTCAAGAATACCTCTTTTTGTATTCAAATTTTCTTTTATAAAAAATCCCGGACAATTTCTTGAAAAACCCAGCCGGTTTCACTGTTGGTCGCGTAAAAACCAGACAACACATTAATTTTTTAATGTTAAATACAAGGAAATTGTACTTCTTTGTTGCTCAAAACATGCATAGTATTCAAAATAAGATGGGTAGTAATGTAAAAAAATCTATTGTAATTACGAATTAGCAGTCAATTGACTTTATCGCATATTTTATCTCTAAAAAAAACTACAATCGAAACAAAGTGGACCAATTCACATAAAAAAAACAAGATCCTAGCCGGACATTATACCCATCGTGGCATTAGTTTCTTTAAATGAACCCTATGATAAGACTGAGACTATTAAAATGCACTAGTGGCAGGATAATGCATCATACCACTTTCAAATTGTTTTCGTGTTCTTTTTAATACTTTGCATACAATTCTTTGTTGGACGTGGTTTATAAACTTGAAATTCTTCTCTCAGTATTTTCAACGTATGAGCAAGAAAATGTTCAATAACGGGGAATACACCGAAATTAAAAATAAGAGAATAAAATAAAATGGTGTCCATGACAGAATTCGAAGTGGCTGTGAATAAAGCCTAAGAAAAAGTCTCATTCTATAAAGTCATTGCAATCTAGTTGAGGTTTTCGAATGATTAAAAAAGAAAACACGGCTTGTTAATACAACAAGTAAAAATCTAGAATCTGGTAAAGATTATATAAGATGGCAAGATCCATATGTTGTTAAAGGTGCAATACAACCAAATCATAGTACTTCACATCCGGTTGTAAACCGAAAATAGGTCGAAAAAAATCCCTTGAATTTGACAGTTGTGGGCAAAAAGTAAAATCACAAAAATACTGAACTCAGAGGAAAATCCAATTGGAAATTCCATAATCACATGGCAAATTTAAACGACAAAACACACCAAAAACGAATGGACAAGAACTGTCATATTCCTGACTTGGTACAGGCATTTTCAAATGTAGAAAATGGTGGATTAAACCTGGTTTTATAGCGCTAAACCTCTCACTCTTGTCAGTCTTATCAAATTCCTTTATATTTACCTACATTTCATTGCAGTAATACAAAACACCATTATTTTTTATTAGGGGATTCTATGGAATATTTTGGAAACTTGAGGTTATAAAAAAGAAGATGTGGTGTGATTGCCAATGAGACAACTATCCACAAAAGACCAAAATGACACAGACATTAAAACAACTATAGGTCACCGTACGGCCTTCAACAATGAGCAAAGCCCATACCGCATAGTGAGCTATGAAAGGCCCCGATAAGATAATGTAAAACAATTCAAACGAGAAAACTAACGGCCTTATTTATGTAAAAAAAAATTTAAAAAAAATGAACGAAAAACAAATATGTAACACATAAACAAACGACAACCACTGGAGTACAGGCTACTGATTATAGGTTACATTGTTTCTAAAGTGTGTGCACAGGTTGAAAAAAGGGGGTTTTCATTGGCTACCTTCCAGTGATGGTTTTTTTTCGTATATGCAATTTTTTTTATAGTACAGGATAAAACTTTACTTATGCCAAGTATTTCTTTATTTGAAACAAAGATAAATTCTACACAATTTGTTGATAAGTGCAAATTTAACAAAGCCTAATTGGGGAAAATCAATGGTGGTATTACACCTATAGAAATGTTGATAAATAATTCATAGAAATGTTGATAAATAATTCAGACTTTTCACACTTGATCAAAGGAAAATTGCATTCTGCAGTCATAGAACAAGGAATCCGCGTCTTTTTATTTGAATTACATAATTCGGTTTTATTATTACTTACTGTGTTTTAAGTTGCAGTAAGAATATTCATATTCCATGTAACACACGGATTGAAAACCATACTCAGAGGTATTGAATTAGTTGTTGAAAGAAAACAAGGAAATCTAAAGTGAAAATAAGAATGTAGTTTACTTAACTGTCAGTCAGTACATTATTGTTACTTTTATTATATGTATATGAATAACACGAGACGTAGATTATAATCTAATAACACAACGCTTACCACACAAAATAAAAAAAACAATGTCTTTAACAATGAACAATTACCAACACAAAATGCCAAAGTATAACAAGTACCTACATAGAATATTTAAAAAATACCGATACAGAGAGCCATAGTCTAAATCGCCTTGGAGCTATGAAATAAGTTTGAATAAATTAGACAGACTATTCAAGATCTGTCGTTAATACCGAATTCCATAATGATGAAAAATGGAAAAACATAATTGTTAACAAAACCTATAAAGAACACTACTAAAGGTTAAGCTGTGCATGACTCAAGCAGGTAAATGAACAACGTATTGAAAACTTAAACCTAGTCTAGTGTCTTGAGCTATATGTATATCACTCAGCTCTCTTTTTTAATATATAGACAAGAATAGCCGAAACATCACTTCCGCACTGTGAACATTTTTACACTTTGATTTTTCACCTTTTTATTTAAAAATGGACGCTGTCCAGATGGCTGATTATGGTTTTTTTTTTTACACATAAACCTTTTTTTTATCTTGATATTAACTTTTTTTAATAAGTACACATATGTGTTAATGCTGTTAAAAAATTGAAAACAAAACGTTTAATAATTTCTTGCGTCCGAAGCGCTTTTCTGGATGTACCTTCCCCTGGAACGCTCAAATCCAAACATTTGGAATCCGACACGATTGCAATATCATTAACGAACCAATTTTCCTGCACAAGATGCACATTTCGACAATACATGTCTTTTCAGTGATGTTCGTAGCCGAAATATTTGAAATACAAAGCTTATATAAAAGGTGATGAGCTATAATCCAAAAGGTCCAAAAAGAATGGCCAAATCCGTAAGTTGCGTATTATTATTGTCTAATGAAGGCATATTTCCTGAACAAAATCCAAGACAGAAATATCATTTCTTTGATAAAAGCATGTATGGTGTATCTCCCCTGTTACACATTTCATCACCTCATAGCTATTTAAACCACTAGGTCGATGCCACTGCTGGTGGACGTTTCGTCCCCGAGGGTATCACCATCCCAGTAGTCAACATTTCGGTGTTGACATGAATATCAATAATGTGGTCATTTTGATCAATTTTCAATTTCCTGTTTACAAAAATTTGAATTTTTCGAAAAACTAAGAATTTTCTTATTCCAGGCATCGATTACCTTAGCCGTATTTGGCACAAATTTTTGGAATTTTGTATCCTCAATGCTCCTCAACTTTTTACTTGTTTGGCTTTATAAATATTTCGATATGAGCGTTACTGATGAGTCATATGTAGACGAAACTCGCGTCTGGCGTACTAAATTATAATCCTGGTACCGTTAATAACTACTCATTTCCAGGTATCTAAAGCAACTATGGCTTCCGGAAGAGTCAAGGTCTTAAAACATATTACTTTTACACAGACTCTGTTTTCACGTCGTTGGTATCTTTGGTTTGTCACAACAAACGTGTATAGTATAGTGCTAGGCCTTCTAGAATCATATTCAAAACAGTGTGGCTGTGATCATTGATTGACGACCTAAATTATCACAGACTGGGACATATTTAGGTGAACGTTTGTCTGTAACGACCACTGTTCACTATGCACTTGTTAAAGACACTTAAACTGTGAGGTCACCAAAGGTTATCAACGCCTCAATAAAGTAATTGGAAAAATTAATCAGGAATAACACGATGTTTTGATTTATATCAATAATATAAATCAAAACATAAAGGTTATTCCTGATTAGTTTTTCGATTTATTTTATTATTAAAGGCGTTAAGACCCCACAGTTTAAATTCTATAATAAGTAAGTGAGCAGTGAGTGGTAGTTATAGACAAATGTTCACATAATCTGTCCCAGTCAATAGGATAATTTAGGTCGTCAATCAATGGCCACATCCACACTGTTTTGAATATGATTCTAAGGTTGTCTTGGTTATATATTCTGACGGTTGACTGAATCTATGCTATGAGAATGACGACATATAGATAAGATATATCTTGTCTGACAGTAATCAACCTATTGAAGATGAAGTCATTTCTCTTTTAATTTTATGGCTAGTTTTGTAAGTATAATCTGCTGATAATCTATAATGGAGGTAAAAGTCTTTAATCATATTTTTATTCTTTGCTGCTAGATTCAGCTTTTGTATATGTGGCAGAGACTTTTGATATCATCATTAATATTAAGTCTATAATAGAAGAGATGTGAAAATACATTTCCTTTTCAGAATCCATATATCAAATTATAAGCACTGAGGGCTTTCTTGTACAAGCATCAAGAAAGTTCACAAATATGATACCATGAACACAATAAGCTCATCATAAATACCAGGATTGAACATTAAATTTTCGCCAGACGCGCCTTGCGTCTACAAAAGCCGCATCAGTGACGCTCGAATAAAAAAATGTTAAAAAGGCCAAATAAAACGAAGTTGATGAGCATTGAGGACCAAACATTCCCTAAAAATATTGCCAATTACAGCTAAGGTAATCAATACCTGAGGTAGAAAAGCCTAAGTATTTCAAAAATTCAAAGATTTGTAATTCGTTAATTAATAATTCTAATCATATCTATGATAATTCATGTCAAAACAGAAGTGCTGACTACTGGGTTTGTGACATCCTCGGGAAATTAAAACTCCGTCAACAGTGGCATCGTCACATTGGTTGTAAATAATATCATCAGAAATACAAGGATTGAAATTTAATATTTGCCCCAGATGCGCACGTGATAGATATAGTTTAATTATGTTAATTCCGCAATGATCGTACAACTTCTGGAAAAGACCATAACAAGAGACAGCAAATGGTTAATATATATGGTACAATAAATAAGATTATTTGGTGTTGTTTGGTCAATCGATCAAAACAAATGACACGTGAGTGATATGAAATCAAGTATAAGTAAAGTTGTATTTGCTGCTGAATTCCTTACATTTCAATCCTGGTATCTATGATGAGTTTATTGGTACATACTTGAAGAAAAAGATTAAACTAATCGCGGAACACATTGATCCATCCTGAGTCAGACATAGTGTCTCTTACACCTGGTGATGCCCCAACAAGTATGCTGTCGTACCATTTCGTACCAGCAAAGACCAAGTATGGAGTAATATCCTCTCCAGCAGCACAACCATAACATATGATGGTAGTAGTTCTATATTTTCCGCTTGTTGCGTCTGGATGTCGATACCAATTTTTACCAACTACTGAAGGAGTAGTGTGGTTTTGAGAAACACCTTTCTCGAGCGTCAACATTATAAATATGATTGAGAACATTTTCTAGCTTGTATTTGTGTACTATTGCTTAGGGCTTCCTCTCTCTATGAAAAAATTCTGGAACGTCCCTTTGTGACACATTCTTGGTCAATCTTTCCTAAAACACGATTTCGTTTAGTGTCTGCATATTACATTATACTGGCGTAAAGCACCACTTGCTGACATTCCATCGTTAAGAGATATGTATAAATTTGTTAGAGAGGTTGTTGAATACTGTACTTACTTCTGCTTCATGTCATATTTCAAAAAAAAAATAACAATATGAAGTCAAGAAAATAAGTAGGATGGGATAAGAATATCCATACAAAAATATAAGAATTGAACACATATGGCTACACATTTTATAGGACTAAAAATAAGTGTCCGAATCAATAGTTGATTTTGTCGCATTCACGGTTGGTATAGTGTCCGGCTAGGATCTTGGTTTTTCGAGTGATTTGATCGGGATTTTTCGATTTTTATCATTTTTATCCGAGTAAATATGATCATAAATTTAAACAAATAGACATCTTTTCTGACAAGACACGATATAGAAGCTTGAGTTTAATATACAAGGTCTGTTAGTATTTGAGATAAAAAGATATCAATATGGCATCATTTTTCGTAAAAAAAAAAATAAACAATGCTTTTATTTCAAAATACAGAATAAATCCATGCTTACATATATACCGAAGGAAATGGATACATGTAATCTGTATATCCTTAGATAACAAGACACTAGCAAACTATCGATGAGTATGCATATTGCCTATAGCTTAAAATGCTATATGTCAGTATATTTACGTTTATAAAGTTTCATTCATGTGTGTATAGTGTTGTTTGTCACATCGCATACATAACAAGTACACACAGACACTTTTCTAAGAAAAATATCTTAAATACCTAAATACCTTAATATATTAAGGTATAAAGATTTTTTTCTGAAACAAAAGTCTGTGCATGTATAGTTTATATTTGTGATGTCAACAATCTAATGTAAGCATAAACAATTTGGATTCAGACATACATACATATAGTGTATTTAGCTGATGAACTGTTCATTTCGTTTTATTGTTAATTATAAAGACTATGATTCCCTGTACTATGTTCTAAAGGTTGCATTTCTGTAAATATTGACAATGAAATTTCCCATAGGAACTCCTTTTACGGCTAAAACTCTACCAATTTTACTATGAAGTTTTGAAAAAAAATCTTATCCTAGAATTGAAAGTTCATATGCACCACAATTTTTTTCAAAGGTCAAAAAATAGGGCTGTGCGGCATATTTTCAACGTTTATATTCCCTGAACTTCTCAGAGTTTAAACTTACACTAATTTTCTTAACTACCCCTACCTCGAATGAAAGGTTACCACCGATTTCAATGTAAACAATATGCACGTGTTTATTTACTGGTAACATTCCCAAGTTCTGTCTCTGCGATATGGAACACAGAGAGCATAACTGGGAACCAGTATGTAAACAAAATTAATTTTCTATGAATATTCAATTTCTCCCCAAAAGAGGCGTGTTTTGAGAAACAGCTGTATTTACAAAGTGCAACCTATAGACCGTTTTATAAAGGATATAGTAAATTCTAATTTAACACTGGAAAGTTGTAGTAGAACTTCTCCGCACATTTTGATAATTGTAGTAATATGTTTCGGTGATTTTTTGGGCGCATATGATATTGTCATTCGCTTAATAACAGTTACAATAACCACGAAAGAGTCACTTTTTTTAAATTTCAAGAATACTTCCTTTTTTATATAAAAATCCGGATCATTTGTTGGAAAACCTGTACGGTTCACTGTTGCTCTAAAAAAAAAAAAAAAAAAAAAAAAAAAAAAACAGATAACAATTCACACTGAATGTTTTGGTTAAATCAATGGAAAATGTCCTTCTATGTTGCTCAAAACATGCATAGTATTCAAATAAAGATTGGTAGGAATGTAAATAAAATATAAGTACGAAATAGCAGTTAATTGAGCTTATCACATATTGTATCCCGTCCTACACTCGAACAAATTGGACCGGTTCACTCGAAAAACCGCGATCCTGGCCGAACACTATACCTACCGTGGCACAAGTTTCTTTAAATGAACTCTCTGCATGATAAGACTGGGACTATTTTAATACACGTAGTCTAGTAGTCTTATGATAATACACAGGCACTTGATGCATGTAATATCATCCCATTTTCAAATTGTTTTTGTGTTTTTCTAATACCATGCACACAATTTTTAGTTGAACGTGGTTTATAAACTTGAAACACTTCTCTTAATATTTTAAAAGTGTAAGCCCGAAATAATAAACTAATTGTATTGAAAATAAGAGAAAAAAATAAAAAGGTGTCAATGCCAGAACTGGCTGTGAATAGATCTTAGAAGAAAAAGTTTCATTCTATATAGTCATTGCAGATTTAGTGAATGATTTAGAATGATTAAAGAAGAAAACGCGGTTTGTTAATACAATAGAGATCAAGTAAATAAAGATTATATAAGATGACAACATCCATGCGTTGTTATAGAAACCTTGATAAATTATTCAGACTTTTCACACTTGATCAATGGAATATTGCCTTCTGCAGACACAGAACATAGAATCCGCCTCTTTTTATGTAAATTACATAATTCTGTATTTCTTAAGACTACTTTATATGGTACTACTTATTCTGTTTTAAGTCGCAGTAATGTTATTTATATTCCATGCAACATACGGATTAAAAACCATCAAGGTATTAAATTAGTGGTTCAAAGAAAACAAGGAAATCTCAAGGGAAAATAAAAACATAGACCATTTTAACGTCAGTTGGATACATTGTTACTTTTACCATATGTATATGAATTTTAAGTTAATAACACAACACTAACCACACTAAACAATAAAAATATACTCTCAGTCAACAATAAACAACTACCAACTCAGAATGACAAAGTCTAACAAATACCCATATAGAATTTCTATAGGTACCGATACAGAATGCCAAAGTCTAAATCGCCTCAGACACATAGAAAAAGTTTGAATAAATTTAACATATATCCAAACCTGTCATTAATACAAAGTTCCTAACTGATGGAAAAATAGAAAACATGCTGCATAACAAAAACTATAAAGAAATTCACTGGCGTGGTTCCTCACTCAGGCGGAAACAAAGGAATTGGCAGGTACGGTGCATTACGTTTGCGCGCATTACCATTACATTTGCGCTAAAAAAATCATTACGTTTGCGCGCAGCTTTTGATTACAATTGCGCGCATTTTTTGACAGGTAAACTCAGGTAAAATACAGGTAATTATTTTATTTATTTACAATTTGTTCAATTATTTACAAGTATAAGTACTCATTCCGTTAGTCCGTTCAGAGACATATAATACAATTATATGTCTCTGGTCCGTTAGTTGGATTTCGAGACCATTTTATTATGCACAAACACTAAATCCTAGAAATAAATATATATACAGATGTAACTGTTAAAATATGTTAAAACATCTAATCTTTAATAAAGGTAAAAGTATAGATAAATTCATTACTTTATATTACATGTCGGTAGGTGCCGAAACTCCATGTTTGTACCTTGGTGTAACTTTACAAACTAACTTAAATTATTTACTAATTTTAAAAACGAACACTATATTAGTTGAAACACTTTTCATCCTGAAATATTCACAATGAAGTTACATGTATGCCTTAAGCTAAACTACTTTATAATGATAGCTTTATAATTGGTTTATTCGGAATTCAATGTGAACAATATATAATCTGAATTAAGGAATATTTTCATAATTAATTATTGATAGTCAGATATTATTATGAAAATAAAAAAAATATATAGTCAATTACAATTTGATTTAATTTTTATTTATATTTTTACCTAAGTTTACCTGTAAAATGAATGCGCGCAAATGTAATTGAAAGCTGCGCGCAAACGTAAAACATTTTAATCCCCAGGTAGGTAAACTAGTATCCTAATCTACCAATCAGCTCTTCTTTTTAATCTATAGACTAGACAAATGACAAAAATGTCAGAATTTTTTACACGATACCAACTCTTTATTTAAAATTAGACCCTGTCCGGATTGCTGATTTTGTTGGGTTTTTTACGCATATTACTTTTTTATATTAATATATACTAATGTTTTATAAGTATATATGTCGCATATTTGTCAATATTGTCAATTTTTGGAAGTTGTGTGTCCTCTCGCATGGCCAGCATTCAGCCGTAACCATCTAAGTTTTGACATAGACATCGTACGAACTTTTAGGAAGTTTTGGTCCTCAATGCTCTTCAACTTTGTACTATATTTGGCCTTTTTAACATTTTTTTATTCGAGCGTCACTGATGAGTCTTTTGTAGACGAAACGCGCGTCTGGCGTAAATATAAAATTTTTAATCCTGGTATCTATGATGAGTTTATTTAACACCAGGTACCAAACATCATTTTGCACTTTAAAAGTTTGAATTTTATTGACTCACCATCAACTTTTTTTTTCAGTATTAGTAAGTAAGTTTTCGAAAAATAAGTGCCCATAGTTATCAACGGTACCAGGATTATAATTTAGTACGCCAGACGCGTGTTTCGTCTACATAAGACTCATCAGTGACGCTCATATCAAAATATTTATAAAGCCAAACAAGTGCAAAGTTGAAGATCATTGAGGATCCAAAATTCCCAAAAAATTGTGCCAAATACGGCTAAGGTAATCTATGCCTGGGATAAGAAAATCCTTAGTTTTTCGAAAAATTCAAAGTTTTGTAAACAGTGAATGTTATCCAATGCAGAAATAAAACTTCAATAGTTAGTGTATCCAATGGAAATTAAATATGCAATGAACTCTGCATTTATTTTATTTTTTTTTTTTGAATGAAAACATCAGTTAGGAATTTTTCGTGTTAAGTTATTAAAGACTAAACATTGTTTTAAGTGCGTCAAATATATTTCTACGCAGTTTGTCTGATAACACCCTATATTTAAAGTAGACCAATCGCTTGTTTTAATGAGAGGCATTTAACCTACGGCGAACAACAATCTATTATTTTTTTTTTGCAACAAGTCGAAAACATTTTTTTTCTTTCAATTTTAGCATTACATATATATATATATATATATATATATATATATATATATATATATATATATAGTGGCATCTGAGAGTACCCCCCCCCCCCCCTTTAGAAAATCAAAGGGTTGCTGCCTTAGAAATTTACCCGATACTATAAATACATAAATACATGTGGTACATATTTATGGTGTAAGCTCGTCTAAAATCTTCCTTGATAAAGAAGAGTTGTTAGTAAGATATGTGTGTACACAACCCGATGCTGACAGTCTATCGAGAAACAAAAAGATACAGACACACACACACACACACACATACACACACTGGCACTGCCAAATAGGACGTGACATTATCCAGGACCTCTTTCTATCAGTATCATTCTATATTTAATGAAAATTTAACTATTAGCTATAGCCGAATCAATATTTTCTAATTATACAAACAGAAACGGAAATATGGATTTTAATATTCTCTTTTAAACCGCTACAACTATCCGAACAGATTAAAATATTAATTCTTCAAAACACATCAAAATAGAAAGGTAGAAATCAATAACATCGTTAAAGAATTGTTTCACACCTCAGCACTATTGATTTTAAATTCCATCTTTTCATTTATTTTATGTATTATTCATGTTTGAAAATTTCAATATGTAATGTCATATGTCTTTGACTATCTGTGGTTCGGTTGCTAAACAACGCGGTATACCTGTACAGGTTAGCTGACAGTTTTATCCAGGATCAGCAACCTCGGTGCGACATAGTTGTGAGCGATGAAGAAAATGGCGGGTCTGTATACCCCGCTTTGTCTACTGGTGATTGTTTCATGGACATCTCTTGGTGAGTAAATCATAAGTTATTAAAATTATTGTTTCTATTCTGACCATTGTAATTCTCTATTAAGAATATTTAAACACGGTCATTGTTTATTGATTATCCACCTTTTGTCAGTGTTAAACTTTTAAAATTATTTCAATTCTGCTTTTGATATTAATTTCGAAAAACAACAAATACAGGGGGATCAATATACCAATTCAATAATAAAGCAAAGCCCAGTTTAAAAAAAGAGTCATTCTTTTTAAAATGGAATCTTGCCTTTATAGAACTTTGATTAAAATGAATGGCCTGAAAAGATATTTTTATTTTTTGCAATCGGAAGGGCGATTTTTAAGTTTAAGTATAAATGGGAAAGGGTTAGGAACGATGAACGGCAAAATGATTTCTTTAGTACTGATGAACAAACAGTAGATACATTCAGAATTGAGTGATTGGTTGAGTGATGCGTCAAATAGTTCATATATAATGTGGATGAGAATAAATTGTATTAAACATAAAAGGTAAATCTGCCTAGAAATTGTAGATAGACCGGGATAAAAGATGGAAATTCCATCTCTCCCCAGAAAATAATGGGATTATGGATGAAAGCATAAATATGCGTTCGACAGATTACCTTTACACCCCTCCATAGTGGAAAGTGTTTTAATGGGGAGAGAGGCTAGTACTCTGCCTACATAAACTCGTTTCGATTATACGTGGCTGTGTATTTATGCATTCCGAAAAGTAAAACAGACGCTCTTACTAGCATATTTGGTTTTACTGCCAGGTTGGAGAATACCAATCCTGACCTTATTTCGAGTCAATCATTGGGGATTCCACATCATAAATTTGGATTACTAACAGGGAAGCAGGAAAATGTTAAGTAAGATCGACAAGAGAAAAAACACATATTTTCACATAATTTTACAAAACAGACACAATTAAGTCTGCCTCCTTTCTTGGCATACGTCTAGATATCGATAATGATGGTCGGTTTTGAACAAGATTGTACGACAAAACAGAAGATTTCAGCTTCCGAATTGTGAAATTTCCGTTTATATGTTGCAAAGTTCCAGCATTCGACAGTATATGAAGTGTATATCTTCCAAGTTTATACTTAACTCCAGAGCTGGCTTTTCATGTAATGACCTCCTTGATAGCATGTAACTGATTACAAGGATGACATTTAAACAAAAGTTCCAGGCAGTGACGATTTGGTTGAACGTTATCGAATTTGTTTCAGAGATAACCATATGTATTTTCCAACTGCCGTAACCACAATCCTGTCCTCTTCTGTCGACTGTGACCTACAAAATTAGAATTATCGACGGTATTGTACTTACATGAGTGACACGACAGGTACATTGTACCACGTGTGGAGCAATATCTACATTATTCTACCGAGGCACCTGAGATCACCAAGTTTTGGTGGGTTTCGTGCTGTCCAGTCTTGATGTCTTCATTCTGTGTTTTGTTTGACTTATGCGTTTATATATCCTTTAGATATGTTCGCCTTGTTTTCGCAAGGTAAATGATATGACAGTGGTAAACGGTTTGTTTCATTGTACCAGATATTCAAATAACACGAAAGTCATTCATAATTCCATTTTATGAAATTTAAAACAAATCGCTATCAGAAAGTTCTGTATGATCGGGATCCTTTAATATTCAGAAATTTATTTTGCTGTTCCCATGTAACATTGGAACAAAATATGAATCCCTGGGGGTATGTTTTGACACGGGGATATTTATATGCACCACATTCAACCACAAAGGTAATAAATGGAGTAATTGACATGTAGCTGCCCGGGTACTCCTATTTGGAAGCTAGACTATATCGAAGGAAGCCGCCGAGTAAGCTTTGCAACCAGCCACGTCTGTTCATAGTGTTCAAAAAGATGAATTCAACGCGTTGTTTGCTGAGGGTAACACAACTGTATCAGTCCAAAATTCCTTAAAGTAAATATTTGAAAGTGACTTTATTTAAGACAGAATTTCTGCAGATGACGAAATTCCCTGATAGATCTTCGAATTCAAGTTCCATTCTGCGTTTCTGTCCAGTTATGTTATTATGTTCTACTTAATATTTTAATTTCGTCAGCCGAGATGCAACGTCTTACGAAGTCAGGTTCTGTGATTTATGTTTTAAGTTTCATTTAAGTCTATATATATATATATATATATATATATATATATATATATATATATATATATATATATACACTAGTAATGTTTTATTTGGTTAAAGTCCACAGTTCCTCTAAAGTCTACAACACCGCTAAAGTCCACAACGCCGTTAAAGTCCACAAAATTTCCGGTATAGTCCCCAAAATGACCTCCGCTAAAGTCCACAAAAAAGCAGTGTTAAAGTCCAAAAATTTTTTTTTTTGTATTATCAAAAGATCAATTTTCTGTTTTTTACACCCGATATTATCTATATATAATTAAAAGCATGGACTTTTGTTCTTAAAAAGTATATATCTTGTCAGCATAAATTATATTTTTGATGAATGAAAAGATTATAGTATTTGCTTTATAACCATCAATTTGATCTTTGTTTTGCGATTTTATCAATCAAACAGACAACATTTCTGAAAAGTTATCTAGATATTATACTCTTTTATTCTTTAGTAGACATTTGGTCAAGATCTGTAATTGAGGTCTGTAGCTGGCATGTCAGTTAACTGCTAGTAGTCTGTTGTTATTTATGTATTATTGTCATTTTATTTATTTTCTTTTGTTGCATCTGCTGACATCGGACTCGGACTTCTCTTGAACTGAATTTTAATGTGCGAATTGTTATGCGTTTAATTTTCAACATTGGCTAGAGGTATAGGGGGAGGGTTGAGATCTCATAAACATGTTTAACTCCGCCGCAATTTTGTGCCTGTCCCAAGTCAGGAGCCTCTGTCCTTTGTTAATCTTGTATGATTTTAAATTTTAGTTTCTTGTGTATAATTCGGAGTTTAGTATGACTTCCATTATCACTGTACCAGTATACATTTTTTAAGGGGTCAGCTGAAGGACGCCTACGGGTGCGGGAGTTTCTCGCTACATTGAAGGCCCATTGGTGGCCTTTGGCTGTTGTCTTCTCTATTGTCGGGTTGTTATCGCTTTGACACATTCCCCATTTCCTTTCTCAATTTTATACTGTACCTTTTGGTGATGATTCAAAATTTTATTTCGGAGTTATTGAGTTTTTCTTGTAAAAAAGAGGGGGTTTTCATATGTTGCATCGTGTCCTAAAGGCCATTAATGACTATTGCTTAAAACTGTACACACTTCCTAGTCATATCAATCTAAAGATCTGTATATTTTTCATGTTTTTGGTGACGATTCTAATTTTATTTTTAGAGTTAAGCCCCAGTCCCACTAAACCATGATCGCACCACGCTCACCGCGATCTAAAATAAATTCAGATCGTGTTGAGGTCGAGGTATGAGCGGCATGAAATTGTAAATTTTCGTTGCTTTCACGATTCTACTACGTCCTCATTACGCTTCTACAACGATACCGCTACGATTATATCACGTTCTCACCGCGCTTGTTCCGCAACCTCACTACGCTTATCAAGATCTTTCTACGTTCATCACGTTCTCACTACGACCATACCGATTTATGCGATTGCAACACGATATTACCACGCTTCTACTGCGAGTATAGCACGCTTGTCGCAGGACCATACTACGATCATACCACGCTCCCAACAATAACGTCAACATTGTGTCCCATATAAATACTACAACTCATTCCTTCTATTTCTCATGATACGTAGAATTTCTCGTAAAAAAAAACCAGTCCTGCTACCAAAAGCTACGTAAGGGTACGAGTAGATACAGAGGCAGAGGGAGATCTGATAGTAACAAATCATGATCCAGAAGATATATATAAAAAAAGATATGATTGCCAATATGTCGGACTGACCAATCCAACCTGAATCACTACTTTTTTTCTGGTCCATCAAGATCAAGTGAAGATGCTTTAGTGATTGATAGTAGGGATGACACAGATGTGTCAAGAATGATTGAGCCGTTGGGGGAAAAGGACAAGAGGTTCAAATTACATACATACAAACAAAAGCTGGAGAGCTTTTATACATTTTGTATGATAATGACAATGAGCATGATGATCGTAGTATGAACGTAGTCGGGTCGTAAGAAAAGCGTGACGAGGACGGTATGGGCGTGCTAAAATCGTACTATGATCCTGAACAGCGCGATATAAGCGTGTATAAACGTGGTATAGTCGTAGTGGAAGCGTGTTTGGGTCGGGGTAAGATCGTGATGGTCGTAATGAAGTCGTAGTAAAGTCGCTGTGAGATCGTAGCGCAGTCTCCCCGACAAGAATCGCGCTGTCGCTACGATGGTACAGCGACCTTTGCGATCTTACCACGACCTAACTGCGCTGTCACTACGCTTCTTCTACGACCTGATTTTGCCACGACCGCACCAAGATTGTATTGAACATGTTCAAAGTTGGTCACGCTCATCACGATCACGAAGACCTCACAACGACCCTACTACGACCTTACTGCGATCTGCACGATCGCACTACGATCGTCAAAATATTAATTTTTTCACAGATCTTAGTGCAATCGTGGCCTAGTGGGACTGCGCTATTTTTCGTAAAAAAAAGTTTTTTTTACATGTCGCGCCATATCTCAGAAATTATTCAAGATTGTTGCATAAAACTTCTCACACGTATCATGTGCTCATGGCGCAGCTGTTTATTTCATAACAAATATTCTGGGACTATATCATGTAAGATTTTAATTAATCAAAGTTAGTACCAATAGAAGCAGAACTCTCATAGGTTTATTTGGTAGTATATCTATTATGAAGCGTTAATTATCAATTTCTGATGATATAACACAAAGTTTATATTTTATCCAAAAATTTAATTTGCACCAGGAGAAATATAAAACTAACCGAAGAAAAGTATGACCATATAAACAAATATATATTCAGACAATTCTGCGCCTTTCAACAAATGGTTTGTGAAAATCCAACTGTAAATGCCGTCAAATCTAATTTTTTTTGCATTCACTTGCCGATGTATTTGTGTGTTGAGAAATCCAGAACTAATAAAAATAAGTGTCTATGAGCATTTGAGGGCCAGTGTGGATATAGAATAAAGGCGATAGGAACGTTTATCTTGCATTGAGCCCGAACACCAACAATTGTTGAACAATATATAAGTCATATTGATTGATAAAATGTACGTCACATCAAAGTTCACGGTATCTCTTTCAGAGTTAATTTTCTTTCTCTATTCTCTTTTAAAGATGTGTAAGGTTTTCCTGTTTGAATGGTTTTAATTTTGGGGGACCTTTAAAGCTTGCTGTTCGGTGTGAGCTACGGTTCCGTTTTGAAGGCCGTACCTTGACCTATAATGGTTTACTTTTATAAATTTTAACTTGGATAGAGAGTTGTCTCATTGGCACTCATACCACATCTTCCTATATCGATCAAATCAGGTTTTATTGTGACATTTTGGTAGAAACTCATTCAACGCATCGATATCCGATACTAACCGATAAAAATATAAATTAAAGCATAGAATATTTTATTTTTTATTTAGAATTTATCATACTGGCTACATTTTTCCCTTCTGAAAATCATAACACATTATTTTTCGTTGTTTTCTATAACGAACACCGAAATTAATAACGTTAAACGTTGGTTAAAAGATTTGCAAAAGGAGACCTTTGGGAATTTATAAACTTAGATTTTTTTTGTTTAATTTTATTATCAAGATTGTTGCCTGAATGAATACCTTTCAAATGTTATAGATTAGGAGGCTTTACACCAGTTCAGAGTTATGTCATTCACTGGAAAATTTTGTCAATTATACATAGATATAAGAAGATTTGGTATGAGTGCCAATTTTTTTAGAAATGAGGTCCAAATTGGCCATCATCATCATAATACAAAGATCAAAATTAATTGAACAAGATATTGTACTTTTTTCATGTATCAAACTGATAAAAAAAATACTACCGAGAAAAAAAGGCCCATGTTTTGTATTGTACTAACGGGATGAAGATAACGAATAACATGTTTTTAACAATAAAAAGATGGTGTGGACTTTAACGGTGCTTTTTTGTGAACTTTAGCGGAACTTGCGATTGTGGACTTTAACGGCGTTTTCTTTTGGACTTTAGCGGAGGTCATTTTGTGGACTTTAGCGGCGTTGTGGACTTTAGCGGAAAATTGTTGTGGACTTAAGAGGAATTGTGGACTTTAACGGTGCCACATTTAACTGCTGAGAGCCAAACAAACGGTATATCAGACTCAATAAATCTTGGGAAGTTGCTTTTGTTATAGGTAGGGTACAGATAATTTTAGAATTGAAAGGTGTTTTTGGTTACTTTTTGTCAGTAAATATTCAATCGTCATTCTAGTGTTATATTTCAGCGGTACTTGTTTCTAAGAATTGTTAAAAGAGGCGGGTACAGATAACATTATTAAAATTGAAAGGTGCTTATTTTGTCAAGAAATATACAATCGTTATTGTGGTGTTACAATTTACAGGTACTTTTCTGAAAAATACTCTTTAACTTATATAAATATAGGAAATGGGGCGAAGCAGCCCCCTCCCCTTTTCATATTGCTAATAGGAACGTTCTCGAAACACCTTTGGTGAAGGAGATGTGTTTTAGTGTCATATTATGGTACAGGGGTAACTTATTTTTCATAGACAAGTACCTTGTGAATACGGCATTAATGGATTTTTTAAAAATAAATTTTGAAATTTGAAACGAAGCAGATTGAAACAAAATATTAAGTTATTTCATAAATGAAACTGATATTTTATACTTTAATTGAGGCAGATGATTGATGTATTTTTTTATTTTTTTTTTTTTTTTTTTTTTTTTTGTTATTATTTCGAGTATTTACTTTTAGTTGTCTCAGATTTTTAGGACTTTTTTATTTTATTTTTCAACTTTCATAATATATCAATTAAAAATCATTCCAAACCTATATCACCCATTCAGGATTCGAACAGAATTTTATTCCAGGTATCATCTTAGGGCACTGTTAAAGTATAAACGAATAAATGCGCTTTTATAACTTTATATTTTGGCTTAATAATATATTAGAATTTTTACGTGTCCTTCTGAATCATATGAACATTAAGAAATTTAAATTGAAGTAAAATAACAGTTCCCACTAGTCTTTTAATTTGCTATTATGAAAAATCAAGACTTTTAGAGCAAGTTAAAATGCAAAAAGACAATACACATAAAACACCTCAATAATTGATTTTTCTTCTGTCTGTGCATATTATAATAGCGTAAAATTGATTTTAAAATATGATAAGCTGGATGCGGTGTCGTGCTGTGATTGGTGACAGTCTGTCAAGACGTCATTTCTCTCACATTGTACTAAAGCATTTGTAATTACGGTTATATTACCTATTATTCATGCATGAGCGATATAATAGGTTATGGGCAATAAGAACTATTTGATTAACCTTACTTTAGAACAAAGAGACCGAACATTTATTAAAAAAAAGGAAAAATAATGAAAAACTGTATAATCTAAAATAAGAACAGTATAATCTCTCAGATTGGCCACCATTATCGATTATTGGGCAAATTAACCTTAAAGTAATTACAGAAGGTGGTGTAGACAGTGTAGCTAGTTTTCATAATATTCACGATGTTTAGAGGAAATCAATGCTTGAAGATCTGAAATTAACATTACTTACTCGGGTTTGCTAGAACCTCTCGAGTTAACGCCTCATATCGGGGTCCAACCCTCAGTGGGCCAGGGTTAAAGTCGAGCAACCGGTGAATGACGTCAAACCAATCATATTTTTTGTTTGCTTGGTCATGGCCATACCCTTCTGTTACCAGAGTTGTTCCGAGAAGCAACCCCAGTGCGTTCACGCGAGACTCTAACAATACCTTTAGTCGACTCTATAGAGTTTGAATTATAAATCCCATGTGGTAGACTATCACTAATTTTCTTTGTATTGCTCACTTGTTTCTCTAATGCTGGTGCTATTTTTCTGTGCAGGCTACACATCTTATTAACGTTTCAATGTAAGACATCCGCGACGTAGCGGGACGTCGATTATACTTATTTTCTGTATTCTCATTATTAACGGGTGAATTAAGTATTTATTTGAATATTATTGGAACTAGATGAACGGTTTCCGTCAAGCTTTGATCTCCGACTATAAATGATGCAGCATGCGATGTTGCGAATGACACGTTTTGTTGGCTTTTGTTGCTGTGTGATTTTAGCTTGTCTGAATCATGAATAAAGAAATCATGCATCCACTTTTAATATTGAGAACATCAATAAAAGGTATTTGAGAGATAATTGATTCAAGGGAAAAAGGAAACTTCTTCATTTCGATATCTGCATTTTTGAGGTTGGAAATAGACAACAAAAACCAAGAAATTCATATTGTCCGCAAATTTCCCTGTCTACATTTATTTAAGCATTTCAATAAACATGTAACTTTCAAAATTGCTATAAATAAAGTTTTTAATAATATTACAGAAAATGTGCAAGTGAACCGATGTGTATAAACTCCAATTCACTGTTCTGTGCATAGTAAATGCAAACAACACCTTATATTTTTCATGCGTCCGAAGCTGCCTCCATCGTTGGAAAATTAAGATTATTTCTCAACAGTGTCTTTTGGTAAACTTTTTTTCCAATGTTATCCCCTCCCCGATTCCTGATTGTAATATCTTTATCAATATTTTTAAATAAGTAATTTTATTTATATATTCTTCAGTATATCCATGTTTCAAATTTCAGAATTAGGCAAGGATACATTCTTACTACATAAATGGTCATCCTTTTGAATATTTTCTGAATTTGGTTTTCTTTATATTTTTTTCTTCAAAGTTTGACAATGTAATAAAAAAAATCTTTTAACAAATCTATAAAAAATATGACCTTATACAATAAATTGTTTTAAAACTAGTTTTACTTATGAACAAGAATGTGTCCCCAGTACACAGATACCCCCACTCGCACTATCATTTTCTATGGTCAATGGACGCTGGAATTGGGTATAAGAATCTTGTTTGGCATTAAAATTAGAAATATCATATCATAGGGAACATGTGTACTAAGTTTTAAGTTGATTTGACTTCATCAAAAACTACATTGACCAAAAACCTTAAGCGGGACAGACGGACGAACGAACGAACGGACGCACAGACTAGAAAACATAAAGCCCCTCTACTGTAGTAGATGGGGCATAAAAATCGTTTCCAGAAGCAAAAACAGTGCATGGCATTAACATTAGATACGTATATGACTGCACCAGGTTATGACTGCAGTGTGAAAGAGCAAAGGTCGACGACTCTCACCAAATCTGATAACTCATTGTACCTTCTCGTGCAAACATTCTAAAATTGAATAGCTGGTTTAAGTAAACAGAAAAGCAAAACCCCAAAAGGATCAACAAAGAAATACATTAAAACAGTAACAAGTATAAAGTCGATTGTTTTATCAATTATTTTCTATATTCTTTTAAAAGCACAACCATTTGGAAGGGTATAAGCATGTTTTGAATAAACTAAACCAGATTTATCTACATACAACATGGTACAGAGCTTTGCGTATCTTAAAGCCTTAATTGATTATCAAGTAACGTTTTTGTTATTTCAATACCTGAGAGTAAACATTAGTGGAAATATACAAATATTTGTTCAGCGACGCAAAACACAATCATTCAATATTTACGATACAAAGCACACAAATCGATGTACATTGTTGTGTTGAATTTTTCCCATGTTCCATCTGCTAGGCTTGCTCCATTAAAAAAATGTAAAATGTAGTGTTAAGTGAAAGCATTTGAACATGTTTGCTTATGTCTATATTTCCTTTAGTGCGTGTTCTTTTATGTAACATGTTGATCAATAATCGCAAAACTGTTAACAAATAAAATAAGATGTGCATATTGAAAGCTATAATACTATAGCATACATTGTTTTATTTATTTTTGTTAAAGGAATATCTAGTTCAAAATGGAAAAAAAAACTTTACCCAAACATGTTATATTATATATCATGGTTGCCATCGAATATATATTTACCCCTACATGTTATATTGTATATCATGGTTGCCATCGAATATATATTTACCCCTACATGTTATATTGTATATTATGGTTGCCATCGAATATATGTTTACCCCTACATGTAATATTGTATATTATGGTTACCATCCAATATATGTTTACCCCTACATGTTATATTGTATATTATGGTTGCCATCGAATATATATTTACCCCTACCTGTAATATTGTATATTATGGTTGGCATCGAATATATGTTTACCCCTACATGTTATATTGTATATTATGGTTGCCATCGAATATATATTTACCCCTACATGTTATATTGTATATTATGGTTGCCATCGAATATATACTTACCCCTACATGTTATATTGTATATTATGGTTACCATCGAATATATATTTACCCCTACATGTTATATTGTATATTATGGTTGCCATCGAATATATGTTTACCCCTACATGTAATATTGTATATTATGGTTGCCATCGAATATATATTTACCCCTACATGTTATATTGTATATTATGGTTGCCATCGAATATACATTTACTCCTACATGTTATATTGTATATTGTGGTTGCCGTCGAATATAGGCATTTACCCCTAAATATTAAGCGCCCCTTGGTATCACGGTAGGCCGGGTTCTTGAATCGAATGTGGGATGTAGTTCCCGCGGTAGTTGTGGCTTCTCGTCTGCTTAACAATGCGGGATTAAGGATCAATAATAGCAATGAATTATCTGCCCCATTTGGGAAACAAATGTGACAAAGTAATGTTGCATGTCTTCAGTCTTGCTAACAGAGAGTCTATACGATGCAAGGAACATTGTGAGTTTGCTTATCTCCGTTACATAACGTCGCCCTGGGGTTGAAGTCATAAAACTTTGATCAGTGCTTGGAACACAAAAAAATGAAGCTCGAAACATGAAATCCAACATTTTGATTAGTTGCTTTTGGAGTATGAATACAAAAAACTGACTCGAAAGTTTTATGACTTCAAGGCCTGTATATTTGCGTAATATATGGCACTGGACGTTATGCAAGCATAACTCATTCAGTCAGCTGTTCTTTTTATTTGTGGATGGGCAAGACTTTTTGGTTCTTTAATTATCGGTTTGTTATTATGTTAAGTACGTTGTTTTACTAAAAATCCAAATCTTAAAAAAAAATAATGTCGCAATGAGGATAATTATGTTTTCACAGAAATCAACTAGTCATTACTTTTTGGATAAAAGATGTCAAAGTTTACGTTAGTAGCTTGCTGCTTATTTCGTTTCATGTTAAAAAAAAAATTGTATTTCAGTTGATTGTGCCGCTCCGGCAGAACTTACACTTGATGTCAATCTTAAAGCTGGATTTGATGAGGTTGAAGTATACATTGGTGGTATGACTAAAATGGAGGTCAAAGTAGCTTTTCCGGTAGGAATGACGAGCGCAGTTAGTATAGAGCTTTTGCCGTCTACAAATGTGACAATTATGGCGTTAGGCCAAATAACAGTTACTGATGCCCCTACAACATATGTTACGAAGACTGGTTCCAGTTCAATAGTCCGGCACATTACTGATGAAACATTAGGTGTAAGTTTTATTAATATTTTCCACATTCTCTTCCATAAAAATCGAACATTTATCGTTACGGTCTTTGCTACCCTTCTTTGATTGAACAAGATTTTTATTTGAAACTGAAACACTGTTTGCATTCAAATGGAGTTGATTAAATTACTGAAATACTTAGACAGAATGTTAAGATAACTCCTAAGTTTGATTTATAGCTTCTTCTTTTTAAAGAGGGGGTGGATATTCTTTGGTTTCGTTTTGTAAATTTCATTTAAGGGCATACGAAACAGTTTTGATCCCGTATCTTAGTTTTTATGAGGCATGTATGCTATTTTTTACCTGATTAAATCTAATATGTAATAAAATATACCTGCAAGTGCTACTTTTTGAGTAAATTGAGATTCAAATTTCAGAAATTTTCCTCAAAATACGGATTTGTGGACGTATTTTTCCTTTCGATAGAAATACATAACTTTTTTGTTTAAAAAGATGAACACGAGCTGTTTTTTGTTACATTATTTGTAATTGATGATCATTTATGTGTAACAGTTATATAAATAGTGCATAAATTTGTACATTTTATTTTTACATATAACTAAAATTTATCAAATGATCATGAATGTAGGGAAAAAACGTAATTTTTTGCTGCATATTAATCAAATTTTTAAGAAAAGTGCACAAACGAGTTCATGGACCTCTCTGTTTTAAAATGCCATTTGGTTTGATTACGTAAGAAGATTATTTGTGCCAATTTTTATGAAAACGTAAATAGTGCATTTTTTTTAAAAAATTTGATCAATATGCAGCAAAAAAATACGTTTTTTTTTTACTACATTCGTGAACATTTGATAAATATGAGTTATTTGAAAAACAAATTGCACAAACTTAAAAACGTTACGCACAGTGATCGGTTTAGTAATGCCTAATGGTAACGTTACTCGACGTATTTCAATTATTTTCAAACAACTTCTGTACAAAACGTCAAAGATTTGCGCGATTTTTAATACAGGTGGCATTTTCATGATTAACTAATCATTTAAAAAAAATAGACTGTTCACATGACTGATGGTATATTTTTGACAAATAAACTTTATTTCCTCATAATCTTAACTTATTGAAAGTGTACATTTCAAATTGTTAGCAAAATTTCAATATGGGATTAAAAACTGTATCGTATGCCCTTACGGATGTTCGCTCCTCTAGTGTTTGAATATATTTTTCAAGGAGATATTCAGAATCCTCTGGTTTTATCCATGTAGTGCCATTAAAACATTTTGCCGACTTAACTCTACTTATCTTTCCATAATTTTAGTACATATAGTTTGAAATGTCATCTTTGAAAATCTGATACAATCCTTGTTAATTTTTTTTTTATCGTTTTCGAAAGGAAAAAGATACCTATTTTATGCGCATGAAAAATCTAGATAGAATTATTTCCAGCCAAATTTTTAATGGCTATTACAACATGTACTAGTATCTCGAAAACAAGCACACAGATCCTTAATTCTTTTCTCCTTTTTCAACTTATTTTCCCTAATTTAATTTCTCCGTATTTTATCCATACACACATATATAACATAACTTTTACGTGCTGTTCCTCTATTCTTATTTTCCACATACGAATAGAGTGTCAGAACGTTAAAGATATAAGAAGATGTGGTATGATTGCCAATTAGACAACTCTCCATCCAAGTCAAAATTTTTTAAAAGTAAACCGGTATAGGTCAAAGTACGGTCTTCAACATGGAGCCTTGGCTAACACCGAACAGCAAGCTATAAAGGGTCCCACAAATGACTAGTGTAAAACCATTCAAACGGGAAATCTAGGGCACAGGACATTAGAAGTAATCATTACGTTAATGAATTTAATTTATATTTGTCATTATAGTACGACAAATGGACCAGAATCCTCCAATGCCCACCATAATGAACAGTTCTACTCGACCCATCCGGCTTTATACATGGGCGTAAAGTGCTTTTCAATGTCCTATAAAAAAGCGCAAACGTCCCGAGCTGGAAATCTAACTGTCAATCTATATTAAAAAAAAACGAGAATGTAAATGAGGAATGTATCAAAGAGACAGTTACTCGACCAAAGAACCGAAATCAACAAAAGGCCACCAATGGGTCTTCAACACATCGAGAAACTATCGCATCAGACCGAGGCGTACTTCTTTTAAAGAAAGATGAATACTTTGTTTGTTTAAGTATAATTTGAATAAACATCTCTCAGATTTATTTCCTTGGGAGTGTATTTGATATTCTCACTGTAGAACAGAATTTCATTTAGACACTAAAATTAATCATGCTTTTTTTTTTTAGAAAAATGTGCAACTGTCGACTCGTGCTGTGATTGATTTAGGGGACGTTACTGTCACTAACAATGGTGGAAATGAGGCCGACTATGCTTATCTTATCGAGTTTGAATCGTTTGTTGTGTCCACAACCGGACTGACAGACAACGAGACACACTGGGTCAGCGCAGGTGTTGAGTATGACAACAGTAATAGTATCTGGGTTGGACAGATTGCCCACTACATCAGAACCGCAACACTGGTTTGTTGAAATACGTCGTTGCCGTCAACTGACTAATATTTATAATTAATATCTTCGTTTTTGTATGCATAGAACGAATTTTGTGTTTCGTGTATTTTGACTATTTGCTTGAAAAATTATGATTTTTGTGTCATTGAGAGTTTGTGCTGCAGTGAATGACTATCTTATCGAAATAATTTATTTTATCAAAGTTTGAGAATAAATGTTATCTTCACTGTCTTCATCAATGATAAAATACACTTTATGTTATATTGTTAAATTTGATTTTAATACAGTTGAACATATAAATTCAATTGACTTTAAATCTGCTGAACAAGACATCAAGAATATTTAAGAAATTAACCATGTATTGAATATGAACTCATCATAGATACCAGGATTAAATTTTGTATTTACGCCAGACGCGCATTTCGTCTACAAAAGACTCACCAGTAACGCTCGAATCTAAAAAAGTTAAAAAGGCAAAATTAAGTACGAAGTTTAACAGCATTGAGGATAAAACTTCCTAAACGTTTTGCCAAATAAAGCTAAGGTAATCTATTCCTGAGGTAGAAAAGCCTTAGTATTTAAAAATTCAAAAGTTTAGAAACCTTTCCTTTTCAGGCCAATTCGAAGACACCAGCTTTTTCCATGGAAAATGTGACAGAAATAAAGATGATGTCTTTAACCCCAGTTGCATTTGAAGCCTGGGTACCATACCCAAACTCATTTATAGCAGTCGAAGCTATTTCACTGTCAACTACGAATGATCATCTCCGTGTTGTGTCTTTGAAATGTATTGCAAGCGGATTAACAACCAATTACGAATTCTACGACACTACTAGCGCCACGACATTCTTGAACTATCCACTACTTCAGGCGTATGGAGCAGACTGCGCAACAGATCCAGGTGGAGCACGAAGACTTAGAGTAGAACTTGGAAATATACCGAACAGGGGTAAACCTATAATACGTAGTTTTGTAAAATAATTATTAAGAAATTGATCTTGGGTTGAGTTAGAGATAACCGTAGTTTTTATCCCTTCGTTACATAGGGAAAATGAGTATACTTATCTGTATATATATTTACAGTATTAAGTGCTTGTGCACAATGGAACGGACTTATCCTGCTCGAAAATCATAAATAAAAAAGTATAATCTCCATGTGTTTTAGTACCTAAGTTTAAATGTAAATGAATGCTCCCAAAAATAATCAAAAGATGCGCGCAAACGTAATAATTTTTGCGCGCCAATGTAATGGCTATGTCCTTCGAAAACGTAATGCATTGACGTAAAGTAACGCAGAATTGCGATCGACAGTATTTACATACCGGACGTATATGTAAAAAAAATAAGGAGATCTATGCCTTTAAGAATGTTGAGACATCTGTATGAATCAAAGACTAAATGACAATGATATAAACAACAATAAAATAGTTTTGATTCCGAAGGTATCTATATTGAATAGATAAGTGAAGAAACAAAAGTAGCCATAGTTGCTATACAGATATTTGATCTGCATATGTATTTGCTCAATCAAACATAAAAACTTACCACTAAGTTTTATAAACTTATTTAACTGTTGTTACCGCAGATTCGTAAATCATTAATATTGAGTTTCTTGGTAGTAATTTTGTTTTTCACAACTAAAATGACATAATATTAACTTTACGAATACTTTATACATTTTGAAAACTGAAAGTCACATTTATGATGAGTTTATTAAAACATTTGATCTATAAAACAGATTCAACGGTATAAGTTTTTATTTACTTCTGCATTTGCAGTTCGTAACTACATTTTAATTATGATCGATATTTCAACCAACAGTATGTATACAACCCACAAATCAATGTTAAGGTGCATCTGTTCGTCCGTCCCTCCTGTTAATAAATTTTTAAAACGTTAAAACCATTTCAAGCACGAAGGTTTTTTAATCAGGCAAATATGATCACAGTCCGATTCTGCATAACATTACGGAAATATTGATTTTCAATGCTACTCAACTTCGTAATATCTTTGGCAATCCAACGGAATTTGAATCGAGCGCCACTCATAAGTCTTTAGCAAACCAGGTGCGCGTCTTTTGTTTTAAACTGTAAGCATCATACCATTAAGTGGTACGCTGATAGACAAATGTTAAAACAAGGGCGGGACATATAGGCGAAATAACGTTAATATAATTATTGTAATTTAGTGCGGTGACTGAAGGCAGATTTTTTGGAATTTAATCTCCCCACCGAACACACACCTACATAATATATCATTGGAAAGAGGAAATCGTGTACTATAATAATATGCCTGTCGTCAGGACTTGATATGGTCACATTTTTTTAAAATTGAGGTCAAAGGTCATATGTAAAAATCTGTGAAAGTTTGGGAGGGTTTCAATTTTGACATTTTTTTCTATTTCTAAACTCTACCTATATACAAATGATACTGTTTTGGCTTTAGTAATGTTTGTTTTTATACATAAACCTTAATCATTGAGATTTTTTTATCAAAAAAATCCTAAAACGACGTTTTATAAACAAAACTTCAAAAATCAAGTTTTCAACCTATAAAATGTTTAGAGCACCTTAACCTTATGAAAGATATCAATTTCAGGTAAAAATCAAGTGTCATGCAGGACAATACTTTAAAATTATTCTTTAAACTATCATAGTGGGTGAGTCATCAAACCAAAGCCATAGAACACTACAGTCAAATATGACCTCAAATTGAATTTGCGGACACTTCAGGTTTTTTTTTTTTATAGACTACTCGTTGCTTTTGGGTTTTTTTTCACAATTATTACTGCTACTATAGTATTATCTTTTGTTGTGTATTTAACTCTGGTTAATATCTATTACATTATAGGTTTTGTAACTATATCCCCCCTTTTATCCCTTGCAACATACCCAAACTTCAAAAGTATTCCATATAAAAAAGAAGATGTGATATGATCGATTGCAAATGAGACAACTCTCCAAATGAGACCAAATGAGACATAAAACAATTATAGGTCCCGTACGGACTTCAACAATGAGTAAAATTCATACTGCATAGTCTTTAATGTAAAACAAACAAAAAATCTAACGACCTGATTAATGTACAAAATAAATAAGAAACAAACAAATATAGTATATAGAAACAAACGACAAACACTGCATTACCAATTGGATCGAAATCTGATTGATTACTCAGAGGAAAAGTTTTAAACATTTTTTATTTTTTGAAGATACGATTCAATGTTGACAATTTGCATGGTCTTGCTGTAAGATATTAATTAATCATGAATATATAGGGACAATAAAGAAAACAAAAACCTGCAGTTTGCATAATTTTGATATTTAAGAGTTGAAAGCAGTCATTTGTTTAATCATACCATGAAATTTCGATTTATATCAAACTTTTCATTTGTTTTGTCAAGAGAATCACTAGTAGTCATGAATGTTGCATTCTATAGGGAAATAAAATCAAATTTTACCAAAGCTCGGGTTTGTTGTCGCCAATCAAAATTACGGAAACTAATGAAACATACATGTTCTTCTTCGCTATACTCATACGAACATAAAGATTGTTTAATAATACGTAAATAAAACAAAAAGCAATGTGGCATGAGAAATTGTACTGATCTCCGGATCTCCGAATAATGGGGAAAAATATCTCCAAATATAAAAATGTTCAATCAGAAAAAGAGATAACTCTATTTAATAACATATCATGAATGCAAAATATACGTGGCGATCTAATCAGTGAATTTTCTCGACAAGAGAAAAGGCGCGAAATCTAGATTTATATGTGTGAAAACAGAATTACTGAGTCTAAGCGCATGCGAATATTTATACGCAAAATATTAAGAAATAAATTTATCATTTATCAATATGTTATGTCAATAATGAGAAGTTTTTTTTTCTACAAGATTTAAATTCGAGATATAAAATACTGAAGCAGCTAATATAATTTCAGAAGAATTGATTCAGATATTCTTAGAATGAAAGTTTCTTTTCACATACTTCTTTTAATTTGTTAATATTCATATAACAATATAGAAAAATCCTTTAACAAGAATGTTTCTACGCGTACATGAGACTTTCGTATGTTTATTCGTTATATATGTTGTGTAAAAGATGCAAATTTGTACAAATTATAATTTGTATAGGGTTTTTGTACAAGTTATAAGTTTTTTTGACATATAATTTTTTCACCTGATGATAAAACTTTATCTTCTAAAATTATCAGCTTAACGTCTTTCAATTTATACACTTCATCCAAACATTAAGTGCTATTCTCCTTGTCCTAAAACTGGAAATAAGGACACTTGAATGTTTTAAGTTCTGTTTTTATTTTTTTCCTTACCAAAATCTTATCCATAAAAAGAAGTGATTTTGTGTTCTTATATAAAAATAATATTGTATCAATGCTTAGTATTTGACCGTCTTTGTGAAGTCAGGGAAATACGTCAGAAATATGCGAAACATAACTCTGTGTACTTGTATCATCGTTTGGTGTTAAGTGGTTGAAAAAATTCTGTACAATGTTACAACATATATACACAAAATCAAAATCAGAAAATGTACAGTTCAGATATTGCAACGTTGAAGCAGAACAAAACACATCTTTTATTTTTAAATTATAGCTCCAACATTCTGTACAACATAACAATTTGTACACAACATATATACACAAAATCAAAATCAAAAATGGACAGTTCAGATATTGCAACGTTGAAGCAGAACAAAACACATCTTTTATTTTTAAAGTTTTTTATATTATGTATCGTTTAGGATCACGATTACCTGCGGCAGCTGGTGAAGTAGATAAAATAAAATTTGAAGCAATGGTACACATGAAATCAACTGCTATCCTGTCAGATGAATATCCATTTGGTGTTGGGGTAGAGATAGACGGATCTGAGGTCTGGGTAGCAACAATGAACGTCACTGCCATTGCAGCAGACACGGTTTGTATTACAGATACAATGCATGTTATATGAGGGTGGTAAAGGGTTATTTTTCTTGCAACGTGTTTTGCCATTTTTATTTAACGTGCAGCCGTGAAAAAGGTTTCTTATTCACCGTGGTTCGTGAAATCGGTAAAAAGATCAATGTGCAGGAAATTTTTAATTGTTCATCCATCGGGAAATGGCAGTTTTATTTTGCGTTCTTCCGTGAGGATACCCTCCCTTTTTATATCTGATAATTAAAGCTAAGGAGCCAACAACCAATGAATCATACGTTAATGTATGTGCACAGAATTAGAATTGATTTACCGGTAATAGGTTATACGTTTCCATTCTATATTCTATGTATAAAATAGTGTTCTTTTAAATGTTCGTAAACTACTACCTCGTTAATACTTGATTTTACATGAAACAGAATTTTTGTTTTATATATATGGAAAAAAAAGGATGTGGTAATATGATTGCCAATGATACAACTCTCCACACGAGAACAAAATGACAGATATTAACAGCTAACGGCATACAACAATGAACAAAGGCTATACCTATTAGTCAGTTATAAAAGGCCCCGAGATCACAAATGTAAAACAGTTCAAACGAGAAAACTAACAGCCTAATTAATGTACAAAAACAAACGAAAAATAAATATGAAATATTTGTAACAAAATTTACATTTTAAGAAGATTTTATATAAAGATAAGGCGATGTTGTTTAATTGCCAATCATACAACTATCCAAAAAATGATGTGACTGTAAGCAATTATAGGTCACCGCATGACCCTCAACAATGAGCAAAAACCAAACAGTCTATTCAGCTTTAACCAACTGACATAACAATAAACGAAAAGAAAAAAAAAAAAAAATATGACAGAGAGCAACTATTGGAATATTTTAAATTACTGGATCCAGAGTTGGAACATGCATATACAAAGTGGGTCGAGACTAAACATGTGTGTCAGCGCTCAACCCTTCTTATAACTTAGGAAAATGCTGTAACAGCACAAAATTGTGTTTTCTCTCTTTAAAACGAATGGTTTATAGTATACCTCTATTTTTTTCTCTCTTTAAAACTAATGTTATATATTGTATACCTTTATACTTTTCTCCCTTTAAAACTCATGTTATATTGTATACCTCTCTACAGATTGATTTCCCTCTAGACAACTTTACGCATGTAGGCGGCCTAACAAAGAAAGTCGGAGAGGGATTTCTCGCTACTGCTGTCATAACCTTTGAAAAAAGAGGACTTGTTTCAGTTATCTATAAAGTTCAGTCATCTAAAAATGGAGGTGGAACATCCGGTATAATGATATCACAGGCTTATGTTGATAGTTCTGGGGCAAACATTGAATGTGCGTCTGTCACAACGACATACGAAGCATCTGAAGTAGATGGAATTGTGGACATTGCATATATAAACATAACCGCAGCTAATCATGGTACTAATAATACAGCAGTAAACACGGACGCCGACAAGATAAATATCAATGTCGCTATGGTAGGAGGTGTTGGCTATGCAGTAGACGGCCAGCTATACGACGTCGTTATGACTATACACGAACCATCCGGGGGAGGGCATACACAAACACTTACTTACACTATGAGCGGAAATGTTACGTATGACGTAAGTACTATCAAACCTCTCTTTAGTAATCAAATAAAATAATTCATTTGTTAATGTAGAAAACTTTTTTTTAAAACCGAAATGAATGATATTCGAGAAATTTTAAATCTTAGTCCGCTTGGTGTCTGTTGTCTTTCTATTACGAACCATCTATCTTTTTTTTTTTTGAGCTGGAAAGTGTGCGAGCTTTTATATTGTTTGAATATACTTTTCTAGACTACAGGTTGTGTTATGTATTGGCTGTTTTAAATATTATATGGAAAGAATTTATTAAAGTAATGCAAATTATTTTATTCTGTAAGATTTTAATTAAATGCTCTTGATACATCTTAAATTAATGAAATGGTTGGTGTCTAACTTGTCTTATTTTAAATGAATACAAAGCAAAAACAGTAATCCTGCACTTTATATTTAACAAATGGTAGTATTTTTATCTTTGTGTTATTTTCAGACCAACTGTAACCACACTTTTGAGTTGACGAGCGATTGTGGCGACAACCAGGTCATCACGGAAGGTTCAACCTTTGACCTACTTTTGACAATCACCACAGAAAGAGGCTCGAATCCGGAAAGTCTACAAATTGAGTTTCCTATTCCTGCCAATGTTACTGACGGAACGTTTGTTATCTGTGGAATCGAAGTAGTAAAAATGGGGAAGAACTTAGTATGCTTCAATCCTGTCCAGCTTGTTGATAATGCCAATAAAACACTGTATGTAACTTTAGTTTCAATATTGAACAATGCCCCAATGCTCTAAGCTTTAACATATCATATAATCTGCGTGTTCAATTTAGATAAAACCCGTTTATTCTAATAACTGATTTCACAGTTTCTTGTTGATTACAGTGATTGCAAAATTGAAATTAAAGGTAAACTATCATACCATATACTAGTACAATGTTAATAAATTGTTAGAACTCGTATTGGAACTAAGAGGTCAATACTAAATTTAAACAAACTATTAGTCACATGAATAGGATAGATTAACTTTTGATAAGCTGACAATATAAGTTTAGACTAGAGATCGACTATTTAACTTCAAGGGGGATGGTTATTACCAAACGAAAACAAATTCTGATCCCTAATTTGATGAAAAAATATATTGTCGTCAAGCAGATGACAACAGAAAAAAATCTGTATCCAGGTATCCAGATTTTTTCTCATACCTTAAAAAGTGTTAAATTTTGATATTGATATCATCGAAAACTTAATGAACTTGAAGTTAAATAGTTGCTCCTTTTAGCATATTCCTGACTGAGATTCTTCTTATCGTAACTTTGTTCTCTTTGGAAACTTGCGACATTGTTCATGTATAAAGCAGACACCAGCAGACACCAGCGCTCATGAACAATTCACTCTAAAACCTGATATTAAAACTTTAAAAGTAAATACGAGAACATAGATTACATATAAACATATCATGTGTGAGTGAACTTATGATATAAGTGTTTAGTTCGAACTTTACTTTCAGCCTTAGCGATGGTACTTATGAATACGTTGCTATGGACATGAAGCCTGCATGTAATATGCCCCTTTTTGATGATGAGGAAGAAGATAAATTGGTACTTCGAATCAAGTCAAAATTTAAAGAGGGAATAAATCTAACAAGATCAGAGGACTATTGGTTCGGGATTGGTTCTAAATACACATCCACGCAAATATGGGTAGCTCAGTATCCGCTCTCTGGACAGCCTATAGTATGTTAATTTCTCAATAACATGTAATATGGTGCTATATTTTGAATTCGTTTCTAAGTTGAAAATAGTTCTTAATCATTTATATAGATTATATTTCTTGTTTAACTTTGTTTTAACTTTGGCAAATGAGTTTCTCACAATGTTTAGGTTTATTTTAGATTGCACCACACACAAACTCTTAAAATCACAAAACTTAAGTTATCATATAAAATTATTTGAGAATGAATGCAGATAAGACCCATATAATGTAATTTTATTCTTTTATTCACAATATATATGTGGTTTTTGGCTCTGATTCTGACCAATGCTAATATTGTAAATATATATTTTACATGTGACTATTATTTTTGTTGTTACCAATTATGTAAATCAATTGTATCTGATTTTATGCCCTTCATGGGACCTGTAATTTTGGAAATAAAATATTCTATTCTATTCTATTTTCATACAGTACGACTTTGAAGGTCCAGCTATCATCACGCATGTGAACATTCTTAACAATATCAACGACAACTCCACATTTCCAGGAAACTACTCCATGTCAAGAAGTTTTGATGGTACTAGCTTCGATACACTTCCAGTTGACGTAAGTAGAATAGCCAATTTTTCTCGAAGAAATATTAACTGTTTTTATTGCTGATATTATCTACACCTTCTTAGTGGGGGATTAGAAATCCGTGGTGCTCGGAAAAAACAACAACGACAAACTCTGAACTCAGAAAGAGCACTACATACAATGAAATATTCGTGTATCGTGTCTTTGTTTTGAGGAACGAAAAGACCAAAGCCATTGCATATTATTGACACAATTACTTGCATCCACTTCCTTTGAACTTTGGTAGATAGTTGCCTCACCGGCAATCCTATCTCATTTTCTTATTTATAAAAGTAAAGTCATGTTAAAGCATGTGAAGACGAAATTTAATTTCACCCAAAATTTAATCATTTAGATTCCGCTTTTGAATTTTACTAATAGGAAGAGCTTTCTAATAAAGGTTGTAACCAGAGAGCATGATTCTTTCATCAAAATTACATTCAATGTAAAATATTTTGGTTTGCCCAAACCCTACCCAAACATTGAGACAGTGGGTAAGTAGGTAGGCATTTTTTTTATTATTTTTTTTTTTGCAAAGAAAAATTCAAGTACAATGTATCAGATATTTATTAGTCTTCATGCCTATTGTATCTGAATAAAATATAAATATTTTCACATCAGGACAATAAAAGATTTTGAGTAGGCAGCTATTATTTGGGTTGGTAGGGTTAGGGCAAACATTTTTTTTACGGCCTTGTATCTGCCCGGACTCGAACCCGGGTTCTTAGTGATCCTACTCAACGCTCTCACACGCTGAGCAAAAGAGGTACTTCCCTATCGCAATAGATTACTACTTTTTAAGTATATAAGTACTTACTATTGGGGATTGGTTGTTAGCCTCGTGTGCATTGGCAATTACTGAATGCAAAGTCAAATTCAAAACAATGATAAAATACATCACATATATTGGTAATAATACAAAATGGGTAAAACAAGACTTAATAACTGCATCTAAATAATAATGGTGCATAGCACATAGAAATATAAACGCACAATGTCATTTTTAAAATATTTAGTAATATATCGTTTCGCCCCATTTGTAGGTTGGTGCACCAACGGATAACGGAACTCATTCCATTTATCAATTGACAAGTCCACTGATTGCCAAAAAGGCAGGTCTAATGACAGAAAGCTGTAATTCCATGTGTGGTGTTGATTACGACTTTACCTATGTCTCACGTGAGTTAACTGTTACAGGAACGACCATGTTACTGAAAAGTTGGGGTCTGTTTATTTTTTTATTTTTTTTTAATTTTCTGATCCCCAATTTCAAGCGGATGAAAAACCATATTCTTAATTCTGAATCCAGATTTTCCCAATACCTTATAGGATTAAATACTAAATAATTTGATTGATAGCGTTGAAAAAATTAAAAATGTTCGCGCTTTGCTGACTAAGAAAAAAAACATATCCCCCTTTTTAGTTAAATGGTTGCTAATGGTTGCTCCCTTAGGCTACAAATAATAGTAAAGAAAATATTTTATATGTATCGATAGGTTCTTTATCAGTTTTCTTTTACAATAAAACATGTCATCTATATTTTGGTTTTCTTCTACGGACACTCCGTTTTGAACAGAATTTGATTTTATTAATGATTATTATTAGTTTACGTATGATCCTGCTGCATAATTATGACATCTACCAGTCACCATAACTGTAACAGATTAAGATATACATTATATGTCATTACAACGTGATCTGTATCGATGGTTTTGATGGTAATAAGAACGTCTGCTTGATAGTTGTTTGGGAACTCTGAAAAAGGTAATGTCACAACAACGTTGATGTCGAATACATAGAAAGAAGGAACAGAAACATCTCATTTGCAAACCGGAATAATCTACCGCAGGCAATGCAATGAAATTTGGAAATTGTTTTAAAAGAGGCAGTAAAACATGCGGGGGTTTGACCATAATATGCTGGAAGTAGTTCGTGCTTCATCCTGCTTATTGGTTTTTTTTTTACTGAGATATTGGTCTTCACTAGTAAATTAATTTTGTTCTGAAACTGAAATTTTTATCCGAACAGCTTGTAAAAGTCGGAACAATTCATAATTAAGAGACATTTTCATTTCTTTGAGTTTAACTAGATATTTAGAGGACACTTTATATTTGATAACTATTGGTATTTGATTATATCTTGAAAAAAGTTACAGCTAGTGTTGAAGCTTGGACATAAGATTCCTCAAGATCACAATTTTTGATTAAAGGTTGATCATTTCAAAATAAGGTAGAATATATGATATCAGACAGCATTTCAAGATTGGAAGTAAAGTTTATTTCACCTTAAGTAAAATTCAGAATTGCATCTGAACTGCCTACAATGGTTTGTTTTTTGGACTTCATCAAGTAACCTTTTCATTGTGTTTTGGGGCTAAAGTTACTGTACTAGTTTGTGACATCCATAGACTTTCCGCTTTAGTATTCACAGAAATAATTATTCCTGATTTGATAAGCATTACTAGCCGACAATAGGTGATTTTGATCTAGAATTGCTATGGAAATTATTTAAATTCAACATCGACAATGGCAAGATTTCAGCAGTGTGGCCGACAGGTTGCTATATGATACATCAAAGGATCACAGGATATGCATCCAGAGATTTGTAATACAAGGAAGGCATTTAAAATTCCTAGGAAAACACGACTTCATGTATGCAATTGAGGATCAAAGTCTTGAACAATTCTCTCTTGATCATTATTGCGTTCAATCTACATTATGCATTGTTATTTAAGAAATGACTGTAATATTTTTCTGTCTATGAAGAAATAACATAAAAAATTTGGTGCACACTGAATAACGCGCGTAGCGGGTTATTTAACAGTGTGCATCACATTTTTTATGTTATTTTGAATAGACAGAAAAAATATTACAGTCATTTCTTATAATTTAATTCTAAATTCCATTTTAAACCGTAGAAAACCATGAAAAAACGTTGATGACGTCACGGTCACATGATTAAATTATGTCTATGGGCTCATAACAAAATAACATCAGCCAATCAGAAGACTCGTTACATCCAAAATTAAATTATACTGAAATAACATGTCACAGGACGTTTTTTTTACATTATCAACACAAATGCAGAAAGCTTTATTCAATACTGAATAAAATCATGGGATTTTGGTTACTCTTGTTTTCAGAGTTCACTGATACTATCGATTTTCCGTGGTGCCAGGACAGGCCAAGATGAAAACTATCGAATAATACAATATTTCGTCTACGCTTATTAATTTTCTATCTTTTTTATTAATTACTTTCTGTTTGTCGGTCCGCAATGCAAGGCCACTGTCTACATGCTCAAAATAATTAATGGCCCTGTAAAAATATTATTTTACTGTTGTCAAATCTTGCATATGAAAAAAACTTTGAAAATTCTAATATCTTATCTTTTTATGATACCAGTCAAAGACTATATTGACATATTTGGAGACGACAGCGAGCTATTAATAAACGGCATGATTAACGTTTTTGACAACTCCTCTAGTACATGCATGAATCTACCTGTTCAGGGGAACACTCCTCCAGTCTTCTGGGCTAGAATCAATACCACCATTCTAAACATCAACCTACAGAGTTTTACAATTACTGTGGAGGGCGAGGGAATATCATGCGTTCGTCATGGAGCAGACAAGGTCCTGCAGGTATCAGTAAGTTTCTTTAATGCACTTCTATACTTCTTTTTTATAGACTATTTATAGCTCATCAGTTTAGTACTCTTATACAAATAGTTTTATTTCACGACTGATTAAATGCCATATATAGATATTAAATGTACTAGTTATACTTAGATATAAACAAAACATCTTATCAAACAGTGCACTTCAAACCCTCTAAGTATGGAAAGTCTAGTATAAGTTTTATATTTTCACTTTGCATTTGTCGTTCGTAGATCATGCGTAGGAAAGTGTTTTGTCTCTTTAAACTGTATTTCCAAATTAGCTACAGTAACTAAGAAATATTGCAAGTGATAGCACTGCATTTTATAATTGATGTGCTTGTTAAAATAGATTTAGATGTTACAAAATAAATATGACTAAAAATACTTGTGTGTGGTCTTATTAATCGGGTAGAAATTTAACAATTCAAAAATAGCGTTGCCAAAAAAAATTACTTGTATATTTCATCAATGGTAGCATGATATAAGATTTAATTTCCTTTTGAAAGTGCCCCAATAACCAGATGTTTCTAAGTCAGTAAATGGTTGCTATAAGTGAGTTAGTTCAAAAGAACATTAAAATACAATCAAGATAAATTGGAGTTTTAAAAGGATTTATAGTTCAGTTTGATCAAACGTTTTGTATTAGTTGCTGCAAATTAGTAATTACTCATCTTTAGTGTAGATATTTTGTTTTCTTGTGTTGACATCCAATTCTGATGTACACCATATTCCTTCTCATATACAACCATATTCCTTCTCAATGTACACAGTTTAATACAAATTTATATTTGACTAACATGTTCATTGGTTCACACATTAAATAAACCATAATCCAACCTCCTTTTTGGTGGAAGAAGACGTCAAGTCTTCTGAAGACTTAAGGGGCTGACCTTTGGCATTGAGCCTCCGTATGCCGCATTCGTTTCGTGTATTACAATTTCATAACAACTTAAGATTCCTGACACCGATTTTTACACATGATTAGGCATCTGAATCATTTAATTTGTAAATTAAGATTGAAAAACAATCACTATCGTAAATATGACCCTTTTATTTATGTAAATTATCAGATTTCATCTCATCCACATGAACGTTATTTGTTTACTTGTCACAGGATGTTTTAACTGTAGATATTTGTATTACGCATGCGTGAATTTGGTATCGGGACAACTCGCCCTGTTTACAAGTTCGCCCTTGAAGTTACGAATTTGCAATCCTGCAGACAAGAAGATTTTGTTTTTTTTGTAAATAAAAAGGATATATTTCTTATTAAATTGTTGTCTTAATTCATTGTTTTCCTTTGTCATGTGAATTAGATGCCCTTCGACTCCAAATGGTTTGAATCTATTTATAAAATTATTCAAGACTCAGTTGACAAGAGCAATACGTTGCTGTTTGGAGAATGTGATTAAAATCTAAGCTCATAGAAAAAGAAATATAATTGAAACTCAATGTACCTCCTTCTGAAGAATGTATTGCAATATAAATATAAATTCCTTTTGACAAGAGAAATCTGACTTTTGTCAGAAATATTTTTTTCACATGTGCAAAGGTAATCACGTGTGTCGGCCATATTGGTTTGTTTACAACTATGTGAAGAACCATGACCTAAACATAAATAGTCTCTGAAAGCGTAAACTTCAAGCAATACTATTTTATCAATCATGAATATTTTCATAAATTTAAATTTGATTATTTAAAGAAATAAAATTATAACAATTACGATTTTTGATAAGAGATTCTACACAGACATGCTTTAATCTATTTATAGCCAAATTAGTTTACCTGTGTGAAAATGTAAATAATTTGTTTACTAAACAAGTAAAGACAAACTATGGATGGAAGATAATAATTTACATAAATACTTCAGCACATTTAATTGATTTTAATAAATATAGGATTTAAAAACTGCAAGTGGAAACAAATTTATTCATTAGCTACATAATCAGCTGATAATTTTATTTCACAAACATCGTGGTGATGTTATTGATAAAAATCACTCCATCAATCCTCCAGCCCTTTCACATATTAAGCAATAGATCTACTCATTATTGTAGAATATTTAATGAATATACATTCATCGTCTTATTGAATATATCGGGTAATCAGATATTTTTAGCTGACAATCTGGGTATCCCATTGGCCGGAGTCTACTGTACTACCAAAAACATGATAAAGATAGTAAATAGTATTTTTTCACTAATTTATTGACAATTTATTGACATAATACTGGTTGTAACATATTTTATTTTTGTATTTAGGTTGGGACCCCCCACCCCACCCCAATTATGAGTGGTGTCCCTTAAATGAGGGACTGTCCCTAAAACAAGGGGTCATTTTACTGTTGAATAAAAATAAAGTACATTTTGAAGATTTTTATTAAACTCAAAAGTGGGAAAATTCATATTTGGAACAACTTTTCTAAATGAGGGGTCAAATTATTAAAAAAGATATAAGTTTAGAAACAACAGAAAATTCTTTTGACATGTTTTGACTATTCAGTACTTTATAGATGCATAGTTCTTGAGGTAAAGTTTCATCAAATAATATGAATATAAATGACTTTTTTGGTGCTCATTTTTTACAGTGGGTTATACTGATCTTCCAGTTAGGTTAATCTCATTTGGAGTGTTGTTCCCAACCTGTTAAAGGTCCATCTTTGTGCATAATTTAAAATTGGAAATTTCAACAAGCATCTAATATTCTTACTCTGGAAAATAAACCCTGGTCTGCTAGCTTCATGTATATTTTTTCTACCGAATTAAAACTAGAATCATGCAAACAGACTTAAGAAAAAGGCATGTAAGTTAATCATACAAATATGACACTTTTTCTAGACAATCAAGATCGTGCAAAATACATTGCTAAAAATTGTAACCTTTAAAAAAAAAATTGTGCAGGAAAAACCCATATAGGAATTGGGAACTTTCAAAAGTTGGCGGGTATGTAACGAGCCTTACTTTTTTAAGCTCCATTTGTGGGTAATATGTTTTCTAGTCTGTCCGTCCGTCCTGCTTCTGGTTATAAAGTTTAGGGTCGAGGTAGTTTTTGATGAAGTTGAAATCCAATCAACTTGAAACTTAGTACACATGTGTTCCTTATGATATGATCTTCTTAATTTCACTGCCAAATTAAAGATTTTACCTAATTTTCATAGTCAACTGAACATAGAAAATGATTGTACGGATGGGAAATCCATGTACTTATGACCTTTTCTTGTTTGAAGAAAAAAAATACACTATAACGATAATGGAACAAAGCAGCCTGGGTTAGTGGGGCTGCTTTTATGGTAATTCAAGTTACCTTTTATTCACCTTCTTCCACTTCAGAGCTATCAGCTCTTTGATTCTAAAAGAAATAACACTACTGTATACCCTTTGCACGTCGAGAACACTTTTTTCGAAAATCTATGAGAATGCACATTTTCTGCCTGTGGCATTCATGTATAATATGTTATTCCACCATTTTCTACATTTGAAAATACCTGTAACAAGTCAGGAATATCACAGTTCTTGTCCATTCGTTTTTTATGTGTTTTGTCATTTGATTTTGCCATGTGATTATGGACGTTCTGATTTGATTTTCCTCTGAGTTCAGTATTATTGTGATTTTACTTTTTATTCAAAAGCAACACAATATATATCATAAAAGTCCAGTCAATCTAGCATAAATTTGACCCTAACCCGAAAGTAATTGCAACAGAAGATTTTCTAGTTTTATTCTTTAGCATTATACCCCAAATATACACAGAAAAAAGTCCCATAAAATCTAACTTGAGGAACACTAACAAAATCACCATTTAAAATTCCTATGGAGATTTGCATTGAAAAGGGAGATAACTCTTGCAAAAAAGGCAGAAATATCAATAAAAATTGATACAAAATTATAACTTTACCGCTTCCATTCATCAGAATGTATTGATTCCTAATTTTTTTAGCGGTCTTTAGAGTATAACAAACAACTCTAAAGGTGTTTATATATATTTCATCAAGCTATTATCTAGACTCGTAATTCATTAGTTGACCATTTATTGAATTTTTCAACATGTCAAGGGAAAGAATCTCAAATTTAATAAAACTAATTAAGCATGTATTCATCTTTTTGTGGTTTAAAGTTTCTTTAGATAAGTAAGTTGCTGAAAAATATAATATACAAATATAAACAATACCAAATTTTCACATTATTTTTTTTCAAAATGGTAACAAAGCTTAAAATTTGCAATTTCTTTAATGAAAAATGCACAAAAAAAAATAAATCTACCCATAACACTTCGGTTTTGTACATTTCATGAGCAGAAGATTATATAATTTAGTCAAATACAAACTTATAACCACATCAAAGTATCATACTTTACATAAATTCCAAGAAAAACAACCAAAAGCTGACCAAAAAAGACTCATTTTTGCAAGAGTTATCTCCCCTTCCAATGTTGATTTCCATAGGAAATAAAAAATGCTGATTTTGAGTTTTCCTCAAGTTAAATTTTATGGGACTTTTTTCTGTGTATATAAAGGGCATAATGCTATAGATTAGAACTAAGACATTTTCTGTTGCAATTAGTTTGAGGTTAAATCTTAGTTTGACTGTACTATAGTTAGAGCATATGTACATAGAGTTACATATAGTAAAAGAGAGGCGAAATATATCTGAAGGATATTCATACTTAATAAGTCGAATATAAATTCACAACGCCACGGCTAAGAAAGAAATGACAAACAGACGAACAATAGTACACGAAACACAATATAGAAATCTAAAGACTGAGTACCACGAACCTCGCCAAAATCTGAGGGTGATATTATTGAATCATACAATCATACAAGTATATGTCATCCATGGCATTGTCATGAAATCATATTCAAATTGTTCCAGTTGCTTCCTGCTCTTATCAGTAATAGTAAAGACTAGTCGAATCGGAGTCAGAATATAATGTTTGGATAGGGTTACCGTGATGTCTTCTGCAGACCCTTGTGAAATGTCACTTTTTTTTAAATCTAGCTCAGTGTACATGTTCTCTTCCTTCCTTATATGTATGGATAGTTTTAATAATTGTGGTTCATATATATGTTTCGGAGTTTAATGTGACGTCCATTTTTGCTGAACTACTATAGGTTATTGTTGGGAGCCAGACAACCCCACTGAAACTAATTATGCCGTAAATCTAAATTTATTTATCTACACAATGGTGTGTAACACGCCTACCTATGATGGAACTATTCAAAGCAGGCCTCTAAAAGTATGTAAAACGTCACTATTTCGTATACCCACAACCGATTGGAAATAAGACTCGCAGAATGGTTATCCCGGTACAATTTATTTTCTTCTCATTTTTTCCGCATTTTACTGATTACAAAATTTTGAAATTATATTGTTCTTTTTCAATACTTTACTGATAACGGATCTTTCTTTTTTTTTCCTTGAACAAAAGTCTATGATTAATAAAGGCAACATTAGTATACCGCTGTTAAAATTGTTTTGCATCTGAATCAATGCATTTGTTATACATAAATAGAATGTTTGAAAATTGGAAATAAACTTCTCCAAGATTAACAAATAGCATATGCAGGAAAACGTTACGTTTCCTTTATTTCCCCTGTATTTTTTGTAAAAGGATTTAGTAGTAGAAGAATATTATGGTTTAAAAGATGGTTATTATTGAGACAAATGAAGGGTGGTGACCGTATTTTGTGAATAAAAATAACAGAAGGTCGTTAATCAAATAATTCTGCCATTATTCGGATATATATTAAAAGATTTAATCTTATAGGAAACAGTTGAAATCCACGCAAAGAATAAGAGCTTTGCATGACAGAATACTATTCCATAATTAATAATATCACAAATTTTGATACCACAATATCCGTATTTTTACGTCAGTATCGAATCACTGGCTACTGGGCTGGTGATACTATTGAGAACTAACAACTATGACATTTTACTTAAAAGATGGCAGTAAAGTCGCCCATATGAGCCGATTTTCGCCACTTTTTGTTTTACAAAATTACATAGCTAAACCCAAAACCATTGTCCAAAACTCAGTTTGAAATTTGTTTTATACATATTTTTAAAAATACACAATTAGTAATTCCTTCTACTAAACCCGATTGTTTATATTCAGATTTCTTACCCAGTGACATCTTCTGTCGGTCGTTTCCATGGTGATGTTAAATTCTGCAAGAATACAATGAGCACCACAGGATCGCCAAACACGTGTACATACACGTGTATGTGTCCAAATCCTGCAGAGTGCTCCGAGATCATCATATTTCTGGCAAGTACTGTCGGTGCCCCGTCCTGGAGTCTGTGTGGACTGACTGCAGAAAACCTATAATGATCCAGAGAGACAGAGAGCAAGAAATGATGCAAGTTCGTTTTCTCAAGAATGAAAACAATTGAACGGAAATTTAATGAAAAGTTGTTTTTAAATTTATTTTAGATATTGTATTCTCTGCTTTAATGTTGCTTTTGTAAAAGTAAAGACATTTTAGAAAAAAGGTAATGAAAGCAACTGTTTCTAATAGTTAATTTTATTTCCTACATTGAACGTTTTCAGAAAAGTTTAGAAAATATAAGAATAATTTTGGTAATTTTTATGCTAGTGATAAAACAATAAATAAATATTTCAAAATTATACTTCATTAACTATGTTCAATATATAGATTTTATGTTTAAGGTACATACAGTTTCGTATATGTAAAACATATATTCGATCTACTTTTACTAAATATATTCAACGTACATTTACCAAAGAGAAGAAAACACTTTATTCAATAATTGCTTTGTAATTCTACACCAAGTGAATATCTGTGATAGTTATTTTATTTATAATATTTGATATTTAATGTAAATTGATTATTGTGTTGTATGTTCATAACCATAATTCATTCCGCCTAGCTTTGCCATTGTCTAGAATTCTTGAAGACGGTTGATATGCGGTCGTATTTTGCAACATTTGCCCCTTTTAAATGAAAATGGTGTTAGATACCAAATTATTTTTTTTCTCAAAATTTATATCAAAGCATGGTCATTTGTGCTCACCTTTACTTAAATTCAGATTTTCTTATACTTTGGCAACTGGCGTATTCCGGACATATGACACACCATAAATGCTCATATATATATATCTAAAAACTGCGAGGTTGATCAAATGTTGGCATAAAATTCAGTGGTTGTACAAATATGGAGGATTGTCGTCACCAAAACAAAAAAACTTACCAGAGGAAATGTTTCTCTTCATCAAATAAAGTCATTTTCAATCAAAAAGATTTTTTTTCAAACAAGACTTTTTTTTCAAAATTGCCTTGAAAGGCAATATTGAAACGCGCAATAACTTGATAATATGAATATATATAAAATTTTTGAAAAATATTCATATCAGTAATATTTAAACAACTTCTCTTTTTTAATTCTGTGAACGATAGAAATCCAAGGGAAATTGATCCGTATTTGTTTTTATAAAATATATGGAACAGTAAAATTTGAACTAATTGCTGGTTCTGAATTTCCTACTATTAAAACCATTTTAATTGCTGTAACATGAAAAATCAATATTATCTGAATTTTGGAAACAAAGGATCCTTTCAAAATATATTTTGAGCAAATAGGCGAATTTTTTAAGTTATAGAGGACAATGGGTTACATTTAACCACTAAATTGATTTTACAACGTTAACGGAATTTATTTTTAAGATAAAAAAAAAATAGTGCTAATGTAAAAAGTAGCTTTGAACTTCATCATTATCATCACATTTCGTTTGAGATTTTGCAGTTGCAATAAAATTTTGATCATTATATTATAAGTTTTAAATGTTGTTTAATGGTTTTATATTAATATTATCGTTTTATTGTCATGCTGCTAGCAGAAAGAAAAATAAAGTTAACCTTTCACTCGTAAAAAATGTATCCACATGTTTAACTTTACAATGAAAATTTTGTTAAAAGCATATTGAAAATTCAAATTCCACAAATATAAAATTTAAATTGTATTGCTTCAACATGAACATATTGTTATTTTGATTAAATTAATACACTTATGACTGACATTTGGAAATGTGTTGATATTATTGTGAGAAAAAATAGACACAAATATATATATAATTCTTTTTACAATAGTTATTCATTTCACATATGAACTATTGATGAAAATAATAATAATAATGATTTGTATCTACTTCGGATGAATATGAGAAAATTTAATATGACGAATTGACTTTCCTATTAAAATGTACAATCGTTACTAGTATTTCTTTTTGAAACAAACCACTTAATTCGATGAGACGATTTATATAGTACCGGTTATTTATCAAGGTTAAACGCTAGATTTGATCACCACCTGCTCTGTATGGATTTGATAATCGATATAAGCAAATGGAGCGATTTTTTTTGTAGAACATTTGCATTTTGGATGAATGAGAATGAGATTTCTTATCTTAAATTTCAATAACAGCAGTATCAGACAACAACACTTCGATTATATATTTGCATATTTGTATATTTGAACTTTTAACTGATTTTTAAAGCAAACAAAACAAATTTTGGAGGAGATTGGTCATACAAAAAGTTATTATCTCTAAAATGGATACACATTTAATTGGTCCAATTCACGAAGTGTGCAATATCAAGAAAAATAATAATATTTTTTTACAATGATATTTTTTGTATATGTGATTATATCTGTGAATATATTTTTCTATGTATTTGTTAAATTTACTGCTGTATCTGTTTTCATATTTTCTAGTTCTGTTTTCAATAAATATATTCTTAAAATTACGCATTATTTTATTAAGTGATTTTTGTTGATACCTGATGAAACTACGTGATATGTTGTCTGTACCATTGAGGAATCGGTTTATTGATTACTACATGGACAAATGAGACAACAAAAAGTGGACGCTGAAAAATAAAACCACAAAACAAACATGGAAAAATGAAACTACAAAACAGATTTGTTGTATGTGGCCCTGTAGTTGTTTAAATCCTCATTCGTTTGTCTCTTGTGAATGATTATCTCAACGATACCAGAGGGACAGTCAAACTCTTAGATCGAAAATAAACTGACAACGCTATGGCTTAAAAGAGAAGACAAACAGACAAATATAAATAGTTCACAAGTCATAACATAGAATACTAACGACTAAGAAAAACCAAACCCACCAAAACCTGTGGGTGATCTCAGGTGCTCCGGAAGGGTAAACAGATCCTGCTCCACATGTGGCACCCGTCGTGTTGTTCATGTTTTTACAAACCCAGTAAATAGTCTAATTCGATAGGTCACATTCGTGAAAACGGAAGGGGATTTTAGTTACGACATAATACAGGCATCACACATCAACATGCATGTAGCACCGACGTACGCCGGGTGTGATCAAAAACCATGTACGCTGCCAATACGCTAGTAATTTTGGACGTATTTAAATTGTCAATCATATCTGTATCGTGTGCACAACGAGCTTAAAGCGTGTCTTGAGCGTACGAGAAGCGTACACAAACGTTTATCGGGCGTTCAAGTAACGTATGTCTGGCGTTTGTCTTACGTAGATGAAATGCACACTACGAGTTGGTTGGCTGTTATGGAATATCTATTTCTCTGGTGACTACGAATATTTTCCAATTGTCCTAACTACAATTCGATTGTGATCTACCAAATTTGACCTATCACCGGATTGGGACTAACAAGAGCAAAATGAAAGGTGTCACATGTTGAGCAACATGAAAGGTGTCACATGTTGAGCAACATGAAAGGTGTCACATGTTGAGCAACATGAAAGGTGTCACATGCTGAGCAACATATGCCTACCCCTCCAGGGCACATGAGATTATCCTCAATTTTTTTGTGGGGTTTGTGTTGCTCAGTCTTTAATTTTTGTACTGTTGTTTGTATGTTCGTCTTTTCATTTTTTAGCTACGACGTAATCAGTTTATTTTCCACTTTTTAGTTTGAATGTCCCTTTGGTATCTTTTGCTTCTCTTTTTCAAGATAGGCGTATAATAAAACACTAAAAGGATATAACAGGAATAACAACAAAAGTACACATCAACTACCACAAACCGACTCCGATGATAAAGCCAGATTTATATACTAGTATACGAACAAAGGCAAATATAACATTACACGAAGTTCAGATGGCCTAACTTGAATGAAGCATACACTATGGTGCGTTCAAACGTGGTATCCTTGATTAAGCATCCACTTTATCGATTTTAGTTGGTCCTATAATTTGAAGCTGTGGAAACCGTTTGGAATAATCTATTACAATTCGAAAGTTCTGTACTCTTTCAACATCATATCATCAATTTTTCCATCGAGGTCGTTTTAAGATATTGTCTTAAACTTGAGAAATGTGCCTGCATATGGACATCGCTTTTGGAGTATACCTTAAAAGTCTATTCCTTTTTCAATTCTTCATTACTGATAATTGTGACCATTCTCGTGTATGGCAGATGGTTTTAATATATATTTTGGCTTCGAGAAACACTAAAGTAACATTAATTATCGAACTGCGCATCTATTGTAGTGAACATCATACCGTGAAATGTTATTAGTTCCACTTGATCTTTATCTCTACAAGTGGACTGTCACTCTCCAAAATTATTGCCAGTCCAATAGTCCGGATGTCGTTTGATGTTGATTTGAATTTGCTGTTATTTACGTAGTCCTTTAATATCAAGAAAAATAAACTCATCATAGATACCAGGACTTAAATTTTGTACTTGTGCCAGGCACGCGTTTCTTCTACGAAAGACTCACCAGTGATGCTAGAATCAAAAGAAGTTTACAAGGCCAAATATAGTACGGAGTTGAAGAGCATTGAGGACCATAAATTTCTAAAAAAAAAAAAAAAAAAAAAAAAAAAAAAAAAAAAAAAAAACAATGCTTAATACTGCTAAGGTAATCTATTCCTGATGTAAAATATCTCTTTCATATTTTAAAGCTCTGATTCATGGGCCGAAATTTGTAATATTTTGGTCCTGTGCGGTTGTACCACCTCACAAACCTGGAAACTAATGAGATATAAAAACCACTTATCAATCTGCCTTGCATATGCAACTATAACATGTTATGCTTGTCACTCAAGAGGATACACAATTGCATGCGCAACAACTCTTGTCAGACATATAACCGTTCTCCCCACTAACAAATTGTTAGCATATAGCATCTCATTTCAATGTTTATTTGAAAAAGTTTTATTTCAATAATAAAAAAGTGATATAAAAAAGAAAATACAAAAAACGAAAAACAAACAACCTATACTACAAAACAGAAACTAAAGTTTGAGTGATTCATAATCAAATGCCTTCCCTCTAAAGAAAGGTAACCGTCGTGGCAAAAGTGGCGCTGAAAACTCGCATGCAATAAACGAGGATATTGTTTCAACAAATGGAACATATACCCTTGTCGTCTGTATTCAACATCAAATAGATTCAATCTCGTATTTCCTGTACAGAGATACAAACTATCATAGATCAAAAATAAAATTAAAAAAAAGAGTGGGTGGCGCATATATGGACACATTTTCGCCGTTTTGCTATTTTGTCGTAAAGGAATGATCTCTCAAGCTTATTCATGTAATTACAAACATTTTTTTCATAATATACCAGGGTATTGAGGATGGTCATATCATACATTGCGGCGAAAATATGTCCCCCATAGTACACGAACAACTTTATTTCCTCTTGAGTTTGCGTTTATTTTTAGAACAACTAACCGATGTTTTGAAGATAATTCCTTTATCAAACATTTTTTTCTTATAGTAAAATTTCTGAAACGTACATAAAAAGTTCCAAATAATCGAATGTAGGTTGGATAGACGTGGACATGAACGAATTTATGCGTCGAATATGGGGCGTCTTTGAATTCAGAATGGCTTGAATGGGTTTGGCATTTTATATTTTAAAACTTAAATGTACCTAAAAATGCATGCTTAGAATAGGAATCGGACTCAGGACAAGTTTAAGATGTCCTATTAATTTTGTATGCTTTAATATTTTAATATTCATATATATTGAAGGACGTTTTATCAAAAAAGCATTTCAAAAATATTATTTAGATTACCATGTAAAGATGTATCCTTGCTAGGTGATTAAAGTAAATTCTATTGAGAATATGATTATATAGAAAAAGTAAATCCGACATACATAGGAGTAAAACGGTATATATTGCATGTAATTCGATCTCTGAGAGACAATGTTCATTCAAGGTTATACCACATAAAGAGACAAACAGAGGTGAGTGTAAATATACACGAACACCAAAAAAAAAAAAAACAACCTAAAAGCAATTTAACCACATGAAAACTTTTGCAAATAGTTGAGATTGATATAGACTTAATAATTTAAACATAAAAAATAACTTAAAAAACATTTTACGGGAGGGTAAGAATTGTCTGTTTGAAATGCCCATGGATGCCACTGCTGGTGAATGTTTCCTCCCCAGTGTATCTCCAGCCCAGTAGTATGTACTTCTGTATTGACATGAATTTTCATTGATGTGGTAATATTTATTAATTACCAATTATTAAAAAATTAAATTTATCGAATTACTATTGAGTGTTCCATCCCTTGAATAGACTACCGTTGCTGTATTTGGCAAAACTTTACGGAATTTTGAGTCTTTACGTCTGGTGTACAAATAATTAGATCCTGGTATCTATGATGAGTTTATAAGGATTGCATACATTTTTAACAAATTATAGATAATTACACGAAGACATAGAACAAGCTTTATTTTCTGTTTAATGATTTTTGTTTTTAGTTTTGTTTGTTTTTTTTAAAGTATAAACTGGAGACAAATATTTTCCTAATTATAAAACTTCATAGTTTTTAAGAAGGCAATAAAAATGTATCTTGATTTACTTTTCTAAGAGACTTCACATTTAGGTTTTGATATTAATATCAGGATTTTTATATTTTTATATACTAGTATAATTTGCAATGCATGTTATAGTAAGGATGATTTATTCTACTTTAGCTGGAACATTGTCATATCCATTTTAAAAATATAAATCTTCATTAATCCATAGTTTATTCACGAAATTGACAGTTAAAAGAAAGAAGTATTTTGGAATTATTATTTTCATCGTAGGCAATTTTCGTGTTTTATGAAAAACTTAAATCTTCATAGATACTTCATCATCGGCAAATTAAAAATCTATGTATTATGAGAACACATAATATATACAAAAATATTAAAAATTATAATGGTGTAGGGGTGTAAACATACGGGTATTTAAATTTGATAATCTTGAAAAAGACTAAATATAGATTTTTAATAATAAGGTCATGTAACAGTTATAAACAAACAACTTTTGTAAGTACTTGGACTAGCTGTAAAGTCTTTTAAAATATGTAATCTATTATTTTTTTTTATATCTGAAGATCTGTTCAGTATTTCAAACCTTTCGCTATTGCATAACTTCGACCATCAGCGAAAAAGCTGATTTCATTTGATACCATCGCCACTTCCGGGTCCAGTAGAACAATATGGCCGAGTTCACTTGAAACTCTTCAATCGACTTCAGAGTTAATAGATTATCACATGAACGCACTAGAGTTGATATTGGAACAACTCTAAGCAACTCTAGGGTAAGGCCCTGACCAAGCATAAAAAATAAAATATTCTCATTGGTTTGACGTCATTCAAGAGTTTCTCCAGTTTAACTCTTGCTCGGTGAGGGTTGGAACCAGGGTACGAGGGGTTAACTCTAGTGGTTCAAGTAAAATCGTTTTGTTAAAACCCGAGTAAGTAAAGTTAACTCGAGAGTTTCAAGTGAACTCGGCCATATGAGGGTCGCTACACTAATGGGACGAAGCTTTAGATGGAATGTCGGATTAGTCTATAGGCCTAAATGGAAATGCTAAAGCTACACAGTTACTTCAATATGTACTTCCTATTGTAACGTCGCATTTGCTCCAATAAGGTGTCCATTTTGGCTGCTCGTGATGAATTACATTCGCAGCGGATCATTAAAAAGTACACGAATTTTATAAGGACATTTTTGAATTTAAACTATGTAATACCAATGTTTAAGAAATACCTCTTATTCCTTCTATTCTGAAAGCTGGTCAATTTATTCATGAACAGATGTTTTCTGCAGTATTAGATGAAATATGGTATCGTTTTTTTTTTAACAAAAAGAATAAAGTATTAACGCTTTATCATTTTAATTATTTATAGAATTTCATAGATATAGAAAACTAAAGATTTCTTTTTTTCATATCTGATACAAGATCAAATATTAGAATTTTTTTTTATTTTATTTTATAGACTTTTGAACTACCATGGAAAAGGGAAGAATGAACAAAGAAGACGAAGAAAGACTTCAATCGAATATACTTTACCTAAAAGCTAACATAAATCCTGACGATATAATAGATCATCTATTACAAGATCATGTGATCACCTTTGATCACCATGGTGATTTGAAAAGTGAAAAGACAGGCTCGGACAAAATGGATATGTTGATTAAGATTTTGAGATTTGCGGGAACAAATTCGTACAGGAAATTTGTGAACTGTTTAAACAAAAGTGGATATTCGCATGTAGCAAAACAACTCTTACCAGGTATGCAAGTAATTTTGATAGTCACGTTTGTTAAAAAAAAAGCATCAAAAGAAAGGTAGAAAACATATTAACTAAAAGACAAGACTTTTTGAAATGACAAACAAAACAATGTCAATACTAAATGGGGAAAACTATGCACATGGTAATCGGGAAGGCACTGCCAACTAATTTACAAATAAGAGGGTACTAAAGGGCACAATCATAAATGGGTCGTTGGCTTCAGTGATTTCAGTCAATAAAACGACATAGACCTCTATTTACATGGGAAACAGACAGCAATTGCGTTTTGTTTTTATTTTCTCCCATCTGATTTAGTCATACAATTGAAGTAAACGGGAAAATGAAAGAGGTGAATAGGTGTAGGGAATACCAATAAAAGAGGGACGAAAGATACCAAAGGGACATTCAACTCATAAACCGAAAATAAACTTACAACGCCATGGCTAAAACTGTAAAAGAAAAACAGACAATTAATAACTAGTACACAAAACACAACATAGAAAAAATAAAAACACAGCAACACGAACCTATAATGATGTTTTCTTTTATCACACAATGCATTGACTTAGCTAGCTTTCCATTTTGTTTTGAAAGATTCTACAGCAAATGATTTGGAGCCAGAATTAATAGCAAATACAGAAGATACCGGAAGATATGCTACTGAAAACGAGGAAAACTTAGTCAAAGTAGGATCAGAATACAGCAACACCAACAACTCACAAAAACCACAGGGAATCGCTGCTGATTCGAATGTTGCAGACGGTTCTATAAAACCAGAACAAAATACCAGATGCACGTCTGCTGACGCGGCGGCAACAGATACTTCAGAAGAAGGAGGTTATGATGAAATTCCACCAGAGGGTGAACATAGTGACGATACGGCAGAAGCAGAATACGATACTCCCCAATTTACAGACACAACTAAACTGTGTCTGCGGATTCCATTTAGAGACGACAAGTTAGAAGAATCGTCCCAGTTTAATTACTACAAAACATACACGGAGCTCTTGTCTCTCCCGGGATGGTGTCCAAGAATAAATGACACAAATGTAAGTTCCAATAGATAGTGTCTGGATGGGGGTCTTTCAATTCTGTCATCGTTAATTCATAAAGATATTTTCTCTATTCTTTATACATTTTGTTGGTTATTCTCCATTCTTTATGTTTTAGATTATTCTATGTTCAGTATTTTTTTTAACCTGCTTTTCTCTTTTCCTCATAATTTTTTGCCCTTTATTCTGTACCTTTGCCAATTATTCTCTATTCTGTATAAAAGCGCATTCAGACCCTCATATGGACGGTATATACTTAGGTGACTTAATACATATATATATAATTTAATTTTGGATGTAACGCGTCTTCTGATTGGCTGACGTTATTTTGTTATGAGCCCATAGACATAATTTAGTCATGTGACCGTGACGTCATCAACGTTTTTTCATGGTTTTCTACGTTTTAAAATGGAATTTAGAATTAAATTATAAGAAATGACTGTAATATTTTTTCTGTCTATTCGAAATAACATAAAAAATGTGGTGCACACTGTTAAATAACCCGCTACGCGCGTTATTCAGTGTGCACCAAATTTTTTATGTTATTTCTTCATAGACAGAAAAAATATTAGTCATTCCTTAAATAATATAATTTATTTATGGATCTGACAAACACACAATCAATTTCAATGGGTGATTTGACATTTAGCAAGAAAAAGTATAATATATTCATTAAAGTTGCTTGTTTTGAAGTTACCGTTTTGTAGATAATTGTGTTGTCTATCAAACACCTGATTGAACAAAATACGCAAAATATCGTCTTTTTTCTTTACGGGCCAAATTATGTGTAACGTGGAAAAACGGAAAATTAAGCTGGTCGATGAGAATTTGGTGTTGATGACACGATCAAGATTGTGGCAGAAATTCTACACAATAAAATGTAGTTCGTGTCCATAGCTACATACATATTTTTTGAATTTTCGAAAACATGTTTTAAAAGTAGTACACACATGTAGTATCTTACTTAGTTTTAAGTAAAGCCTTATCTCAGTAATTTTAGATAGTACGATCAGCATTTGTTTGTAAAATGAGAAAAAAATTAGAAAATGTTAACAATGAGTGGAACATTAAAATTATTTATGATACACATCGATGCAATATTAAACTAGAAGAATAAATTAACATTGATTTATTTATAGCACAATAAAGTAGTGAAATCTCTGAAGAATGAGGAATTCTTTATATGGTATAGCAAACAGAAAGAAGCTTTTATAATAACTCTAAGGTATAGTACTAGTGAATTAATTTCGGTGTATTTTCATCCATAGTATCAATACCGTTAACAAAGCATTTTTTTTTTTTATGTTAGTTCTTTTCTTTGGATGACGGCTGTCGTATGTCTTAACATTCCTATTTTACATATTGTGTATCACAATATAGAAGTCACAGGGTGACACGTGCTTGTCCTCAGAAAATGCAGGAAATATTTGCGGCCGGTCACTGAACAAACGACGATCAACTACTATTTGGTACCTACCAATTGAATGATTTATAAATTCGTTCTCGTTTTGAATATGCATCAAATATTTGCCACTGTACTTGGACAAACTTCTATCAATTAATCGATAAGAAATGAGAAAATGGAAAATAGTTCTACCTTTTCAGTTCTAATGTAACTATTATATCATCTTTATCTGAAATTTATAGTGTAGAAGTTTAATTTATTATATATTACTACAGTTGATTTATTACAAGTAGTGTAGGTTTTGATTTTGTTTTGAAGATTGTTTTATGAAACTATGAATTAACAGTGAGTTTTTCCTCTTTTTCTATTTACAGTACCAACTTGCACAAAAACGGTTGTATTTATGTCAAAGTGAAAACAAGAACGAGTGGAACTGATAGTTTATACAGGGTATCAAAAGAAAACGAATTTAAATCACTTTTAGAATTGTTTAAACATTACTTTAATAAAGGTTTACCAACAAAATTCATTAAGAAATAAAACATTAACGAAAATTGTATTTTTATGTGTTGCTATTCGTCTGGATTCATCGACATTCCCGCCATTTATCTTGGTCTGCCCACGCTGCAGTAATTCAATTTATAAATTCGTTCTTAAACTAAATATGCATCATCATCCATGAAATATTTACCACTGGATATTGCACAAAATACATTCAGGTAATCAATAAAAACATGTATAGTTACTACGAAACCACTTTTAACCGTCTCATTTAAAGTTTCTAAGTAAATAACCATGAAAATTAAATTTGATAACTTAACCATGAAAAGGTTAAAATATTGTATTGTTTATTTGTGTGTTTCTCTGTTCTGAATGTTCTTGCATTTTTTTTTACTGTACTCCTGTCATGTAATGTTGTCATCTAGTGTTAAATATATATTACATTGCCGTAGAAGCGCGAGGTTTGGATACCCTCAAAACCAGGTTCAACCCACCTGTTTTCTTATAATGTCCTGTACCAAGTCAGGAAAATGGCAATTGTTTTCTTATAATTCGTTTCGTCGTGTGTTGCATTGTCGTTTGTTTTTGTTACACTTCAGTGTTTGTATTGTTTCGTTGTTTTCCTCTTATAGGTGGTGTGTTTCTCTCTGTTTTAGTTTTTAACCCGGATTTGTTTTTTCTCAATCGATTAATGACTTTCGAACAGCGGTATACTACTGTTGCCTTTATTTACATGAACTGTTCAATTGTAGCTTTCATTTTCAAACAAGAAATAAGAGGCTGGAGAACTGTTACTGACACTTGTCTGTGTTCATCAAACAACAAATGGAAGTTTTTAACGACCTTGACTGGCTTTACAGCCCTTGCACGGTCGGTATGAGTTCATCCGAATCTCTCATATGTTTTTTAAAGTACAGAAGCACATCATGAGCAATCAAGCATGTGTATAGTCTTGGATACTATTATAGATATTTTACAAGTTTTTTGTTAAATAATCCTTATCAAAAACGAGAGTGCACACGCTGAAATATGTCTCGCCTGTCTAACTTATCATTGCATGTATGTTAAAAGTATGTAACATGAAGGTTCTCCCACAAGTATCATATAAACTGAACATTATTAATGTTCTATGATTATGAGGTCATGGTCAAATGAATCAGACCCGACAGACATGTACACATTACAATCGTTCCGTACATCAAATAAAGTTGATATGTTGCTTATAGTATCTGATGACGGGACATAATAACGAAATCTTATCATTGACAAATGAACCATGAAAATGAGTTCAAAGTAAGAAAATACCTGTCAAGCCATACACTATATAGTTGACCTATTGCTTATAGTATCTAATAAAATTACCAAAACTGATCATTGACCAATGAACTATGCAAATGGGGTAAAGGTAAGATAAAGGTAAGATAATAACTGTCAGACAAAATTGTGCTATTTATAATTGTCCCATACACTAAAATTAGCTGACCTATTGCTTTTAGTATTTAAAACCAACCACAACACAAAAACCAAAAATTTTACCAATGAACCATGAAAATAAGGTCAAGGTCATATGATACCAACAAGAAGGACATCTTCCCCTTACATTCATTCCATACCTTACCTTACCTCTGTATCTTAAACCTCCTAGAGAGAACCACACCAGTGTCTTCATAGGCACCAGTATGTCTAACAGTAATATCCACCACCTGCGTGCTTATATTTAGTGCAGTAAAAGTCCTTTACCATTGAATTTCTGTTTTATATACAGGTTATTTACACATTGTTCATTTTCCGCATCACAGTTGTTGGTTATTACACCTTTACGTTTTTCTTGTCCTTTTTCCATCCTTTCGACAGGAAACTATATCTGGTGGTGTGTAACAAAAAGAGAAGTTGGCGGCTACAGTATTCGATTTTGGCCATTTAATTTAATTTTATGTCTAGTTTCAGATTTTCCCGCAGCATTGTAATGTCCAGAAGAATTTGCATCTTTACTTTTGATGTTTGCTCATGAAAGTCATTCACCAAATATAGTTGGCTTATTGTTTATAGTACATGAAAAAACAAACCAGAACACAATAAATTGTTTCGCTGAGTACATCTGGATACGACTGCAGATGTCCAACCCTGAAAAATTGGGGCCAAAATGGACACAATATTCACGCTTGATACAGGTCTGAACTTGGATTGTAATTAAATATTTGACACATAATAGTTTTTGACAAAGAATAAAATTTAAAATATGACAGAACCAGATGCTGCAGGGCGCAGCTTTAAATGACCGCAGTGGTTGAACCCTGAACAGTTGGGGCAAATTTGGTCACAATATTCAAGCTTAATACTGTCTGAATTTGTAATCATACATATATACATTCACTTAAACACAAGTTATTGCCTGTAATCTAGAAAAACGCTTCGTTTTGGCCCCTTGTTCCTAAATGTTCAGGGATATTAACCCCAAACTAGACTGTTTGCCTCATAACCTTTAAAATAAATTTCAACCTTCTACTTTATGGTATTAACATTGTGGTACAATATCAGAGCAGTTAAAATTTTATTGATTTCTATTCACTTATACTAAAGTTATTATCCAGAAACCATCCGTTTTCGGACGATGACGATGCCGATGACGCTGACATGATATCAATATACAACCGAATTTGTTTTTTAATTTTGCGGTCGTATAAAAACTTCTTTTTTCCAGCAGTCATTGAACCATGAAAATGAGGTGAAGGACAATGGTCATATGACAGACAGAAACTTAGTTTCATAAGGTATCTGCATACAAGGCATGAAGCATTCAGGTCTTCCACCTTCTAAAAAAAAAAAGATTTACACAAATATTTTATGTTAGCTAGAAAGTCGGAATGCACTTTAATAAAATTTTGATAGATGGTGGTTATTTTAAGAAAACATTTAAAGGAAATATATAACTAAAATTTATGCTTGGTTGGGGTCAAACATCCCCCCTCCCCCATTACATTTATTTTTTGGAACAGCTCCATTTAAGAGTGAAAATAATTATATCAAATAATGGACAGTGGCTTCTTTTTTGTTAGTCGCCTTGAAACTGTTTTGTAGGTGTACATAAAAATAGCTTACACCAAGATAAAGATAGAAGGTTTTATGTTACAACTTAAAATATGCTACTCTTACAATGCTTTTAAAATATTCAAATGTTTGCATTTTCAACCACAAATAGATATATATTGATTGATTATTCGTTGTTAAATGTCCAGTGGCAAATTCAAAATAGATATAAGAAGGCTAATCACTTTTACAAAAAAAAACGAAACAAAAAAATATACTAGGCATTTCACATTTTTCATGTCAGGGCCTTTCATAGTAGACTATATTGTATGTTTTTTTCTCATTGTTGAAGGCTGTACCTATAATTGTTTACATCCACTTCATTTTAATTGTGGTGGATAGTTGTTTCATTGCCAATCATACCACATCTCCTTGTTAATATACTTTTTTTTTTAATTTAAAATGCCTCCTTTGACTAAGTCATCATGTTTTAGAGCTTTTCATATAAAGTGGTATTCAATAATGTAGGGTGACTGTAATCTTATTTTCTTATAGACTATGCCTTCAGAACTTTGTATGATTTTATTTTAAGTTAGAATTAAAGTGTGTTTAATTTCAAAAGGTTCCTTACTGCAAATGTGTATTCACTTTATATACCAAAGATGTGATCACAGGTGTGTTATTTCTATTTTTATTCAATAAAAGAAAAACAGAAAACTGAAATACAATAATCTATTCACAAATTGTATTCAAACATGTATTCTCCAACAGTCATACAATCAAACATTCAAGAAGTACATATTTGCTGTTTTATACAAAAGATCTGCTAATAAACACTTCTGACATTGTATAAACCTAACTGTAGCAGTATATTTTGAGACATATTGATATCAAGCATTCATCTTGATGGCATTTATTCAGTTCATGTGTCTTTTTAAACAATTTTCAAACATCTTGCTTTTTTGCATAGGTTTCAATCTTTTAATGGTCAGAACATGAACAGATTTGTAAAGTTTTTTTTTAAGTTTTCAAAGGTGTTATCATTGTTTATATAGATTTTCAAGTATTTCTATGTTTACTACAAAACTTTTCGGTGCCAATTGTTTAAGGTTGATAATGATATATTTTCTTGAATTTCTACTGATGTCAAAATTAGTAATTTTCAAATAGACAATCATGTTATTAAATGTGAAAACTAAAACAACCTTTTGTAGCACATATAATCTTGACTGTAAAAATAAAGGGATTTCTAGAACAAATAACATGGTAATAAATAGTAAATAAGTATAAACAATTAAAAATGTCTTGTTCAACAGAACATCAGCACTATTTGTGACTAAGCAGCAATTACTTATTTTCTGAAACTTATTTTTATGAAGAAGACATAGCTTAAAGAATACAAGTCTTCAAATTCACAGAAATGTTTGAGGCAAAGGTTTTCATACTAAATCCTAAGCTTGCAAGCTTAAAAATAATTGATGTGGTAGCCTATTACAAACACATTACTGATTTAAAGAGATGTCTCCTTTAACACATGTACAGATCTCCACTTTTATGCTAACCAATCCCCTTTTGATTGAAAAGCCTGTCCAATTTTAGTCATTTTTTTTTTTAAGAAAAACTTTTAAAAAAATCAGGGTTTGGATTAGTTCGGTTTCATTTTACACAAGCAATGAAAATCATTCTATTTCACACTATAACTAGGTATTTCTATAATTGTGTATACTTTCTAAAAAGGAATGTTTGAATAGCACTGTGTAGAAAATATAATTCATTTATCATTTTCTGTCATGTAAAAGGAATTCTATACATGAGTTATTTACTATATGCTAGTATAAATTGCTGTTGGAATATGAAGTGAAACAGTTTTACAAATTAATTTCCTATAAATGTATCAGCTTCTTGCAGACATCTTTTTTGATAGTTACAATTTTATTAAGTTACTTTTTCACTGCAGAAAAAAATCCACAATAGCTAAACTATAACCGGTCTTTACATTATATCTATGTGCTAAAAGGCTACTCAAAAGTTTTATGACTTTATGAACTATTTAAATATGCATATGATCAGCTCTATAATTTTTTACAACAGATGGTCCTACTACAGTAGAATACTTGGAAGAAAAGCACTTTAACTTTAAATACTATTACATTTAAATACTTCTACTATTCCATCTGGTCCAACTGTTTGTTAGACCTAATTGCTGATATGTATTTCAAGTTAAAAACTTTTGAATTTTTGTGAAGCAAAGAAAAAATATATATCTAACATAAGACCTTTCAACTGAAACTCAAATATTCAATCTGCATTAAAAATTTCACACATTCAAGCATACCACGAGCATATTTAATTACATGAAATTATATATAAGTATTTCTGTTGTCATAAAAAGGACAACTGCTAATGGCTGAATGGATGATTAAACTGCTGGTGTTATATTTCTTCAAACGTTATAAAAGTTTTACAGTCATGACAGTTTGTTTACAGAATGTTCCATTTCATGTTAAAAATACTGTAAACTCAGAAATCGTTGCTTTTTTTTATTATTGCGAAAAAGCGACAGGGTTATAATCGGAACTTGCATTTTGATATTCTTATATGAATTAAACAGGATTTTTTATCAAAATCGCAATAATAAAATCACATTTTAGTCTTAAATGACAAAATCGCAATAATAAATGCACTCAATAATTTCTGAATTTACAATAATCAAGAGGGTTATATAAACAAATCCCAGTGTACAAATGATACATATCCATCCAATTTAGAGTTTGCTTTTAAAGTGATGATGGACTATAACAAACATCTTTTTCTTGGTTACAGAAAGTATTAACATTGTAAGTACTGTCATTTTTAAAATCAACAGAATGTTTTTAATGAAAAGAAAAACTGAACCATATAGCTGTAATCTAAGATTTACAATAGTAAATACATACATCTAATGAAACATAGTTTACCCTAACAATTTCAAACACTAAAATCAAACTGTTTGTGCAAAACACACCAATACCTAAACCCTAACCTAGTTCAATATAGTCTGTTGGTACTGAATTCATACACATAGTGTATATAACTGATAACTGTGTGAATGAAAATTAGAGTCTCTTGTATATATTAACTTTAAGTCATGATAAATGAAACCAACTAATAAATACATAAACAGTCAGTTAAACTGTGATAACATGAGAAGAAATCCAAGCAGCATACATGTATTTTACACTACAGTTTTTGTAGGAAGTGATGTACACAATGTCCAATCTCGTTTACGTGTATTTAGTCAGCTTAGCATGAATTGTGTCACTGAAGTTCAAACTTCATTTAACCAAGGATGTTGAAGACATTCCTCTGCAGTTGCACGTTTCTCTGGATCGAATTCTAACATGGGGACTATAAAATCTCCAAATGCTCCCGCTTCCTCTGGCGTCCATTCATACTTTTCTTGTAACACCTCAGTTAGAGCCCATGGTTTTAGTTTTAAAATGTGTTTCAGCTCACCTGAAAAGTATTAATTAATAATTAGAAATTAATAGTAAAATAATGAAGATTATAATGTTTGTTTCCTTACATATATCCATGAAATGCTAAGTGTTTGTTGCAATTATACCTAAAATGATTTTCATAGATATCTAATTTACTAGACTTTTGAACTTGAGTGCTTGTGTTATTAAAATCGTGTTGAATATGTTGCAAGTTCCTGACATTCTGATGGAGTTTATCATATTTTAAGCTGAGTTTGACTTTGTCACAACTCTGCTAAAATAAATACAATGTTGAATAAAATGATATAACAATTCCAAATACCCATCTAGTTAGATTCCATAAAGAAATACAACAATTCTTAAGTAAGCATGTATCTGTTTTAAAATCAGTTGCACACATGAAATAATCCTTACCCCTTCTATTAAAGAATTCCCTGGAATATTTGCCAGCCAGTGCTATATGGCGAGGTATTGGCCCTAGAAGTTCTATAATATGGGCAATGTGGTCTTCATCTCTAGAGTAGTCTTCTCCTGAATGAGGCTCAAATAAATAATCACCAACTATCAACTCAAATGCCTACAAATATATAGAAATTATATTTAATATATTGCGTCATATGAACAAAAAGTATTAACAAAGTCGATGACAAGACGGTCAATAATAAAAAAATATTTGTAATCTTTAATCATAACATCTGTGCAACTACAATTATATTGTTCACTTAGCAGATTTAGTAATAGGTAAGAAGACATCAGATATGTTCCAATTGTCATCACTACAATCGTGTCCTTTTTTCCTCGAATATGACCTACTGAATAATCACCAGATTTGTGTGTGCATGAGCTCGAAGGGTGTCACATTTGAAGCATCTTCTGCTAACCATCCCATAGCATGTGGGATATTTTTTGGTGAGTTCATGTTGCTCAGTCTTTTGTTTTCTATGTTGTTTTTTGTATACTGCTGTAACTGTCATTGTTTTTTCATTTTTTGTCATAGGACTTTGGTATCCAGCCTCTCCTTCAAGTAATATAAAACATAAAAAGTATAATACAATAGAACCTACCATACATGCAGTACTCCAGATATCTGCAGGAGGACCATACCCTGCCCCTATCAACACCTCAAGACATCTATATTGTCTTGTCTGGATATCTTCTGTAAACCTGTGATACTGAAACATAAATACATAGATATATTTCCTTTTTTTAATTATGAACTGATCATGAAAGAAATCATTTTTAAAATTTTTCTTAAAGACATGACCAAATGTCTCACTAATTAATTCTGTTATTCCAAGTTTCAATATCCTATCTATCTATCTTCAATTCTAACATGACGTCTTTCAAACGCTTTTGAGTACACACCCGTGGTAAAATATGAATATATTTCCTGGGCTGTTTCAAACGTACTCCTAAGTCATATGCTCTTTTATGAATGGACTTCCTGACATCATAGAACATGGACATATGAATACACTGTATAAGCATTTGACGTGAAAATATACGCTGGTGAAAATGAAAATCAACACAAGGAAATGTAAACAAATGATGCTTAAATGTGTAATATGCCATATTTTTTTTAAATTTTAAGACATATAAGTAAATTATCATTTAAATTCATCCAAAACAATATAAATAGTTTAAGCATGTCACTAATTCAGTTTGCTCCATTATTTAATGCCAATTTGATAGTGCGTTTATTCATGCGAACCGCAAATATTTGCCTCTACCTAGAGCACTTCAATCAAAAAGAATTGCCGTATTTGTCCTACTTGAATTGAAATAATTCATGGGGGATATCACTCAGGGTAAATATTTTGCATTAACCCTTTCCTCCATGGAATTTTTTTTTCTCACATACTTGATTCGCATAGGATTTTTTCATAAAAAAAAAAATTATCAGGTTTAAAGTATTAATGCATTGTAAAAAACAAATATTTCATCAATGAAATTCAAGTCAGATATTCTTATGAATGTCTTTGTCATATTGGATACAAATTTTTTTAAGTGTGATGCAGACATTTCGTAGTCAAAGCGTTTCAACTGAGGTACTACACAGGCGTCAAAAGGCGTCATTATGGAGGAAAGGGGGTGGCGTCAAAAAGCGTCATTATGGAGGAAAGGGTTAAGGGCCAACCCGTGGTAAAATCATGATATATTCAAGCCCCCATGAATTATTTCTTAAGTATTAATAGTCTCTACCAGGTCTAGATACTTCCTTACTTTGAGTACAAGAGGTTGTAGCTTTGAACCTCTGCTTTAAAATTGGTATTTTGGTGCTTCTCCACCAAGCTTGTGGCATTAGAGTGCACTTTCATTTATTCCTTTTTTTTCCCTAATGAGCATTTTTAGAGGAAAAAGTTATTTCCTTGACAAAATATTGGTACACATGATTAAGCTATACATTGTGTCCAATCTATTATCAATGTAATATATGAACTGCCAACTTATGGCAAATAATATGGAATCTTTTAAATAAGTATTATTTGCTTTGGTAAAAACAATTATCGAACTATGGTTTCATAAACAATATAAACTTACTGTCCAACAGGCATTTCCTAAATCAGCAATTTTAACAGGAATGTCACATTCTTCTCTCACAGGATCTGGTCTGGCAGCATTTGCTTTCCCACCTAAAAATACATAAACATATATTCAATCTGAAATATTTGAAGCCTTTGTGCTAATATATATTATGTTAAAAGAATGCACAGGCTAAAATGTTTTCCTTCTTTACTAACCACTGATTTGATGCTGATAGTCCGAAATATAAAGCTTTACTATTAACTTTAGTATCACATAAACTTAACAAGATCCAAGAAAATGAGGTCAAGGTCAGATGAACTATGTCAGACAGACATGTACACCTTACTATCAACCTATGCATTTCATATAGATGACATATTGCTTATAGCATCTAAGAAACAAACTTAACTATGAAAACTTAAAATTGACCAATGAATCATGAATATGGTACCAGGATTATAATTTAGAATGCCAGACGCGCGTTTCATCTATATAAGACTCATCAGTGAGGCTCATATCAAAATATTTTTAAGCCAAAGTGTTGACTACTGGGCTGGTGATACCCTTGGGGACGAAATGTCCACCAGCAGTGGCATGGACCCAGTGGTGTAAATAGTTATCAATGGTACCAGGGTTATAATTGAGTACACCAGACGCGCATTGACATCTACATAAGACTCATCAGTCACGATCGTATCAAAATATTTATAAAGCCAAACAAGTACAAAGTTGAAGAGCATTGAGGATCCAAAATTCCAAAAAGTTGTGCCAAATACGGCTAAGGTAATCTATGCCTGGGATAACAAAATCCTTAGTTTTTTGAAAAATTCAAAGGTTTGTAAACAGGAAATTTATAAAAATGACCACATTATTGATATCCATGTCAAGATCAGATGATACCTGTCAGTGAGACATATTAAATTATTGATTAAGATACATATAGACTAGATGATCACCATTTCCTATTTCCTATAAGAAAATTTGTTCATAATCTTTTATCTTACACCTGACAGCTACTTACTTGAAGAATCTGTTTTATCACTGGGAGTCTGACTACTTGGACTATGTGAGCGTCTATTTCCCCTATGGTCTTGGGCTTCCTCTTGTGGCACTTCTTGATCCATTGCTGTCTCACATTTACTAGAAAAGTTTGTATTCACATCACCGTTCTGAGATTCAAATCCATTACACATCGGAACGTCCCCTGCATCGTGTACAACCTCTGAATTTTGTTGTCCTTCCTCAACTGATTTCTTCTCATTTTCCACATTTAATTTGGATTCAACGTCTTTGATATTTAAGTCTATAATGTCCGGTTGACACATTTCTGTGGATTTTTTTTCAACATTATTTTCGTTTGCATTTTCAGTTTTTGTTTCATTCACAATATTTTTCTCTTTAACTGAAAAACAAATAGCAGTTTAATTTATTTTTTATTTATCATATTTATGCACTTGAGTCTCGATAAGTTTCAAATAAAGTAATAATAAGCATGCAAAATATTCACATATTTTTCCACAAATAAATATTAATGAAGAGACATAATTTTATTCCTTGCATTTTTCTTAAGAGGCGTGAAAGTGATAAAAAAATCACATTTAATACACCTTTGATCTAACAAACACCCAGCTAATTCTAAATTTTAAACAAATGTATTATGCAAGTTGCAAATTTTGGAACAGGATTTCCAGTAGGCAGAATTTGTAATATTAGAAGCCAAAATTGCTGTCCATGAACCAAAACCATGAAAATGCATAGCACCTTACAACTAATAAAGATAACATTAAACGCCAAATTTCAAATCAATATAATGCAGAGCTGCTGAAGAATGATGACCGAAATATGAAGAGCACATGCTGCTATCCGTTACCCATGTTAGACTAACAGCGATGATCTCTAGTCTGTTCACACAACAAATTGAACAATATCTAGTTTCAGCCAATTATCAAAACTTCCCACAAAATCCTATTAAATTGTAAAGACAAACAAGCATGGGTATTATGTGGTAACTAACTCTTATAGACCAGATATAACCGGGAAACTGTGCAAATCACTTCTTTCAGTGTCAAGTTTTATATAAATCCAAATGCTGAAAAGGAGAACATGTTTAATATATTAAATCAATACAGAAGTGTTAAAGGTGATGAATAATTGAGTTATCAAACAAAGTATACATCTATCAAGGAAGTTATCTTAAAAAAAAATACTGCAAGTCTAAATTTCTTGATGAGAACTGGTCTAAATGTGTTTTAAAAAAAGGTAATAAATGCCTCAATCATGTATACCGCCAACTTGACTTGCAATGATACGTCACTTCATATTTACCTTTATTATTATTATCTGATTCTGTAATAGTTATTTCACTATCATTTTTGGTTATATTTGCTTGTTCAATCACAGGTGATGCGTCAGAGCTAGGGACAGTACTTTCACTATTGGGCAATGGATTAGAACTTTCAGAAGTTGGTGAAATAAGATTAGAGCTGTCCGAAATGGGTGAAATCAGGTTAGAACTTTCAGAGCTAGGCATATTTAGACTGGAAGTTTCAGAATTTGGCAGATCGCTGGTTTCTGTGTTGTCTTGATCAGTTTGGTCCATGCCTTCCCCTGTTGGGTTCCCCTCTGGAAAAGTATTGATACTGGCACTCTGTGTCATCTGTAAAGTTAAAATATATCAATAATTTCTCATGTATAAATTAATCACTCAGTTCCTCTGTTTCTGCTTTTAAAACAATATCTATAATGATGACTAAACTACACTTTATTCATTTTCTGATTACCTATGATGTTGTCTGCCCGTTCGGCCTTGTTTTTTTTCCAACTTTTCCTGTGTGTCCATCTCCCAGTTGAAAGTAACTGGTATTTTTTTCCTGTGTGTCTGTCTCCCAGTTGAAAGTAACTGGTATTTTTTGGTATATGTAATTACTTATTTTTATACATAGCAAATAAAGAGATCACAAGTTCACAACACTGACACAATAATTAATGCTATATATCAAATTCAGGAAATGCAAACAGTTTATAGCATTTGTGAAGATGTAAATCTATGTTATAACATTTTATTTACTATCAAATATAAAATCACTATCATTAATGATTTAAATTTTGAAATGAAAGGTATTTCAGATTTTTTTTATGTTAATCTTAATCTTTATCAAATAACAGTTCAGAGTTAGATTCACTATTTCCTGCCAAAAAATCTAAATACATCAGGCCAACATTAAAAATATCTTTGTTTCCCCTCACCCGACTGAGGTTGTTAGGGTATGGGTAGGTAGGTAGGCAAATTATTGAATTTGTATAAAATTCAACAGGTAAGGCTCAAGTCAAGAAAAGTGGGGTATTCCCTGTATTCTAATTCAGTGTACACCCCAGTTTTCTGGTGTTAAAACAAAACAGTATACAGGGACCTCCTTTTTTCCTATTCATTTAATGTAATGAAATCTACAAAAGCGCATATTCTACTTGTGATAACAATGCTTAATGATAGCAAGTGTTTTTTTAGTTAAAAATTCAAGTTTATTTCAAGTCAAATTTGATGCATAACTCACAACAAAACAAAACAATTCCTTTGTTCACCAATTCATACCTTGATCATCAATTATGAGATGACAAAAAGATACATGTATGTTAATCACTTGGGAATTAAAATTCAATGAATAAAAATTTTCAATAGAAGTGAACATATTAATTTAGTTATGTTCAGTTACACCTGGATCATGCAGCTTGGTCAATTGATTCATAAACAAAGATTTGTATGTTTTTTTTCGAGTTCTAGAAGAAACACGGCTTCACTTTATATTCATGTTTTGTATTTCCTAAAATACTTTTAATAAGTATTTAAGAATTCTACGGATGCAGTTATAACGTTAAAACGTGCCCTTTTGTAATGTTCATGCCATAAATTGAAAAAGGAAATCCCATTTAAACTGGTTTTTTTTTCACCAGAAAACAGGGACATTCCCTGAAAGCAGGGAATACATGTATCCCACATTTCCTGACTTGTGCCCAACCTGTTCAAAGACAAAGTAAGTAGATAGATTTTAAAGCACGATTCAGGAACAGAGGTTACATACCAAAACAAATCAAGATGCACTCAGCGGGTTGAAAGATGCTTCAGTTTTTTTTTATTTTCAAAAAAAGATCACCCTTGCACACAAATCGTGTGGCTTTGTTTCCTTGATTCCGAATCATGTAGACGCTTCCTTGCAAAAATGCCTTGATTTAAAACGCTCGTTGACTACAGCATCATAAAGGTATCACCAAAAACCAACGCTCGTTGACTACAGCATCGGAAAGATAACACCAATAACCAACATAGCAAAAAAAAAAAATAATGGACAAGAATGGCCAATAAAATTTTTCGAGTCGCGGTGATTTTACCGGGTCGGTTGTGTGAGGGGAAACAAACAATATTTTATTTTTGGCCTCATATTTCTGTGACAGAGGTGCAGATTGATAAACACAAATACAATGAATACATACATACATACTACATACAATCTTAAGTCAGAAGTGATACAATAACAACAACATAAAACATGTAAGTTCTATACAATTGTTAGTTCAATGGTCATGATTGTAGTACAGTATATTTTCATTAAAAGACCTGTCAAAAATTAGAAATTACCCCCCCCCCCCCAAAAAAAAAAGATGAATAATATCAGTTTTTTTAAATTAATTTTAATACAAATCAAAATAGATACAAAATAAATTTATTGTAATTTTATTTTTTTCCAGAATCATTTTACACTAAATTTTCACATTTTGCTATCCGAGGTAGTAGTATCCAAAATGTTGAAAAACGACAAATGTCAGTTTCTTCTTCTCAGTGTATTCAGTGAAATATTTTACATATTTACCAAAACAAACCCTGCATATCCGAGATATCCACTTTATGGAATTTACTGACAGAAAATATATCAGTCGTTGGTTCACTTGTGTTCAATTTTACATATTTGAAAACTTAATAATTCCAATCATAATGCAAGATATTTAAAAAATTGAAACAAACAAATTTTACATTGATATACCATTACAGCAGTACCATTCAACTATGGGATACAATATTTGATTTTAAAGGGCTATAATATCAAAACATATGTTGAAAGGTAGGAAAAGACTTTTAAAATCATCCCACAACTAGTTTACTTTCTTTAAGTCATTTGCAGTCCATCAAATGTAAAGATGTGTGTCCAAAAATAAAATTCAACTTCCTACCTTCATTTTAATAGAATAGTTCCCCCCAAAAAAAATTTGAAATGTGTACACTTAACTGATTTTCTACCTTACATTTAATAACATACTGACCAACTGCTGTAGATTATTTATGATAGATTTGCAATAGGGATGTGTTGTTTCCAGAAAACCAAATAAATAAGCATCTTTTATAAAGATCTGGGCAAGAGGATATAAGCAAAGGGAAGACTGATAATTTGCAAAATGGGTATGGTTAACAAAATCAAGAATGCATGATTTACTAAAAGATTGATAAAAAAAAAATTGTCATCTTTCCGTAAATATTCATTATTTTAGTGCTTTTATGGGATATAAAAATCCTTTTATTTATTTATTTAATTTACAGATCAATTAACTATTGGTTTAATTCCTTGAAAAAGGAGCAATATAATAATGAGCCAACCCAAAGGGTTCTAGATTATTTATCAAATGGTAGAATGTAGTGATCTTATGATGTAGGAGATATGAAACTTTCAATATGTACTTTAAAAGAACCTCTGATGTCTGTTTTATAAATAAACCAAATAAAATGTTTACAATAATAAATAGAGATATAACCTAGAGAAAAACTAAAAAAATATGTCAAATGATAGTGAAAACTGTTCCATGTCAACAAACATGATACTCAATGAAGGCACTTTTAAAATGAGTTATTATATGCTTAGTAGTAAATACAGATAAATTGTATGTGTAATATAATCAATGGCAAGCGTGCTGTATCAGCCACCCGTAATGATATCGATACCAGCACGGTTGCAAAGCTTTATCACACCTTTAATCTGTATGATGTCACGTCATAGATTGCAGTCACTGTTGCAAAGCTTTCAAATCCTAATCTGTATGACGTCATGTCAAACCTATCATCTGTATGACGTCATTTCAAAACTCCTTATCTGTATGACGTCATGTCACACAAAAAAACATCTACATGCTACTTGAGGTAAATGCATATAATAAAGTGTATATGATATGGCTTTTTCAATATCACACACCGTATCAACCCTCAACCAATATAATCCCTCGAGCAGAGCTCTTGGGATTATATTGGTGTCTCGGTTGATACGGCTGCGATATTGAAAAAGCCATATGATATTCTCTATTAATACATATAGAAACACACTTATAAATGTGTTAAGATTTTTGCTTTACTTGACAAAAACCAAAGTGAAAGTGCCTTCACTATGTCCCATGTATGCTTTTATGGAACAGCCCTGATGTAAAACATTCTAAATATACATATAAATACACGAGGAAACAGAAAGTCAAATGAATGTGTTTCTCTTGAAATCTTAATGCCAGGAGTGTTAAAAATAGCTAGCACTACATTATGCCATTAATTTTAGAGTATTGCACACCAAGTTAGAATGTGAAATAGTAATTAATTTTGAAAATAGCTATCTAATTAAGTTGCAGTTAAAAAAAATTTGCTACACATGAATTGTGTTAATTTTCATTAGGACACGCCATGTTAAAATCCAATGTGAAAGTGCAAATTTTTAACAAAAATGGCATTTTAAGTCACTTCAAAGTACCTTTTTCATTCTATTTTTGAAATTTAAATTTCAGAAAACATCAAATAACCAGAACCAATTTCTGCTCTTTAAAGCTCAAATTAACATGTTTCTCTTTCTTTCAAACTAAAGTAGCAGCAAGCATGGATTTTAAATCTAGCTTTTAAGAAATTCTACCAAAAATGTTTTTCCAAAGCAATGAGAAATGAAAGCTACTGAAGTGACATGACATTGGTCAGATGACAAAGAGATATATTACACCACCACATCAACTAGGTTTGATTACAATTGCAACAAAGGATGCAATGACTACAAACCGTTGAATCAATTTGACTTTCCTCTATTTGTTGCATTTGCACCTCTAATAACTGCTGCTGTTTCTTTAATTTCTTCTTCATCTTTTTCTTCTTATTTTTGGACATTTTGGACGTATCTGGTTTCTCTTTTGGTGCTGTACTCACTGCAAAGTAAAATGATTATATTTTTAACTTCACATTTTATGTTTCTACATTTGATGGAGATCACATTCTTCTTTTCATCACATGAATGTGCTAACTAAGGGTCTAAAAAGTGCATCAAAGGTACCTAGGTACATAATTCTTAAGCAGCTCTATCTGAGGTATGGATTCTTTTATTTGACAGTTGTGTGCTAAAGTTTCCTCCCCATGAAATATGGATATTTTCTCTTTTGTAATATTAAACAATGATTGCAATGGAGGATTGAGATAGACTTGCTAAAACATGTCATATGCTACAATGTATATATCTATCTTATATAGGATATTAGGACAACCGGTGGAGAAAAACTGTAATCACGTGATAAATGCAAACTGACAGAAAACTCACATATAAGATAGTAAATCTTTAAAGTAAACTGTTTATAAATCTAGGATTTGACTATTAATTCCATAGACACACATAAAAATTTCCTTACCTGCTGACCCTGGCATAGGACAACCAATCTTTTGCCATTCAAAAGCATCGGCAGCTAGTTTACGAACATGAGTGTCGTCCACACACATCAGGACGTTTTCTGGTTTAATATCTGTATGAATTATTTTACATTTCACATGCAAATAATGTAACCCTTGTAAAACCTATAAAAGATAATAAAATGTATGAAATGGAATGAAATTGTTAAAATTTATCAATATTAAGGCCAATATTGTGTTGAAAATGAATGTATACACTAAATATTGTCATAAACAGCTATTTGCATGGAACAAGTAAACCAAGTTATTCAAACACATTTAAGATGATCTTTTGTGATTCTTGGACTTGTCTACAGTCTATATCACATCTAAATCTTTTAGTTTTATCAATGTGATCCTATAACATTGAGGATGTACACTATTGTTTTTATTACTGCCATTTATATCATTTTAGGAAACATAAATTCTGATTAAAACCTCAAAAGGCTCTCTAATAACTGTAAACTGCACTTCAAAAATAAAATCCAAAAATATTTTTTCAGTTTTGCTCTTTATACCATACCTTTTTAAATTCTTACCTGTTTAATTATAGATTTGACATTTCGCACAGGAATTCCTTGGTAATTTGATCGAATTATCAACTTCAATAAATTATTTCCTAAAACTTCAAATACCATACAGACATCTGTGTCAGGTTAAGGATTATATGTAAAAAGCTGTCATCTAGATCTGTTTCAAGACCAATACAAACATTGACAAACAAACAGATACAAATTATACATATATATTGTTTAAATATACTTTTTCACTTTTTTGGCCTTTTGAAAACTGTTGTTTGTGCTGTATTTAGACCCTTCTACAACGAAATTTGCTTTACATGCACAAGTATAAAAATTGCGGTTTTTATCCAACGCAATCATAGGTTTGAACGTAGTTTTCAATTTAGACTCGTATATATATAAATATATATACAGAAAAACAAATATTCATTCAAGACTATTTTTTCATTCAATTGCTTAATTTTTTATGTTCCCTCATTTTTTATTGTATAGGTGTTTTTTATAATCTTTTTTATCCTTTTTTGCAATAGTCTTTAAACGTTTAATCATGAATGCCAAAACCCTATAGATTTTTCTTTTGTTTTTGTTTTAGTTTCGGTTATTGTATTTCCACCTTGGTACTTTAGTAGCACTGGTTGATTCCTATTTTTGGGTTATAGTATATAGAAAAGTTTTTTCCTTAATGTTTTATCTTGAAGGAAATAATGCCAAATCTATAGTCATAGTCCAAGGACAGGTTGCAAGATCTATATTCTTTTATTGTTTGTTTTTCCAATTCTCATCTTACAGGAAACCCTGCTACCCTATAGGACATTCTATTACCCCAACACTTAGTTCAATGTCAAACTGATTCTTCAGGAAAACAAACAAATTATGCTAATCGAAATATTAACCATCCCATACCACAATAATGATAGCAAACATTAGCCACAAAATCTGTTATATATCGAGCTAAATGTGATAATATTTATCTCCTTGGGAATCTAAATATCAATACAAACTGACAGTCTAATGAACGCAATTTCACAGGCCATTTGTAACTCTTAGTCTAATATCAAATTATATTGATTGTAGATATTTATCATAAAAAGTATAAAAAGATTCAAAGTGTTATTTGTGTTAATTTTAACATGCCTATAGTAAAGATTTAAAAAAAAAAAAAAAGAATTTCAATGTAAAAAAAAAAATAAGTGTCATTTGCTAACCTGGTCCAGTACTCATTTGGCTTTGAAGACAAATTTTGTTTTAACTAATTAGCTTTATTATTCTAATTATAAAATTTGTATGTGTTTTTTTTTAAATTCTATATAGCATGAATAATTATTCATGTTAGGTGGAGGGTTGATGGGCTGTAAACATGTTCAACTCAGTCACATTCTGTATGTGCCTGTCCCAGTCTGGAGCCTGATATTCAGTGGTTGTCATTTGTTGCAGTATATCATTTTTTTCTATAATTTTTGTTTTGTTTATCGTTTTGTACATACTTTAATCAGATCATTAGTTTCCCTGTTTGAATTGTTATATATTTGTCATTTCAGGACCTTTCATAGCTTGCTATGCAGTAAGGGTTTGGCCCACTTTCAAAAGTCGTAGTGGCCTATATTTGCTAACTTCTACAACATTTGGAGAGTTGTCTCAATGTCAATCATACCATATCTTCTTAATTTGATAAATAAAAGTTAAAACTAAAAGAATAAATAATAAATGAAAATTAACACATTGAGTGTTGACAAAACAGAAGGATACGTGTCCCATTGATACCAGAAATTTTAAAGTCATCTAACAACTGGACTGTTCTCTCTCTGTAATCATCACTTTCATCACTTTCTCTGACCTGTAAAAAAAAAGAGAATATAAATACCATTAAATATTAATAAAGTAGTACTCAAATGGAAATGTAAATAAGAATGTGTCTATAGTATAGTACATGGAAGCCCCACTCGCACTATCATTTACTATGTTTAGTGGACCGTGATATTGGGATTAGAATTAGAAAGATCATATCAAAGCGGCGTTTTGCATTTGCGCCGATCTGCATTCCATTTGTGCCGATTTTTTTACAGGTAAATTACAGGTGAATAGATATAAGGCCACGGTTTTTTAATTTGTTGGTTTACGGATTTTTCCAATAAAAAAGTCGGGTCGGTCGGTCGGAAAAAAAAAGAAAAAAAATATCTTTGAAAACAGAAAAAATATGCAAAATAAATATATATTTCACCTTACTAACAAAATGTTTGTCTTATATGCTGTTTTGTCATCATTTCTTAACATTAAGTTCGATGAAATATTATTGATCAGTGATCATGAACATCGCATGACATCATTTAATAATTTCCTGTAAAAAAAAAGGGGGGGCGGTGCACGGACAAAGACGAAATTAAATCGTCATTTCACAAACAAGAAAAACAGATTCACGTAGCTCTCAATCAATTCCAGAACAAGAGGCTGTCACAACGACAGCAAACCGGATTTATTAATATTGATTTGTGTCCTGGCAATATCACAAGAACCATTACTGATGAATGGTGAAAGTGAAAATCGTCAATATCAAATTTGACCTCCATTTTGTCATCAGTATCAACATCTTAAAATTTGAAAAGCTTAGATTGAATGGTTCATGAGAAAATGCAACAACGTGAATGGAAACGCCATTTCACAATCTTTCAAGAACCATAACTCCTGAACAGTAAAAGTCAAAATCGTCATAATTGAACTTGACTTTTAATTTGCCATCAGTAACAACATATAAAAATTTCAAAAGCTTTGGTTGAATGGTTCATGAGAAAATGCACGGACACGACTGGAAACACCATTTTTCAATCTTTCAAGAACCATAACTCCTGAACGGTAAAAGTCAAAATCGTCATTATTGAACTTGACCTCCATTTTGTCATCAGTAACAACATATTAAAATTTGGGAAGCTTAGGTAGAACAGTTCATGCGTAAATGCACGGACACGACTGGAAACTCTATTTTTCAATCTATCAAGAACCATAACTCCTGAACGGTAAAAGTCAAAATCGCCATTATGGAATTTGACCTCCATTTTGTCATCAGTAACAACATATTAAAATTTGGGAAGCTTAGGTAGAACAGTTCATGCGTAAATGCACGGACACAACTGTAAACTCCATTTTTCAATCTTTCAAGAACCATAACTCCTGAACAGTAAAAGTCAAAATCGTCATAATTGAACTTGACTTTTAATTTGCCATCAGTAACAACATATAAAAATTTCAAAAGCTTTGGTTGAATGGTTCATGAGAAAATGCACGGACACGACTGGAAACACCATTTTTCAATCTTTCAAGAACCATAACTCCTGAACGGTAAAAGTCAAAATCGTCATTATTGAACTTGACCTCCATTTTGTCATCAGTAACAACATATTAAAATTTGGGAAGCTTAGGTAGAACAGTTCATGCGTAAATGCACGGACACGACTGGAAACTCCATTTTTCAATCTATCAAGAACCATAACTCCTGAACGGTAAAAGTCAAAATCGCCATTATGGAATTTGACCTCCATTTTGTCATCAGTAACAACATATTAAAATTTGGGAAGCTTAGGTAGAACAGTTCATGCGTAAATGCACGGACACGACTGTAAACTCCATTTTTCAATCTTTCAAGAACCATAACTCCTGAACGGTAAAAGTCAAAATCGCCATTATTGAACTTGACCTTCATTTAGTTGTCAGTAACAACATATTAAAATTTTAAAAGCTTTGGTTGAACGGTTCATGAGTTAATGCACGGACAACATTTGATTCCCGCCCGCCCGACCGCCCGCCCGCCGTACATCCCCAAATCAATAACCGACATTTTTGTCACAAAAATCCGGTTAAAAATTGGTGAATAATGATCTTCAAGCACAAAAACTGATATAGAAAAAAAATGTAAAAACGTCGTACAAAAATAAGTTTCAACACACGTGTCGAAAAACGTAAGAGACTCGTCCACTGGAAAAACGACAAAATCGGGTTAATCAGTTGTCATGCAATCCGGTTTTTATCCCAATGATCAATATTTTTTGTTTTCTATGAAACAAGAAAATTTCAAATGATTTGTTAATATTCAGTACTTTAATTGATGTATTCCACCTGTCCACATTTGGACAAGTCTATTTCTCTGAGATGATGCATCTTACGGACTGATGACAAATAAGGGAAACGAACTTATTTTGTAATTGGTTTTAAACACAGGTTTCGTTCCGCAAAATTATTTGCGCAAAAGACATTTCAAGGTCAGTTATAATTGATTTGTCTATTTTTAGAAACGTAAATTTGAAGATTTATTTTTCACAACAGAAAGTGTTATCAACTTTGTTAATTATTATTGCATTTCATTTCATAAAAAAAGTAAATTTTATCTATTTTTCAGGGATAATGCTATTATTAGGGTCGGCGGGAATAAAAAGCATGAAAAGTCAATTTTATTTTTATTCTGAAAAACGGCAAAATCGGGTCGGCGGATCCGTAAACCAACAAATAAAAAAACCGTGGCCTAAGAAGATGTGGTATGAGAGAACTCTCCATCCAAGTCATGCTATTTTTCATTTATCATTTTAGACCTCTTCCATTAGCCACTTGTACAAATGTAATGAATTGTCAATCATAACATGTATATAACTGTTGTCCCCTGCTCACTAAGGGAAGATGGAAGAAGGCCTACAAGATACACCTCCAGACTTTTTCCTTGACAGTACCCATGGTTCTTTAACCTCTGTCTTTCGGACATCTGCCACGTTTATGCTCGATCAGTGTTTTGACAATAGAATCCGTGATGACTCTGGCTTTACACAATTTATGGTACAATTGTGAGATATGTTGTTATGTTTCAGGACACTAACTTTCCGATATGTATAGCCCTCGATGATTAAAGAATTGACTCCTCGACTAGTTTCAGTGTGTAATATGTCCATCATGTTACAACGAAGTTCCAGAACAATATGAATCAAAGTTAACTTAAACTAAAGTAAAAAACATTTATAACCATATTTTACCAATGGTATAGTACTGTACATGTACAAGTATTAACTTACATGTAAATCTAACTAGGAGCAAATATAAAATCAGCGCAAATGAAAGAATGAAAATTTTCAAAATCAGCGCAAATGTCATACGCCCTATCAAAGGGGACATACATGTGTACTAAGTTTCAAATTGATTGCACTTCCAAATTTATCCAAAAACTTTAACCTGAAGCGGGACAGACTGATGAACGGACACACAGACTGAAAAAACACAATGCCCCTAGGTGACGCATAAAAATACTACTACTATGTGTTTAAATGCAAATCTAAAAGTATTTATAACTTTTTAAGTGCTATTTTTTCAATTTAATTGAATTAAATTCAGAACTTCCTTCATATTGGTAAAACTTTATTGAAGACATGATCAATTCCTGTACCCTACCTATTTCTTAACACAAGTGTCATTGAAACAAGTATTTATTGATTTGTACATGAATTCTGTTCATAGAACATACTTAGATCTTGACAGATACATATACTCAAATGGTATTGCTTAGTTTCATACAAATATCACTTTTACCCTAATCAATACAATTTAGTGAGTAACAATAGAAATAATGTTGATAATGTTTACCAACAATTTTACTATCAATCACCCAAAAAGGTCAATAAAAGTCAATTTTAAGTCCTGGCCATTTTAAGTTTAAACAAATTTTAATGTCAATATTTGACTTGAAGTTCCCTCTTCCATAAAAAAAATATAGATAAAAAAAAAAATCAATAATTTTGTTGAAAAAGACTTTAATGTAAACTTTACATTGCAAAAATATAGTTTAAATTTACATTAACTCTCCCCTATAGCTTAACAAAGCATGTAATAAACTTTAACATTTTCTGACAATTCAGTCTGGTGAAATTGTATAACATGCAAAATTTAAATATGTCAATTTCAATACAGATGGCACTTGTGGAATGAAAGCCATTACTCAATTTTTAAAACACTTGACATTTTGTAATTCTCTGAAGAGAAATAGATTGGGTTCTGTAGAAGTATTACCCGATAGGTCCCAAATGACGTTTACAGCATTTTCCAGGAGTACAGATCAGTTATAAATGAAGCGTGGGAATCAATGAGTTAAGTTTTATTACTTAAATCATTCTTTAACATTTCCAAATGAGATTTTTTTTCACTTCTTCAGAAATTAAAGTTCAGTAATTGAAATCCTATTATTTTTAAAGCCTGTTACCAACTCAATGAAGAAAATAATTTAAAACTTCATGAACTTGTAGGCGTTTGTTTAACTCATCATTCTGGCTGCTTTTAGAACCATTTACAAAGATTTAGGAAGCGTTTAAAAAAAATGTGATGTAATTACAATGACTATCTTTAACTATAGATAATATCTTATTAAAAAGTCTTCGCAAACTCAATTCTTATAAAAAAAAAGTCCAGTAATTATAGATCGACATATCATTTTCAGATCAAGGCTTCTTATTCAGTGTGTACTTTGTTCATATAATTTTACAGAAAACACTTCTGCAACAAATCTACACTATCATATCTATGTCAGTCTTCCCAATAGACTTTAAAATCGAAATGCCCAAACTGAATTTTAAGAAAATTTAGGCCTGTGGTTGAGCCCAAAATCACTGTATGGTTGATAAGCATAGACTCCCTTTAACAGCAAAATGATCAATTGATGTTTCTTTAAAGTTCATATTTCATGCAGTCAGGGATAAACTTTCGGCAGGTCAGGAAATCAGTAAACTACTAGAGATAATATTTAAGGCACGATACAAATAGAAAACAGTTCAATCATTTCATTTTGAACAGACGTATTTCTGCCAACAAAGACATCACCAACAATGGACAAGTACAACATTCAACAGTATGTTCCCATGCCAATCTCAACATACAGTGTCCACAAAAAGTTAAAATTATCACAATTATCTAAATAAATCTCAATTGTCAATTTATGAATGATCAATTGATTCCTTAAAAAATGAATGTCCATCAACTTAAATTACTAATAAAACTTTAATATTGTATCTGGCATTGTGTTTTGATTTGTTAAACTGAGCACACTAGAAATAATGAATATAAACAAACAATAGACTGTGGTTTCATATTCATGAGTAAACTGACAGTTTCACTGACAAGTAATGAATCATGGAGACATCTTAATTAAGCAGGCAGCTTTTAACCATCAAGGAAGTGAAATGAACAAGTCTACATACAGTACATAGATAACCCACTCACACCGTCATTTTCTATGTTGAGTGGACTGTGAAATTGGGGTTAGAACTATAATTTGGTCTTAACACAAAAACTTTAAACTGAAGCTGGACAGACAAACGAATGGATGCACAGACCAGAAAACATAATGCCCCTCTACTATCGTAGGTGGGGCATAAAAATTCGGTTTACAAGAGAATCCTTCATAGAAAGACATCTTCCCCTGTAAAGGATATTACAAATGGTCCCTCTAATTCTTGTGGAACATGTCAACAGAACCCTACATTAAAGTTCTGTGTCATATTGGTCTCTTGTGGACGGTTGTCTCATTGGCAATCATACCACATCTTCTTTTTTTATATTGTTCGGTTTTAATATGCTCTATGATTTTCTTCTAACATTTCAATTCTGTTTGTACAATTTTGTTTGTATCATCTTTTTTCAATTAGTAACACCTGTCATTCTGTGATGTCATCAAAATATTATATGAAAAACATTAAAAAAAAATTCACACAACATGTGCTAAACTTCCTATATCAAATTAACCAATACTTATTTGTTTTTGTTAAAATCTATCAATAAATTCTAATCAATCATTCTACTTCCTCCTTTTATATAATATTTACTCTTGTCAACTAGTTCTACAAGATCACTTGCCATAAATACATTTTGTGAGCGTAGGATGAGGAAATTTACAATGTCTAATTTCATTTTGACGTTACAATGAAATAAAACAGAATTCATTGTCTCAATACCATATAATGGACACTCATCAATGAAGCAATAATAGAATGGGTCTAAGTTAGATAAATCAAACACCTGACTAGCAAATTGTTTTGTTTCAGATGAAACACACTAGTAAAAACATTGGCTAACACCACTAAAGATGAAACTATTATGTTTTTCCAATGTTAACATGACTTGTTTCATTAGTACACTGGGAATTTTCACAACAGAGTAATACATTATTTCATGAATGGAATGACGCATGCAGGAAAAGTTGACTTTGTAAACTGAACCTAATTCAAATTACATTCACAAAATAGAAACACGTAGGCAGAAAATTTACTATTTTTGATGTCTAATTTATTGGTTCAATCCAAAGAATCGACCAATATGCACTTGCAGCTCATAAACTATCTATTTTTTTCTAAACTTACACATTTCAATAATTTAATTTCATCCAAAGCTGTTTCTGTGTAATGCTGGGCACTCTTCACAACCTTCAAAGCTACAAATCTTTTACACCTGTAAATATAAACATAATAAAACTTTAAATACTATATCAATTTACAAATATGAAATAAATGGATAATGTTTAAATGGGACACAGATAATGCTCCCATCCCCTTTTTCCCCTTCCTTTTTTGCATCTATTAAATGTTCTATACATATACATGCTAAAGGGAAACAACAAGAACAAAGTGATGCAACCCAAATTTTATCTTGATCTAGATCTGTGTTTTGTTGTTTTGTGGTAATAAGCATTATGTATAAGTTTCATAACATTTGGTTAAGGTAAACTAAAATTTAAGAACAGAACCTAATTTTGGGACATACAATGAAATGAAGGTACTTAACAAACTAATGGGCTGAAGAGGTTAATGACACAGAGACCAGAAAAAAAACTAATGTTGCCTACTGTTGTAAGCAGGGCATACATAACCAGTTCTAAAATTATTTGTACATATTTTTTGTACAAATTCAGTTCAAAACAGGTCATTTTACAATCTTCTGTATGGGAGTATTGTTTGTACCAAAAAACCTCCTCTAACCAAAAAATTTATATTTTCACAATTCAATGTACATCTGAAAAATGCACCAAGAAGCCCAGGATGCAAAGCTTGGTATAAAAGAGACATCAAGACTACCGTTACCTTCAATTCTTTTAGGCAAACGTAAAAAAAATGCTTTCATGCATTAAGCTTATTGAAGCATTCTTTCAACATAAAAACATAATCTGTCATAGTTCATGTTACCTTGTAGTTGCACTCAATCCCATTAAAACGATTAAGCTACATGTATTTTTAGACTTTCGCAAAAACAATTCTTTTCTTAACATCTAAGGGATGACAAACAAATGGGTAAATATGTAAATCTCTTTTGGAATATAGGGAATAATAAAGTTTGAAAAAGAATATAATGGCTGTGATCCCAGTGGTAATTTGCATGGCATTGAAAGACAGTTAAAGTGCAGCTCACAAATGCATCATTCAAAACTGTTTACACAACAAATTAGATAAATTATGTAGACAAATCAATACTACTGCATGCATTGCATGTTATACATGTATCAATCAAGAAAATATTCAAATAAAAGTCAGAGGCATGTTGAAATTCAGTTGCATATAATTGTCCATAGGGAATAAAACAATAGATTTGTAATTAATCATGTGGGCTAAAACTGAAGTTTATATAACTGTTTATTCTATTAATGAATGGTAATAATAACATATATACATATAACTATGTGTTAATTAATGTCATATGACTGACTGCATCATTAACACTTTATACATCATGTCACTTCTCTTATTCTTGTACTATTTCCAAGGATAACTTTTCATTTATCATAATAACATCAGTGTACCTAATCCAACGTCTGGGTGTAAGATGTTATATCTATATTGGCGAAAGCAGTTTTTATCAGATAGTTGGTAGATAATCAAGAAAAAACATGTATTATTTAAGTCCATCTTTCGTATTAAAGGAATAGCAATTTTTTCGTATGTTCATTCTCTTGGCAAACAAATGTTGGGGACAAAATAATTTGTCAAAATTGAAGACAAAACACAATTCTCTTCATGTTACTTTGTTCCTTGATGCACTGGCCATGGATATTACAGACTACATTAACTTCCAAAATCTACTTACGACATATCCCAACATAACCAGACAGTAGAGAAATGGCCCCATCCTAGTTTCCTTATCACATGGTATTTATTGTTGAACAAATCTCCAATCTTTACAGGATGATATCCCCCTGAAAAACAAATAATTGTTGCAAAAAATATAAAGATTAAAACAAATACAACAATGTTAAATAAGGAACAATATATAACACGTTTTGAAGAAGAGTTACAATACCTTCCAAATGTACATGCAAATCCATTAATATATTTTATATTTAGATTCTGTATCGTGGTGGGCAGTTTTGATTGAAGGAGGAGGCCATAAGTCTTATCGCTCGTAACCACCAACAGTTGGCCTGAAAACTGGCAATACCCAATAAGATAAGTCCAAATGTTCTTGTATGGTCACTCACATCTGGGATTTAAAGTCACAACATAAGTGTTGACAGACAGTGAAGTATCAGTTTCACTGTCTGTCAACACTTATGTTGTAAGAAGTACTTAGGCCAATTGGCAACAGAAGCACCAAATTAGAAAGGAACTTGTTATTATTGATTTTTGAATTATTTTCATTTTGACTGTGGCCTATATTTCACCACAAATTTCATTAGATTTATGACCGTGACTAATTCCTGGATGTTTTCAAACTCATTCAATTTAAAAACAATGTAAATAGCTCATTTCATTTTTAATTTATTTTTCCATCAACTGAATATTGATTGGAAAATAATTCACTGTGAAATAAGATATCGAAAAACAATGGTACAGAAAGTAGCTATACACCCAAAATGCAAATGTCCACTACATGAACCTAGTATTAGATATTCCCTCAGTGCATTAATTCAACACCATGATGTTATGGTTAATTCAAAGTTATAGCTTTCATGCAATAATTCAATTTAGAAAGGGTATAATTAAGGATAAAACATTGATAATTCAGGATATATCTAATTACAATTAATAGCATCATATCGTAAATTGAATTATGGTTGATAATTGATTCTGTAATTTTACAATATCATGTGCAATTTTGTGTGCTATTCATTTTTACGCCTACAAGAGTCCACAACTTCACAAAGAGGACTTATCGTAGGTGTACTTAAAACAAGAATGTGTCCATAGTACACAACTGCCCCACTAGCACTGTTATTGTCTATGTTCAGTCGAATATAAAATTGGGGTCAAAAGACTCAAAACTCTAATTTGACATTAAAATAAGAAAGATCATATCATAAGGAACATGTGTACTAAGTATCAAGTCGACTGACTCCAACTTCATTGAAAATTACCATGACCAAAAACTTTAACCCGAAGAAGTACAGACAGACCAACAGACACACACAAATTCCTTTACAAATAATTTTGTAATGGACCTTTTAAATATCTAATCAGCTTTGTCTTCTGAAAAAGATGCAAAGCAAAGCACATGTAATACTGCACTGTATGGAAAGATTTACAGCATTTGATGCATGTGCTACTCTATTATCAGCATTTACATTTATACATGCACATGACATGTATGTCAAGTTTATTCACAGATAACACCATTCAAGAATGCCAAAATAATTCTGATGTATTTTTGCATTATAATTAAGTTGGAGGATGTTCTAGAACATAACAACAATATAAAATTCCTTTCAATATGATTTGTATCTTCCTAATTACTTCTGTAAATTTCAAGACTGACACCAAAAAGCCAAGTAAAACCAATTAAAACAATTCATCTCCTGCTGATTTTACAAAGACATGTTTCCTCAACGTTTAACGTGACACGATTGTGCAATTGTAGGAGATTACGTAAGATTTAACTGATACAGTGAGCCATTGAGGCCTTTAACAGTCGTTAGATTGATTGGAATTTCTTCCAGTGAGATATTTTATTCAAAGAAATCGTGGATTATCTTAGAGATTCTCCAAGTGAAGAATAGTTATTCAGCAGAAAACACTTGAATTAAGCCTTGATGATTTATTGCTATTATAAAACCATATCCTCTTGAAGGGACACTTGAGCTTGTAAGATCAATTTTAAACATCACTATCACTACAGACAGTATATATATACCTTTGCCATATTCAGACTGTGATTTATGTTTAGTTTTCGTGTCAGACTGTGAGTCCGACTCGATATCTGAGGAGGAATAAAGATTGTCCCAGTTTAATGCTATGTGGTGATGAAACGATTTCTCAACATCCTTTTTCTCCTGACTAGATTGTTTAACCTGACGTTTAGAACTGCGCCATCTATCCAATGTCTGTCTGAATTCTGAACTCATTGCTGATTGATTGTTTTGACTTGACAAATGTATTGGTATGGCATCTGCACGATTCTGAGGCAGTGATTTTAGAATTCTGTGAGGAGGTTTCCCACTAAAATGACTAGGATGCTGACTGTTCAATCTCCTCAAATAATCATTGTTTGTTCTATTATTATTTTCTATATTAAAGAGACTAGATTGGCGTAACATTTGTTTGGCGTTGTGAACCTGGTGTATGAAGTTATCAACCTGATTACACAGTTCCAAGGATCCTGTACTTCTACGATGATGACGACGGTTCTGATTATCATAATACTGATAGTCATAACCTCCTGTCCACGACTCACGGCGGCCCACCTCTGATGGTGGCACAATTTTATACATTTCCATGTAGTGGTTGTAACGTTCCCTATATTCACTCATCTTGGCAGTGAAATGCAGAACTAATTCACTTTGAACTTTTACATATATATATGAACTTCAACAATATTAACTGAATGTCAAGTCACTTCATTCTTGGACACTTTCGAACAGAATGACCAGTCTAATCCTAATTCCTGTTTTTACAAAGCTTACATAACCATTGAATATAAAACAATTGTCCAAATATTATAATCCTATTTCAGTTTTGCAACCTGTCGCAATATAAGTGTAATCTGATTTTCTCCAAAAGAAAGAAAACCTTTTTTCAATAGGTCATTATGTCTTTAAATATCGATCCCTTGTTTGCTAGATTTATTCATTTTCCCACTGATTCCGACTATAATAAGTCCTGTTCAATATTAACACTGATTCACATAATACAAATAAATCCTTTTTGACATTAGTTACCGATATAAAAAACAGGTACTATTTAAAGCCAGAGTCAACAAACAGTTGTCAAACTTTAGTTCTTCCGGCTGTATTCCTCAATAATTTATTTTCATGGTGTCCTCATTCCATTTAAATGAAAATACAGGTGTGATCTCCATATCTACATTGTTAAAACTTTGTCATAAATCGTCGCCCATCTATCTACTTTATGACAAGTCTGTACATCTTTTGTCTTTCCCTGGTATTTAATGTCATGTAAATAAACTGTGCTTGCGACCTAGACAATAAAACCCGCATTCAGCAGTTTTTTAAAAGCCCCCACATTTACACGAACAATTAACGTTTTTAACTTAGGACTTTAACCATGTAACATTTAGAATTAAAACTTTCATAAGAACAAAATAAATATTAAAGGAAAATATAGTTCAATATCGAAAGCATGCCATGAATGGTCAATGAAATTTTTTAATTGTTTTGGAATAGGATATTTGTTATGAAATTAGACCTTATTTATAATTGTAACCTTAGACAAGTATGGACAAAGCCAAACCATCCATGCATATAAAATGTTTAATCAATGCTGAAATAGGATCATATATATCTGATCAATTTAGAAATAACTAATCTATCAACTTATATAGAGCTATCAATGGGCCCTAATAATGAATAATTAATGAAATGTCCATTACCGGAGACCATAAACATGTCATTATCCTTATAATAAAACACATATACTTTAAGTATATTGTTACTAACAATATACTTCTGAAACAAAACAAAAACAATTTGCTTTGTACTTTTGGAAGTGACATTTGAAAGTACATTGTAGTTTTAGCCAATAGAAATGTTTTAGCATGTGAACCCTATTTTAACCCTTCCCTTCATAATGACACATTTTGATGCCACCCCCTTTACTCCATAAAGACGCCTTTATGGGCCTGTGTAGTACCTCAGTTGAAACGCTTTGACTACGAAATGTCTGCATCAGACTTAGAAAAAATTATATCCAATATGAAAAGGATATATTCATGAGAATTATTGAAATAATTCATTAATGAAATATTTGTTTTCACAATGTATTAATACTTTAAACCTGATGAATTTTTTTTTATTGAAAAAAGTCCTATGTGAATCCAGTATGTAAAAAAACATTCCATGGAGGAAAGGGTTAAAGGATATATAAGGGCATATTGTATGATCACAAATGAAACAACAATCCAAAAAAGACCTGAGACTCAAAGATATGAACATTTAAAGTTCATTGCAAGGCCTTCAAGAATGATAAAAACTCTTAAAGTAAGCTATAAAAGGCCCTGGGATGAAGGTTTTGCTTTTGAACAAACCAAGCAAGCACATATTTTATGGCCAATCACTCAATCATGTGGTTCATTAGTGGACATTATTTATGACCTATTTAAACTTTCTCTACTTGCAAAACAAAAACTAAGGACAAGTTACTCCAAATATATCTTATTTAGACTCTTTGTAAAGCCTATAATCATTGTCATTATATAGACCTATCTGTTTTCCACTGACCATATCAGAATGACTTTCATAAATTATCATCTCAATGTTTACAATTTAAACCATAAAATTTAATTTTACTATAATATATCCTTTATTAGTTTTGTAGATAACCTACATTTCAAGTGGATACAGAACAAATATTCAGGTCAAATACAAAATTACTAAATCTTAATTATAATCATCTATTCGTTGTTTCATTTTTTCAATTCCTGGTTCATAAGAAATCCATAATTTTGATTGGATGACAACAGTCACATGGTGTTATTCGTAAAGTTTTATGTCCCAATATAACACAACATTTATGACTCACACAATTGTCTATGACATAATCATATGCATAATTCAAAATGCAAAAGAATACTTTGATTTCAACATAAAATTTCCTGCTAAATATTTTATTTATGTCTATAGGTTTTGTCACTGAATTTGGTGATAGATCCTCTGTTAAAACAGACTGCCTCCTAACAAATTACATGGGGTGGCATATGCCACCAGTCTATACACAGATTCATACAATATACAAAATTAAAGGCAAATAAATCCAAGGAAAAGTACTAACATTTCCATCTAAAGGTTCAATCTGGTAGTATAGAATAAATTAAAATAAGCAATATGGGCATTTTCAACTAAAATACAGGGACTAGCCCACAATTTTCTCCCACCTAAACATTCCAAAACATTGACTCAATTTGAGGACCTGTTTCCATAGAATCATTATGTTTTGGTACCCTGACAAAGAAGTGTTGGAATATTCAATTTCAATCAGTCACAGATATAAATCTTTATGCACTCTCATAGAAAGTCTGCAAAAAGTACTTTTGAGGTTAAATTTCTTATGATACCTTTTTCATAATCCGATGGATCTTCTTGTTCATCGTCATCTGATCCAAGGATTTCTTCTTCTTCTTCATATTCTGGTTCTTTGTTCTGTGGTGCTTCTGACCTATAAAGAAAAGAGAAATAAATAATACAGTTACATGGATAACAAATGATGTAACAAAATGTCCAATTATGAACTTCTGTCTAAGAAAAACCTGGTAAAAAGCAAGAATGATTCAAGCAGTCACTCAACTTAACAAAAAAATTATGACAATACCTCGTGGGCTCTGATCTGGCTATACTGAGGTCTTGTTACCTGAAAAGATGTATATTGTTTTTTTTGAATAGTAAATGTTTTGCTTGTATCTTAACTAATTCAGAAATTGTTTTACTTGTCTAAAATTGAGAAAGGAAATGGGGAATGTGTCAAACTGTATTTATTTATAATGACACGAATGAAGTCAGGTCTATAAATACATTTATATATATATATCTACTTAGACAATATATGAACAAAACATAGTTATACAAAACAATAATTAATGCAAGGAATAATTCAAGGAAATATATTACTAAGAACCTTTCATGGGGAAAATAATGATAATACAACATGCAATGAAAAGTTCATTTTCATCACATAAACCAAACCAGAAACTTTCATTACAGCTGAAGAAACAAGTCAATATTTATTCAACTTTTCTCATTAATCAACTTTCTCCCAATATTGTGTAATTGCTGGGATGGTCCTAAGACTTTTCTTATATATATTTGTCTCATATAATGTTCAATTTATTAGAAAAGAAGCCATGAAGACAATTTCAGAGACAGACTTGTGTAAATCTAGGCTCAGACAAACCATAACATTGGTACAGTAATCACATGTTTAAACAAAAGTTCATTACATCTGTAATATAGAAAACATTGCATAAATCATACTGGTGAGACAAATTCTAGAGTAAATAAGAACTTCCAGTGAACTTACAAAAAGGATATCCCATCCCTAAAATTTGATCATCTCCCATTTAACAAGTTGGACCAGAATTAAATTCCTTTATGCGCAGTCACTTGAAATGTTCTTTGATTGAGTAAAGCTTCATCTTAGCCTTTGACCAGTGATCACTTACCAGGAGCTGTTATTTCAAGGGATGTGGACAAACAGACTGAGATGGTGATTCTTATAGACCACCAAAATGTTTGTTTGTTGCATTATAAGTTAAGAGGCAAGATAAGTATACCCATGAATTTAACACAGATAATCCGAGGTCAGCTCCAAACATATAGCAATGCAATGACAGAAGAAACAACATATAATGTGACCTCCTGCAACTTTCATGTAAATCTAAGAGATTTATAATGGTTATTGATATGTAGATCATTGATTATCAAAAAGTAAGTAAAAATGTATAAACCTATTGCTATCCAAGTGCAACTCCTTCATGTTCCAGCCTATATTAACAAGTATTTCAGCCAGTGTATACAGTGTGATTTAAGCTGCCTGATTCCAAAATACATCTACCATAAACAAAAGGTTCAGTCCTAGGTTCAGTTTAGACTCTTTTCACTTCAATAATTTTGCAACTGATCAGACTAAAACTTTAAAACCTACTTATGCATGGTGACATTAATAACCCTTTGAAAAACATGTTGGACTATATTAATTTGACTTTGAGTGAAATATGCTATGAACTTGTGTAATGTTATCAATCATAAGCTTTCTATAAGGAGATTTACCACAGCTAATTATATAACATTACTATTTTGTTGATAGTTACAAGGTAATCAACGGAAGTAGGATCACACATGATGCTTTGTAAACAAGCATTGAAGCACATTAATTAAAATGAGAAGTACATGTTCCAAACTGTGTACAAAAGACAAAATTAATTATGGTTACAATCAAATGTTTTGAAACTTTTTAATTTAGCTATGAAAATGTCAAAGTTAAATTATATTAGGTTTCAGATTCTCAGAAAGCAGGTAAAACTTAATGGTCTCATTTTTGCACTAATAGATAATCAAATCAGTACAAAAGAAAAAGGGACTTAGGAATTCTTGCAATTGTTTAGATAATAATTACATGGCATAGGCGGATCCGGGGAGGGGACTGGCGGGCCCTCCCCCTTTGGTGGGAAAAATTTAGTTGATTATATAGCGAATCACTGAAGCATGACTGGAGAGGGCCCCTCCTTATGAAAAGTTCCAGATCCGCCAATGCATGGCAAAGATAATCCACACTCAATTCAAAATTTTTCTAAACCATCAAAAATAATCATAATGTCTTTATAATTATCATTGCGCTAAACAACAGATATAAAAATTATGGCTTAGAATATGTGTCCAAAGGACACCATGCTCAATTCACACTAAAAATCTGGGTCAAAACTATTACTTTAGTATCTTAAAGTTCACACCATACAGTAGTAATAGTGCATGTAAACTCAGTTCCATGTTGATTAGATTGCAACTTCACCATAAACTACATGTACATGTACATGTAACTTTTATAAACCCAAATGTAACAAACAGATATATGGACAGACTATGCACAGTCAAGATAACGTTATGTTCTTCTATTCTTGTAGGTCAGGCATCAAAACAGTGTAGGATGAAAACACTGTGAATAATAACACAGGATAAAAGGGATGATATAGGAAATTAGAACATAAAATGGAGTCCCTACTGACCTTGATCTCCCAGTGTAAAACTGCTGCCAATTTTGTTTAAGTATGCCCAGTAATTTGCTCATTCCATAATTCCACATTAAAACCCATCAAATAATTATCCAATCACCATTAACATAAGTCCTATAATGATACTAATTACACTAGATCTCCCAAGTAAAACATAATTAACTCGTACAGTTTACTAACAACACACTGTATGTCAATTTCAATAGGTACTCCTCAGAGTCTGAAGGATTACGTCTATTTCTTATGAAACCTATTCACTCTGACATAGGTCTGAGTGGAATATCTCTGGAGAACAGATACTACTTAAACTTCTGTGATCAATAAATACTCATCTGATATAAACAACACTGCTAATTTCCTTTCCACAGATTTATTTTGGCCATTGTTCAGCCAAGATTGTTGATGGCAAGACTAATTTTTTGACATAGCTCTCAAAAACAAGTTATCTTGTTTCAGATTCTTTTCCCCAGACAAAATGTGTATTCTTGCTAATGCAACTTTAGTATTCGTTTCCGGGATTTCAAAAAGCTTTTCTATTTTATGTAATAGCAAAGAACTACGCTGACAAAAAAGATTTATTTTTGTAATTGCTCAATCTATTATCTTTGAATAGAGTTGAGTGTTTTCATTGAGAAACTATTGTGAACCTGTCAGTTAAATATAGCAACACATTTATTCTGCATATTCTACATTTCAATTTTGTCCAATTGTAATTAGGCAGTTCTTGTTCTGAACTTAATGCTTTTCCAGAAATAATTCCTACACAAAAATAAAACAAATTTTATGGATTCAGGCAAAATATGAGAATGATAGATGTACAAATGTATCACAACCGAATCCCTTTCTTCTTTCACATATTTCTTATACAATGTATTCATTATTTCCTTAAACATTGTTAAATGATGCCAGCTCATAATGTATTTTAAACTAATGACATGTATTATGCTGTCAAAATACATATGGATCCATGGACTAAATATGCACTTCAATTAACTTTTTAAATTAAAACAAGTTTGTCATTTTCTTCTTCATGTATTTGCATGTTATAGTTAATAAACTTCAGCAATAAATTCTACAGCTGTCCAGATATCCAAGTTTCAGAAAGTGTATATGTCTCAAGGGAAACCAATTCTGCAATACTAATCAAACAAGTAAAAAACCCATCTTTATATTCAATCTAGAGATCTGGGATAGCTTTTACATTATGTTACTTTTTCTACAACATTCTTTACTGTACATGTACTCCCCTAAGGTTCATGCTTAAATATTGTATTAAAAAAAATATATTTAAGTGTTCAATTTATTTGCATATCATAATTAAATGCTTTGAAAACAAGAATGAATCCCCAGTACATGGATGCTCCACCAGCAGTATCATTTTCTATGTTCAGTGGACCATGAAATTCGGGTCAATTCTCTCATTTGGCTTACAATTAGAAAGATAATCACAGGGAACATATGTATTAGGTTTCAACTTTTCAAGTTGATTGAACTTCATCAAAAACTACCTTGACCAAAAACTTTAACCAAAAACTTCGACCTGAAGCGGGACAAATGAACGGACAAACGAACTGACGCACAGACTGAAAAACATAATGCCCCTAGGTGGGCCAAAAAAACTTGAGAAGTCAAATACATTAAAACAATAACATTGTAGGATATATTCTTGATAAAAACATTAAGAAATCTCGAACCTATAATTTATTGTCCTAAAGTAGCGAGTCCCTATATATTCATATCCCTCCAAATAAATGAGGAATATGTCCATGGGAAACAGATGATGCCCACACATGCATATAACATCTTTACCTGTCATGCTTGAATGGTAAAAGTGACTACCCAAAATTGTACTTGATCTGCGTTTTGTGGTAATAAGCGTTGTATTCAGATTTTCCTGATCTTCTGTTCAAGCAAACTTAAGTTAGATTGATTGATTGTTGGTTGCTTAACGTCCAGTGGCAAATATTTCATGCATATTTAGGACGAGAACAAGTTAACAATATATAAAATAGGTAGGTCTTGTCACAAGAGAGGCCATCTGGGATGATGATCTTGGAAATTTGGACTGCCACTGAAAATGAGGGTATATTGGATAGGGACAGAAATTTTGCCTTGCAACAGGCCACCTACGGACCCCTCAAAGAGTTGTTGCAAGGGTTCTTAACGTGCAAAGAATGTGGCACTCTCTTTACACGAGGCATTGCATTTAACGTCCCCATTCTGACCGGACGTGACTGCGAACTTGATACATCCCGCACAGCCAAACGGACTTCCACTTCAGCAAGCGTTTTACTACCGGTTGGACCATATTTCTATTCCCCAGTCACCCTTGGGGGGGAACTGAAGTTAGAGAACAGAAACACACAAACTTCAGAATTTTATCCATTTGTAAAGGGGCAGAACTCCTGCTACGACAAGGGCATCAAAATTACTTGATAACAGATAAATTCTCTTTCCATACTGCTTGGATCTGATCCAGTTATTAAAAGAATGTGAGATTATAACACACAACCTGAGGCCAAATTCATTTAACTACACATCTCAAGTTTTTTATTGCAAAATTTAATGAAAAAGTTGTTTGTTTACTAAGGAACATGATTAAAGAATATTTGCCTCAATCATTGTCAATCGAAAAAAAATGAGAGAAAAAAACTCAAAATAATTACATTTACTAATTAATAACAGTTGATCCAAACTAAATAAGAAGTTGTTTGTTTGAAGCAGGAAGACATTATTTCTGATATAGTGCTGATCCTTGCTCCTTTATGATGATTGAAAGTTATAAAACTGATCAGTGCTTTTACAAATAATCACACAGAGTTTGCTATAAATAGATGGTTACATCCAGAAAGATACTGATTATCAAAAATCAGCACCTGATACATATATAATGAATATAATTATATACTTTTTTTTTTAATTTTCACTGCAGAGTGCAGACAGCCACTAACACTGACTTACATCTTTATAAGTTTTCCCAGCACAACAAACTTACATAGAACATACTTATCAAACTGGCATAAAAGCTTTGGTTTAATTTTCCAAAAGTCCATGATAATTTAAAGACATAAAACAAGAATGTGTCCATAGTAAATAGGCATGGTTGCCCCACCCCACTATTAATTTCTATGTTCAGTGGACCCTGAAATTGGGGTCACAACACAAATTTGGGACAAACAAACTGAAAAAGACCAGAAAACTATCGAAGGTGCCTGGGCATAAAAATGCATGCCAACAAATGTGTTACATTTTAGTGACCCAGTAAGAGGTACAGCTCAAAATTGTAACCAATGTTTGCTTAAAATAAGTAACTACGGTTCCTTTTTTCTTTCTATTTGTTACCATTTTTCTATACGGCAAATGCAAGATTTGCCCAAAAAAATCTGTATTTCTCATGTGTTTTTACACTTAGTTCAAAGGTCGCATCAGGTAAAACAATTTAAAATTCATGCTTGTTCACATTTATTTTTTTACATTTTAACTTCAACCTTTATAATGGTTATCTGAATAAAATAGTGTGGGACTCCTGATTGATTATAAATACCTAGTGTTGGACTTATTCAAATTGAAAGATTAAATTATTCCAGAAAATCAAATCTGAGTCCTTCAAATTTTCTTTCTTATTTAGTGCAGATATTACTAATTTATTGGAAAGTGCCTTACTACTAACTACATTTTAGGTCAACGTATGCCAAAAGAACATATACTTTTTTCTCATGTAACAAAACACTGACATTTTAAGTAACTGGAATTGCTACCAAATTTATCCTAGTTTGTTTATTCTTCGAAAAAATAAAATTCGAAACCCTATGGAAAATGCATTGCAATTAATTGCACTTTTGTAATCAAGATTCATACAGTGTATACTAAACTTTCAATACAAGGAATGTGACTTGTCTCTTTGTCTAATTTACTCTCTCTTTCTCTATCCCCCTCTTTCTCTGTTGTCCACATATCAATTATAATATTTAATTTGATTCCATAAACAACACAGATGGGCATCTACATGTATATATATTTATACTACAACATTATGCCTTTAAATTTAAATAGTAATAAAAAGGCTGAAAAATCTATGTTCAATATATTTAAGGGCTATGCAAACAAACCGAATGTTTATTAGTCAATAAAAAATGTATTTGTTCGATCTTTCTTACCTCATTTTAATCTACCTGTTCTTTCCATCACAGACAATCAAATTTTTTTGGAACTTCCGATTGTGATTTTCCGAGTGAAGAAGACAAGTCTTCCAGAAAAGATGTATATTTCCTGTTCAATAACATTGTTTCGCTGACTATTGATCTTACACCAAAGCAACTTGTGCGCTAATTAACTAAATCAGATACCATCATCAATAATCAAAAACTTCAAAGACACAGATTATATACATATACATGAAATTCAAAAGGACGGAAATATACTAATATACAATAATTTATGTGATGATGCTGACTGTCAAATTGAATATTGCAATTTAAGACTTTCATCAGTTTTGTTGGTACAGACCATCTATATACACAACAGACATTAGTTGATACATATTTGACTGTTAGCCACATTGATTTCTTTTAAAGTTCTGCAATATATGCTATAAATTGATTGATCTTCTATAGAAGTATTTTGAAAGATTTCCCAAGGCTGAATATGAAATTTTTATATTTTTTTAGCATCATATGTACATTACAACTGAAAAATATTTAGGTGGAGCACTCAAACCATGCTGCCTTATAGCAGATATGCATACAAATGTTGAGGCATATATAGGCAGTCACAGGGTTACAAAAATTATCCCAAAACTTACTATGACAAGGCCATGAAAATCATTTTCAATTCATTTAAAAGTAAATTTATATACATGTATCTAGTCATTAACTTGAGATTCAAATTGCAAACTTGTCGACTAACAGCTACTGTACTGAATTTAAGAAAATGAACTGTATTTAAGATTGTAACTGGAATTATTCAAGAACTAATCATGGAAGTAATATCGAGTAATAATTATTCCATGAACCAATCAAGTAAATTATCACTTGTGTACATTTGTAAGAGTCCCATTTTAACCAGTAATTGGGCATAAAATCAATCTCCATCAGAACCACAACAAATCAATTGATGAAAACATTCCAGTAAGCCATTAACCAGAAGTCAAATGTTCTATATCCATTAACCTTATAGAACAATACTTTCTTGGAACGGATGCCAGTGTGATTCTGACATGACATATTGTAATATTGATAGAAGGGTGGTAAAAAAAAATGTTATTAACTTAAATGTGAAACTTAATGATAAAACAATAGAAATAGTACATGCATATATATGTCATGTATGTTATAAACAAGAGGGGAAAAAAATAACAATTAAACACTGGAAAAATCACTCTTCTATATATACAACTGCAACCAGATGCTCTGCAGGGCACAGCTTTATACGACCGCATAGGTTGAACCCTGAACGGTTGGGGCAAGTATGGACACAACATTCAAGCTGGATTCAGCTCTAAATTTGGATTGTGATTAAATAGTTGACACAGCATAGGTTTTGGATACAGAATGAATGTGGTCTAATGAACTTAAAATAATTTTTTTGTCTTTGAGCAATCACTATGCTGTTGAATATTAATCCTCTCAAAAAAATGTTTGAAGAAATTTTCTTTTTATTTATGAAATCTGAAATGAGAAAAATTAACCCCCCCCCCCCCCCCACCATTTTTTTTTCACATCCCCCTTTCCCTTTTTTCAAAACTGATCTCAATTCAAATTTCTAATGGAGTTTGCAACAATAACTACTCATTTAAATACATCATAAAATATTAAAATGTAACAAAAAGTGCTTGTTATCACTGAATGGTAAAGAGTGTTTTAATTGATCAGTTGGTAGTAAAAGTGAATATACATTGTGCATTGTATAAAACAATGATTTAAGTTGATTCAACTACTATTCTGGACAAAGAAAGATAACTCCAATCAATTGAAAATTTCTTGCTAATTGTGCAATTAGATATTTCTTGCTATTGCGCAATACTGTGCAATTGAAAATATTTGCTATTGCACAATACTGTGCAATTGAAGATTTCTTGCTATTGCACAATACTGTGCAATTGAACATTTTTTGCTATTGCACAATACTGTGCAATTGAAGATTTCTTGCTATTGCTGAATACTGTGCAATTGAAAATTTCTTGCTATTGAACAATACTTAATATAATAATTTTGGATCCTGATTTGAACCAACTTGAAAACTGGGCCCATAATCAAAAATCTAAGTACATGATTAAATTCAGCATATCAAAAAAGCCAAAGAATTCAATTTTTATTAAAATCAAACTTAGTTTAATTTTGGACCCTTTGGTATTTAATGTAGACCAATTTGAAAACGGGACTAAAAATTAAGAATCTACATACACAGTTAGATTTGGCATATCAAAGAACCCCAATTATTCAATTTTTGATGAAATCAAACAAAGTTTAATTTTGGACCCCGATTTGGACCAACTTGAAAACTGGGCCAATTAAAGAACCTTAGTGAGCACGCTCACATACCCCACGTCCCCACATTGTCATTGGAGAAATTAAATAAGTATAAGAAAAAAAAATTGTATAAGAAAAAATATTGAATAATTATTTCCTGTCAATATACATAGTATGTCCTTATTATCTACAAAATTTCATGAAATTATGTTGTGTGTTTTCAGAGGAGTTGAGATGACAAACTGTTGCAGAAGTACATTGAAGCAAATAAGTTCAAAGGGGCATAACTCCTAGAAAAAAAATTGAACTGTAATTTCCTGTTGATATGCACATCTACATAATATGTCCTTATTATCTACAAAGTTTCATAAAATTCTGTTGTGTGGTTTGAGAGGAGTTGCGATGACAAACTGTTGCAGTAGTACATTAAAGTAAATAAGTTCAAAGGGGCGTAACTCCTAGAAAAAAAATTGAATCGCAATTTCCCGTCGATATGCACAACAACATAGTATGTCCTTATTATCTGAAAAGGTTTCGTGAAATTCTGTTGTGTGGTTTGAGAGGAGTTGCGATGACAAACTGTTGCAGTAGTACATTAAAGTAAATAAGTTCAAAGGGGCGTAACTCCTAGAAAAAAAATTGAATCGCAATTTCCCGTCGATATGCACAACTACATAGTATGTCCTTATTATCTGAAAAGGTTTCGTGAAATTCTGTTGTGTGGTTTGAGAGGAGTTGCGATGACAAACTGTTGCAGTAGTACATTAAAGTAAATAAGTTCAAAGGGGCGTAACTCCTAGAAAAAAAATTGAATCGCAATTTCCCGTCGATATGCACAACTACATAGTATGTCCTTATTATCTGAAAAGGTTTCGTGAAATTCTGTTGTGTGGTTTGAGAGGAGTTGCGATGACAAACTGTTGCAGTAGTACATTAAAGTAAATAAGTTCAAAGGGGCATAACTCCTAGAAAAAAAATTGAATCGCAATTTCCCGTCGATATGCACAACTACATAGTATGTCCTTATTATCTGAAAAGGTTTCGTGAAATTCTGTTGTGTGGTTTGAGAGGAGTTGCGATGACAAGAAACAGGACTGACGGACGGACGGACTGGTCAAAAACATTATACCCTCCGCAACTTCGTTGCGTGGGGTATAATAATAAAAAATCTAAGTACATTTTTAGATTCAGCATAAGTTAGATTTGGCATATCAAAGAACCCCAATTATTCAATTTTTGATGAAATCAAACAAAGTTTAATTTTGGACCCCGATTTGGACCAACTTGAAAACTGGGCCAATAATCAAAAATCTAAGTACATTTTTAGATTCAGCATATCAAAGAACCCCAAGGATTCAATTTTTGTTAAAATCAAACTAAGTTTAATTTTGACCTTTGGACCTTAATGTAGACCAATTGGAAAACGGGACCAAAAATTAAGAATCTACATACACAGTTAGATCCGGCATATCAAAGAACCCCAATTATTCAATTTTTGATGAAATCAAACAAAGTTCAATTTTGGACCCTTTGGGCCCCTTATTCCTAAAAACCTGTTGGGACCAAAACTCCCAAAATCAAACCCAACCTTCCTTTTATGGTCATAAACCTTGTGTTTAAATTTCAAAGATTTCTATTTACTTATACTAAAGTTATGGTGCGAAAACCAAGAATAATGCTTACTTGGGCCCCTTTTTGGCCCCTAATTCCTAAACTGTTCAGACCTCAACTCCCAAAATCAATCCCAACTTTCCTTTTGTGGTCATAAACCTTGTGTTTAAATTTCATTGATTTCTATTTACTTATACTAAAGTTATTGTGCGAAAACCAAGAATAATGCTTATTTGGGCCCTTTTTTGGCCCCTAATTCCTAAACTGTTTGAACTAAAACTCCCAAAATCAATCCCAACCTTCCTTTTGTGGTCATAAACCTTGTGTCAAAATTTCATAGATTTCTATTTACTTAAACTAAAGTTATAGTGCGAAAACCAAGAAAATGCTTATTTGGGCCCTTTTTGGCCCCTAATTCCTAAAATTTTGGGACCAAAACTCCCAAAATCAATCCCAACCTTCCTTTTGTGGTTATAAACCTTGTGTTAAAATTTCATAGATTTCTATTCACTTTTACTAAAGTTAGAGTGCGAAAACTAAAAGTATTCGGACGACGACGACCCAAGACACAAGACGACGACGCCAACGTGATAGCAATATACGACAAAAAATTAAAATTTTTGTGGTCGTATAAAAAGTCTTGTTAAAGTGTAACTTTTAATTAAGAGTTAGACTTTCAAATTGCATTGTCCTTCAGTTTCACCTTTTTTTTAAATTTAAACTAATAAGGAGATGTGGTAGGATTACCAGAGACAACTATCAAGTTCAAATGACATGGATATATAAGCAATTTATGTCACCGGGACACCTTCAACAATGAGAGAAATATGTACCATTTCATCAGCTGATGGCTATGACATGAAAAAGGTGAAAGAATTCAAATGTGAAAACTTAACTAACAGTCAAATTTCTAACAATACAATTCATGAATACAAATATGACAAACATGAACATAATGACCAATGAACTACATGTACACTGGCTCCAAATTTGGAACAGGCACATACAAAATGTGACAGTGTTCAATATTTTTTGAAAGCACTGTGACCATGTATGATGTTAACCATGTTTACTGATCTTATCTGTACCTGTAGTTGGGCAATGGTTTGACGCTTATATATATTTGTTTTTCTTGATTGTTCATGTATGACTGTATGAATATTATCAAAATTGCATTTGAGGAGTAAAATAAATCCCAATAAAGATTTGAGTACCATTTCCAACTCAACATAACCTCTACAATTCAGTGAAATTCAACTACAGTAGTGTACTAGTGTTAAGTGGCCCTAATTAACAATGAATATTTGAGTAAAGGTGCTTAAATTGAGCCTGAGTCAGTCATTTATATTCTTCAAGTTTTAATACACCTCAAGTTTTAGTCATGTGACTTCAGCTAAAATGATGTAGGTCAATATTTATTTATAGTATTGATTATTTTTAAATATGTTATGTCAAAAGTTAGGCTGACAATAACATTTATCTCTTCTTGTTATGATTATGTTATATAAATATTTATAGAACTTTACATTATACAAAGGGAGACAAACCAAGCATAATCCAAATGGTCATTTCCATTTCTTGCTTTCAAAATAGTCAATCAGAACATTTGATTGGTAAAATCTCCTATTATATATGTACATGTATCATGTCAACAAAACTTCCTTAATGCAATCTTTATATATATTCTTGCAATCTACTTTTCATTTTTTCCCTCAATCAGACTTTTAAAAATCACTGATGTTTTGAAAATAAAATGATTCTAGTGAAGCCAGTATACCAATTGATTTAAAACAAAAGACTGGATGTTTCACAATCACCCATTAACCAAGATGTCATCATACACATGTATAAGGAACAATTTACAACAGCAGAATTATGATACATACACTTCAAACTATTCAAAATACATATCTTACAAAGATCTAGAACAGGCAAAGGGAAATAACTCAAAAAATATATGACTAAAACCAAAAGCAGTAATGTTTCATATGACATGTGTTGGATTGCAAAAAACATCAAGTGATATAGTGAATGAATGGGAAACAATTACAGACTGATTTAGGAAACAAAACTGCAGTGTCCTTATGTGAGAATTTCATCAATTTTCAATATTTATTTCCTATCAGGTATTCCCATTTATTATAAATTCATATTTTTTTACAGAAAATAGTACCCAACATATGTTATTCCAATCATTGTAAACAAAATTCATAAAGAATTGTAAATAGAAAGCAAATAAATTTCATGTATGTCATTTGTTGTGTTATTTTTGAGGAGTGTGAATGTTGGTAGTTGTTGATGTTGTGTTCCATTAAACCGGCAATATTTTTTTCTATTCTTGTTATAAATCCTTTCTTAAAATGTCAATAATGCATAATTATCATTCCTTAAGTTTTACCATTCCTTAAGTTTTACATAGCTTATAAAATGTATTGTCAGGTTAACAACATTCTTTGTAGAGCAAAACTGATCTTCACTAAAAGATAAAATAAAAGTTCTTCCTGTCTGCATTAGGTCTGAATCAGTCTGCACTGTTGGCCACTAGTCCAATGCCCCAGACTTATAAATTTTTGCAGAACTTTGTTCAGACTTAAGTAGTCATGATAGTTGGAACAGATTTTGGTGCAGACTGCAAGTTAATAATTTCGCTTGTTAGGAAAAACCAAGTTGGCAATATTCACTTTTCCTTGGCAACATCACAATTATTTTTTCTTTATTTTAAGCAGCTGCTACCTTTATGCTTGACCTGAAAGTCAATAGGATTATTTCTTTCATCTTAACAAATTTCATTGTAAACAAACCAAGAAACTAAAGTATCCATTCCGAAACCAAGTTTTCATTATTTGTTTTTTTATTTTAGTAACAGTTATCTCAACTTATACCTGTTCACCAAAAAAAAATCAAGGCTTAAATCACATTTTCTATATTTTCCATCTGTACAAGTTTAATTCCAATCAAGCAAGGAAAACAAATCAACATCCAAAAATAATTTTTACCCCCTATTTTATTAGTGACCTTTGAATTGTTTACATTGTCTTATCGGGGCCTTATATAGCTGACTATGCGGTATGGGCTTTGCTCATTGTTGAAGGCTGTACGGTGACCTATAGTTGTTAATGTCTGTGTCATTTTGATCTTTTGTGGATAGTTGTCTCATTGGCAATCATACCACATCTTCTTTTTTATATTGACCTAATGATCCCAAATCAATAGGCTTCTTTCTCTCACCATTTCTTCTTCATATCAGTTTCAATCCATTTACTGAAGGGATACTCAAGTTATCTGGGGAGCTTTTCCCAAACACTGTCTCATAAAAAAATCTTACGGTCAGACAGAAATTCATAGTAATATCATTTTAGTTAATATAAAGTAGAAAAGGACAAGTATCTTTTTCAGTCAGACAACCCTATAACAATTTGGCACAGACTGTTATCATCAGAAACGAATTTATTTCTGCCACAGGGACTGACAAAACAATTACTACAATGTATATACATGAACATGTGGGCTCTTAAAGGTTTTTTCACAGAATATAACAAGAATGTGTCCAAAGTACATGAAGTACACAGATGCCCCATGTGTACTATCATTTTTTATGTATAAAATCCCAAATTTGGCATTTAAATTAGAAAGATCATACATGTATTATATGGAACATGTTTAAAAAGTTTCAAATTGATCGGACTTCAACTTCATCAAAAACTACATCAACAAAAAACTTAAACCTGAAGCGGGACAGACGAACGACTAGAAAACATAATGCCCATAAATTGGGCATAAAAAAACGAAATATTGTAAGCTTGATGGTGTTTACAAGGTTACATAATGCTATGTATATGACATTCACAACTAGTTATCACTCCACACTAAGTCAGTTTTTATAAGAATGTCCTAAGATTTTGACCACCAAAATTATAAAAGGACTGACACAATTTAAGTATTTTGCAAAAGAAATAACTTTAGGTGAGGACCACCAGGGGAAAAAATTATTTCAAGAACTAACTGATCTAATTCTTATACATGTAATATCTGAGACACGGACTTGACCATGTTACTTTAACTTTGATCATTGACCCATAAATAAGGTAAAGGTAATGTGAATCCTATCTGTAAGAAATGTACAATGTGGACATTGCAATCCATATACCAAATGTAATGTTATTACTCATTGTGAGTATTTCACCTGACTAAAAGACTTATTTTCTTTCATGAAGTCACAGAACCATTAGAATGAGGTCAAGGAAAATGGCCATCTGAACAATGGCAAATTCGTAAAATATGGTATCTGATACAAAGTATGCATTTGTTTGCACCTGATGTTCAGTAGTTGTTGTTTGTTGATATGGTATATAGGTCAATTCATAAGTGTTTCTTCTTTTTTATATAGATTATAGATTAGATAGTTGGTTTTCCCGTTTGAATAGTTTTACACATTTTTGGGGCCCTTTATAGCTTGCTGTTCGGTGTGAGCCATGGATTTGTGTTGAAACCATACTTTGACCTATATTGGTTTACTTTTACAGATTGTGACTTGGATAAAGAGTTGTCTCATTGGCACTCATACCACATCTTCCTATATATCTATGAAGCATCCAGATCTTCTACCTTATGAAAATATAAAGCTTTATATTGTATAAAAAAGTGTCACCACTGCTTAATTGTTTATGTACAAATGATGTAATTCCTTTTTCGTTGGAGGGGAGAAAAAAACTAGAGGCTCTAAAGAGCCTGTGTCGCTCACCTTGGTCTATGTGAATATAAAACAATGGACACAGATGGATTCATGACAAAATTGTGTTTTGGTGATGGTGATGTGTTTGTAGATCTTACTTTACTAATCATCCTTATTGCTGCTTACAATTATCTCTATCTATAACAGTACTTTCTGTGGAAAATGTTATTGAAAATCTTCAAATTTTAAGAAAATTGTTAAAAATTGACTATGAAGGGCAATAACTCCTTAAGGGGTCAATTGACTATTTTGGTCATAGTGACTTATTTTTACTTTTTACTTTGCTGTACATTATTGCTGTTTACAGTTTATCTCTATCTATAATAATATTCAAGATAACAAAAAAAACAGCAAAATTTCCTAAAAATTACCAATTCAGGGGCAGCAACCTAACAACCAATTATCCGATTCATCTGAAAATTTCAGGGCAGATAGATCTTCACCTGATGAACAATTTTACTCCATGTCAGATTTGCTCTAAATGCTTTGGTTTTTGAGTTATAAGCCAAAAACTGCATTTGACCCCTATGTTCTATTTTTAGCCACGGCGGCCATCTTGGTTGGTTGGCCGGGTCACCGGACACATTTTTAAAACTAGATACCCCAATGATGATTATGGCCAAGTTTGGTTAAATTTGGCCCAGTAGTTTTAGAGAAGAAGATTTTTCTAAAAGATTACTAAGATTTAAGAAAAATGGTTAAAAATTGACTATAAAGGGCAATAACTCCTAAAGTGGTCAACTGACCATTTTGGTCATGTTGACTTATTTGTAGATCTTACTTTGCTGAACATTATTGCTGTTTACAGTTTATCTCTATCTATAATAATATTCAAGATAATAACCAAAAACAGCAAAATTTCTTTAAAATTATCAATTCAGGGGCAGCAACCCAACAACGGGTTGTTCGATTCATCTGAAAATTTCAGGGCAGATAGATCTAAACCTGATGAACAATTTTACTCCAGTCAGATTTGCTCTAAATGCTTTTGGTTTTTGAGTTATAAGCCAAAAACTGCATTTTACCCCTATGTTCTATTTTTAGCCATGGCGGCCATCTTGGTTGGTTGGCCGGGTCACGCCACACATTTTTTAAACTAGATATCCCAATGATGATTGTGGCCAAGTTTGGATTAATTTGTCCCAGTAGTTTCAGAGGAGAAGATTTTTGTAAAAGATAACTAAGATTTACAAAAAATGGTTAAAAATGGACTAAAAAGGGCAATAACTCTTAAAGGGGTCAACTGACCATTTCGGTCACGTTGACTTATTTGTAAATCTTACTTTGCTGAACATTATTGCTGTTTACAGTTTATCTCTATCTATAATAATATTCAAGATAATAACCAAAAACAGCAAAATTTCCTTAAAATTATCAATTCAGGGGCAGCAACCCAACAACGGGTTGTCCGATTCATCTGAAAATTTCAGGGCAGATAGATCTTGACCTGATAAACAATTTTACCCCATGTCAGATTTGCTCTAAATGCTTTGGTTTTTGAGTTATAAGCCAAAAACTGCATTTTACCCCTATGTTCTATTTTTAGCCATGGCGGCCATCTTGGTTGGTTGGCCGGGTCACGCCACACATTTTTTAAACTAGATACCCCAATGATGATTGTGGCCAAGTTTGATTTAATTTTGCCCAGTAGTTTCAGAGGAGAAGATTTTTGTAAAAGTTAACGACGACGGACGACGACGACGGACGACGGACGCCGGACGCAAAGTGATGGGAAAAGCTCACTTGGCCCTTCGGGCCAGGTGAGCTAAAAATTAGTTGTCTGTGGCTTTGCTCAGATTTTTCTTGGTACATGCATCTGGTTATAGGAAACATTTCAAGGGTAGTTTTAAATATTTGTTCCTGTAAAGTTGACAAATTAGTACCATAACTTAAAGCATATCAGTTACATCACTGATGCTTTAGACCTTATCCCTATTTGGTAATTTGTATCTCTTGATCTGAGAATTTTTGACACTTTAACCTTTTTTAAATACAATGTACGTGTGTTATGTCTTATGATTGCCATGTCAATGAAAAAACTCTCCATCAGAGACCAAATGACAAAGTAACCAGCAATGACCAAAACTTATACCACCACATAGTACAAATTCAGTGCGGAACAAGAATATGTCCATTGTTCACGGATGCCCCAATCACACAGTCACTTTCATTTCCTATGCTCAGTGGACCGTGAAATTAGGGGTCAGAACTCTAGTTTGGCATTAAAATTAGAAAGATCATATCATAAGGAACATGTATACTAAGTTTCAAGTTGATTGGACGTCAACTTCATCAAAAACTATCTTGACCAAAAACTTTGGCCTGAAGTGGGACAGACAGACGAAGGAACAAACGGACGAACCGATACAAAGACCAGAAAACAATAATGCCCATAAATGGGGCATAAAAAATAAACATGACATTCTGTAATGCTTAAAATATACAAAGGTCTTCTTTGTCGGTGAATGTACATTACTTTATAAATGAGACAATATCTGAAAAAGTCTAATTTTTGGAAATAAGAAAAAACAAAATTTTTTTTTTTAGACCCAGTATTTTAATAGCACAAATCGAAGAACACACATTGGGGATCTAGGAACTGTTGTCTGTAATTCAAACAATTGTTTAATAAGGAAACAATGGCTATTTTAAAAATGGTACAAAACAAATCCAGTTCTTTCCTGTTACCAAAGTGAATCAATTTAAAAAAGTTTCTAATTGGAATAAGGAATAAGTTTAAGACAATATTTGTGGTTTACTAGTATATCCTACAATAGTTTATCAAATGCCAATTATTTATTTTAGCATTTGCAATACAAAAGGTTTAGAAATATACTTAAATATAGTCAGATATGTCGGTAACATGAAAGAATCTTGAGTAACAGCACAACGGTAACAGGACAGGGTTGGTAACAGAAAGGATTTTTCTGCTTTATTTTAAAGTTTAAGAAAAATACACCATTTTAAATTGGTCACAATTGGAAGATAACAGCAAACAATGTCATTTATCCTTTGAAACTGTATTTGCAAGATGAAAAATCTGCCTAGGTAAGGAAAAATTCTAAAATAAATTCCTTTCTGTTACTATCTACTAAACTAGAATTGCCCAATGTTCTTTGCTGTTATCAAAAGCAAAAAACCTATTTTTTTATTAAATATACTGTATATTATTTAGAAATTTATTTAATATGGTGGTGATAACTTATATTAAATAAAATGGTTGGCATATAGTAGATTAACTTTTCGATTCTTCAGTGAAATTGTCTTGAACATCCTTCCTGTTACTGATGATGGTTATGCTGTTACTTTTTATCAGGTAACATGACAGAACGTAACAGAAAGGAATTACGCGATAGTTTTTGTCCTTTTTATCACATTAAATGTAAGTGTATTTCCTGTGACATATAACTTTTAAAAAGATGATATAAAAACACACTTAATGCTGTGGTGCACACTTAAAAATATTCTCAGAAAGTGTAAGAAAAGGCTGTAACAGGATAGAACACCAATAAGTATTTTTCTATAAATTCTTACCTTGGATGGGCTTGAATTTTCAAATCTGGCCGCCTTTCCAACTATTTCTTTGTACTAATGCATTCAGGAAATGATGCTCTTCACAATACATAATGGGAAAATAACTCTTGGTCTTGTAAACGTTTCCACAGGTAAAAAAAACCCAGTGGTAACAGGAGGGAAATCACCCCTGGGGACAAATTTTTTTTCTCTTAAAATTTGCAAAATTTTATTACATGCTATAGTTATAATATAAAAAGACAAATTAGGGGCAAGTTTATTATATAATATATCATATAGGTGAGAATCGGACGCCTGTTTAATTAATTTGGATATTATTTGAATGATATAGTTTTCAAAAAAACACAGGGGACAACATGATTTTAGGGGGGGTTGAACATTTAAATTACAATATTTTATTGGAAGAAATATAAGAATGAGTGTTTAATTGGCAGGCCATGGTGCATTATATAATTTAGTTTATACTGAAACTTAAAATTTTCAAAAAAGATGGTTGAATAAAAAAATAATTGCTGGTGAAGTGCGGGACATGGAAATTAGACTTTTTCAGATATTGTCTCATTTAACTAATGTAGTATTGACCCACTTTTTACATGTTGTAAATCATTGGTTATTGATCACACTTGATCATGAAACTCACAAAAATGAAAAATTATTCAATATCAAATTCCTAATGTGTATTTAATTTTAATGCTATGTTTCACTCCAACTGTGCACACATTTTATTGTTAATTGTTTTATTTATCACACAATGATCTCATGTTTTCACATGTTGCTTTGTAAACACGTGGTTTGTCAAAACATTGACAATTCCATGGTTGAGTGACTGCTTCTGCATCCCAATAATACCAATTTCGGAAGCAGGGTTTTACAGAAAAAGACGATAATTACAACTCATTGTGTATAATCATTAATAGAGTCTTCGTTTCAATTTGATCAACATAACAAATGTTCATAATAAATTGCATGAATCACCAAGGAGGCCTTTGGCAGGTATCCATGGCGTGTACAGATGCTACGACTATAAAAATAATGTAACTTATTTGGTAAAGCATGTATGTCTATGGTTAAATATAGGCAAAAGAGATAAACAATTTCCTCAAAGGAAGAAATTAGATAAACTCGATGTACTCACGATCTTTTCTTCTCGTCAGTTTTGAACCGAGACTTCGCTTTTGACCGCTTCTTTTTCGCTTGAAGCACTAAAGCTGCAATGAAAATATAAACCAGTAAGTCAAAAAGCCCATTGAATGTTTGTCAATTTAGTTTTAAGTGACAATAAACCTAAATATAGTACCTTTTCGGGGAATTTTTGAGCTCATCCTAGCTGTTTTCTGTCATTTGTTAATTCATTCTTCATGACGCATGCGTACGTTTGAATGACGAGTCTAAACTTCCGTTATCGTACATCATTACAAAGTGCGCGTTACTAATATACAGTAGCAAATATTGTCCAACCTCGACAGTCGTAAACGCACACTGACAAATAATCAATCGTACGCTAGAAGTAAAGCAAAACTAAATAATCTATTGTATCTACTTTATTTGTATAAAAATGCTCACAGGCTCAGCTAGAAAGCTGTCTAAAAATGATCAAAAATTTGTCCAAGATTCGGGAGCTGAATTCTTGGCACAAATACTTGTGGCATTGGCTCCTCACATTTAATTATATTTTTTTATCTAAATTTTACCTTATTTTCGGTTATCGAATGATTAGGCAGAGACTTGTCAGCCACAGGTAAAAAAAGGGGGAGGGGTCTTTTTCCCTCAGTATTTGAAGGTATACCCATACGGTATATATGGTAACTTTTTAGAATGTCAAATATATTAATAGGTTCCATTTTGTGGTTTAGGTACTTGGGGATCAGACCATTTTTTTTTTGTCATCTTCTTTTTATCCAAAATCTTTTAAATTTTCGCCGGTTTCGGCAGTCAGGCTATTTTAAAATGTCATCAATTTCGTTTATTTTCGCGACGGTATTTTGTATTATGAGAACATACATATACTACATATAACTTGTATTGGCTATTAACATGATCAGTCAGGATCCTACTTCGTCAAAATTATCTCCCCATTACGCCAGTTCATTTTCACAATCGTAGAAATGGAAGCCATAATGATTGTAGGGATGACGCTGCCAATTTTGCTCTCGGAAACCGATAAATTTATCCACATTGCACCATTACAATCCTTAAGGTTATGTCAGTTGTATTTTAAAAGACAAATGTATCAACTAGCTAATGAGAGCATCAGGTAATGATCTTGTCTGCATTGATTCAACTTAAAACTATTGTCTGACCGGTTGTCGGGTGGAATTTTCGAAAATTCATAAACATTTAAAAAAATTCTAATAAAATATTTCGTGGAAGAGCAGACTAGTTTTTTTTAGTGGTTGAAGACTATAAACCCTAGTTTTCACACACACAAAATTATAATTTTTCGAAGATATGCATTTTCATCATCCAACTTGAAAGACTGTCAAGTACTTTCAGTAAAAAAAATAGCTATTCGAACACACCTACTCTGTTTTTGTGATTCATTAGATAGGTATTTCACTTGACCCATATATTTCATCTTTTAGTACTGTGATTTTTTTATGTTATAAAGTCAACCTGTAGCTTTGATATATAAAAATTATAGAATATGAAGCGAGACGATGTATGAATTATTCTTGCTTTGTTCGATATCAAGACAAAATATTCAACTCAAACACGCCCTAACATAAAAAAGTGCACTCGATTGTCTCTTTTCGATACAATTATTACCCATTTTTTGAAATTTTTTCTTGAGTCACATAATGGAAGGGCAGATACGATTATTACTGAACTAATGGATTGAAATGTTTTCCGTCCGTGGTAATTTTTTAAAAAAAATCGGAGGTTATGCATTTTCTACATCCAACTTGAAAGATGTCGTCGCCTTTTTATCTAATTGTTCTGCTTATTTATGTACTAAATAAATTGAAAATTTATGCAAATGGTGTTTTTAAAATAAAACACTTCGTAATTGAGACGAAAATTGTAATTTTGTTTGTTTCTATTAACTTTTAAAATTTTTGTCATTATAGTAAACATTACAGTAAGCATTTATCGCCTTCTCTAACAAAGAGCTTCGATTCTTTGGTTCTATTTCAACCGGGTTTCCGACTGATGATCAAGTATAAATTCCAAGTTAACTATCCGCGTCGGTCACAGATATATTATATCAGGAACATATTATAATATATGGTTCCCAAATTATATAGAGAGCGAGTCTTGCGGGAAATGATAGCGAATATCAAATACTAGTACATTTTTATTTTTAGTATATTTATGTACATTTCGTATATTTTAACTACACCCATTTTGACAGTGTTTTCACCTACGTTTTTTTTTTTATGATCCAGACAAAACTTAAGTTTCCATATTGCATTTATTTGTAGTCTTATCCTTACTTACTATATATAGTTACATGCACATATTTGACTTTGAATCCATAATGAATAATAGTATAAAATGGGTTTGGACGAACGATCCATTGGCGGATCCAGGGGGGGGGGGGGGGGGGGGGGGCTTTTTTGGCCGCCCAATGCATTTGAATGAGGGTATATAGTTGGAACCCCCCCCCCCTTTTTGTCCTGGGTTGGGAACCCCGGCGCCTTTTTAAAATGGCTGGATTCGCCCCTGCGATCGATGATTCAGAAACGAGGAGTACCCGAATTGCATCCACGCTTTATAATTTACATCATTAAAAATCGTATTTATATACAGACGTTTTGCTTTCTATCTTCAAATATTTATATCAATTTGACATTAGTCCATGCTTACCATGTAAGGTGACTTATAGGTCCATTGTGCCTTGCCGGGTGTATTAAAAGATTTATCGTATATTATATGGTCTTATATGTTTATATATAAAAAGGAAGATGTGGTGTGATTGCCAATGAGACAACTGTCCACAAGAGACCAAAATGACACAGACATTAACAACTATAGGTCACCATACGGCCTTCAACAATGAGCAAGGTCCATACCGCATAGTCAGTTATAAAAGGCCCCGATATGACAATGCAAAACAATTCAAACAAGAAAACAAACGGCCTTATTTAAATAAAAAAAATGAACGAAAAACAAATATGTAACACAAAAACAAAATATAATCTGTACATATTTACACACGTCACTATAATAAATAATTTACTCACTTTACTTACTTACTATAATGTCAAATCATAAAAATACAAATTGTTTAATTAATTTCAAAGAAATCTTGTAAGAATTTTGCAGCTATTTTTGTTGAAAATGTGTAATTTGGGTACTCGTAGCAAATTGGGTACTGTGACTTTATAAAACAGAAAAACGCAAGAAAAAATAAATGAAATTAATACGGGAAACGAAAAAGTTATAGATTTTGGAAACAATTAAGGGGAGGGCAAGCAAATTGTCCTACCCCAAGTACATATGCCACAGATGGCACACATTGATATATTGGACTCCTCATCACGCTCATCTTGCGACCTGACTACGTTCATACTACGACCATTTCGAGTTCTAGTTATGCTCATTGTCATTGTTACATAAAATATATAAACGCTCTCCAGGTTTTGTTTGAAACATCAGTTTTAATTGAACCACAGAAAGACCATGAACATGTATAGCAATGCTTCTACAATCACAAACACAGACACAAATGATATTGTTATTAAGAGAGCTAAAAGGAAGAAGAACAAGGAGAAATGTTAGACGGCGAGGGTCCTGTTGGGTTTGTCCTTGGTTATCAGCCTAAAGGAGACTCCAGTTTGCTCATTATGATCAGTTGATGAACGAGTTAATAATCAAGGAACTTTCTTTCTTTATTTTTTTTGAAAATGCCACCAAAAATGTTCTATGAACTTTTTACAGAGTTCTCTCTCCACTACCTCTACCTCTACCCTACCACTATGCCCACCAGTTCTTGTAAATTTTGGTGGCATGGATGTAGTTTTTCCGAGAAATCTACGTATTAAAGAGAAATAGAAGGTACAATGTATGAGACAGAATTTATATGGGACACGAAGTTGACGTTATTGCTGAAAGCGTAGTAAGATCGCGCTATGCACGTGTTATGATCTAAGCCTATGATCGTGGTAAGATCGTGCTATAATCACAGTAGAATCGTAGTGTGGAGATCGTGTTGCAATCGGATAAATCGTGATATGGTAGTGAGAACGTGATGAGCGTAGTAAGATCGTGATAATGATGTGTCAGAATAAACGGTGGTTAGAACGTGTTATAATCGTAGCAGAATCGTTGTAGAAGCTTAATGAGGACGTACAAAGAAGTAGGATCGTGAAAATATCCACAGGTTATATTTTCATGCCGCTCATACCGCGATCTCACCACGATCTGAATTTGTTTTAGATCGCCGTGAGCGTGGTTTGATCGTGCCGCGTGGTCTAGTGTGACTGGGGCTTTAAGTGTTGATACAATGTTAATTCCATATTAATGCTTAAATTGAAGGGTATGGATGGAGTTTACAGAATAAGCCTCGGTCACACCTTACCGGATAGCTCGAACAGACGCCTAACGGATAACTTTTTTCAATCCGTTCATGTCCGTTAGACGTCCGTTCTTATCCGTTAGACGTCCGTCCATATCCGTTGCATGTCCGTTTTATCCGTCGGCGTCCGTTCTGTCCAGTGGGAAATTTTGAGCATGTTCAAAACTTTGAACGGACATCCAACGGATAAAATGTCCGTTGAACGTCCGTTAGGCGTCCGTTTTGTACGGTACTCGTCCGTTTCGTTTCCGTTTTGTATCCGTTACGTGTCCGTTATACATCCGTTGGAGGTCTGGAAGATAAATTCACCAACGGACTTCTACCCGACGTTTAACGGATAAAACGGATGTTGAACGGATGAGAAACGGACTTCTACCGGACGTATAACGGATAAAACGGATGATGAACGGATATGAAACGGATAAATGCAAATTGAGAAATTTCGCGTCAGAAATGCCAATTATTGGTATGTCAGATTTCTTAAGGTTCATGAATTCTTATTATTCCTAATCGATCTTAGAGTATAGGCACGTCTTCACAATCAAGCAGTTCTTATTCAGGCCAGACACTGCCTTTTGATGGAATTTTGAAGAATAAACCAAAACCAGTTACACAGAAACATTTTGAATATATATGCGATTTACATGTATTATTATTGTCGCCTTTGATTTTTCCGTATATCTTGTTCATCCGTTTTATCCGGTACGCTTCCGTTAGGTGTCCGTTTTATGCGGTACTCGTCCGTTGGATGGTTCGACATCCGTTCTGTCCGGAACGTGTCCGTTTCTCGTACGTTGCATATCCGGTGTGTGTCCGTTATGCATCCGTTACACGTCCGTTTTATTCGTTCAGTACATCAACGGACTCCCAACGGATAACAATTTTGTCAACGGACAACTTTTAGTCCGTTCGTGCTTTCCGGTAAGGTGTGACCGAGGCTATTATATAGAGCTGAGATAAAGAAAATAATAGGCAATAAGTGCAGAATAAACGTGACAAACAGTATTATTAATACAAACAGAGAAAACCGACAAACAAAAAATAAAGAATAGAGGATGCCAAAATATAAAGCAGGAAAATAGAAAAAAAAAAGAGCTAACAAAATTAAAAAACAAACAAAAATGAAGGATCCCCATCCAGACTCTCTTATTACACATTTTAAAAAGCTCTTTACAAAGTCAAATAATAAAAATACCGAACTCTATATGACCTTGAAAATGGCAAAATCAAAACCTCAAACACCAAACGTAAACATAACAACAGCCATAAGTTATTACATCCATTAAAAGAAAGAAACGAAAAATGGATATAAGATTTCAAAACTTTTATGGTAACGTTACCACAAGAAAAGAAGTAAAGACCCCCCCCCCCCCCCCCCCCCCCGTCCCCCTGAAAAAACACACAACAAAAGGAATTAGAAAAATAGTAATTCCAACACCATCAGCATTTATACGACAAAGTGCTGTCAATGCTTATCTATGTGCACATGGGATGCAATATACTAGTACTGACAGCATCTTACATTATAATACGGGCTAATGTCATAAACGCTGAAGATTAATAAAACATAGGTAATCTGCAATTCATTGTTCAAAAATACAATTAAACAAATAGTGCGGTGACTGAAGGCAGATTTTTTTTAATTTAATCTCCCCACCGAACACACACCTACATAATATATCATTGGAAAGAGGAAATCGTGTACTATAATAATATGCCTGTCGTCAGGACTTGATATGGTCACATTTTTTTTAAATTGAGGTCAAAGGTCATATGTAAAAATCTGTGAAAATTTGGGAGCGTTTCAATTTTGGCATTTTTTTCTATTTCTAAACTCTACCTAAATACAAATGATACTGTTTTGTCTTTAGTAATGTTTGTTATTATACATAAACCTAAATCATTGAGATTTTGTTATAAAAAAAATATCCTAAAACGACGTTTTATAAATAAAACTTCAAAAATCAAGTTTTCAACCTATAAAATGTTTCAAGCACCTTAACCTTATGAAAAATATCAATTTCAGGTAAAAATCAAGTGTCATGCAGGACAATACTTTAAAATTATTTTTTAAACTGTCATAGTGGGTGAGGTATCAAACCAAAGCCATTGAACACTACAGTCAAATATGAACTCATATTGAATTTGCGATTACTTCCGGGTTTTTTTTATAGACTACTCGTTGCTTTTTGTTTTTTTTTCACAATTATTACTGCTACCATAGTATTGTCTTTTGTAATTGTGTATTTAACTCTGGTTAATATCTATTACATTACAAATGAAAAGGAGTAAAACAAAAACGATTGCCTCAACAATTGCATTTCCACAATTTCTCTGGTGCCATTTCCTGAGAAAAATCTTGGCTGTATGCAGTTTCATTGAGTAACCATAGAATGAATTGCAATAACTACGAAGGCATTGACTGAATTAAGAAGGAAGAGACAATTTCATTCGAAGTTGGGTAGTATCTTTAGAGTTTCGATGTCTTTTCTAAGTAAACTTGCAGCGGAATGAAATATCTGTCCGTTATTTGTATCTATTACAGTTGAAATTGAGATTTTGAGGTCAGTTTTAAATTGACTAGAAGCTTATATGGCATCATAAATAGTTATTTTACTACTAAATATTACGTTATATTTGCCTTGAACTTGTTAAAGTTGTTTGCCAACTGAATTTCTATAGAAATGAATGAGTTTAGACTGTATTTTACATGTAGAATATTTTAAATTAGAATCAGCCGGAAGAAATGATCTATATTTATCAAGTAACGGTGTCATGAGGAATGACCAATAAATCGTTGTCAATAGCCAAAATAAAATTAGTGAAAGTAGTATCGTGTTCTGAGATATCTGCTTCCACGGGTTTGGATTTTTTTTTTATTTCGTTTTTAGCAAATAATTTGTAATGCAATCAAAATGACAGAGTGCTTGAAGTTTAAAAGATGGACGGGAAACTATTTCAACTTTAACTTTATCTGACACGGATGAAACATTTTTAATGCGCTCATCTGATTCAAACTTGAATATTTTTTTATCTTTCTAAAATGTTTTATTGCAACAAAATATACATGCGCTCCAGTTGAACGACTGCCTTCTAGAACGTGTACAAATACCCGAAACTGAGGGACAATTACTGACAGTCAGATAATTGTATGTCGTCATTATATATCAGACTAGAAGCTTCTAAAAGGGGGAACACATATGTTTACTTGTTTAAGTTTTGTAGTATGAACGATGATAAGCTTCAAATTAACAGATATGGCATGAAACATCTTGATGTTCACCTCATCCAATAGTTTATGCAATGCAGATACACAAATCGACTTCCCTAAACTGGTAAATTGACTCAAAATTTCAATCGAGTTTTTTTTTTTTTTTTTTGGCATATTATGCACTGCATAAAATTTAAAGACTTTTGTCTTTTCTTTGGACTTAATGGAGCAAGTTGCAAAGAACTTGGCATATCACGGAATATTTACTGAAACTATCCGTCAATTATTTTGATTTTACAATAAGACTTTTCTGACAAAGTATATTTGATGTTTTATAACGAAAAAACATAGAATATAAACATATACAAACAAATTAGGTGGCAGATATCATTGCACTTCAATTGAAAATATGTGTATATAATAGCGAAAAAGGTAGTTATTTCATATATCATTTGAGAGCAAATTATTGACTAATACACAAAATGTGACGGAAGGCAAGTGATTGAGTTCCGTGTTGAAATTGAAGATTTTTACTCCATTCTTTTTCCATTGATTTCTTAAGGTTTTTTTCCTATTTTGGTTCCGAAATTTTTATCACTTATTAGTTTTATTAAATACTGTATGCTTAAAATATTATGGGATATTTTTTATTAATACTATGAAGAAGAAACTAAAGTTTGAGTCTGAATTTGCAATTAAAATTACCTCAATTTTAAATAGTCTAAACTTCGCAAAGTTTATTGATTAGAAGGAAATAAAATACCGAATAGAATATTTTGACATATAAGAATAGCTTCAGGAAAAACTATTTCAATTAAATGTAAGCAAACATACACATTTTTTTCATTTTGAAAAAGGGGGGTTGAAACTCTCCAATATACTACCAGTCATAAAAACGACTTTTTAGAAAAATGTGACCGTACAAAATTCTGACGACAGGGCAAAAACTAAAGAAGACATATTTGTCTTTAAGTTAAGACCATTTTTAGCCGTGTTTTATTTGGGGAGATTAAACTCGCGAACTAGACGACTTTTTACACTTCTGTCACCGCACTAAAATTAGTTCGCGTACACACGTTCTAACTTTCCACACTGCGACAATACATTACTCTGTCAACTTTTATCTTTGAAGGCTCTTCAATGTTCTATATATCCTGCAACAGACAAATGTGTCCAGTTAGGAAAATATAAATATAATTCACGGATCCAGGGTGGGGACGGTCCGTGGTTTGGACCCCATCAATGCATTTCAATGGGACATATGGTTGGAACCCCTTCTATCCTGGGTCGGGAAACCCCTTTGAAAATGGCAGGATCCATCCATGTATATTTTGAAACATATTGCAAAATATGAGCGGAATAACTTATATATGACGCTTCTTATGGAAAGTAATTTTTAAATGATCCAACAGCATATAGAAATCAATAATAGCTATTTAAAACCAGTTTATTCCCTTTAAATATTTATTTTCTTGTAGTTAGAAGAGAAACCTTATATTAGACACAAGTCAAGTACATAGATATAGGAAGATGTGGTATGAGTGCCAATGAGACAGCTCTCCCGTCAAGTCACAATCTATAAAAGTAAACCATTATAGGTCAAGATACGGTCTTCAACACAAAGCTTTGGCATGCACGTACCAAACAGCAAGCTACAAAGAGCTCCAAAAAATTTACTGGTGTAAAACCTTTTCAAACGGGAACATAGTCCACTTCTTTGTTCCATTTTATTTAAGCCAGAATAAGATTGATGCATAATTCCAATTTAATATATTTGGAGGTATATATAGATAACAACATAATTTAGAAATGTCCAGGTATTGTAAAACGACTGATTTGGTTTAACTGCTTTCATCTAGCAGAATGCTAAAGAAAAATGTCAACGCCTTCTGCCGCCGACGAAGTTTTATTGCAACTAATATTATTGTGTATTCAGAATTTATAGAATATGTGTTGCCATTGTAAGACAACATACACTACCAAGAATTTACCCACGTTTTGTTGGGGGTACATTTCTACCCTCTTATATATAAGTACTGTTTGGCAGGACTAAACACTTATAATGATATACCGGCACTTTCTATTAATTCAGTTCTGTTTATTATTATAAAATAACTGTACAGTAACTGTCTAATTCTATAAATTTTGGGGTATTCACCTTGCTTTCATGTTATTTATTTTCAAATGTTCTTCCATATATGTTTATTTTCCCCAAATTTAGTGTATAAAAAGGATATATGTCTAAATGTATTGTAAAATGACGTTTTACTAAAACTGCATGACATTTCTAACATATTATTCATTTCATACAATTTCTACCTTATCATGTTATTATTCCCTAGCTAAATTGGGCGCATTACAGGATATATATGCAAAACAACAATATTTTTTTTTTTTTGTTGTTGAAAAATTGGAAATTGAAAATAGATGCTTTTGTTTAAATTTTGATCAGTTATGGGGACTAAGGTATTATAATACTATTAATTTTAGCGAATACCCCTTCATGAAAAATTATCTTCACAATTTAAACCGCTCAATGTAGATTGCATTATTACGCTTTTAAAAATAAAATACTCACGGTTTTAATCTATAAATTGAATTCAAACCAATTATAATAAGGCACACATTAAAGATTTTCTTTTTTAAACAAACTTGTAGTTAATTGGAATCGTGGACAGCACAAAGACATATATTATTACTAGGATTGAAACAAAATTAATTAAAATGGTTGCTATTTAAAAAAATATTTTTTCAACGAAAATAAAGTCTTCATAATACCTTATGGTTTCATATTTACATCTAATTAGCACCAATTATGGATTTGATAATTCTTTACAACATCAATATTTGCAAATTTTGTTACTTTTGAAATCATACATGTAAAATCCGAAAAATGCTTAATTATCTAAATAAAACTCCCGATCAATTATTTACGTTTAAAGCCTTATAGTGAGATTCTATCGAAATTTAGAGAAGTAAAAAAAAACTTGAAATCAAACCAATTGGATTATCTCCCTTTTCCCAGTACTTTTCATTTCAAGTGTGCAATATAGCTCTTCATCTTTTATATAAGCTTTGGATTTCAAATATTTTGGACACGAGCATCACTGAAGAGACATGCATTGTCGAAATGCGCATCTGGTACAAGAAAATTGGTACCGTTAATTTTATTATAATGGTAAGATGCATTCTGGTGAATAATTTAATCAGAACTAAATATTTCTATACCTTTATGAAAGCTTATCGTCCTACATCCTGGCTATTTTATGTACTTATATTTTTGTATTGCACTGTTGTGCATGCTTCTCGCAGACTGTTTTACACCAAATTGGTTGGAAATGTACCGTTTATATGTTCTCTTAGATCGACACTATGTGTCTTTTTCTTTGCGTTAGATATATTTGAATATGTAGTTTATGAGAATAAAAGATTTAATCTGTAATCTGTAATATCCCGGGTGCTTTGTGCCGATCTGATTAGTTCTGCACTTTCCAACGTATTTTTTATTGTTCTTATGTTATGCTGTTAAACCCGGGGTTAAACCACTGTCCCAAGTAATAATACTGTTCAATATCCCCACCCATTCTATATGTGCCTGTCCAAAGTCATGAGTCTGAAATTCAGTTAATGTCGCTCCATGCATGGTTGCTGACTGTCATAATTATTTCTTATAGATATAACTAATAAGCGTTGATTCTTGAAAAAATGATTGCATTTTCATAAATAGGGCCGTTGTTTTTTGTTAAAATTGTTTTAAATATAATCAAATTATGTGGAAATGTTTTCGAAAAATTGTATTTTAAAGTGGAGATATACTTATAAAGTATTATCATATTACTGAATGAGTGTAGTTTATAAATAATCATGTATGGACAAGGTTTAAGGTGTTACATCTTTGAAATATCATGAATATTAAGAGATTGTATAATCAAATAAAGCAAAAGTCCTGTTTTGATTTTCTAAAGGCACAAAATTACATATTTTCACATATATTGGGGAATATTGAGCGCATGTTAGTAAAAAGAATTATAATTTATTGGGCGCATTGCATTTGCTGTCATGGTGGGTGATTTGGTTGTGTTTGAAAAAACGTCTCGTTAATTATATCGTGATGGAAAGCAAGTGAAAATCTATAAATATTTGAACTAGATCTTACAAAGATTTATATTTTTATTAAAATAATTGTTTCTCCAATAGCTCTTTGCAACCATGACAGCTGTTTATTCGGGACAATTATATAATTTTTAATGTAAACTTTGTTGTACGAACGTACATGACTTTTAGAATGCACCTACGCATGTGAGATTTCCGCGGCGTTTTGGTGAATGTAAACAGAAAGATACGAGGACCGAGAATACTGAACACAAACAGAGAAAACCTTATGTAAATGGTAAATCACTGGAGATTTAAGTCATTGTGCTTCTGAAGGTTATCGAAATGATAGTTTTAAACATATACTCAAATTTAAATACGTCGGATATCTTTTTTAAAGATAGTTCTTGTTAATTCCTTTGTTCGCAATAAATCTTCATCTAAAAAATCTTATCCACCTGCCTGCGAATCCGTGTTGTTTAGAAAACATCACAACAACTAAAGGTCGTGCTAAACCATCGCACTTCAGCGTGACCATCGCACTTCAGCGTCCCCATCGCACCTCCGAGTCCTACATATAGATATAAGAAGACGTCAGGGTATGAGTGCCAATAAGACAACTCTTCATCCAAGTCACAATTTAAACCATTATAAATCAAAGTACGTTCTTTAACACGGCGCCTTGGCTTACACTGAACAGCTAGTTATAAAGGGCACCAACAATGACTAGTCAAACCATTCAAACATAAAAACCAAATGCCTAATCTGTATATATAAAAAGGAGAAACGTGAAATATTTATGAACCATATTAACAAAAAACGAAAACCACTAAACATCAGGTTCCTGACTTGGAACAGGTGCAAACAAATTCAGTGGGTTGATACCAACCTTCACCCTTACCTGAATCAAAAGCGTAACAACAACACATAAAAAGATACAATATAAAATATCAATTGAAATGGCTTAACTCAATCAAAAGATATATTAACACAAACAAGTGAACATACACTGAATGAATGAATTTGATCTATGAAACAATGTAAATACAAAATCAATAAAATAAGGGGTGAGATGTTAAACAATATCAGAAAGACAACCATGTTTGTTTGTTTAGTTCACAAATCGTTCTCAATACAGTGGAATTGTATGCAACTGTCATACAAGTGAGATGTTTGGCTGGCTGTAGCTCTAGGTTGGGTCCGCAATTTTCTGTACTTAAGAAGATGACTGTGCCAAGTCAGTAGTGTGACAGCAGTATCAATTCGATGTTGTGTTTGAGCTTTCGTTTGGTTTTTGTCGTCTGATTGGGGTCTTTCCGTTTTGTATTTTCCTCGGAGATTTATAAATTTGTTATTTTACTTTTTGTACATAAAACACGGGTACAATGAATCGCTAAAAAAAAACAGCTTAGTAAAAAAAATCACACCATCCACCACCATCACCACAAACAGAAATACAAACAAAAATGGTCCAGGTATAGCCTGACTTAGAACAGCTGGCAATATATATATATATATATATTTTGGACCAGGACCATAGATAATTTTTAAATCATTGTTTTTTTTTCTGAAATGCAAAGACATTTGAAGACCTATAAAACATGTGTAGCAAAATTCGAAAATACAAATACTGTTCCCTGTTAGACAGTATAATTATTATTGAACCATTTGATAGATTCAAAATTATTGACTCTATTCTTGTCATATACGAATACGCTTACTAATATTGTGACAATACCTCATGACTTCTGAATTGAAGGGACCGCAAGAAGTGCCCTTGTCATACCCGTTCCCCCGTTACGAAGTACTGAAACAAAAGAATGTTAACGTGTACGGGGTGAACATTGGTAAGTCCCAAGAATTCGTTTACGATGATTGTTTATTGGCCGAAGCATCTTTACACGTGTATCATACGTTCGTGCAGCATGTTGTTTATATCTCGTAAATCCAATGTTTGACACTTATAAGCTATTACACTCTTACAACATTAACTATGAATATCATGTGCACCAATTAACCAATAAAACTGTCGTTACGTGCATCATTTGTTCCTATTCAACAGTATCAAAACTGACAAACCTAGTCTTAAGAATGTTTGGAATTCTAGTCTTACACACCTGCAGCTATTCAAAGAACTCTTTGTATTCTTTTTATTATTTATTCCAATATCTGTAGCGCATGAAATTATGATTGGTGAATTACGGCATTGTTTTAACACAGAACCTACTAAAGCATGAAAACCAACAAATTGATTTTTTCCTTGTACAAAGGAGAAGATATATAGTCCTTGCAAAAATATTATGTGCACCAATAAGACCTCAACATTTGCAAGAATTCCATATTCAAGCCATGTAAAATTATTGAAATACGGCGGTCTCTATTGAGATCAACGGTTTTGACGAGAAACAACTGCAGTATATTTTTAATCAGAGAGTATGTACATTATGAACTAAATCTAATAAAGAAGCAATAAATTATGAGTTGACACAAAAAATATAAGAAGCATAGACGTTTACCACTCTAATATATATAATAATTTTATAGAAAACTCAAATGCATTATTATTTTAACTCGTATATTTATTATTCTTAAATCTAAGCGTTGTCGATATTTTACCGTTTAGATTTCAAATAGAATATTTCTGTCTACAAAAACCAGTTTGAGAATTTTATGAAATCGAAAAAAATGAGTATACTAGACCTATTTTTCACATATATGATTCTCTTATTATGATAGACATGCATAACAAAAAAACATATACATTGTTTCTTTTAATCTTCTAAATAGAAAAATAAACTGAAAACGTTCGAATATATTTTAGAAAAAAATATCTGGCAAAATCACCTTTTAATCCTACAGAAAAATCTCATCCTCAAGTTTATCATTTGAATCAATATAATATTCTCTAATTATATTCATTCGTGATTCTTAACCTGTCTAAGGGTCCGAGACCACAATTATTTCGTAGTGCATTTCTTTTAGAACATAAATGAAAATAAAAAAAATCCAACCTGCGCTTTCTCAAAGAAACTTTTACAGTGTGTTGTACTACTTTTGGGACAAATTATGTCAAAATTATAGAAAACTTCATCGGCTCTAACTCAAAATATGGACAATTTTATGTTTAGGGCGTCTTGAAATCTTTTGACAGCTTCCGGCTAATTTTAAACCTTTTTTAGCTGGACCAAATCACTACTTTCCTTTAAAATTCTGGACCCTAATTTGTATACAGTGTACTTTCACCCCCTACATGCAATTTGAGGCATTAAACATGGAGAAATAAATTTGGAAGGGGTATAAAAATTCATGGCAAGTAACCCACTGTCAACACTAGGGACTACATTTGTGACGAAAATCAAGGGACGACAATTGTGGTCTCGCACCAAAGGGATATCTTAACTGTAAAGCACCTACTCTGATATTATATATTCTGTTCCGAACCGAAATTTTTTAACAACAAAAGCCATAAGTGAAGAAAGTTATATTCAACAGTTATTATTCTTAGGGGAGCTTTAAAAAGTTTGTTAATGAAGTCCGATAATCTTTTATTTGTCATAAAGTACAATGGTTGTCGTTTTTTCATGTCTGTAAAATCTTAATTTTTTCAGAAATAAGTTTTTTAATTGAATTGTTTCATATAATTCATGTCGATGTCTTTTTATTGTCTACCATACGATATCAGTTTTCTCATTGTTGCAGGCCGTATAGGTTCCCTTTAATTGCTTAAAATACACCGCATTTGAACTTTCGTGGATAGTTTTCTTGTTGGCAATAACATCTCCTTATTTATATATGGTTCAGCTGGGTATGATACTGAATAAAGAAAGTTTTATGTACTCGAAGACACAGAAAGTACAATTGAAAACCGCATGTATTAAGTGCATGCAACTTTTTTTCTTGAATTGAGAACCTTATATTTTTCGACAAACTCAGCATCAGATAAGAATTTAAAACAAACACTGGCTCTGTTTTCTTTTGATATTTAATATAAGTAAAGAAGGATTGCTCTGCATATAAAATAAACAAAAGGGTCAGCGTACTTTATGATGTGTGTAATTCAAATGAAATGGGATTATTGCCTTCACTTTTATCTCATAAAAATAACGCGGTATCTTTTCTTTGATTCAGTTTGATTTACGGCTTTCTGCCAGATGAGATTTGGTTCAAGATTGATAAGAAATTTGTTAATTTGTATTTTCAGATAAAACAAATGATTTCTAGAGGTATTTACTGTTTCAAAGGATTAAACAGAAGTTAAGATGATAGATCTAAAAATCAGAAATTATACAGACCGTTATGTATGGTTGCAAGGAGAAGCGATTTTGATCTCTTCTTTGAATGTACCAAATTTAATAAAACTGTAACTAGAGGAATTTTTTTAATTTTGATAAATATACAGCAAAAAAATACGATTTTTTCTTAATTCGTGACCATTTGATAAATATGAGTTATTTCTGAATAAAAAATGCATAATTTTTTAGGATACTTATAAAATACAAAAAATTCAAATTATCTATCAAAAACAATTTGTGTTTATCTTTTAAAACAAAAAAGTTATGGCTTTCTTTCGAAAGGGAAAATACGGCCACGAATCCGAATTTTGAGCAAATATACAAAATTTCGACCTCATTTAACTCAAAAAGTAGCACATGAAGGTATATTTTTTATTACATATTTGATTTAAGCAGGCAAAAACTAGCCTATGTGCAAATTTTCATCAAACTGTCAATACAGGATCAAAACTGTATCGTATGCCCTTAAACACGTCAAACATTAGCTCGGTAGAGTTACTTTTTAAATGCCCTGCATTGCAGTAACTTTAACAGAAGAATTGTTGTAAGAAAAGTGTAAGGTACTGTGGTCGTGCAACACGGGTCAAAGTTCAATTGCTGACCGAACGTGACTATACATGTATACATTTTTAAAGGAAGTAAATGAAGCCTGCTTCCGTGTGATGGTGCGGGATTTTCTCGCCGTGTTGAAGACTGTGCGGGACAGTATACGTACCAACTGGATATCGAAGCTGTATATAAAAGTGGTAAGACAAAAATATACAAGTCATACTTATCCCCTCCTCTTCACGAACCAAAAAAAAAAAACCCCCACCTTAAACAAAGCAACAACAAACAAACATCTGAACATCGGTAGTTTACCTATCTTCAAATCTCCTTTATCCATTTTGAATATGAACCAAAATTATGCAAGTAACTCTATTTCCATATTGGATTGAATTTGAAGGTAACGATTAATGCTTTTGATAAACAATGTACAAAAAAAATATGATATCATATTACCCCCGGCATAAGGAGGGGTTCGTATTGCCTGGTCATTAGTTTTCGATGTTGCGTTTTGTGTTCTGTTGTTGTTGTTGTTGTTGGTTGTTGTTGTTGTTTTTTTTTTTTTTTTTTTATCTTTTTCATTTTTGCCATGACATCGTTAGTTCATTTTCGACTTATGAGTTTGGATATCCATTTGTGATCTTTTGCTTCTCTTTTATAAGTACTCCAAACGTTTGAGTCGATCCATCGATCCATCGATCGAGAGTTCGAATACTAGTATATCGTACATACAAACCAAGAAGGTTAACCATTTCAAAAATTATAGCTTCAGTAACGAACAAATTGTTGCTGAAAGTTTTAGGGGGGAAAAAAACCAACGTTTTCTCATGAGGAAGAATGATAAAATCCAGCAAACGAAATTTTGTCAAGATGTAAAAATTCTCAGTCCGTAAAATTACATAATTTAAACTTGAGAAGATGTTGTTTCCTCTTATTAACATCTACACACAATAAATATATCAAAACTTTCTTTTCGTTTTCTCATCAAGCATTTCCTGTAATTGTGAAGTACTGTGAGTAACTAAATACGTTACAAGTATGCTTCATGACTTCCTCTGCGATAGTATAGTCGGAACTACTGATTGTAATCAGTGGTTAAGTTTATGCATTTGTATTTAGTTATCGACACGTGTGTTGACAGAGGTTCATTTGAAGTATATCGTGATGATTGTACAAAGACAGCTTCAATGGAACCGTAAAATCTTGATAATGATGGATTTTAAAGCATGTGTTTGATTGGTTGATTTAAATACTAAATGTTTTATACATATGGACCTGACAGAAAAGTCTTGATTTTTTTAACTTGACGCCTAGTAATATATAATGTGATTTGCAGCTTTCTAGAATATAATTACAAATTCTTAATTTATAGTAATGGGATTAAGTAAGCAAAACTTGTGACTGTGCAAAAATAAAGAATTATTTAAAACATGTGTTGTAAAACGCACAATCACACAAAGGGATTGGATTATACGTGATCGCTGCAAAATACAAAAATCACAAAAAGTTTAAAACATTATGTAACTTTCTGGAATTATTAACTATCCAAGGGAATGAACTTATGATGGCATGGATATTTATATTTATTTTATCCGTGTTCTGTTGTGTCAACTCTTCCTACAGCTATCAATTTGCCAATTCCCTTGATCAACAACGTAACGTAAGTACTTTTAATTGCTTTAAATTTAGTATTAATGTACATGTACACAACTTTATATTGCATCTTATATTAATATAATTTAATCACACGTCAAATGTCTAAGGTATGAGTGTTCAGTATACATGTCATACATGTATAAAAATGTTTAATTATAAAATGTATAAAAAATATCATAAAAAAGTTAATTATCAGAAAGATGTTTTTGTAGTTTTAGTACTCAAAATTGGTAATGATAATAATAATAATAAACATGACTTTTTGCTATTCATTGTAATAAGGGTTACCAGCTTGTAATAAACTTTTAGAAATAAAAATTTAATAAAATAAAATCACATCATGCACATGGAAGGTTTTCATTGGAATATTTTATATTGATCTTTTCCATCATGTTCCAAATGCTATTGTGAAAAATTTCTCTTTTCAGAGGAATATCTTACATTTAATTTGAATAATGATTAAATAGATATCAATCTTATTGTCTGCAACTTTATAGCGACAGCGTAGCAGAAAATCTATTTATTTGCTACCTGTGAAATTATCTTCTTTATTGCAAACGCCCTGAATTTCGCAGCAAGATGCTATCAAAACCTGATCATCTCGATCAAAATAATTAATTTCTGCAAGGTGATTTACGTAAATGTCAATATATCAAACGATTTGAAAACTGATTGCTTATGTATAATCGATATCTAATTGTTTTCTCTACGGTATACCTGGAGAGATGACAATAATATTATTTTACGGTTGTATTATTAACATATGATTAGTGTCTTGTAGTTCTTTGTTAGACTATGTATCATTTCTGTATCTACAAATAATGTACTAGTAACTTGCACTGTCAGTAATTAGACATATCGTCTATTTGTGGACCAAATTGTTAGTTATATATAATTATGATGTATAGACAAAAGTCTAATTGTGCTGCAGCACGACTTTTATACCAGCTCATCATATTATGCCATATGTTTTAAAGTTGTACAGATAATTAATGTAATGAGTGTTAGTTGATGTAAAAATTCATAATGACTTTCCCCGTTCTTTAAATACGAATGCGTTGCTTTTAATGAGGAATCGTCATGAACATTCATGAAATATTTTCCACTGGACGTTAAAGCAACCGATAATGAATGAATGAATGAATGAATGAATGAATGAATCAATCAATCAATCAATCAATCAATCAATCAATCGTTTAATATCTTTTAACAGTCCAATTGGTACAATTACTTTTTAAGACGAGAGAAGCTGGTGTGGCAATAGATCAAACACAGTGTATACATCGGGACTTTGAGTTTATATGAATAACACACAAAACAAACCCCAACAATTTCCATTTCGCTGAACTAGTATACATTATTGCGTTGAAGACCTATAGGTGGCCTTGGACTTTTTTTCTGCTCTTTGGTCGTGTTGTTGTCTCTTTGACACATTAATTTCCCATTTTCCATTCTCAAATCTAACATTTGGAACTTCTACGGTAAACTGTTTTTTGCTAGTCAACGAATCGCTTGAACAAAGCAATACTATAAGGACATCTATAATACTAAAATTACGAGGTCCAATTTGTCAGCCGTCATCACGTAAAAACGACGAATCAAAGAATTCAACTTTATATATAACTAATATAGTACAAAGGTGTAGATTAAAAATTACACCACTCCAGGCCCTTTTGTTTTCCACGTAATTAATATTGCCAATAATTAAGAAGTTCCGGGTCGAGTCCGATACCGATACCAATAGTATATTCACCTGTTTACCTATTACCTTATCTGTACGTTCCGCGTCTGACAGGCGCACCAACAAACGGTGTATTTAGGATTATTATGCTATATACACGGGTCATAATCACAGGGTTGACACTACTAAATTGTCAAATTGTTACCTATTGCAGTACTTTAATCAGTAGACTTTCTAAGATAACAATACGAATACTTAAAATCTGAACTAAAATTAAGGCGTACAGTTTTCAATTTTGTTAGCGGGCATGACGTAAAACAGCGAATCAAAGAATTCAACTTTATTTATAACTAATATAGGACAATGCTGTTGATTAAAATAATACTCCATTCCAGGACCTTTTGTTTTCCAAATAATTAATATTACCAATAACTGATAAGTTCCAGTTCGACGGGTTCAAACAGAAAGATTTGAAAGCAGAGAAAACTGTGTATCTTATAATCGGCATGACTTTATCAGATGACAATACTAATACTAAAATAAGGCTTGCGCATAGTTATATACTTTAATTCAGTCACGGACCCGCGATATCACGGGTGTGTTCTAGTATTGTATAATTGTCAATGAGACAACGATCCATCAGAGTCCAAATGATGTGCATGTAAATAACTGCAGGTGACAATACATACTTCAACAATAATCGAAACCCTTGCCATACTGTACTGTATTGTTTGATAGTTGTATAACAGCAAAGCATAAGAACAAAGTGAAAAAACCCAGTTAAAATGAATATATAGAGTTGACCTTTATTGCACAATATAGTACGTCCTCCTTTCCTGGTTTAACACATTTGCGACTTGTCACCGACATTTTATTCGTCATGCGCAACAGGACGGGTGCCAGTAGTGAATCAGGAACTGTTTACCATTCCTTAGCACATGATTCCCTCTTATTTTTTTGTTTTGGATTGTGTTGTTCGGTAAGGGACGACATCAAAAGTTCAATGTAGGATAAAAAAAAACTTAATTCACATAGTTTTTCACTGACCCCCACACCCCCTCTTAACTTAATTTGGGAAAAATTGATTGACCAATAGGGATATATGTAAAATCGATTTCGGATTAACAAAACTTGCAGCAATGTTGACCCCCACCCCAAACTATTTGAATTAATTTTTTTTTTATCCTACATCGATCTTTTGATGTCGTCCCTAATTCCTAACTTGTCTTTAATCATTTAGTCTGTATTTCTGTTTTGCCATGGTTTTACGGCCTCTTGGTATCTTCGAGAGATTTCCAAGGAAAAAAAAAGATTGACATGATACAAGTACATGTATTATACCTCTCATTACAATCTCATTATACTCTCCTGTCGACAGTATTTCTGCTCCGTCATCTTCAATTCTAAGTATAGAATAAATGTCTCAGATTGATTACAAACGGCATAGATAATTGAATATGATTGAGCAGATGCAGAATTGTTTCTGAGAGTATAAAACTACCTAATGTCATATAGATTTAACGATAAAGAATAACTAAAAGAGATTTGCAATAACGATATTATATATAATTGTGTGAACAATGTTCCTTGTCCAAAAACAAATTTGTATTAATAGAATAAAGCGTGGAAAATTATTATTTCTACAAAAATAATTATGGAATTTAAAATAAAGGCAACAGTTGTATGCCGTTGTTCAAAAGTCATAAATCGATTGAGAGAAAACAGATCCGGATTACAATCTAAAACTGAGGAGAACACATCAACTGCAAGAGTATAACAATGGAACAACAGAAACACTGAAGTGCAACAAAAGTAAACGCCAACAAACATAGAAACGAACAACTTGAAAACAACTGCCATATTCGTGACTTGAAACATGACATTTCAAGAAAAAAATGGTTGGTTGAACCAGGTTTATAAAATATCCTAGGTGATATCGATATCATGTTTCACAATAAAGCAGATCCATTTTTCTCCTCTCACAAAGTGACAAATTTACTTATGGTAAGAATGGTAAATTCCATATACATATAGTAAACATAATTCATTGTGCACATTTACAATATTAAATGTCCTTAAAATAAAAAAAAAATGTTTTTGTTTGTTATAGAAATTATTTTTCTCTAATATACCAATCTTATAATATACATGCGAGTATTGGGATGGAATTACTCAATTATGGTTCAAATTTAAGTTTTATGCTTTAAAATTGTATTGGGAGAGGACGTCCCTTCTGTTGTTTAAATTTGTATACCATCTCTTTCGCTATTCTTCTAAATAGAACACGTTTAAACTAAACTTTTTATTATAGGGGGAAAGGGGGTTGGGGGGGGGGTCAACTGAAAGATCAAACTTAAAAATCAATCTTACACTTGGACAACGAAAAGACCACGCTTCCGCACACTATATATTTGAAAACCTATAATTTTCTGTAGATTCTTCGATAACCAGACTGCGTCATGATAACATTGTAAAAATTGTTTCCCTTTTGAACACAGTAAAAGCTAGTTAATTTTCCAAAAATAAAACTTTCAATCTTTTGATTAAATGATAAGGTTTTTTTCTTTTCTGAATTCCGTTTCTTAGTACATTGCATTTAGTTTGTAAAACAATATTCCTGAACATGCAAAACATAATAAAGCAATTAAATGATAATAAGTTCCAATTATAGCTCAGATCTAAATAAAGATTTGAGAAAAAGCTGTTTCAACCTGTCAAAGTCGACTGCTACTTGACTTTCCCATAGAAATATATTTAGTAAACCGTTCTTTGGCGGAAATTTACTACCTACCACCTACTTCTAAAAGAACCGATAAATGGACGTTTATCTTTAGAATATAACAATACAGATTCAGTAAACATTTTTTATTTTTTCTAAATAATTTTCTAATTAGCATGATTAGTTGTGTACTGTATTATGTTATTTGAGCGATTAGTTAAATGCGTGGTGTATTCTGTTATTTGAGCGATGATTTGTGTGCTGTATTATGTCATTTGAGCGATTAGTTGAATGCGTGCTGTATTATGTTATTTGGGCGATGAGTTGTGTTCTGTATTCTGTTATTTGAGCGATGAGTTGTGTTCTGTATTCTGTTTTTTGGGCGATGAGTTGTGTTCTGTATTCTGTCATTTGAGTATGGGCGAGTGTACACTGTGCTCTAATCATTTTAATTCCATTTGTAATAGTCGTTGTCTTTAATTTCAACAAATGAAATCATGTTGACCCGAAAAAAATCAGTTCCTGCCTGTAACCGTTTTCTCCTACTTTATAGCCATTGTTGAGCAGCAGCGAAATATAACGACGGAATTATTCCGGTGCAATCGCCACACTGAATACTATATTCACTAAGTATATAAGGTATATTTCAGAAAAATTTTCAGTTTATAAAGTGCACCATATATAGCCGAGTAATCTATCAAAATAATAAAAAAAAAAAAATCTACCATGCATGTCTATCAAATGACCGATGCCGTCAAATTATAACTTTTTCTACGATATTTTTGAATGGTTGTTAACGTACGCGTCCATTTTTGTCACAGTCGTGTTTTTCTATAATCAATATATCAAGAATCCCTGGATGATGCCTCACATTTCTGACATTTGGTGACTTGCACATAAAAAAGCATGTGAAATATTAGTGAACGACTGTGTCGCAAATGGTTTAAGTTTTATTTTTTCTAAAATTGTAAGCTACGTCGATCCGTTTTATTCATTTGTTTCATCCCTGATATATATAATACTTCACTTCTATTGTTAATACATGCAAATGAAAAAAATGGACGGAAAATACAAACAGAGGTCGGAGAAAGACTGACAAAATCATAACAGAAACAGATATACAAATCTACAAAACATTTAAAAAAAAATAACAAAGAAGGACCAACACGCACCCAACCAAAATCGGGGTCGATATTATGGCGCACTGGAAGGGTCATTACACAGATTATGCTTATCTAAAATTTCATTCATTATTCAGGTTTTCGAAGTGTGAAGTTTTCATCTGTTTTCTGATTGCGTAAAAATGAAACGTGAAGTCAATTTAAATGTAAAATATCAGAGAACAAGATTGTTTTTTTGCATGGGTTGAATCCCCAGATATGCCAGACGTTAGCAATAATCACAAATAAACTAAACACTTTCGTGTCAGAAAAATCGAAGGTTAAATAAAGAACTGTTAACAGAACTATTTTCTTACAGTCTTGAATCACCATTTTAATGGCAATTTTTTTCCCTCAATATGCTACCCTTTTCAAGATCAAATATTTCGGAGTTTCTGTGACAGAAAAATGTCGCGGAAACTGTAAAATACCATGAAAAATAAGCAAAGGGCATAAGGGCATCTTTTGAATGTGTATATATATATATATATATATATATATATATATATATATATTTTTTTGAAATGCGTAGTCTAAATGCTGATAAGTTTAGATCTAAAGCTTCTCCGTCGTAACAATGACAGTAAACACCTTTATTCAACCAGTAAAACATATAATTTAGCAGTTCTTAAATTAATTTTTAAAGCACACCGTCCGTGAATTCGTTTCAATTTAACATATGTTTGTTCCGAATTTATTTCAATTTAACATACTAGTACAACGTAGGCTTGTTTCTGAATTTATTTCTATGGAAAATAAACTTAACCCATTCACATAATAACTTATTCAGTTATATTAGATCCAGGCCCGTAGCCAGGAATTTTCAAGGGGGGCTATTTGGACTCACGAACTCGACTTTAACAGTCACAATTTGAAAAGAACGTTGACTTTAACAGTGCTTATTTGTTTTCAAAGGGGGGGGGGGGGGGGGGTCGTCCTTCGTCCGAATCCCTGGCTACGGGTATGTTAGATTGCTAGATCTCTGTCTGAATTGTATTGCACCCACACCTATGTTAGTCGTGTTAAACTCTTTTCCGTCTTTATTATTAAGTTGATGTTCAAGGTGAAATTTGATGGTGTTAAGCTAGTACAAAGTTGATATGATGACACGATTTAGTGCTATAATATACTGAGTATTTCCTGAAGTTTTGTATTATTTCTTTAGGACACTAATAGTGCAATATTGGTTCAGAATATGGAAACTGTTAACGCTACGAATTGATTGTGTTTTGTTTGTTTAAGGATGTACAACATAATGGATTGATTCATGCTTGCCTAATTTATAGTGCATGGCAAATATTTCATGCATAATTGAAACGAAAACTTTGCTGCAAAATCCAACCATTGACCACAGGCACTTGTTTCTATCCATACGAAGGTCGACTATCCATTTATATGGATCGTCGACCTTCGTATGGATAGAAACAAGTGCCTGTGCCATTGACCCCGAAAGAGTTTGGAAATGAGTCTTAATTACGCAGTGATCGTGATACTCTCTAAGCACGATACACAAGAGTTAACAACTGGCCTATAATCCTTAACTGTATAATAATAATGTTCGATGTGTGGTCGTCCTGAAGATTAACCACAAATATATACAAAGCAACATGTCTTCTTCGATACTGGTATTGTGGGTTACAAGAGCGCCATTATTTGTTTACATTTTAACTTTTACCCCAAGATGGTAATAAGAATAGAATCCTATACGGCTTCTGATTGGATGCTACGGGATAGGAATTACATTTAACCGAAAGCTTATATATCCAATTAGGTTTAAAAAATGCAGAAAATCATATTCACATTTTACAAAGTTTAGAAAATATCTTCCATTTCTGCACGTCGTAGCCATTAAAATATGCCTTTTTCATTCAGCGACCATATATATTTTTTTGGTTGTAATGCAACACTGGCATTTCTAGTAACAGGAACTGCTAACCGTTTTCCCTAGTTTGTGTAATCTTCGAGGAAAAAAATACGGAACACCAGTGGTACCCTATGGAAAATGCATTACGAATAAATGCGCTCTTGTAACCTGTAACTGCCCACCTTGCACTGTACGTTTTACAAACATATTTTGACTGCACGATATATCAAAACCAGCCTGACAATCTATCAAGAAATGAGTTTAAACCCGTTTATTCATAATCTTTTTACGGTCTGTTTCGTCCCAGTTTGACAGATGTTGTTACATTTTGCGGCAGCTACACTTGTGTTTTTAGATGTTATCGAATTTTAAATAAAAGAGTTTTCACGCCATTCTCTATTTTTTATAATACAATTATTTTCATATACTTATCTAGCAACTTTACGACTTGCTTGACTTAATTTATATGTAATCTTTAATATATACTTTGATATATCATGTAATTACATCTGAGTAATGAAGCTTTATCGTGTATATAACAATTTTAAATCGTATCTGTCAGTCATTTCATTTCAAACCTGCCATTTTTATCAGTAATAATGTTATACTTAATCAAACAATCTGGCACAATCTAGAAGCACCTTTGGGGCGGTATCTTTTTTACTAAGCGAACAAAGAAATGCGAAGTTACGTATTTGCTTTCGTTCATTTTTTTGTACATAAAATTGGACGTTAATTTTCTCGTTTGAATTGTTTTACATTTGTCATTTCGGTGCCCTTTATAGCTATAGCTGACTATGCGGTATGGGCTGTTTGATATGAGCCAAGGCGTCCTATAATGGTTTACTAAATAAATGTGACTTGGATGGAGAGTTGTCTCATTGGCACTCATATCACATCTACTTATATCTATTTGATCATTGTTGAAGGCTGTACGGTGACCTGTTGATTTCTATGTCATCTGATCTCTTGTGAAGAGTCTCATTGGCAATCATACCACACTTCTATTTTTATACAAAACGGGGATAAATTCTGTTAACAAATTGAAGTTTAAATAACTGAGATAGAATGAATTAAAGTTGTAAGAAATCATCAAATTATTTTATAATTGAGAACTTTAATATGATATAAATTGAACCGAATCATATAGATGTTTTTTTTGAATGGAATTTGGATAAGTTTTCAATATACATGTATATCATCAAGAGTGTTGTGTTCTGTGGTATACAGTACTCTTGTTTTGATGTACATGTATATTCATGAAATATTTTCCGTGCACCAAAACTCTCTAAAACGAAATTGATTACTTGCATGAAAAGCATTCAAATGGAAAAACTGGAATTAAGGAATGTTATTCTGAATTAACAAATCTTTCCATGTTCTAAATATTCATAATTTTTGTCTTTTATTCCTTAATGTTCCATCAAATTACAACACTAGTATTGAATAAGACTACACTAGTATTGAATTTGACTACACTGGCATATGGATTTTGACTATGTATACTGTTACATCACTAGTATTGAATTTGACTATGTATACTATTACAACACTAGTATTGAATTTGACTTTGTATACTGTTACAACACTAGTATTGAATTTGACTATGTATACTATTACAACACTAGTATTGGATTTGACTATGTATACTATTACAACACTAGTATTGAATTTGACTATGTATACTACACTAGTATTGAATTTGACTAAGTATACTATTACAACACTAGTATTGAATTTGACTACGTATACTATTACAACATTAGTATTGAATTTGACTATATATACTATTACAACACACAACACCAGTATTTAATTTGACTATGTATACTATTACAACACCAGTATTGAATTTGACTATGTATACTATTACAACACTAGTATTGAATTTGACTATGACTATGTATACTGTTACAACACCAGTATTGAATTTGACTATGTATACTATTACAACACTAGTATTGGATTTGACTATGTATACTGTTACATCACTAGTATTGAATTTGACTATGTATACTGTTACACCATTGTATTGAATTTGACTACGTATACTATTACAACACTAGTATTGAATTTGACTATGTATACTATTACAACACTGTATTGAATTTGACTACGTATACTATTACAACACTAGTATTGAATTTGACTACGTATACTATTACAACACTAGTATTGAATTTGACTATGTATACTATTACAACACTAGTATTGAATTTGACTATGTATACTATTACAACACTAGTATTGAATTTGACTACGTATACTATTACAACACTAGTATTGAATTTGACTACGTATACTATTACAACACTAGTATTGGATTTGACTACGTATACTATTACAACACTAGTATTGAATTTGACTATGTATACTATTACAACACTAGTATTGGATTTGACTACGTATACTATTACAACATTGTATTGAATTTGACTATATATACTATTACAACCCACAACACCAGTATTTAATTTGACTATGTATACTATTACAACACTAGTATTGATTTTGACTATGTATACTATTACAACACTAGTATTGAATTTGACTACGTATACTATTACAACATTGTATTGAATTTGACTATATATACTATTACAACCCACAACACCAGTATTTAATTTGACTATGTATACTATTACAACACTAGTATTGAATTTGACTATGTATACTGTTACAACACTAGTATTGAATTTGACTCTGTATACTGTTACAACACTAGTATTGAATTTGACTATGTAAACTGTTACAACACTAGTATTGAATTTGACTATGTATACTATTACAACACTAGTATTGAATTTGACTATGTATACTATTACAACACTAGTATTGAATTTGACTATGTATACTATTACAACATTAGTGTTGGATTTGACTATGTATACTATTACAACACTAGTGTTGAATTTTACTATGTATACTATTACAACACTAGTATTGACTATGTATACTATTACAACACTAGTATTGGATTTGACTATGTATACTATTACAACACTAGTATTGAATTTGACTATGACTATGTATACTATTACAACACTAGTATTGGATTTGACTATGTATACTATTACAACACTAGTATTGGATTTGACTATGTATACTATTACAACACTAGTATTGAATTTGACTATGACTATGTATACTATTACAACACTAGTTTTGAATTTGACTATGTATACTATTACAACACTAGTATTGAATTTGACTATGTATACTGTTACATCACTAGTATTTGATTTGACTATGTATACTGTTACAACACTAGTGTTGAATTTTGCAATGTATATTATTACAACACTAGTATTGAATTTTACAATGTATACTATTACAACACTAGTATTGAATTTGACTATGTATACTGTTACAACACTAGTATTGAATTTGACTATGTATACTATTACAACACTAGTATTGCATTTGACTATGTATACTATTACAACACTAGTATTGAATTTGACTATGACTATGTATACTATTACAACACGAGTATTGAATTTGACTATGTATACTATTACAACACGAGTATTGCATGTGACTATGTATACTATTACAACACTAGTATTGGATTTGACTATGTATACTATTACAACACTAGTATTGAATTTGACTATGTATACTATTACAACACTAGTATTGCATTTGACTATGTATACTATTACAACACTAGTATTGAATTTGACTATGTATACTATTACAACACTAGTATTGAATTTGACTATGTATACTATTACAACACTAGTATTGAATTTGACTATGACTATGTATACTATTACAACACTAGTATTGGATTTGACTATGTATACTATTACAACACTAATATTGCATTTGACTATGTATACTATTACAACACGAGTATTGAATTTGACTATGTATACTATTACAACACTAGTATTGAATTTGACTATGTATACTATTATAACACTAGTATTGGATTTGACTATGTATACTATTACAACACGAGTATTAAATTTGACTATGGATACTATTACAACACTAGTATTGCATTTGACTATGTATACTATTACAACACTAGTATTGAATTTGACTATGTATACTATTACAACACTAGTATTGAATTTGACTATGTATACTGTTTTGTTGTCTGCTGTTTGTCTTTTTTTCGTTTTTCTTTAACCTTTAGTATTCCGTTTTCTTCGATTTAGAAGAATATGATAAGTTGACAGTTCAGAAAACCATCACATATATACATATAAGAAGATGTGGTAACGAGTGCCAATGAGACAACTCTCCATTCAAGTAACAATGGTTACATGCTTACTTATTAGAAGATTTAATAACTAGGACTATGTATAAACTTGAGATCGTACCGATTAACACCCAACACTTTAATAAGTTGATAGTTGGAGGAGACAACAAGAGGTCATAAAATATATCTCCAACTTTTAAATGTGCTAAAATTTAAACTGACACGTTGAAAAGCTGGTGTGTTGAAAGGGGCAGAACAATACATGGCAACATCTAACTTTCGGAATCTTCGAAGATTTGTAACAAGGGTTCTTTAACGAGCAGAGATTGTCTTATTATTTGACCTTTTTTTTTTTAATTTGAGCGGTACTGATGAGTCTAATGTACACGAAAAGCGCGTCTAGCGTACACAAAATGAAAAGCCTGGTATCTTTGGTGGTTTTTATTCACCCTATAACAAACTAGAAGCATTAGATTTTACCACGGCTGTGTAAATGTTGAACCCAAACAATTCCACGGACAACTTTTTTGCACTATTCAGGTCCTATTCAAATTACATTCGAATCTCTCTAAAAACTATTATTCCCATGTGAAGTTTGCTTTCATACTGAGCAGTGTTTTCGGAGCAACTTCACGTTTTAATGCAGTTTCATTATATATGTATGTTGTATAGGACGACAATTTAATGCTAAAGGATTAAAATTTTAGATAAATATTTTTTGGGGAAAATGAAGGAATTTAGTTCCATCAATTAACATAATGAACAAATGTCAATTAAAGTTACTCTGAGGGAATATGTGCATATCACATTTTAATATAAAGAGAAGATGTTATATGATTGCCAATGAGGCAATTCCCCACAAGAGACCAAAATGACACAGAAATTACCAACTATAGGTTACCGTACTGCTTTCAACAATGAGAAAACCCCATACCGATAATTAGCTATAAAAGACCCCGAAGTAACAAATGTAAAACAAATACGTAACATAGCAACAAACGACAACCACTTAATAACAAGCTCCTGATTTTGGGAAAGGCAATAACTATTTACTTTGTAAAGTAAAGTATTAAAGCGTACATTTTGTTTAAGTCCTGTATATAACAAAGAAATTACACACATCGCATAAGAACCTTGCATTCTCACTTGCATGCACTGTTCACAGTGTCATAAGCATTTTCATGGTCAATGGTAAATATAAACAATGATTGGCAATCCTATATACAAGGTGTAGGTGTGTCTGCAACTCGTAAAGAAGATTATTATTTTAACCCATTCCTAAGAGGCGTGTAATTAACTTCATTCAACAGCTAATTAACTATCTTTCCCAACGTTTAACTTATTTGTTGCAAATTATTCCCAAGTATCCATTCATAAATTTACATCTTTTAAACTGATTTGCTAAAAAATACAATTTCTATTTTCTTAAACTTTGTGCCAACTTATGTGTAACATTACAATCATCAGTAAGCATTCTCGAGCAGTTTTCTTATTACACCTTATTTTGAAAACGTTATAGAATAAACAATACGATATTGTACAATATGTATATGCATCGTTTTTATGAACCATGATATCACTTTTTTTGTGTACTGCATATTGTTTCGTATTCATCGTTTACATTCGAAATACTTAGGTATGTCTGAATCATTCTATAACCAACAGTTTTTCAGCTTTTTAGTCAGTTTTATAACTTTTTTGGCACTTTCAATTCTCTACAGTTTCTTCATTTATTCGGCTTTTAATTGGTTTTCTTTCGAGTGCCAACCGAGTCTTATGTAGACGAAGCACATTTTTAGAGTCATTATAACCATAAGATCTTTTGACGAGTGTGACACTTCTGGGGCACGATTCGTTCACATGGATATCGCCAACACAGTAGTAAGTGCTACGTGATGACATGAAAAATCATGGATGCAATTATTTTCTGTAAATTGACGTCTTATAACCCTTTTCAATCATGTAGTTTGTAAACCCAATGGCAAACTTGGCCTAAACGTAGTCAGATTTGACACAAATGTTTAGTACTTTATGGTTTCAATGCTTTTTATATAGTTACTGGTTAGTCACTACCGCGTCTCCTATCCGGCTGATCGACCCATACTTATTATTGTCGGCCGGTCGATCATGAGATGTTTTACCCGATGACAAAATCTGTTTGTTTAAAATCCTTGCAAAAACTCTTTTAAGAGGTCTGTAGGTTGTCTGTTGTGCGGCACATTTCTGTTTCTATTCAAAACTTTTCAGAATCATCCTTCAATATGTTAGAAGCATTACTTTGCATGAAATATTTGTCACTGGCCATTTTTAAAACTAACGACTATTACTCAATCAAATTGAAGATAGTTATAATTATATATTTCTATTGTTTGCTTGTACGATTCCAAATAGTGAAAATGTTGGTTTTAATGATGTTCTAACTAACAGATTAGTTTCATGTTTTGCTTCAAAGTTTAAGGTCATTCCTTTTCATTAAACAGAATCAACAGACAACCTTGATAATTGGTACCTGTCTGTTTTGTGGATGATTATCGTTTAGGTATATGATTAGATATGATGTTTGTTATTTTTAGGATATCGACATATGATTCTGGTTTCAATCAAATATCTGAGGGCACTAAAACATTTGTATTAATAAAGATAATGCCTTGCATATCAATGGTAATTATTTCTTCTTACACATGTAATCCTCATAATGTTTATTTGATTCGTACAGTACTATTGCTGAAGTAACTACGCATCTGATTAGCAAACAGCTTGAGAAACTAACAAAATAGATATTTTGGTAAAATGAGCTCATACTTAAGTAGACAGTGGTCTTAGTTCGCTCAGAAATGATTGCATACTAGTTAGTACCCGGCATCGCGAGCAACACCTTTGGGATTACCCATAGTTCAAGGTTAATGATTGGTCAATTTGGGTAGGTTCATTTACGATACGAACCTAAGGGGACCCACTGTCAATCTGATTTGGCCTTCTTATTGTCTTGATTAGTATTTTTTTCAGACAAAACACGTGTTTGTAGTAAAATCATAAAACCGTTGTCTTTAATGAGTGTTTTGATTTAATGTTTCTTAAGAGTTATATTTGTTTCTTACACAATTTTGCGTTAATAATCTTCGACTATAGTTACTGGAAAATGTATTCATAAATTGATAAGAGTCGGATAATTAAGAATTGGACGCTTGGTGCTTAATGTCTTTTTTCAATGATTTGTGATAACCTCGATATGCATTTCTATAATTGTTTAATTAGTTTGCATGTATCATTGACGTATTCCCGGCATCATCATCTCTTTATAATGTCATGACATGATTCCAGTTCTGTAACAACTGTTTTGATTTGACGAGAGCCACATGTGAAGCGGGATCTGCCTATCCTTCAAGAGCACCTGAGATCCCTCTTGGGTCGTGTTGCTCAGTCTTTATATAAGTTGTCTCTGTTGTGATTTGTGTACTGTTGTTTGTCTTTTTATTTTTTTTTTATTTTTGCCATGGCGTTGTCAGTTTGTTTTCGACTTTTGAGTTAGAATGTTCCTTTGGTATTTTTAAGGTGGTACCTAACACTACAGGGAGATAACTCTGTAAAATCAGTAGAATGTTTTAATGACGTTGTGTTCATAAGGGAATATCAAGCTTCTCAATGATCAAATTTTTATATTTTTGTCAAAGGGTCAAAGTAAATAATTTGTCAAAATATTTAGAAAATTAAACGAGCCAAATTAAATTTAGTTAAAGTGTTAGGTACCACCTTAACTCCTCTTCGAAGTAGTGAGCCGTTGCTGAGACCTTATTTTAGTGCAATGTACATTTACCAAGAAAAAACCATGTAGTTCTACTCTACCATTTATGCATATCGCTAATTCCTTCATTTTTAAAACAGTTTTGATCTTATTTGGTTAATCACAAAAGACTGGTTCTTAAGTTGAAATAATTGTACATAAGTATATTGCACTTTAATTTCAACATTGATCATGAGTGCCGGATACAATTTGCAGCTAACATGGAGATGCTTTAATTACAACACGGTCAATGATGAAGTACTTTTGGTAATTCAGGAAAAATGGATTTCTTCAATTGATGCGAATTTAATTCAAGTACAATAGTGTGAACCACTTTAATTAGTATACTGCATGCATGGATCTAACGACTGCAAACCATTTTAATAGCACATATAGGGAGAAAAGAGATATAGAAGTATTTAAAAAACACCCATCTATTTACAAGTCACATTACTCATAGTAATGAGATCATTTACGCATTACGGCAAGATGTATATAGCCAAAACAATGAGATCTGTATCACTGTGAGAATGAACCTTCATTCCTTCATACGATATGAGAACATCATATGTTCGCCAAGGACACATTCCCTATTTAATTCTATTTGCATTTGTAGTCGCAAGAAAATTGTCAAGGTATTCTTTTCCAAAGATTTGACTAACTTTTTCACCAGTTTTTAGAAGACTTATGAAGTCATCAATATGGTATAAATAATATATCATTTCAGGAAATTACAAAGTCATTTTTAGGCCCCACGAAAATAGTCAAATACATCAACTTAATATACAAAATCCCCAAAAATGTTAACATGACATTAGAATAAGCAAATATTTTACTGAAATTTGTAGTCTCTTATAAACACATTCTGGTTGACGGGAAACGACATATGATCACTACAGGTCTTCTTCTGACCGGCTTTAAAACCTGTCAAAAAGTGAGATTTCGTTTGGTTTTGTGGGATATACAAGTACGCAGCCACGTCAGATGACTCGTTTATAGAGAGCCAAGCTCTCAACCCATTAAGAACCAATGCAACAAATATTTGAGGGTCCTTGCATGGTGGCCTGTTGCAAGGCAATATTTACAACCCTATCCAATATAGCTTCATTTTCAAGTGGCATGCTAAATATCCCGACCTTCACCCTAGACTGCCTCTATTACAAGACCTTTTTATCATTATTTTTTATTACTAGTAATTTATTTTCTTCCTGAAAATGCATGAAATGCTTGCAACTGCACGTTAAACAAGCGACAAACAGTCAATCAAAATTTTAAACTATTATAGTCACAACTTGCTTTTCAATATCTACAATATGAATGCAAAAGGTAGTACTTCCAAATTTTTTTATTAACATGAAAACATCAGCTGTCCAATTTTTATAACCTCATACCAGAAATCTGCCATTGAGACAGACAAAATATAAAGGTCAGCCTGGTAATATTTATCTTAATGAATTAAGACTCTGATGTTATATAAACAACTAATATAGTAACCTTCACTCGTATAATGCATTTATGCATGTGTGACTAGGTTCCGTTAGAGTGCAGGTCAATGAAAACAAGTCATATGTTTTGATGCCAAAATTTACTCGATTGTTTTTGGGGATGGCGTAGCATCGATTCTGTTGTTGATACGTAAACATATATATTGTAGTGCTGCAAGTTCAACAACGTGACTTTCTATTATAAAGAAGATTTTAAAATATAAATGGCGTTTACTTCTTACATACGGGATTAGAATGATGTTTTATTTCCTCCTAGTCCTTGATGAAGATTGTCTTCATCATAAATATAACAAAATATTTTTTTTATATATACATGTGTTTTTTTGTTGTTGCTTGGTCTGATTTATTTTGACATTACCATAATTTCTCATCAATACATAATAATTGAGTGATTGACGTTTGCTTAGGGGACGACCATTTGATATTCTGGGGGGGGGGGGGGGGGGGGGGGGGGCAGGAGGATTTGTTTTTGATCGGTTATTTATTTTTGTAAACTAAGAGGACAGATTATTTATTTTCTGCACTATTGAAGCAGGACTGATTATTCATTTTCACAACTATATTTTTGATATTCGAAAACATACAATTTTTAAATAATTTGTTTATTATAAATAATAAATATAGTGTAGTCAAGTCATTATGCACCATTTAATTAGATTAACCACCCCCTCTGCAGAAATGAATCTTTTAAATTCCTAACTGTATATACATGTATTGCATACATACATAGTATTAAAGTTTAGTTATAACTAGGCACTTTTAAAGGTATTGGCAAACATACTACGCCGAGCGGAGCGAGGCAAACATTTTTTTGAAGGGTTTTTGGAGCCACTGCAGGCCCAAGAAGCTATAGAACAAATTATGCAAAATCATGCTTTCTGGGTGTTCCGAAGACCTTTTCATAATCGAAAATGAAGTTTTGTTTTAATAATTTTTTGACAATATTTTGGTCTCAAAGCAAAATGTATAAATTCAGTGTAAGACTGAAGTTTCTAGGGACAACATCAAAGACCAATGTGCATGATAAAGCAAAAATGAAATTCACATAGTTAACAATGGTTAAGTCTGTGGCTGCTGGTTTTTTTTTAAACTCATGATCAACTTTATAACAAAATTACTAGATTACAAAAAGAATGCAACACTAACAGAATACAGAAGGGCAATCAATGAGCAAAAGACAAATAAATAAGAAACATTGATCCCGAAAAATCAGGGCTATAAGTCTGAGGGAAAACAGAACTTTCTTCTTGCAAGGCCGTGAACACAATTTGATATGGAGACAAGCGTTTGGTTTTGAAATTTCCTACATGTATTTACGGCCCTGTTAAAATAAAAGTGAGATAAGGTTTCCCAAGACAATATACCTCAAGTTAAATGAAACCAATTTTCAGACATTTCAAGTACATATAAGTAATGTTTATAATTTAGTTATTAAAAAATTTAGGAAGTGTTTCCCGATTTTTTTGGGGAAAAAAGATGAATTTATTAAGAATCTGGTGCCATCTCATACTTTCGATTAGACCTGCTGAGTTATTTATTTTGTATACATTGCAAGTCAGGCAATTTATTTTCAAACTACCGCAGAACAAACCATTTATTTTTGTGATTATCAAGGCTGAGTTATTTATTTTCAAAATCCTCCTGCAAACTCCCCCCCCCCCCCAGAATATCAAATGGTCGTCCCCTTAATGTCTAGTTCTAATTAAATATGACATTCGAGACGAGAACATCTTGAACAATTTATAAAAAAAGAGTTCTGCTGCGAGCATATATATATAATTTATATACTGTGTCGACTTTGATCAAGTGATAGAAGATTGTCAAGAAAAACCAAAAGGTCTGTTCGTTTATGACATATAATTTCCTCACAACAGACCACCAACGTTCATCTTCCGAAAGGATGTGCCTGCGTATATATACATCCCCCAAACAACCAAATGAATTTCCCTTTAAATTATGTGTGTAACTGCATGAGGGAAAAGTCCATTGGATCACATTTCTGTCCCAAGTCAATATTTTTGGTTACGTAAGAACATAGCTCTATCCTTTACGATATTGCAGGCATATAGAAAAGGCTGGAGGTCACTTTCTTGAACTGTCAGTGCATGTTAGCTGAAGTATGTTTTGTGATTTGCACAACTTCTGCCAAAATCCTGTCGTTAAGATTGTCTGTGTGCCAGAACAGTGTAAACAAAAGGTCAAATGGCAATTATTATTAAAATGAAAATAAGACTTGTGGGAACTCGTCAATAACACAGCAACCCGACAACATCCTGTTATTCTCTCTTTGCTTCTTGTGATTTTTAATCACACTGTTTTACTATATATCTAAACGGTCACAGCATAGTCAGTCAACAGTAATATAGTAATTCCTGTACTATTTCTACAGTACAACCCGTGATTAAAAAGGGAGTACGTTTGACTGTGTGTGATGCATAAGTACACAGCCACGTCCGATCAGAATGTGGACATTAAACCCGGTAATATGGGGAGAGACTGACATGCAGGCATTTTACACGTTAAAGAACTCGGTCAAAAACTCGTTTGTAGTTCCATATGTGGCCAGTGCCCATGTTCATACCACTTGGAATCCAACTAGCTAGTGGATACATTAATTTAGTCTCTCTGTGAATGTGAATTAATTATTTGCCATTGAACTTTGATAAATGGCCTTTTGCTTACCTTACCGTAATAAATTTTAGAGCACGTACTCAAACTTTGAGTTATCAACCAATCAAATGATTGTATTGGTTTAAGTTGACAACTTATCGTGATTGTTTCTTATTAACTAAATTGTAAAGTTTCATTCGTTAATATGGAAAACATTTACGCGGTAAGGGCTTTGCTCATTGTTGAAGGCTGTACGGTGACCTATGGTTGTTAATTTCTGTGTCATTTAAGTCTCTTGTGGCAATTATACTACATCTTCTTATTTTTATATACAAGACCTAAACCAAATTCCTAAACCGGATCTGATTGTTTGAAATGAAAGTTAGCATTGCTATTTAAATGATAACGTGTGAGACCATCATCATAATTAAACATGCATTACTTAAAACTTTTAGTTGATAAATTGTAAATTGTTTAAAGCGTATATTCCAACTTCTTCCGACGAAGATTACCTTAAATGGTTTGTTTTTTTTTTTGATCAAGGAGCACCTCAAGTATTTATACACCACTTGATTTCATTTTGTTATTTTTTAGCGTTCCGGATCAAGCTAAGCCTAAAATACGCTGCTAATGCACCGAGTTTTTTTTGTTTTGTGACTTAGTAAACTACACTTACATAGATCTATTTTCTCTGATTCTCCTTTATATTTCTATTGTTTGATATCCGAAAAGTTGAATACCTCACACTGCTATATTTTTGGACTATTCTTTTTTTTTTTCAGTAATAGATTTTTAAAATGTAATACTAACATTGGCAAACATGCATGTACTAATAAGATATGCAGAGATTAAGCTTAAAAGCATAGTAAGCAAGAAAAATACTTTAAAATGTTTCTTTTTGACTACTCTATATACACGAATAAATTGACGCATTTTAAAATAAACATGGAACCTAGGAGTTTACATGTTTCTATTTATTCAATCCATTGAAGCCAGAGGTTCTAACATGAATTTTGGTTGTCACCTTTGTATCAATGTTTGCATTTTATTTTCATAATCTCTTAGCAAAAGTGCCCATGCATAGTATGATTGGTAGACTTGCTACAATTCCCTTTCTTTTATTTCTTTCTTACTAATTTTTATGTTTACTGATAAGTGCCAGTCCACTGATTGCCCTTGGAGAAAGGTCCTCCTGCAGATGTCACTATAATGGTAGTCTCCTAGTTATAGCAGTAAAATTGTTAAAGGGGCAAAATTGAAAAAAAAAATTAGGAAGGGACATATAGCAGGTCTATATGATTGGTAAATAGAAATATGGTAACTTTGGTCTTCCGACCGGCAGTAAAACCCTCGCCGACGTGGGGCGTTCGTTTGTCCTCTATTACAAAACCTACCCATTTGTTGTTAATTTGTTCTCCTCCTGCTGAATATACATTAAGTACTTGCCCTCCAACGTTACGACAACAATTAATCTTGACAAAATTAGATGACTTTAGGTGTATTAACATCAATCATTATTACCTTGACACAATTTCAAAGACAAAAAATACGGAAGAAAATATAAATAAGTCTGATATATTGAGTCAAATGAAATGAGCAACATCTGTTTTTAAGTTTAAATATCCCAGCTGCTGTTGGTGAAACGATATAACAATAAACACATTTGATAAGATGTAATGTGTATTACATGCATGTTTGTAAAGTGCAGATTGGTCATAGAGGTAACATGCAGTTGGTTTGTATACATGCTGTAGCATTTACTGTATATAATTTAGATATAGTTCAGAAAGAGAAGTCTGATACGAACCGACAGCTCCGGACCTAGCCGGTTGTAACGCAAATAATCTGTCACTTGTTTTTAAGTGTCAGAAGTTTGAATAATCCGATGCCACCAATAGTACTTGTGAGACTGACATGCAGGCTCTCTTGCAGTTGAGATAACTCTTGCAATAACACTTATGCTTAAAGAAAACTGCATGACCCAATACTACACACCCCTTTGTTTAATGTCAGTCGACATTCCAGCCCTTTATTCCAGCAGACTTGTCTTTAATTGTCATTGAATTTGCTAGAAATATTTGTAACTAAGCGTTAAGATTATATTTGTGACTGGGCGCTTAGAAAGCATGACCGATCTCTCAAACACATTTAAAAACCTAAATAAGCAATAGTGTAACTCAAGTCAAAAAGCAACATAAATTCCGTAATGCAAAATCATTGCTTTACGCCAAATGTCTTTCACAACAATATACTCATACAGTTGCGGCACTCTCTTCCTGGATTATGGCATCACCTAGTGTGAATTGTCTCATAATTTCTCACTGGGATGACTTAATTATTGCAAATAGTAACAAGACCGGTGCCAATAACAGAGCAGGAACTGATTACACTTCGGTTTTGTGTTGCTTAGTCTTTAATTTAAAAATGACGTAGAACAATGTTTGTTCTTTATTTTTTTTTAATTGTCATAAAAGAAAAAAGAAATCAAACGAAAATCATATATATAACATGAGGACAGCAACCAAATACAAACCCTCTTGAATATCTTTTTGTAACTAAAGGTACCGGTTTTTTTATCTAGAAATTTTATCATGGACGATTTTAAAATAAAAAAACCTGCAAAAAAGTTTTTTCCTAAATCTAAAAGTGCTGAATTTCCAATTGATAGATTCAGCGAACACCACACGTCTTTTAAAAAAAGTTAATTCATAATGTTATGATATCAGAATCAAAATTTTGAAATTTTCATAAATTCACATTCTCCCAGGAATTGCTAACAGCTGAATTATCGAACCGAGACTATTTGATGTTGAAAGGCAGGTTAAGCATTAAATATAATTTTAATGGATGCATTTAGTTATTTGATACCCCTAATTTTATGTTTTCAGTATGTCTTCGAATGCATCAACGTCAAAACCAGGTGTTCTGATTCTTATTTAAGTCTTTTGTTTATTTTGAGGTGTTGCAAATAGACACTTGTTATCGATGACAGATAGATTCAACACAAAGCTCCAATATTTTTTTCCTCCACGTCGATTTGAGAATGATAAGAACAATTTACGGTACTAAATTGCTAATTAATTGGCAAGTGAAATAGTAAAAACTAATAACAATGTTTTCTTATCAATTACCCTGACAGTATGCAAAACGATAGCACAAGTTTATATACATATGTATGATATAAAATTATGTGTTGAACATATCAGTATGTCAAAAATCAATGTGAATGCATTGTTATCAATACAAAGGCGTGCGTGGTACAGTGTAGACATGTTTATGTTCTTGAATACAGAACAGCAAGAGTATTAACTTACATGGCAATTTATATCTTCAGACACATAATGTCCGCCTTTTCTTGTATATAAGCCCAAAACATGGATCTTGGCATTTTCAATGGAATACATTTAGCAATTGTTGTCAAATAGTCCGTTTCTATGTATGATGGTGTTTGTTTTTGTTTTTGTTGCAGTTCAGTGTTTCTGTTGTTCGTTGTTTCCTCTGATGTTGCTATGTTTCTCTCGGTTTTGGTTTGTGACCCGGATTTGTTTTCGCTTAATCGATTTATGACTATTAAACATCGGTATACTATTGTTGCCTTTACTTACTTTTCGAATATTTTTACAGCATCTCAAAATGCTTTTTTTTTTCTTTTACACTGTTTCTTATCTAATATTTCAAAGTGACCTTCTGTCACATTTAAAAAAATATATATTTGATGTAATTTTGATATATGCGTCGCTAAGTTGCTGTCTCATCAACGCATACTCAGCATCGGCTTATATTCATTTTGTTTAGAGCTGAAATCTTCAAGCAAAACAAATAACACACCCAAATGATCAAATGCATATTAACACAATTAATAAAGCATGCAGAGTGTGAACAAGTGGGTGTAAAAATTGACAATATCCATATCCATTCGATTGGAAAAAAACAAAATTGTTTTATGATTGAATCTTGCAAGCTATAAGTACAATTGTATAAATGTATAAGAAAATGACGCATTTTTTGTACCAAAGTTATACATTTCTAAATTTCCTGTTATTTATTTGCAGAGATTAAGAATTGTCGCACTTCATATACGTTCCGAAATACAGTACAGATTTGCAACCACCCACGTGACGAGTTCTATTCTAAACGAAGACTTAAAAGACAGAGAAACCATATTTGACGTTACCCTACCAGAAGCTGCTTTCATATCAAACTTTTCACTGCAAGTATATACATGTAGTTATTTGATCATATTACTATAGATTAAAGTTTACACATTCGTTCAAATGCTGCATTTAACCACAATTTGGGTTTTGTGGAAGTGTAGTATCTTAGGACTTTCACCTCTGTAAATGACTCGTGTAACTTTATTTTTAGTTTTCTATATGATGAGTTACAATAAGTTATAGAATAACTAATCGAAGAATTCAAATAGAGAAACATATCGAACGAGTGACCGAAGAACACATTAATTCACAAATGCGCGCAGTGTCATGCACTTACCCAATTCATGGCATCTGTTTTTTACCCGCACAACAGAAAGGGCAAACCATCAATAAGTAGGGATATTGTTGGAGAGAAAAAAGGTAGCCCACTACTTTTAAATTCGCTGTATTAAATTAACTCACAAACCTAACATATTCAAGTTCAAGTCTTATTAATTTCATAGGCAAGTTTTTTTTAAAGTGTTCCTTTGTTTGACAAGTACAGATTATGATAAAGATTTATTGTTGTAAGAGGCGTTTTAATCAAAATCTGTTTTAGTACAGTAGACAAGTGCAGACTATGAAAAAAAAAATGATTAATGTTTGTATGAAGAGATAATGTATTCTTTTTTCTCCATTCTGTTTCTTTCTCTTCTATTTATACTTACTGACACAAACAAAAGAAATCAAAGCAAGAAAGTCGCTGCGTACAAATGTGTCTACGTACAAATGATAGCCATTTGCACAGACAATAAGTCGATCTCGATAAAGAAGAAAATAAACTCGAAGATAAGTGGTTAAAAAATGCTTTTACAATTTATTAAACTTTGCAGAGAGATAATGGGCAAACGATATATTGGAGAAATAAAAGATAAAGAAACCGCAAAGAAGCAGTACGATCAAGCACGCCAGCGTGGACAATCGGCAGGACACGTTGGAATGAAGTAAGAGATTCAAAAGTTCCCTCAGACGAGGAGGTATGATACGAGCCAGTATTTGGCTCGTGAAACTGTAAAAGTATAGTCGAGATTTTCAAAACTATATCAATTCAATTTTATGGATAAAATGGGATAATATAAGCTAGAGAATTTTGTACAGAAGAGACTATTGTAATATCCAGAAGATGTCATAAACATGCAAAAGAAAAGATATCACTCTAAATATCGCATGTGAACAATTTATGCTCAACTCTCCTGCGCATTGGTTGGCAGTGATGGGATTTCTTATTACGCATAAAATAGAGCTTAAATAACATTGACGGTTCCATTTTAGATATGCATTCAGCAAGTAATGTCTCTTTGGAAATGCTCGACGTCAAACTATTTGAAATTCCAAACCCTAATCTAATGTTGAAAGCAGATACAATCCAAAATAAGGCCTTACACTGGTTAAGAACATGTAAAACGCGTGTAGAAATAATCAGTAACGACTCAATGAGATTTATGTCTGACGTTTACTGGGATATATATATATGTTCAACAAGAACAAATAAAGCTGAACGGGTCGTTGTCGACCTGGGTACTCCATCAACGTACCCTGGGTACTTTTACTTTCAATGATGGTACCCTGGGTACCGTGTTTTGGATGAATGGTACCAATAGGGTACGTTTCCGTCGATAATCGTACCCAGCTTCGTACCGATTTGAGTCTTGAAATTTATCGCGAGATTTCTTAGGAGTTCCGAATAGTCGGATGTTGGTGGTTAGCCCGTGGGTTGATTTTTAATTATATTCTACACTTGTAAACAACAAATGGACGATGGATTTGATTCGGGGTTACAATGATTCAGAAACAGAATCAGATGAGAACGAACATGATCAATTTCTCCTTCAACACATTCACCAAAACCTCCACAATTCCGGAGACAGTTGCCTGTCCCATTGCAGAGGAGGGTCTCCCGAGCAACCCAAATTCTCTGTTTTGGTTTATCAATGTCTTCACTCTTGAATATAATTGTGTCTGTCAAAAATCCATTTTCTCCCTTTTCAGCTTTCACATATTTTGTTTTAACTTCTCTTCCTTTCCGGATAATATTGGCCAAGTTGAAAGTTTCAATAGAATCCAAATACTCCTTAAGATTTTCTTGTTTAATTTTCCGCGCCATTTTGCATCATCAACAACATCAGCAACATCCAGAGATGTTCCGATAGCAATCACGTGGTTTTAAGACGAGAGTAGGGTACGTTTAATACTCCGCGGTACCATGACGCATTTTATTTCAAACGAGGGTACGTGTATGACAAAACACGGTACCCAGGGTACCATCATTGAAAGTAAAAGTACCCAGGGTACGTTGATGGAGTACCCAGGTCGACAACGACTCGTTCAGCACAAATAAATCAAAGAAACTCAATGAAGTTCACTAGCTATTAATCATAATACATCTTATTCAGTATCTGACAATACCGAAAGACGTACCAGTCATCGTCTATGTATATATTCCCGAGGGCGTTAGCCCGATGCTTTGAATCAAGTTTACACTATGATATAATTAATCATGATAACTTAAAGAAATTTAGAAAGAGGAGGGTCTATCTGAAACTTAACTTCATTTTTTGAATACAACATGAAAAATCAGGATATTCACTTTACAATGAGATCATAAAACAAATATATGCTTTCTGTTCTTTATACCATTTACTAAACAAAAACTTCATTTATTTTCAGACCAAGAGATACGAACAAATTCAAAGTTGCCATCAACGTCGCAGCCTTAAGTGAAGTCACGTTTTACTTGACATATAATGAGATTTTACAGCGTCGGCGTGGCAGTTACGACCATACCATTTACATAAATCCTCGACAGATAGTTGACGACTTCCGAATAGAAGTATATATACAGGAATCAAGAGAGATAACCTTACTAAGAGTTCCACCTTTGCGAAATGATATTCTTTCAAATTATAATACAGCAGGTACTTATACTTAGTTGAGGTTTTGGAAATTTGTGTCAGATGTTGGGACTCCTTATTTTTTTCCTACGAATACTTTTGCCCCATAACACCCATTTCCCAAAATTCTAATTTTTTTTCTTTTCGAGTTGAGACCAAAATAATACCAGTGCAAGTGTAAGGTAAAAGTCCGAGTCGGCCTTTTCCACGTCATTTTTTAAAACTAAAATATCTTAAAAAAGAACCCCATAACCTATCAATAATTTTAGCTCATTGTGTTCTCTTTAACTGATGCTCTTTCGACTTATAGTATACATTTTATAAACAATTTCTTGATTTTTCAAATTTAACAAAAGTACATCATTTATTTAACTGACAAATGGTCAAGTAAAATCTTTTTTAATTTATTATTGCTGCATGTATTTAAAAAAATATAAGCAGACAATTTCTCACAACATAAGCTATTATAAGTTTTCGTATAAACCATGTGATAATTCTGTTCTCAATTAGTATGTATAGTAAGCAATCTAATAAGATCAAAGTTTAACGGAATCTCGAACGCAGTGGTCATAACATCAAAGGTAACAAGTTATTTTAATCGCATCTTAATCTTTTGACTCCCCCCTTGGATAACCTTGATAGAAGTATCACTGCAATCGGGTTTTATAAATAGTGTCTTCTCTTTGAACTCGAAACAGTCTTGCAGTTTTTACATCTGTTTTATTGGTACCTTACTGGAAAACGATAAAAGAACAAAAAAAGTAAGGATCGGTGACCAAAATGTAGAACAATCTTAAATTCAAACTGCTAAAACGTATATTTATAATGAAAAAAAAAGTGCAGGTGTTAAAAATTGAGAAAAATACAGAAAAAGGTATCGGTACAAGCTTTAGATATTTATATGGCCAATGAAATAAAATTTCGACAATCAGAACATTGTTAATGTTACTAGGTTTCTTAATGGTAAGGTTGAAGCTCTTAAAGTTCTTTTGTCGTAACGTTAAAATGTTTGAAGATGATAACGAGAATGTGTTCTGATTATCATGGTCACAAACTCATTCATGAATTTTAATGAAACACTAATATTTTCATACTGATTACCGCTTCTGAATTTGACAGTTTTTTTTTCTAATATCTTACCATGCAAATCAAGAAAGGTTAAAAATGCGCATCTGGTGCAGAAAAATTGGTACTGTTAATGTTATCAAAAAGTGTCTATTTGCAAAGTCAAGGTGTACAACTATTTTTTGTTAAATGTAAAATTATTATCACAGTCATTATGACTAAAACAACTCAATTCATTAAGAATATTTCCCGTTGTTGGAATTTTTTGAAGGACTATAAACGATCTAAATATAGCAAAGTCAAGTGATAGTACTTGAAGCCCACTTGTAATATTACAGAGAACATGTAATTTATGCACTTATAAAGAATATCGTAATGAGGCCAATCAGTAGATCACAAACGATATTTGTTAGTATAATTGTTTTCTTTCCGTTGTATATTATGACTCCTGACCCGGATCATGACACGGAACACTGGAGGTGCGTTTTGTATTTGACGCTGGAATGTATCAATTTATAGGGATTCATGCTAAGTTTGAAAACTATAAATCCTCAATTATTTAAGAAATATGTGCTGACCGTAAGACTACACTTCTTATTTTCATACTAGTTGTCTGCATTCTTGAGTCTTAAGTATATAGTGCTGTAAATAAGATGTGGTATGATTACCAATTAGACTACTCTTCACTACTGACACAGAAATTAACAACTGTATGGGCACCGTCTAATGTAACCGTTGCCGATTACAAGTCATGTTGGACGACAATATTGCAAACTCCGGAATGTATTTTTTTGTTTAGTAAAATAATGTTTATGTCGTAAAACTGCTTTAGATATATATTATATACAATATATGTATAAATATTGATTGATAGCCACTTGTTATACTGTAGAAATCAAAAAGCCTTTTTACATCAAATTATTTTATTTTTCAGCAGGTCCCCATAACATGATAATGATTATATATCAAAATAAATTATTCAGCTATAATTGTACTATGCATATATTAAGAATAAAAACTAGTGTACAATACAAAAGAGGGACGAAAGATACCAGAAGGACAGTCAAACTCATAAATCGAAAATAAACTGACAACGCCATGGCTAAAAATGAAAAGGACAAACAGACAAACAATAGTACACATGACACAACATAGAAAACATAAAGAATAAACAACACAAACCCCATCAAAAACTAGGGGGGATCGCAGGTGCTCCGGAAGGGTAAGTACAAAAATGCATGACCGAAGAATAACTGACAAGCTATTAACTCTGCATTTGCATGGAAGAATATAACTTTTAATTTATTTTCTGCACAGTTCGAAACAGATATGCGATTGTGGATAGAACTTCGCCGACATCAGCCTTTATAAGATATAATCCATCACGTGAAGATCAAATTCGAGCTTCGATGCATGGACTCTCGGGCTTGTTCATCGTTGAATATGATGTTGATAGAAAATTGGATGCTGGCGATGTGCTAGTAAGTTAGTTTTAGATCGAAATTGCATAAACACTTTTTTTATAAAGATTAAACTGTTGGTTTTCTAGTTTGAATTGTTTTATACTATTTTTGGGGCCCTTTATAGCTTGCTGTTCTGTGTGAAAGCAAAATCACAAAAATACTGAACCAAGGCTCCGTACTGACGACCGTATTTTGACCTATAATGGTTTACTTTTACAAATTGTGACTTGGATGGAGAGTGGTCTCATTGACACTATTACCAAAACATAGGGATCTATATGTGACACGCGTAAGACGATTTTCACCATTTTGTAAAGTTTATCTTTAGTGGGAAAGTTAGCAAAATTTACTTAAATACAGCTCTCTATGATATTGAAAACCTTTTAAGATGCAACTGTAAGATATGCCAATCTTCATTTATACCAGAGCAAAATACAAACATCTCATGTTAACTATGTATGTTATAATGACTTTACAGTGGGTAATTAAATCTCGTACGATACTTTGAAACAGCTAATTGGGTTATGCAGATGTCATCTGTTTCTGAGCAAAATGATATTTTTTTTAAAACTAAAGACACACGAGTAAATACCGGTATTAGTGTAATTTATCAAGACCAACACCCCAAAAAATAATTACAAGATATCCCTTGTTATGGCTTGCCAAACGTTCACAATATTTCATTGCAATAGTTAGTGATGACTTACTCTGATTCTTCACATGTTAACTAAATAAATAGAAATTTAAATGACTTCAGACTTTTTAAAAATAATATGATTTACTTTATACTAAATTCAGTTATATTTCACAAAATTATGCTTATTCCCAAGTAAGAAATATTGTTAGGAGTACTTTTATTTATGTTTTTTTTTCTTTTCAGTAATATAATCTGGAATTGATTATATTTTTAGACTAGATTAGATCTTGATTTGTGTTATATATACTCGATTATTATTGAAGACCGTATTTTGACCTCAAGATACGCTATGTTTTTGCGTAACTTTTGTTTTTGTTTCAATATCGTATACCTCGCATCTCATCTCCTTTTTTACATCTGAAACTACGTGTGATACCTGTGACTTCCTTGTGCCAAGTTTATCAAATAGTCTTGAATATGAAACCAAGCGAAGGGAAAAGAATGATCATGCATTTTTGGACTTAATTGCTGACCATTAACAATCATAAAAAATATTGATGACCACTTATACTTATAAACTTTATTCATTGTGCAAAACCTTCCCGAAGGGAGTTAATAATTTTCTTCTATACTTAATGAAAAAGCACAATAATCAGAACGTTGCACTATTCTTCAGAATTAACAGAAAAAAATATTTCTGTGTATTTCACGAAAAAAAAATTTATTGTGACATTAAATTGTGTTTTGGTCTAAACACATTTGACATAAGCGGAATAACTCTAATCTCGCTAATAACTCTTTACTCTGACTCTTCCTAGAATGCAATAATTGACTCTGGTCGTTAAGCAAGCAACGATTAATCTAATCTTACTATTTATTTATTTATTTACAGATTGTCGATGGCTTCTTTGTGCATTTCTTTGCCCCAACTGGTCTCTATCGAATGGCCAGACGGATTTTGTTTATATTGGATACAAGTGGTTCAATGATTGGTACAAAAATGCAACAACTAAAAGATGCTATGATGCAAATTTTAGACGATTTACAAGAAAATGATTTATTCAACATCATAGAATTTAATGATAAAATATCAAGATGGTCAACCGATTTGCCAGTTGAATATGCCACACCTGATGCAATAGATTCTGCAAAAACGTTTATCAAGAATTTAACTGCTGATGGATGTAAGTATGTGAACATGTATACGGAATATACTGTTTCTATGTTGTGATGTTATGCTAGTGTTTCAGAAAAAGGGAGACGGTTTGGTACCATTAAAACGTTTAATCCCGCTGCAAATGTTTGCACCTGTCCTAAGTCAGGAATCTGATGTACAGTAGTTGTCGTTTGTTTATGTAATTTATACGTGTTTCTCGTTTTTATATAGATCAGACCGTTGGTTTCTCGTTTGAATGGTTTTACACTAGTAAGTTTGGGCCCTTTATAGCTTTTTGTTCGGTGTGAGCAAAGGCTCCGTGTTGAAGGCCGTACATTGACCTATAATGGTTTACTTTTGAAAATTATTATTTGGATGGAGAGTTGTCTCATTGGCACTCACACCACATCTTCCTATATCTATGTATACGGAAGTCGGCTAAAAATATAGATTGTTTAAAATTCGTTTCTCATTTAGCTTAAACAATTATAAAGTAAAACTACGATTCATGCGATCTCTGGATTGGTTTTCATAAAAGTTTAAGTCATAACAAAACCTAAAACATTATTTAAGTATTAAAGATTATCCACTTTAAAACCACTAAACTGTCTCCAACAATTTCCCATTACGCACTCCTGTTATTGTGATAAGCCTTTGTTAAAGATTTTCGCTAGAGAGAATGACATTAGAACAAATTTAAATGATGTAGACAAGTACAAGTTTTGTCTGCACATTTTCAAGGATCAGCTTCATTTAAATTTATATGTATTTTTATTAACTGAAAACCTGCAGCACACCATAAGTGAAGGTTTGATAAACACAGGTAAGCACACTCTTTAATATAGTATACTTATGGTATCTCCTTTTTGGTAGATAGTCTTATTAGCAATCGTATTACATCTTTTTAATATTTGTGTAAAGTAAACTAACAATAAATCAAATCAAAACTCCATCATAATTTTTTTTTATTATATACATAGACAACATCATGACTATAAAGAAAAGCGAAATAGAAAGAAAACCAATCAAACAACAGCTCACAAAACTGTGACGTAAAACACAGAAGACCAATCAAACAACAGCTCACAAAACACGCCAAACACAGAAAACCAATCAAACAACAGCCCACAAAACACGTCAAACACAGAAAACCAATCAAACAACCCACAAAACACGTCAAACACAGAAAACCAATCAAACAACAGCCCACAAAACACGTCAAACACAGAAAACCAATCAAACAACAGCCTACAAAACACGTCAAACACAGAAAAAAAGAACATGATTGCAGATATGACCAGAGAACCATACCCGTCGTCTGCATATATTATATACGGTCAACCAAATCATTACGGTGTCCGTTAAACATTCAAAGGACAACTTCATGTTTACGATTTGTAACATTTTTTTCAATAGCCTCTCATCTCAATACACAGCAAATTCTATATTGGGAAACCTTCATTAAGTCAACTCCAGCAATATATTTTATTTATCTGCATACCCTTCCGGAACAATACCAGATTTTGATTGGGTTCGTGTTGCTAGGTCTTTAGTTTTCTAATTTGTGTTTTGTGAATTGTTGTGTATCTGTTTTTATTTTCTTGATTTAGTCCTGACGTTGCCAGTTTATTGTCTACTTATGAGTTTGAATGTGACTTCAGTATCTTTCGTCACTCCTTTATTAAAAATGTTTACTGTGAACATTGAAAATAAAAAAAATGATTGATGTTATAATTTTCAGGGACGAATATTAATGACGCTGTGTTAGAAGGACTAAGTGCAATACTGAATAAAAACATAAGTGATAGTGACACTACACCTGTGATAATATTTCTGACAGATGGAGATCCAACAGCTGGTGAAACCGATACTGCTAAAATATTAAACTCGATACAAGGACGAAACACAAGAGGTGTTCCGATTTTTAGTCTTGCTTTTGGTGAAAATGCTGATTATAATTTTATGAAGAAAATGTCGGCTCAGAATAATGCTTTTTGTAGAAAAATATATGAAGCTTCAGACGCAACACTTCAATTGACAGGTTTTTATGATGAAGTGTCATCAGTTTTAATTTCTAATTTAACATTCCAGTTTATTGGTAAAGAGACAGTTAAGTCATCAATTACGAATGCCTTAATTCCAAATTATTTTGAAGGTTCAGAAATTATTATTACTGGACAACTAGCCTCGCGAGATTTGCAAGAGTTGAGACTTTCCGTCACGGGTAACGGATTAAATGGCACAATGGAACTGAGATCAGCTTCTAATATTTATATACACGGAGCAGATCATAGTGAGAAAAAGAAATTTGAAGGATTTAGTTATTCTCACATTGCAGAGAAAATGTGGGCTTACTTAACAATAAAACAACTTTTAAACGATAGATTGCGAGAGTTGAATACGACAACGAGACATGACATGAAATACCGAGCTTTAAAGCTAGCTCTTAAGGTATGGTTTTTAACATCTTTTGACTACATTTCTTAAAGAACAAAATATATAATATAGTTAGTGGAAATGTATATAAAAAAAAAACTCATCAAAGATACCGGGCTTATCATGTGGTTGGCCAGACACGCGATTCGTCTACAAAAAACTCCACATCTCCAAAAATTAAAGGCAAAATAAAGTGAAATAAAGTTTCAAAAGTGATGATAGAAAGCAATACTTTATTTCTTTATGTACTCAATAATTACATCGTGTTTTTCTCTCACACATACATTGTATATATAAAAAAGACGATGTGGTATGCTTGCCATTGAGACAACTATCCACAAGAGACCAAGATGACACAGAAATCAAAAGCTTTAGGCCACAGTACGGTCTTCAACAATGAACAAAGCCCATATTTAGCATAGTCAGCTATGTAAAACAATACAAACGAGAAAACTAACGGCCTAATTTATGTGCAAAAAATGTAAGAAAAACAAATATGTAACACGTAAACAAACGACAACCACTGAATTACAGGCTCCTGACTTTGGACAGGCACATACATACAGAATGTGGCAGCATTCTTTAGCGACAATTACGTATTATAATCTGTGGAAAAGATTAGATATCTATTTTATTTTACAGTATAACTTTGTAACACCATTAACATCTATGGTTGTGACTACACCTTTAAATAGAGGTCAAAACAACGTTATAGATCCTAACGGTAAGTACATTTTTGTTGCTCTTGCGCAGGGGAGAGGTCAGATTTCTCTTCTCCGAAACACATGTTCAAAATGTTAATTGTTTATACATGACTGCAATATTTTCTTGATCCAAATCGGGTTGAGCAGGTCAATAATTCTTACGAACGACAAGACCTATAAAAATAGCAACTTGTGAAAGTTGATACATGCATTATGTCAACACTGTGCAATTTTTTTTTATCCAAAACTGGAATACTAAATGCATATGTTATAAAATAAATGCAAGTGTTTTGGTTCTAATACATCCTTGGCTTTCAAACATTCTGCTTTGGGCGTTCCTGATGAAGGTAAATCCAGTAAAGCGTTTTGAACGGATGCAATTTCAAATGTGTTGTTTTCATGTTTTCAAATGCTCTTACTATTTATGTTTATTTCATTAATCAGTCTATCAGCATTGTCGAATTCTGGATGAAGCATGGCCATTTCAGTAATATTTATGTCAACACAAGGTTGATAAACTCCCCGCGAAATAAATTCGTAATTGACGTAAATGTATGTTACTTTGGCGACTTAAAAAACTCACAATAGATACTTTAAAACAATTAAAAAATTCCAGGAACTACATCAACATGGTATAATGGCGAGAACATCGTATTTGAAATACTTTTTTTATCCAAGATATAAGATGATTTTTTTCTTTCGAAATTTTGACTTGGTTGATTAAAGAGAGAACTTCTGTGTTTGTGTGGTTCTTTCCAATGTACTTATGTCGTACTATAGCGTGTATTCATCAACGACATTCTTATTTTATTATGTAATGATTTAATGGTATATATTATAGATGTATGTTATGCGTCGCTATAAGATACCAGGAAATGTCAAGTCACTGTACTACCGAATGTTATTAGTATCAATGAATAGAGTTTATTAGTACTTGAGAATATCAAGAAGTTTCAACGCGTTAAATGCAGTATATTTGAATTCTTAACATACAAAGATACCTTAATTGGTAGTTGATATTTTGTTTTTTGGTTTGTTATGTCGTTGGGTTGTCTATCTTTGACATATACAGTGCACATCCTATTATCCACAAGAAATACGAAATGGTTTTTTATTCAGTTTTATTTATTTGACAGACATATTTAATGTTTATACCAAAATAAGTCCTGTGTGTTCATTTCTTGTAACATATTCATATGAATCATTTTGTTCTTTCAGACAACGAATTTGGAGCGTCAGATGATCCATATTCTTATTGGAGTAACAACATTCCACAAGCACAAGCTTTTACAATGACTTCGCCGTCCTTTGGTAAGTATATATTTTTGTATTGATTAATGCTTTCAGTGTTTCATATTCAATTTTAGAATTGAAAAATGCATAATAAAAAGTACTGTAAATTCAGATATTATTGCGTGCATTTATTATTGCGATTTTGAGAAAATTTTTAATTCATATGAAATGTTTCAAAATGCAATTTTAAATTATTTCGTTTACATTTCTGTCGCATTTTTGTGTACATCAAAATATTTTGGTCATCTAGTAGTCATTTGAACGAAATAAAATAAATTGTCAGAAATGTCTAAATGGCTTAAGAGTCTTAAAAGAAATAAGAAAATATTTGATCTAATACTAATAGTATATTTTTTTTTTATAATGTAGTTGACAACGATCCCCATTTTATAGTACACATGAAAGGGATTGATACATCTGTATGCTTTGATATCATGGGTATACCTGGAGATATTATTAATCTAGTCAGAGACGAAATTTCAGGTAAATGGGTTAACACTTACGACCCTTACAGCTTATGTTCTTTGTAACCTCAAAGAGTTCAACCATGTTACGCTTTCACGCGAATGGTTTGTTGGTTATTCATTGTTTATCAGCTGAAAGCTTTAACAAACTTATTGAAGCAAACTTTATCTCTGTAAGTCTATTTGTAGGTTCTTCCATGTTTTAAAAAAGGAGGGGGAGAATTATACAAAAGGGATATTCAAACTCATTATAAAGCAAAAAAAGTAAAATGATCAAAAGAAAAACAACAATATCCAAATACAACCATGAAAGACTGAGCAGCACGTATCCCACTAAACCAGGAGTGATATCAAGTGCTCCGGACGGTTTAGCAGTTCCTACTTAACACATTGCACCTGTCTTGATAACAGCTACGCACAAAACAACAACACTTCACCAATCAAAAGGTGGTAAGAGTGAATCAAAAACTTAAAATAAATTTTGTGTTCATAAATAGTGATGTTTAAGTGAATTCTATGGTCTTTACAGGTAGGCTTGGTAAAAGCTATTCTTAACATTAAAATCTTTCTGTAGCCTCACTGCATTTACTTAGCCAATTTAATTGAGTCTTCATCTGCCATTTCGAGTACATTTTAAATACATAGTTTCATGATATTGATGGTATTCAAAAAGGAACATCATATTAGAAATTGGTGATACTTCTTTTCTTTAGGAGTTAACAGACTTAAATAGTTTTGTTTCTTTCACAGGTATTGTTGTTAATGGCATAATTGTATCAAACAAACGAATATTTATCAGAAAGAAACGAAAAGAAGATGACAGCAGCCAAGAGCTAAAAACCTATCTTGGAAGTATAGTAATTTCTGGTTTTGGAACACATATAAGCATTACCCCTGAAAGATGGATATTAAATGGTGATGTTCATAAATGGTTGTCATCAGAAGTAATGACATCATATAAAACAAAAATTGTAACAGACGGGACAGGCGAAATGATTGTTGTAATGTTTCCAAACAGAATAACGTTATTAGTCATGAAACATACGAGAACCAAGTCACAAAAACGTGCAGGAAAGGTTGATTTCCTGGGATTTTATATAGTAGAAGATCGTGGATTTTCTGAGTCCACTCATGGTCTACTAGGTAAGTCATTCCATAGGCTTTTTATTTCTTAAACATACCATTCGCCGTTATAGCCGTTATGCTTTAGCATTTACTATTTATAAATTTAATTTTATTGTCATATACATATAAATTATTTTAAAAAGATTTGAGACATAAACATTCTAAGAGATAACATATAAACGTAATATAAATACAAACAAGGACAAAACACATATATAGGAAAACATATCCCATAAAACATGTACAAGTAAAAAAGCAAAACAATCTTTTTATAAAAAATAAATCAAGAGTCTCTTGTCCTCCGTTCTAATGTCTGTTTAAAAAAGGACCATAAGCCTTCTACTTCTTTTAAGTTTGAAGGGCAAAAAAGATATTTAATTTTCTCATTTTCTAGTATTATACCGTGGTGGATACTAAACTAAATTTGTACCTCAACTTTTAATACCATGTACATTTGTACATGTTAATCATTAATTGAAAACATAGAAATTCAGTGGCTATCAAAGATACCTGATTTATGAAAAACTCCTAAGATGAATGACTGATGACCGTAAATATATGCGGTATAGAAAAGTTCTTTTACAACCATAACCTATGATCGTCATTCATGACAACAATCTTGTTTAGCGAATACTCATCGGAATATTCGCAGCTTTCAATTTTCTCATCATATTAGTATTGTTTTTGCTCTCGCGTAGTATTTTCTCATTTTTCATTCAAGAAATACATTTTATATTACATTTTAGGGCAATTTTTATACAGAAAAGTGACATTAGAGAAGAAAAAGACTCTTAAAAATGGACGCACTCGTGGCAAATTAAAAGTTCACGGAAACACTAGAAAGCCACGAAAAGTGTTTGCATCACTAGGCAGACGGTTGAATTTAGCAACTAACTCTAAAATAGAATGCTGGATGGTACAAAATAATGGCAAACGATTATTAGATGGCAATTATATGGACTATATTAATAGGAGGAATGTTACCGATTACATTAATCGTCTAGGTGGAGGAGGTTGAATATTACAATTACTCTGTTATGGCGGAGGTTGAATATTACAATTACTCTGTTATGGAGGAGGTTGAATATTACAATTACTCTGTTATGGAGGAGGTTCAATATTACAATTGCTCTGTTATGGAGGAGGTTGAATATTACAATTAATCTGTTATGGTTATAATAATTTAGTGTACACTATTGTATATATATGGTAGATAAGCTGTACAGAACGAATCATTCATTTTCAAGTATAATTACAGAAATATGTAACGCATAAATTACTCGAACACAAACGCCAATCAAGTAGACACTATTAATAGATAACAAGTTTTAGTCTCAACTTCTTTAGTTTCTCGAAGTTCGAAAATATTTGCTAAATCCGCCCTTCGCGGCAGTAGTTAATTGTGTTGGACGTATTCGATTAAATATTTGAACACTACGTTTCTCGACGAGGATAGCCTCATGTACTAAACTCTAAAAGCGATACAAATGCATCTCGATATTTTGCCTAATGACCTGCAGAGTCCTTTTCTAATAACTTTGTATGGTAGTGTATAATTATGTTTAAAATCCTGTGAAATATGTTTTATAACACTGCAAAGAAGCAGGAAGAATTACAGATCTTTTATTGTATGATAAATTTTAGTTATGAATTACTTCAGTATTCTTATCTCTTCAATTTTCCCGTCGATTTTTCAATAAAACTTTTGAATAAATGGATGATGATTGAGTATTTTTTATAAAATTTTCATATTATATAGGTGCAATAAGCGCATACGACTCTCTGCAATTGAAATGTGAATAAAAGGACGCCAACGAGACAATCCAACGTCATATATAGAGAGCAATAAACTCAAACCCAGTTTGGGTCCAAATGTTTACGATTGTATAAGTAGTAATACACAGATATATATGAAAAATATTGTTATACACATGCACTGCACCATGAAAATATTTGCAATTAAACACATTTTAATGGTGAAAAGATTGTTTATATCGTCAATGATGAGACATGTATTGTATGTTTCTGATCAAAGTAATGTGAGCATATAATTTAATCACTTAGTAAAAACAACCATGAACTAGAGCTGTTTATTGCTATGTCATTTGATCTCTTATGAAGAGTTGTTTAATTGACAATCATACATGTACCACATGTTTTTTCGTTTTTAAATCTATACGTTTCTGTACCTTAAGCTGTGGTCACACCTTACTGGATAGCACGAACGGACGTCTAACGGTTAAAAGTCCGTTGGTGAATTTGTGTCTGGTCAAAACAAGGATGTATAACGGACGACTACCGGATGTTCAATGGACACTTCATCCGTTGGACGTCCGTTCAAAGTTTTGAACATGCTAAAATTTTTCCACCTGACAAAACGGACGCCAACGGATAAAACGTACGCTAAACGGACGTCCAACGTATAAGAACGGACATGAACGGATTGAAAAAAAGTTATCCGTTAGGCATCCGTTCGAGCTATCCGTTAAGGTGTGACCGAAGCTTTACCGAAAAGTGGTAATTTAAAGGATTATGAGGTAACTGGACGTTACTATAATGGTATAAGTTGAATACATAGACCTTCTATAAATGAACTCACGAGTCATATGTCGTTTCCAAATTTTACCAAATAAATAGTTTGTAATAACAAATATGTAGCTGGATGGAACTCTGTCTGTTTAACGACTGTTCTGTCAATTTTGGTACTTTTTTTCCCTTACTGATTCAAAATCACAGGCTTTACGATTTGAATGCCTGTACATTATTAATATAAGTTTGTTTAATGGTGATTGATAGAAGCCACAAATAAGGACAGACTATGTGCATCATGTGAAATATGTTTTATAACATAGCAAAGAAGCAGGAAGAATTACAGATCTTTCATTGTATCACAAAGGAAATATAATGTGACGCATAATTTCATTGCATTGAATCCTTATTTACATGTATGCATTAATATTTTTCAGTAGATTTACCTATCTAGAAGTCTATATTAATTAAGTAGACAGAGTAATCTGCAATTTTTCTTATTGTGTTTTATTGGTTATGAGTTTTAATACATTATTTAATAAGCTTACGTACTACACATACTAAGTAAGGATGTGTGTTTATATCAGATTATTATTTCTAAATTAAAAAAAAGGAGAAGCTAATTTTAACAAATTTAATGACCCTTGGATTTCACCTTCCCTTTGGTATTCTGTTCTAATGAAGATAAGTTAAGTAAAGTGCTTTGAACGAACAGACTTTATGTAAATTTTTATTTTCAAGCATATTTACCTGCTTATAAGATCAATGAAAATGAATTTAACGGTGTCAAGGTATGAACGAACACAAATCAGCTTTTTTTCTATTGTAAAAGACGGTTGCATTTGGTGCATAAAACGTTTAAAAAATGCTATCTAAAATTTGTCAATTTTATAATATCAAGATTAAACATAATAGTCGACTTTCGCTTCAGCTCCCTTCACTTTCTGCACTAACTTTTCATATTAGTTATCCAAAAATCAAAATAGAATTATGGCGACAGTTAATGCTCTTACTTTTTGTTCTTTAAGTTACTTCTTAAATTTCTGTTATTTTACATTTTACAAAGTTATCTGCTTTTTCTCTATCACCATATTATTGTATGTTTTATTTGACTGCTTTGATTATTTGTTAATACTTGATATAAAAGACACATTTTTTTTGTAAACTATGTCATATTTCAGAATACATGTATAATGTTTGATTGGTGTTTGCTTTACGCCACCTCATTACAAATATGCTATATCGCGGAGATTCCAAGTTGCACCTTAAAAGTAAGAAAACAACTCTGATTGTACACTACAGCGAGTGACAGCAAATGATATTCGTTCCTCCGTTCTCTTAAAATAAATGTATGGTGGAATAAGGCTATGCAGTACAAAAATGGTATAATTTTGGGTCTTCAATGCTCTTCAACTTCGTATTTTTATGTGTGTATTGCATTGCAAATTAAGTAACTTGACAAACTATGAATTTAAAAAATGACCTAGCGTTGCCAACTAATACATTAATTGTGTTCCTTTTATTTTTAATACAAAGCTACACGTAGATCTTAAAAACGTTATGTTGTAGTTCCACATAAATTAAAATTGTGACTCGAACGCGGTATTAATTTTAAATACACATTGTAATTATTTATACATGAATAAGAAATAAACATAAACAATCATGTAGGCTTTTTGAAATAAAAGTATGCATGCTCTGTAAATAAGATAATAAGGTGCATTTAAAAATCCGAAAATCAGAACAAATCCAAAACAAAAACAATGTGCTTTTTTAAAAATATAACACTATAGAGAAAAACTAAAGATTAAACAACACGATGTGCACTTAAAATTAGGTCGAACTCTGGTACTCTTGATTGTCGGCGTGCATAACTTCCCACAGGGGTTTGTTACAATTGCCGGGTTTACTATCCATACTAACCAATCCCCTGTGACTTCCAGTGGTTGAGGCATACAAATTCATGACAAAACAATTCACATTTACAGCCGGATTGGAAAATTCAGTCCAAGGAAGAATATATGTTTTAATAACCCAGTCAGCTGTTTTAGCTGGAAGTGGTCTTAAACGTATTTCATGCTCCATCAGTGACACTAGTTGTTTGAAATATGACAGTTAAACTCCGGAGACAAGTCGTGAATATGGAAAATAGGATAATAAAGTGAGTATCGTGTATGATGCGATACATGCATTTTAGACTTTTTCACTTGAAATTTCTCCAACTGTTTTTCTTTAATAATCAACAATGCAATGCATAATGTTGATTCCTTTTTGCATAACTGCATTTTTCTGTAACCTATTGTGATTAATCATAGATGTTTTAATCTTTATAAGAAAAGTTTCAACATATTGCAACACCAACTATTGTGCCAAACCCTTACAATTGAAGATTTTAACTGGTGTATCTTGTACATATAAAAATAACATGTGGGATGATTGCCATTTAGGCAACTATCCACCAAATTCCAATGAAGTGGAAGTAGCAATTATAGGCCACAGTAAGGCCTTCAAAAATCAGGAAAAAACCACACCATATCGTCCGCTATGAAAGGACCCGACATGAAAGATATAAAACAAATTCAATTAAGAAAACAATTTACCAAAAACTAATACTATCAGAATGAACCAATGAGAATCACTGAGTCACAGACACAGAAAAGATGGGGTCGGACATGTTTATGAGCGTTGAACCTTCTCCTAACCTGGAATAGTGGTATAAAAGTACAATAATAATAAAAAAAAACTATACACCTCACCTCAGAAAGAGTTTTGATTTTTTGACCTTACATACCACTTTGCCTCTTATTCTTATTAAGAAAAAAATCACACACCTTATTAATTTGCTGTTACAAAATGTTAAAAAATATTATAAATTAAGGAATGTATCTCCCTCATGCAAAGCTCTGATTCCTTTCACGGATTTGGCTATACTTTTTTGGAACTTTTGGATTATATTTCTACATCTTTTATATAAGCTTTGGATTTTACATATTTTGGCCACGAGCATCACTGAAGCACTGAAGAGACATTATTTGTCGAAATGCGCATCTGGTGCAGAAAAATTGGTACCGTTAATGTTATTATTAAATTGGCAATGCGTTTGATGGTGACGTTCCCTTGTCACCATCTTATGGTGTTTATACACCTCAACTTGTAAGATTCGCTCGTGTATGCAAGTTAATGTAACAATCATGTATTAGATTTTAGCGAAAAAACTATTTATAACTGATAAAATTTTACACTTGATTTTCGATATCACAAACTAGTCAACACATTTACTAAATTTTAGCACCGGTACAAGGACATCATTCGTAAATATAAATCAACATGCTGACATCTTAAACGTTCAGGTATTTTACATCCAATCTTTGATAGTAATATTCATCACAAAACAAAAAAATGTCGGCATTCGCAAATGTTTTGCTCATTGTTCACGGTGACCTATAGTTGTTAATTTCTGTGTCAATTTGGTCTCTTGTGGAGAGTTGTCTCAGTGGTAGTTATTTTTTATATATATATATATATATATATATATATATATATATATATATATATATATATATATATATATATATATATATATATATATATATATATATATATATATATATATATATATATTCACCTCAAAAGAACTGTGCGCCTCTCCTTGCCGATCTTTTCTTATGAATCGGAGTTTCTTCAGACACTTGTCAAAAACAAGAAGAAACAAAGAAGCCAGATAATTTAATTTCACTTTTGATATATTGATGATGTTCTTTCCATTAACAATCTGAACTTTTCTGATTGGGTTCCATTAATATATACTCCAGAACTAGAAATTAAGAACAGATACGACTTCCTCCGCCTCCTTTTTAGACTAATATCTCGAATTTGACATACACAGTCATTGCAGTACCAGAATCTATGACAAACGAGACGATTTTAAATTTTGAAATTTAAAATTTCCCCCACCTTAGTAGCAAAATATTAATTTCACCTGCAAATGGGATATATATTTCCCAACTTATTCGATATTCAAGAGCTTGCAGCTCCTACTTAGACTTTTTAAAACGTCACCAGTATCTGGGCAGGAAGTTGAAGCAGGGTTATGCCAAATACCGTCTCGTCCTTTTACTAAGTTCATCGGAATACCAAGACCTTGTTGATCAATATTCCTCATTAACTTCAAAAATAATAATGATGGTCTTGATGTATATATTCTACGTACCAATAATATAACACGTTATTTATAATATAACAATGTGTTATATTATTCTTTCATTTGTCTTTGTTCTATTATCAATATTACTTTTTACTGTTTGGTTTGTTTTCTGTGATATGCATTCGACGTGACTCGGTACTTGTACATCCCATCAATGTGTTTGTATTACCTTTCATTTTGGCTGGTGTGTTTTGTATTTATTTGGTTCTTATAACGTGACTTTGTACCTTAAAATATTCCGTCATTATGTTATTGTTCTATTTTGAATTTGAATATACTTTGAACGTCAAACGATTAAATTACCCGCGCAATGGTAGATATTGGAACAATCTTCCTAGCCATCTAAGACATGAACAGCCGTACGGCCTTCAACAATGAAAAAATCTAAATCGCATTGTTGGCCTTAAAAGGTACGATATGAAAAATATGAGACAATGAAATCCAAAAAATCACTGGGGGGCGAGGCGCGTTTCTGGCATTTTAAATCTGATGCTCTTTGTTTAATATGTTCTCTTATTTATTTGTATTGTAGTCCTGTAATATGATGTTGTCATTTTAATGTTATATTTAACATTGCCATTAAAGTGCGAGGTTTCGCATGCCACAAAACCAGGTTTAACCCACCATTTTTTTCTTTAAAGATGTCCTGTACCAAGTCAGGAATATGGCCATTGTTATATTAGAGTTCGTTTCTCTGTGTGTTACATTTTAACGTTGTGTCGTTTGTTTTCTCTTATAATATGAGTGTGAATTCACATTACTATAAGACGTGTCACGGTACTTTTCTATCCCAAACTCATGTATTTGGTTTTGATGTTATATTCCGTTATTCTCATCGGATTTTGTTTAATGCTTAGTCCGTTTCTGTGTGTGTTACATTTTAATGTTGTGTCGTTGTTCTCCTGTTATATTTAATGCGTTTCCGTCAGTTTTAGTTTGTTAACCTGATTTTGTTTTTTGTTTATGGATTTGAACAGCGGTATACTACTGTTGCCTTTATTTGCACCATTTTTTTTAACGATTTATTTGCACCATTTTTTTTAACGATTTATATCTCGCCAGAATTTTGTCTCATTGATAGATTCCTTTAAAGTCAAGACGGAAAACTATATTCAGCATTATGACGTCGTAGGAAGGCGTCAAAGAAAAAATAAAATAGCTTGAATGTCAAGACGTCATAATTATTTGGACTAGGTAGAAATAATATTTTATGCAGCATGAATTTAGAAATATGTACATATATCATATCAAACATAGATACTGTTTCAGCTTTATTGTTCCATGTAGGTGAACCGTAGGCACTTTATGGTACCGTCGATTAACCACCAGCATTTTAATCTATGCGAACAATCTATATAATTGATTATAGTTATCAAAGGTACAAGGATTATAATTTAGTACGCCAGACCCACGTTTAGTCTACATAAGACTCATCAGTGACGCTCATATCAAAATATTTATAAAGCCAAACAAGTACAAAGTTGAAGAGCATTGAGGAATCAAAATTCAAAAGTTGTGCCAAATACGGCTAAGGTAATATATGCCTTGGATAAGAAAGTCCTTAGTTTTTCGAAAAATTAAAAGTTTTTTTTTGTAAACAGGATATTTATAAAAATGATGGGGCATCTGTGTACTGGGGACACATTTTTGTTTATTTATGTATTTGGTGGTCAAAGCATCTTTCAAAATTAGAAGTACTAAAGCACATTCATAGGAACTAGGCACATTTTTTAAGGTCAATACTTTAAAAAGACTAGTAATTGAAGAAAATCTCTGTTTTCTTGTAGAATGAACAGGTAAATTCCTAGAAAACTTCTTACTCATTGGTTAGGTTTGGCCAATCCTTATAACGACTTCAACCTTAAGCTTTGATGGCTCAGGGGAAATACCCTCGCTTCTAACGATATTTCCTTAAAAGGTAACCTGTTTTCGGAAAAGTTGGGGGTGTGCGTTTATTTTTAGCATAGCAGTGTATAATCTATAAAAAATAGTCTGGTATCATGCTCTCAAAATCTTTTGAAAAGACAACTATATCGTCAAGGTAAACGACGTTAATCTCCCAGTGGAACGAACAGACGAAACACTATTCCCTCACCAACTTCGTTTGTCTCGGGAATAACCAGACTTAGTGATCATCTTCCCCTTAAAATATTTTGTCTTTGTAGACCTGTTGGTGACCTTCTGCTGTTGTCTGTTCTATGGTCGGGTTGTTGTCTCTTTGACACATTCGCCATTTCCATTCTCAATTTTATTCAATTGAACTTTACTTTTCAGCTTAATAGTCCACTTAACAGTTACTGTGAATCTATCCATCGGTATCATTCTTCAATGGAAATAGTTCTTAAATAACAAACATGCGTTGAAAAAGTGTAACGTGTCATATATAGTTTATTTAATTGTGAACTAGACGTCGATATTAATCTGAACTTATAACTTTTATGTTTCAAGTGATAACCCGTTTTAATTTATATTTTCTATGAAGCAGATGCATGCACATGAATGATGTGTGACATAAACTTATATAAAAACGTAGTGGACATAATGCTGGATTTATTTTCGAACGTACTTGACCATTGAGTAGTAGACTTTCTGCGGGATAGCTTATTGTAGGATGATATTGAGGGGAAGCTTAACGTTTTGATCTTCATTGATTAGTGTATGTTTAGAAAGATTCTTTATATTTTCGAAATACCAGCACATACTTACGACCTATTTCTGTAGACAATCCCCCCTCTAAAACACATATCTGCACACACTAGTTGATTTGTATCCAAACATGGGTGTTATTTTGAAAGCGGGTTTGTTCTAGAGAACAGATATATCTTTGGAGAAGGCTCGTCAGGAATATTCCGCATCTTGGGGTTTCTCCTTTTTCTACCTCTGAAGTCGAATGGATGCCAGGCAATGCACTCATATTACTCCATAAATGTATATTATAACATGTTCATATATTCATATATATACACGAACAAATGCAGACATGCAGACGCTTAATCAGTACAGTGGCGGATCCAAAAAAAAAGGGGGGGGGGGGTTCCGGGGGTTGGAACCCCCTTTTTTTGGCGGATCAATTCATTTGAATGGCAGCATATAGTTGGAACCCCCCCTTTTTAAAATGGCTGGATCCGCGCCTGCAGTAATCAGTTTTCGGGATGTTTAGGTCACTCAGTGTGGTGGGGATAACTGCCGCTATAATTACTTTTCCTTAAAATTACTTCATCTTATATTAAATTAAAGCATATTAACCTGCTTGGCTTTTCTGTTGGACTAGGTCTGGTAAAGAAACTTTCAAACTTTTATGTTGTTAAGCTAATAGTTAGACTTGAGCTAACAAGTTATCCCCTATTTCACTGAGGAGAACCTTATTTATACACTTTTGAGATCCCTGAAAGCCACTCCAAATTAAGGGATGTAGCCAGGGATCCCTGAAGGCCAATGAGAACCCTGTCAGTACTGACAGGAAAATGTCCGACAAAAAAGGGGTTGACAGGAAAACCTGCATATTTTAAAATCACATGTAAAATTAACAGTAAAATGCCTGTTCTTTAATTATTATACAAATAGGCCAAATTCCTTACTTTTCCTTTATCAAAATTTATCAACAGAAGCTTAAAACTTCGTCACTAGACTCTTTTTAATTTCTAGCCGTGCATAGTGCTAGCAGACGCCGGGAGTACTGATATTAAATTCCAGCTGTAAACTGGTTACAATATAATTCCTATTAACTAAACTTTTACAGGTTTAAACAATGAAGCCTTAATAAAACTTCTTACTCTTATAGAATACTTTAGAGATTCTAAATATATAATGACAACGACAAAAATATTTCCTACTGGGGTCACATGACCTGTAAAATGGCTCTTCACGGAGAAACAACAAAAATGGTTTGGACCGATAGTAAAACTTAAATATTTCCATACTTGAACACTTTCAGGACTTATAATTTGTTGAAATATAATTTCAGGTATATGCATATTTGTGCCAGACATCTAACAATCAATGAAAAATTTGTTATCTAGTAAAACGAGTTTGGTAAACAAGTGGAAGGGGCACTTGCCAAACGAAATGCCTATTATTGTTATATTTGTTCCAGTTATAACAATATGCTTGGTCTATATGCCATTATATAAAACATACAAAGTCTGTTTATTAGACGAGATATAATCTTAAAGAAATAATTATTTGAATACTCTGAATCTTGTAATGACTGTAAAAGAGGGACTAAAGATACCAGAGGGACAGCCAAACTCATAAATCAAAAAAATAAACTGATAAAGTCAAACAAACAATAGTACAAATGACACAACTTAGAAAATAAAGAATAAGCACCATCGGGATGTTTAAGTACAGAGTCACATTATAAATGTATTTAAAAACATCAAAAGACATAAAGACCAAGCACAAGTTAAAATGAAAGCCAAGCATTCAGACATGTTTTTCAACAGAACAATAACTGGAATATTATATAATACACTATTTAGAAAACACAAAGTGTTATCACTTGCCTCACAAGGTTATGGTTCCCATCTATGTTTCATAATTAATTTCGAACTGAAACCCTGAATTTTCTGGCCTATTGATCTCAAAAGTACAACATAATGAGTTAAGTGTGTTGCTTGCTTATTAAACAAGTAGGCATTCTCTCAAAACACTATCATATGCCTTTTCATAAGAACCTTCTATGTACAATATTCTTTGTAGAATCCATCCATTATTAACTGTTAATTTTAACAGTGCATTTGTAGATGACCTGAAATGTCTGAATCGCTCTCCTTTGTCCAAAATATTTTTTGACTACTATATATACAATTCTGTTAGTTGTTATTATATCAGTGGTATATCCCGAAAAAATTGTAAGACTAATTGGACTATACAATGATGGATTGACATAATTTGATTTGCCGGGATCTATTAAAAGATGGACTAAAGACACCAGAGGGACAGCCAAACTCATAAATCGAATATAGGCTGACATATGGCTAAAAAAGAAAAAGACAAACAATAGTACACATGACACAACATAGAAAATCAAAGAATAGGCAACACGAACCCAACTAAAAACTAGGGATGATCTCATGTGCTCCGGAAGGGTAAGCAGATCCTGTTCCACATGTGGCACACGTTGTATTGCTTATGTTGTAATATCGTATCAATTGGAAGATATATACCTCGTATGCAGCTGCTGCTGGAATGTTGCTACTTAGAAATGAAAAGTTCACAATTGGTGTTATACCACTAATTCAGACCCGGCCAGAAAGTAGTACATATTTAATACAAAATAGTTCCTACGCATGAGTGCATCTTTAAACTATGTATAATATTTAGTTTATCAAATGACAGCTTAAGGACTGGCGATCATTGTAGAAAACTTTTGGACTTTGAATATTACAAATAAATAAATACACCAAATATTAAAAAAAAAGAGTACTGTTTGTCAGATCTGAGGTACCTGTTATGGTACATCCGAAGTTCAGGGAACCAGTTCTTTCTTATATGCCATTAAAGGTATGTTGCTTGATTCAGTACAAGACACCATAAAGTGTTGCTATGACATTCAATGCTTGCCACTTTACTTGAACTTGAACAAAAGAGGTGTCCCTGCTTGAAATATATAAAGCAATGGGACCATGAATTAGTGGTACACTTCCTTTAATTAAGAAATATTTAACATAGGTAGGCATTTTATTCGTGATAATTTTTGCCCGAGCGATAGTGAGGGCTAAAATAACACGAATATAATGCCTACCCATGTTTAAACTACATTAAAGTATAGCTTGCATCAATTATTTCGATTCTGATTAGGACAATTAAGGTAATTTCTATGTCCGCTGTGTATCAGGGTAAAGCGATTGTGTAGGCTCTTCCATGAACCTCCCTTTTATGTTTGTAAACAGTTGGCACTGTGAATTTTCAGAGGGAGGAGTTTTTGAACAGCCAGCATAAACGGTTGTCGTATCTAGGTCAAATATGTCAATTTCGGACTGCAACACATTACACTCATAACAAATGAATTAATAACAACATGTGCATCATTTAAAAGTTTGGAAGTGTTTAAGTTAATGAAATATATTAAATGCATGCCAATTTGATCAAATTCATTATTCTGCAGTAGTCAATATACGCATGTGCAAAAAAAATTATTGGATTTAGAGAACGGGTTTATTCATAAAGCGAAAGAAGCACGTCATATTAAAATCATTTTTAAATGATGCCGTTTTAGAAAGTATCTTCCAAACTTTTTTTCTCTAAAAGGATATTTCCATTTGATTTTATAAGTATTAAAAACAAATAATAATATTTTCATTTCTAATCATTTGTTAAATTTTCTTAAATTGACCATAAAATGATTATTCTATAAAATTTCGACTCCATTTAACTGATTACATAGACAACACAGCAATGATGATCTTTCTTCAACTGCCTCCCTTTATTGTGAACTAGCAAACATTAATTCAGTGTCCATTAATTTGTTAAACTAGTTGGTGTTTTTTTTACTTGAATTTCTATGACAATTGTTGAGCATGTGTTTTGATCTCTCTAATGATTTGTTCCACCAACACGGTTTGTGATGTTTTCTAATATTTCTTTTTGATTTCGGAATTGTGTTTTCCATTAACTGCATTAATTAATCTTCAACCATTTGATAACATTCTTCTTTTGACTGATGAAAAACTCTTGACTATTCAAAATTTCTTAGTGGTACTTTTCAATGCATCTAGATCAGCTTAATTTAATTCTTTTTTTGAATAGTCTTTTCTTTGAATGCACAATATTTAGACCCTACAACATATAATAAAAAATAATAAATATTCACATGACAAGACAGTACATGTAACATATGCGCAAAGGGGAATAACTACAATTCATATTTATTCCTTTAAATATCTATATACTCAAATAAGTCCTTTCTTCACACAAATCTAACTTTTTAGTTAACTTTCCAATACAATATACATATCTCATAATAATAAATATTTATATAATTCTCATTAAATTGTAATGGTCAATGAAAGAGTATCCCGTGCATTTGCCATTTAACAGGATAAACCAAAAATATTTTTGGTCTATGTTGTCGTTCACATTTGGATCAAATAAAATACAAATGTTAACTATTTAGTTTAGAATGGGGTTCATTATCACTGAACCAGTATATATTTGTTTAGGGGCCAGCTGAATGACGCCTCCGGGTGCGAGAATTTCTCGTTGCATTGAAGACCTGTTGGTGACCTTCTGCTGTTGTCTGCTCCATGGTCGGGTTGTTGTCTCTTTGGCACGTTCCCCATTTCCATTCTCAATTTTATAAATGAAATTTCGCGCTTCAAATTTATCGTATTTAAAAAAGTTATTTCACAAATATGCTGAAGTCTGATTTTAACCGTCGACAATTGAATTAAAAACTTAACAACTTATAACTTATTAAAAAATGATTTCTGTTTTTGACAATTGAAATATTTTAGATTTTGTGATACGGGAAATTGAAAAAGTTCAGATCTTAAATATCGATGAAAGAAACTGTAAACTGAATAATAAAAACAATTATTTTTGCCACTTAATTCAAATCCTTTCAGTATTAGAAAGACAATTCAACATGCTATGACATAAATGGCAATTTTAATACAAATGTAAGTATATAATAAAGTTACAAAAATTAATTAAGTGTGTATTCATTTTTATTTGAGAATATGGATACAATAACAGACGTGTGCGTGTGTGTGTTATATGATTATTTTAAGCTTTACCTGAGCTGCAATTTAATTTCCTTGTCTATTTATACATTAGTTTATTTTAAGAACGATCGATATGTAGGTGTCGCTTTTTAATCGGTATCAATGTTTATATATGAAATGCCACGTATACACGCCATTCCGTATGTTAGGTTAATTATCAAAACATTTTCATTAATATTATGCATATTATTTGTGTAGACGTTTTCTTATTTTTAATTGTTTATAATTAATTAATCGTAGTTTGACTTGGTTTAAATAATATAAATTTACCACTATCTAATGGCTGGGAGTTGCGGCGTGCTCCTGTAATCTAGCTACTTGGAGGCCAGGATTGAGGACAGTTTGAGGGCAGGGCCCCTGCTCTCCGTTGTTCTATGTCGATCGGGCGTCCGCGCTAAGTTCGGCATCAATATGGTCACGTTGAGGGAGCTCAATGTGCCCAGGTTGTCTAAGGAGGGACGTACAGGTCCAGGGTGGAAACACAGCAGACAAAAGTCCCCGTGTCGAATAGTAGTGGGATCGCGCCTGTGAATAGGCAGCGGTTGGTAGCCTGTCCAATAAAGTTGGACTCGATCCTTTTTTTGCTTCATCTTTTGAACATAATTAAAGGATTTTGTATTATTTATATATTTTAATGTCAATATCAGTAAATTATAACATGTACATTTCGACCAAACAAAAAAAGGGGGGAAGCATAAAATAAAAAAGATATTTTAGGAGAGAATTAAAGCTTGTAAGGAAATTGTTTGCTGTATATTGCAGTTTAATCGATGATTAATATAAGTTTCATGTGAAGTGAATTCTAATACAAATGAAATAATGGGCTATCGTATATGTTCTAATATACATCGTAGATAGTTGCTTGTGACAAATTTAACAATTCACTTTAACCATTTCATTGAGTTAAAATATTATGAAGCAAAAACTATCTTTCACGGTTAGACATTGATATTGTATATATATATAATCTCTTACTAAATAAATACTTGAATGTGAACACGTTAAAGTGAAAAATATCGTTCATAAAAAACAGGTGCAAGTTGCTTCATATATAAAAGTGGGTGTTCAAATTTGTGATTTTTTTTGGTGTAATTTATCTAAAATTTTTTGGCTGCAGTCATTTGCCTTTCTAGCCGCGATAACGCTACAATTGCTGCCTGTCGATGTGTTAGATTGCTTCAAATGTGTTATTACAAATAAAGTAGATTTCTAGTATGATATAAATCTTATGTGAATACTATGCTTTTTTGTATTATATCTAGATAATAAAGTCGACACTTTTTTCACATTACATGATTGTGTTATTATTCTCCTCGAATTTACACAAATAGTGTCACAATGCCATACTTCAACATTCAATCGGCCAATACAATATATGAATTCAAAATTTAGCAAATCCATGAAGACATTTTGAGAAAAGGTACCGGAGTATAGTGATTTTACTTTTAAATAAGACTACCTTATTATCGATTGTTTGACTAGAGATGTATAAATACGCATCCTCGTCTGATTGAGACAGGGACATTGAGGTCACTGTCAATGGTAAAGTACAATGTTCTAGGAATGTTTAATATTCAATTTAAATGCATATCCTAATTGATGACAAATCAATCTTCTATACCTACGAAAATTTAATCCATAGAAACGTTTTATCAGTAAAGGAACTGAATTTCATTTACCATAATTTAATCTGAGTAATGTTTATAAGTTGGTTGAATTCAGGTTGACACAATCAATTATTTTCAATAACTTTAATTAGTAGTTGACATAATTAATTTTCTTAGTTTTATTGACATTTACATTTCAGGGGCACCAGTTGCATTTGTATTATATTCACATGAACAAGGCAGTTTATAATAATACAACAACTCTGCCTTTATAAATTAAACCAGAATTAAGGTATGTATAATGTCACACGGATGGATATTCCCCACTTCGTACATGCATTTTCCTATGTAGAAAATGGAAGATTAGACCTGGGATCACCTGGTTTAATCTCTAACCTTTCGCATCGAATTCTTATATATTGACAACGATGGGTGAACAATAAAAAGAAAATAATAGGCAAACAGGTCAAAAATAAGGGAACAGAACATCAGTCAACAGTGTGTTATAATCCTGTTCTCTGTTAAACAATAAAATGTAACTAAGAAGCACACACAGCTATATATCAAATTTAACAACCTCATTCATGGTTTTTAAATCATACGATTTTATTAATCTATGTTAATAGTTATCAAACAACTTTATCCCCATCATCTTGTGTCAGAACACTAAATAGGAGGAGAAATGTTACATGCACGACGTGCTTCTGTACTTATACATTCCGTCATTCTGTTATTGTACTTTGGCAAATCTGTGTGCACTTGGTCTTTAATATTGTGCTAATATGCTTGGTCTATATGCAATTTTGTGCTACTTTTTTTTTTACATATGTGTAGGTTTGATTTAGTGATTAAGATTTTAACAATATTTGGCATTTTTACCTTTTATATCGTTTTGTTTTGTTCACGCATCATTGTCAATGTAATGGAATTTGAAGCGACTGTCATTTAAGTGAGATTTTAAGCTATCTATAAAACCAGGTTCAAATTTGTTTTAATCGCATTATCACTCGTTCTTCCCGTGAAAAACTTTTTTTCCTAGTTTTTATCGTTTAGCTTTTCAATAATAAAAAAAAAGATAACCATAAAAAAAAGTCGGCTTTCCCACGAAATTTTTTCCAGTTGGTTCCGAAAATCCTGAAGACAGAATATGCTGTTTTTCTTCATCCACACAGTAAAAACATCTTTGTATACAAATCTTCTAAAATCTGTACCAGTTAGTTTGCTGCACAAATTCTTTCATCAGATCCAGTGAAAATAACAGGAGGTGAATCTTTAGCTGGCATCATGATTAGTCCAAATGCATCTCCGCGAAATGGCGTGTCTGTATCTGTTTCTGTCGGAAACACACAGAATCAAATTTGATGATCTGCCGTTGAGGCCATTTTTTACAGCGTTGCTTGTCGTAGTTTTGGCTGTGACATCACATTGGTTGAGACGATAAAGCAAGTTAAAAAATTGAGCTGAGCCGATCTTTGGCAATGGCATTCGGAGGAAGCATACTATGATCGACCCTATGGCACATGGGAGGTTAATGGCGTGTGATGGTGTCCTTTTATTTATCTACATGAATTTTACTTTACTGTTTACGCTGGTTTTGGTGGTATTCATTTTGAGCTTGTACATCCCGTCGTTCTGTTGTTGTTGTTCTTTGATAGTTTCTTATTCTTGTCTTTCGTTTTTCCTGGTGTGCTTCAACTTAAAAATGTCTGTACCAAGTCATCATAACGTTTCGTCTACCGAAGACTTTTCAGTGAGAAGTTAAGAAGCCAAACAAGTATAAAAGGAAGTGTTTACCATTGATCGCAACTAAACCGGTCTAGAGTAGAAGAGCATATTTAAACATAATCCAAGGTCAGAACAAAAATCTACATCACCTCAACAGGAAGGTACCATGAATGGGAATCGAGCGTGTGGTATACTTTAAATTTAAAAAGTAAATCTTTAATTTTATAATATAATTCTTTATTTGCAAAACAGGTTTAGGGTTCGACCTCTGAGATCGCACGAGGCTGCTCTCAGCGAAAGGGACATAGTCAGTGACTTGTATATATTTTCGAATTTATTTTTCTCGTAATATAATTTACCTCAACTTATGATCAACCTTTGCTTGTACAGTTATGGCATGGTAACCTTTCTTGCTTACAAAGTTTGTTTCATCGTTACCAGAAAGGCCCTGGATTGGGATCAGTGTGTGTATTGCCCAAATGACATTTGGAAATGTGGCAATCTAATAAAAACCTTCTTTAACGGCTGTAAGACCTGCAACTCTCATATATTGTACATTGTTTATGTAAGTGTTGATTGCAGAGCATACTCTATGTATAACCCTTGATGCTGATCACGTGTAGATTAAATTGATATCCCCGACCCCGACTGGTAATCCCCCTGTGCCAGACATCTAAGAGTGGTCAGAACTTACAATTTCATCGCAACTTTAAGTCAGGTTTATATTTACTATCTTAATATAATTACTTTTGGCAAGAAAACTAAGGCATGAATTATCAGTTTGAATGCTAAGGTTAGATAATGACACAGGACATATTCAACAATACAAATGGGCTTTGCTCATTGATGAAGGCCGTACGATGAGCTGACTATGTGGTATGGGCTTTGCTCATTGATTAAGGCCGTACGGTGACCTATAGATGTTTATGTTTGTGTCATTAATAAAGGCAACAGTAGTATACCGATGTTCAAAACTCATAAATCGATAGAAAAAAAAACCAATTCCGGGTCACAAACGAAATCGGAGGGAAACGCATTAAATATAAGAGAATGACGACACAACATTAAAATGTAACACACACAGAAACGAACTAAGCATTAGACAAAATCCGATGAGAATAACAAATATAACATCAAAGCTGACTACATGAATTTGGGATAGAAAAGTACCGCGACACGTCTTATAATAATGTGAATTCACACTCAAATATAAGAGGAAAGAAACGACACAAAAGAAACGCAACGTTAAAATGTAACACACACAGAAACGAACTATAATAAAACAATGACCATATTCCTGACTTGGTACAAGACATTTTTTAAAGAAAAAAATGGGTTGAACCTGGTTTTGTGGCATGCCGAACTTCCCTCTTTTATGACCATGTTAAAAAATAAAATGACAACACAATATTACAAGACTACAATACAAATGAATAGGAGAACACAATTGACAAAGAAACACACGAATAATAGCTAATAAAAGGCACCAGGTTTAAAATTAAATACGCCAGAAGTGCGTTTTGTCCATACAAGATTTACTAATGACGCCCAGATACAAAAGTTTGAAAGCCAAGTACAAAGCTGAACAGTATCGAGGACAAAAAGTTCAAAAAAGTTGTGCCAAAAACGGCCAGGGTTTTCTAATAGGTACCAGAACATCCTTATTATTTAGAATAATTCATACTTTTGCAAACAGTAAATTTTATAAAATGACTATATAAAAGATATACATGATAAAACTGAAGTATTATCTAATTGCAGAAAACAACCGGATACATTACATTAAGTCTCCTGTGTAGAGTTTTCTCATTTGCAAAAATAACAAATATTATTTGTACAGTATTTTTTTATCACATATTATTTGTACAGTATTTTTTTTATCACATTTTATGCAAAATGTATTTATTTATTTATCTCAGTTATTATGCATGTCATTTTACAAGAATTGGAATTCTACCATCTCTAATTCAAGATGTTAGGCTGTGACATCTGTCAGTAGACCTTTTGTTGGGTAAACCTTACATACGTTAGATGATTCAAATACTTAACCAGATGACTATTTACACAAATAGAAAACTTTGTTAACCCTGGTTAACGAAATGCCGAGAATAAATATGAGCCTCTCATTTAACTGAACTAATAAGTTGTATGACCATATCTGGAATTCAGATTTTGATAGCTTTTACCAGTTAAAAAAGAGGGACGAAAGATACCAAAGGGACAGTCAAACTCATAAATCTAAAACAAATTGACAACGCCATGGCTAAAAAATGGTTAAATTGTGATAAATTAAGAAATGCCCTACAGTGTCTCATTTTCACCTCCTTGATTTCTTTTTTGATAAGATATGGTATTTGTTGACATATTCCGGAATCATTGCTGTTTTCTGAAAATAATCACAATGGAAAAGTTCATATATTCAACGCAAAATGTTCTAAATACTTCCCAATATGTATAGTACATGTAATTATGACCATTTCTTCGTTTTCAATTATATGAAGTTATGCAATAAAACGGATTTAGATTGTTCTTGTATTCTCATTCTTCTTCTTAAAATTCCACATGGAAGGAAGTAGCATGTAGGGAAAAAAACCATTAAAACTAAATGTGGTCATATTCCAGGAATGTAATTTTAGATCAAATAAAAGGCAAGTACGCAATTCAGATAAATTTATACATATAATGATTTTCCAAAGCAAACAAAACATATATAATTTATAAACAATTAAAAAAAAATAGATAATTTATAAACAATTAAAAAAACAATGATTTTACACCACTTTTGTCTAATACAGTACCCTAAAATAATGAAGGCTGTTAATATACATTCTGTGAAATAGATACAATGGATAAGCGTTGATTCTTGAAAAAGAAACCATGAGCACTTATCCATTGTATCTATAACTTAAACTATTGTGTTAATGTCTTTTAAAAATTAACGCCTATTTTTAATTAGACGGTATTGTAAGTGAGTTTAAATAACCATGTAATCGTGTCAAACGATTCATTACAATAAATTGAATATCACAATTAAATGGTTAAAACAAAAATACAAATATATTATAACACAACACGTCTTTCCTTAAAGATCTTCATACTATCAGGCATCTTAATATTGTCTGTTTTTACAAAATAAGATATATTTGAACTCATAACTTTTAACTTGAGAATGTGTCGAGGGGATACAACCCGACAAAGAACATATATATATAGTGCATATAAAGGAAGTGTTTTCGAATTTTCTAACATATAGCCTTTTTCTGGGCACATGACGGTTTTCTAGCATAGGAATTTACGAATTAACAGTTGTAAAATTATGAAGTAAAACAGATGAAATCATATTATATTAATTTATAAAACGAAAATGGACAAATCATGAGAATGTAATCAATTTTGCTTCAAACATGTGGATTAGCCAACAATAATCCAAAAATAAACACCCAAACAAAGAGAATTCAGGGATTCGAACCTAAAAATACAAGTCCGTACCTTGAACTCATTTATCTTAACCATGAAACCTCGTGGCTACCAATTCATACTATTCGAATGCCTATTATGTATATATAAAAGTAGAAGCCCTGTGGGTCTGTTGTACCGATGTATATCAGATAGACTTTTAAATCGTAACCGATTGATAGCCAAGAGGTTTCGTCGATATGTTGATATTAGTAACACGTATCAGAATTCATGGACGGGTTCGAATCCCAGTGAAGGCATATAGAAATCACAAAAATTAAAGGTAAGTTTTTAAAACAATTCCATTTGTGAACAGAAATCAGTTAATTAGTCAATTCAAACTTAATGAAATTAGGCACACAAAGGAAACAAAAGAATCTAATATGGAGAGCCCAATTCAGCGACAGATTTAGAAAGCGTTGATTCTAGAAAAAGAATCCACGGTAAATGAATAGGCTGACGTCACCACAATGGTTTAATTGAATTTAAAAAAAAAACAACAGCTTATATTTACGGCAGAGATCACTTCATACGAAGATTGTTTCTTGTTTTGCAAAGATACACGAGTTGTTTCTTTGTAGAAAGTTACTTAAATTATGGCTGCTTTGAACCAAGTGAGGAATATGGCAGTTGTTATCAAATAATTCGTTTCCATGTATGTTGGCGTTTGTTTTTGTTGCACTTCAGTGTCCCTATTGTACTTTTTTTACTCTCTTATGTGTTTCCCTCGGTTTTATTTCGATACCCGGATTTATTTTCTCTCAATATATTGATTACTTTTAAATACATGTACTACTGTTGCCTTTTTTGTAAATTTTTCTTGAATATCTAAGATCTTCACTCTTAACAACAGAAAGGTCGATTTGTCTATAAAAAAAGATCAACTTAATTAGACAGTATTTTTTTTTCTAAGGTAGCAACCATTTGATTTTCTGGGGGGCTATGGATTTTTTGGAGAAAAAAAAGTTTGTTTCCAGTGGTTGGAGAAAAAAATAATTTGTTTTTGACCCTGAGAAAAAAAAAATGTTTGTTTCACCCTCAGCTGCCACTATATGTAATGCTAAAATTGAAAGAAAAAAATTGTTTTCGACTTGTCGCCAAAAAAATAGATTGTTTTTCGCCAAAGGCGAAAAAAAAGTTTGTCCGGGAAAAAATCCATAGCGCCCCCCCTTTTCATATTGAAAGTATCAAAATGCATCACAGGAAGTTGTTAAAAATCAATAATTTTCATTGCCTACATTAACAATTCCGTAATGGTGAACAATCATGAAATATTCAACATTAATAGCCATGCTGATTATGTTTTTTGCTATTTTCATGTCATACATGTAGGAACAACCAGATAAAACACAATGTCTTATAACACTGATGCTTTAAAAAAGAAGTTCTCTTCCGTGGACGTTGCATTCGGTAACGATTACCTTATTCGTTACCGTTACCGAATTCAGAGATTTCCAGAACTAAATTATAGCATAACACTACTCGATCGCTCGGTTTTCGTTACAATACCTTATATCAAAATAGTTGTATTGTTTTTTTTTTTTTTACTTTTCCTATATTACTTAATCACAGACATTTGAAAATGGGCTCTCCATAACTCCATAACATAAGGCAGCAACCATTTGATTTTCGGGGGGGGGGGGGGGGGGGGTGGGGGCTATGAGTACATATTTCATACAATGTAATATAAAACACGCATATTCACTTCGAATTCTATTGAAAACAAACTGTTTGTGTTGTTCGTGTCATTCTATAAAAGATAGTGCAGTTTTTTTTGTCCATTTGGTTTCCATTTCTTATCCTAATATCATATATAAAAAAGAAAATGACTTAACAATGTAAAAGTTTAAAGACAGACAGGAGATGCTTACTACCGGATATTAAAGGAGATGGTAAAACCAGGAAGTCTTGTTGAATTACATAATAGATAAAAGACCAACAACTCAAAATACACGAGAAATGTATAGACTTGTAATTGGATTGTCTGTACAATTTCTTTTCTTCCGTAGACTGTTAAATCAGTCAACTTTCGTGGACAGTGTCAAATAGAAAGAAATATTATTCTATACCTTATTACTCTGCTGAAATTATTGGTTATGATCAATCGGAATCGATTTTAACTGATTTTGTAACAGTTTCTGTTAGTTATGATTGAATGAGACGGTTAACGTTTTGTATTTTTAAAATTTCCCCAAAACATGTGTTTTAAGGCATTTCAAATTTGTGTTTACTTCAAAAGATTTGACTATTTAGACGGGAGAAAACTTTTATGCCAACACCGATTCATATTTATTTTCATCATTTTTTTACAAGAACCAAATTGTTTTCCTTGCATATCATTAAAATATATTTCTGAATGATGTTTCGTTTGTCCAAGGATAGTGGAAAAAATGTTTATTTAAAAAAAAAAAACATTGAAATCATATTTATTTATATCTTTTAAATTAGGGACTGTTCAATATTTATCAGATGGATGGGCCGGTGCAAAGTGGGGCTGGGCAAGCACTTTTTTGTGGAAATATTTGGATGGGCAAAAACTTTTTTTTAAATATTTAGTGGATGGACCAGAACATATTTTATAGGAAAAATTTTGCTATCAATTTTATTGGTTTGTAGGATATTTCTTTTGCGGGCACTCAAAACATGTCTCAACAAACTGGTAGCTTGGCTCATTTCTGTCAATTTTAAGGATTTAATTAAGGAACTAGAGGCTCTCAAGAGCCTGTGTCGCTCACCTTGGTCTATGTGCATATTAAACAATGGACACAGATAAATTCATGACATAATTGTGTTTTGGTAATGGTGATGTGTTTGTAGATCTTACTTTACTGAACATTCTTGTTGCTACAATTATCTCTATCTATAATGAACTTGGCCCAGTAATTACAGTGGAAAATATTTTCTAAAAATTTACAAAAATTTATGAAAAATGCTAAAAATTAACTATAAAGGGCAATAACTCCTTAAGGGGTCAATTGACAATTTTGGTCATTTGACTTATTTGTAGATCTTACTTTGCTGAACATTATTGCTGTTTACAGTTTATCTCTATCTATTATAATATTCAAGATAATAACCAAAAACTGCAAAATTTCCTTAAAATTACTAATTCTGGGACAGCAACCCAACAACAGGGTGTCTGTTTTGTCTGAAAATATCAGGGCAGATAGATCTTGACCTGATAGACAATTTAACCCTGATTTTCTCAAAATGCTTCGGTTTTTGAGTTATAAGCCAAAAACTGCATTTTACCCCTATGTTCTATTTTTAGCCGTGGCAGCCATTTTGGTTGGATGGCCGGGTCACCAGACACATTTTTTTCAATTAGATACCCCAAAGATGATTGTGGCCAAGTTTGGATTAATTTGGCCCAGTAGTTTCATAGAAGATTTTTGTAAAAGATTTCTAAGATTTACGAAAAATGGTTAAAAACTGACTATAAAGGTCAATAACTCCTAAAGGGGTCAACTGACCATTTTGGTCATGTTGACTTATTTGTAAATCTAACTTTGCTGAACATTATTGCTGTTTACAGTTTATCTCTATCTATAATAATATTCAAGATAATAACCAAAAACAGCAAAAATTCCCTAAAATTACCAATTCATTGGCAGCAACCCAACAACGGGTTGTCGGATTCATCTGAAAATTCGAGGGCAGAAAGATCTTGACCTGATAAACAATTTTACCCCATGTCAAATTTGATCTAAATGCTTTGGTTTTTGAGTTATAAGCCAAAAACTGCATTTTACCCCTATGTTCTATTTTTAGCCATTGTGGCCATCTTGGTTGGTTGGCCGGGTCACGCCACACATTTTTTAAACTAGATACCCCAATGATGATTGTGGCCAAGTTTGGTTTAATTTGGCCCAGTAGTTTCAGAGGGGAAGATTTTTGTAAAAGATTACTAAGATTTACGAAAAAATGGTTAAAATTTGACTATAAAGGGCAATAACTCCTAAAGGGGTCAACTGACCATTTTGGTCATGTTGACTTATTTGTAAATCTAACTTTGCTGAACATTATTGCTGTTTACAGTTTATCTCTTTCTATAATAATATTCAAGATAATAACCAAAAACAGTAAAAAATCCCTAAAATTAACAATCCAGGGGCAGCAACCCAACAACGGGTTGTCGGATTCATCTGAAAATTTGTAGGCAGAAAGATCTTGACCTGATAAACAATTTTACCCCTGTCAGATTTGCTCTAAATGCTTTGGTTTTTGAGTTATAAGCCAAAAACTGCATTTTACCCCTATGTTCTATTTTTAGCCATGGCGGCCATCTTGGTTGGTTGGCCGGGTCACGCCACACATTTTTTAAACTAGATACCCCAATGATGATTTTGGCCAAGTTTGGTTTAATTTGGCCCAGTAGTTTCAGAGGAGAAGATTTTTGTAACAGTTAACGACGACGGACGACGGACGCCAAGTGATGGGAAACGCTCACTTGGCCCTTCGGGCCAGGTGAGCTAATAAAAAGCTAGAATTTTTTGTTCAGACTATCTTTTAAATTATTTTTACCTTATAGAATACCAAATTATTTAATAGTTTAGTGTATTGCGGTAAAATTTATGGATTTAAGTAATAGGTAAGAAAAAAAAGCTAAAATTTTTAGATAAGGCTAAATTCAGATAGTAAACTTTAAATTTTTTTCTAACTTTTTCAAATCAACTTGGATGTTCCTAAAACTCTACAGCTATCTCATTTATATATTGATCTTATAGAAAGCCAGGTTGCTTGGTAGTTAGGTGTATTGCTGTTAAATTTATAGATTTAATTAATAGGTAAGAAAAAAAAAAGCTCAAATTTTAAGTTTAGGCTGAATCTAGATAGTCACCTTTGATATTTTTTATAACTTTTTTTAAATCAACATGGACTTTCATCAAAACTCTACAGCTATTTCATTTATATATTGATCTTACAGAATGCCAGGTTGATTGGTAGTTTGTTGTATTGCTGTCATTCTTATGGATTTAATAAAAAGGTTAAAAAAAAAGCTCAAATTTTCAGTTTAGGCTAAATCCAGATAGTCATCTTTAAATATTTTGATAACTTTTTCAAATCAACATGGATTTTCATAAAACTTTACAGCTATTTCATTTATATATTGATCTTATAGAATGCCTAGTTATTTGGTAGTTTGGTGTATTGCTGTCATTCTTATGGATTTAATAAAAAGGTTTAAGAAAAAGCTTAAATTTCAGTTTTTGGTTATTTCAAGATCTTACTGAATGCCAGGCTGTTTAGTTCTTTGGTTTTTTGCTGTCATTTTATGGATTTAGTTAATAGGTTGAAAAAAAGCTACAATTTTAAATTTAGACTAAGTTCAGATGGTTACCTTTCATTTTTTTTATAACTTTTTCAAATCAACTTAGATTTTCATATAACTGTACAGCTATCTCATTTATATATTGATCTTAAAGAATGCCAGGTTGTTTTATAGTTTTGTGTTAAGCTGTCAAAAAAGGCTGCATCATTAAAGTCAAAAACATGTCTGCCTATATTTGCTTAAAAAGACCATATTAAATTTCTTTTTTGAAAAGTAGAATAGATAAAGGGACATTGATATTTGAACTATAAACATGTTCTGTTATTAGGACAATAATTAGCAATTCAGTATATGATAATATGTTTTCTAGTCCAAGAGTTATTGTCCCTTAATTTAAATTATTTCCTTTATTTTAAATCAATATTGTATTTGAGGCTGTACATATAAAATCAAATCTGTACATGTATATTCATACTGGTTTTGAAAATCAGTAAAATGTATGGTTCTGATACACTCATAGATATATACATATAGAATTAACTAGCACATTTCAAATTTTGTATAAAGTCAATTCTTTGATTTCAAGACATAAAAATTTAAAAACTTAAAAATAGAAAAAGAACCTAAATCATTTTTGATTGTCTTAAGAGTTTTAGAGGGGCAAGGATTTTTTTTTACAGATTTTTTTTCAGAATTTAAAAGGATGGGCAATAACTTTTTTAATGAAACAATATTAAGAATGCACCGGCCCATCCATCTGATAAATATTGAACGGTCCCTTACATAAACACAACATAATAAATGCATCCTTGTTTCCTTGCATATTATTAAAATACATTTCTGAATGTTGTTTCGTTATTCCAAGGACAGATAACACTTTGGAAAAAATTTAGAACAACTCTTTATCACAAATAAATAATATAAATTCAAACCATTGAATTAAATCAAATGAAAACTCTTGACTAATTTGTCAATGCGATCTCATAAATTAAAGTGCTGTCATACAGGAGCTGCTTTTAACCGTAATTGAATCTTTAGGAATACTTTTATTCTAGGCTGACCGATTTTTCCATTGTAATATCAATTTGTTTCAAAACTTATAACGAACTGTTGGCTTAGTTATTACAAACATTATCACCATATTTTAGATTATATTAAAGGACATAAGTAACCTTCACTGATTGAAATAATGGAATAAAAAAAAACTTGTTAATGTAGTGTAGGGCATTAGCTGAAGTAAAACCGAACTTTATATTTCTGTCTTCTATTTTATTAGAATACCGTTTTTTTAAAATGTGTTAAGATTGTCTTTCTTTGTTTTAGATCTTCAAAGCTAATTATCTGTTATGTCAATTTTTGTGTGGCACGAAACAAAATTAAAGTTACTGTGAATTTATGTTTGGTAATATAATGCCAGTAGTTGGCAAACAAAAAGATCAGAAGCGTTAGCATAGCATGTTACAATCTTATTGTATTAACTGATGTTGCAATACTGAATCTGAAGTTTCATTGAGGCCTGTTCAATTTTACGTAAGATGTCCGGTTTTTTTTTTTAATAATTAAAAAGTACAAGCCTATTTTCCTGATACTTCACGACTATTCAGAAATAATATATTTGCTTTTAGAAAAGGCATAATGATCGTAGTAATTTGGTCAAAATATATACAACAATAGTGAAAGTCCAAAAAATGTCGACACCTATAGTTTACAAAAACTTTAAATTGAAATTTATACAAAATAATTTATATCTACTTGAGTGACGTCAAACGCGAGATTCTACGTCAGATTTTATGTTAATCTAATCATGTGTCTGTCAGGGCAAGGATTCGGGCCTAGTACTTAAAATCTTTCAATCTTTTATGGGTGGATTTTACATAATGGTATAATAAAAGCAATGGATGGGGTTGTTAAATTTGATGTATGCCTTTTTGTGCTTCTTTGTTACATTTGATATTTTTTTTATAGTGATTAAGATGATAAAACAATGTTGACTGCTGTATTTTGGCGCGGACATTTTTACCTTTTTTGTTTGTTTTGTTCACTCAAAATTGTCAACATAATGGAATTTGATGCGACTGTCATACAAGTGTTAGGTTTAGTTAGCTACAAAACTAGGTTAAATCCACCGTTTTCTACTTAGGAAATGCCTGTACCATTACAGGATTAGGACAGTTGTTATCCATTCGTTTGAGCTTTTGATTTTGCCATTTGATTAGGGACTTTCCGTTTTGAATTTTTCTCGGAGTTTAGTATTTTTGAGATTTTTGTTTTTCATAGAATAACAGTTGAATGTATGCTTTAATTTCTGTTACGATATGTGAACAGGGTAAATTTTTGATGAAAATAAGCACTTTTGTAGATGCCAATTAATTAAATTGGGTGACCCTGTACAAAAACCCAGTCAATAGATTTTTTTTTTTAAATTCAAACATTCTGAAGGTCATTGTTTCACGATAATATGAACAAACATTTCTTGCCTCCAGTTTTGTCAATCATTTCAACCTTTAGTTGCGGGGACAAAATAATGGAATAGAATATTTTTATTTCCCAAATTACAGGGCCCATAAAGGGCATAAAAACAGATACAATTGATTGACAAAATTTATAATACAAAAAAAAAAAAAAAAAAAAAAAACACAATGTACATGCAAATATATATTTACATATTAGCATATATAATACATAAAATGTAAAGCTAGTGTTTATCATGTTTATAAGGTTAAATTGCCAGTCCTTAACCAAAAAATATGTGTCTTGTATTTTTGCCTGGCATTTGGTAGATTGTTGTGAGTGTGTTCTTGTAAAGCTGGAGTTGATAACTATTGCATCAAATATGTACACCTCAAAATTTATTTTTTGCGGAAAGGCAGCTGCAGCCTGGCAGAGGGTGAATGAGGACCCATCATCGGCATAGTTTTTTTTATCTGTAGAAAAAAAGAATAGCAGGGGCCAATAGTATTTTCCCTTGATACTAGTTTCGTAGTTGTCTCATTGACATATTCATCATTTGCATTCTTATTTTAATGTGGACAATGGATATTACCTAATCAAACGTTGTAGTTTATATCTAAACCTTTGTTGTTGCTCCTCTTATTCCAAAAACTAGTTTTCCCAAAAAATCTCTTATCTTTAATGTCAGAAAAGTGGAGCCATGAGTTGCATTTTTCACAATTCATGGACCTGACCTACAATTCTACAATTCTACAAAACGTCGTCCTTGGAACCAATGTTTAGAGTGCCCTATATTTTCAACCAAATATTAAAATTCTGTTTGTTTTACCAATAGTATTTAACGTTAAATCAGTTGCATTTACAGGTCCTTGCCTCAAAACAGCACCGTAATTATGGTCTTCGCCGTTTATTGTATCCTTCCGATTCATTTGCCCAACACGGTCTGCCCTCTTAAACCTACCGGTACTTTTACATCTTTCCTCGAACACGGTGGAAATATTTGTCGTCTGCCATGTTTGTTTATCGCCGGATTTTAGCAGACGCAGTTCCGGTTTTATATGTATGATGACAATGATGTGACAAATAAAAACCAAACGTGACGTAAAGTCATGCTCGTCCTTAATCTAATACTAAGGACCACTCTTAAGGTCGAGTCCAACGACTAATCGTACGACCACAATACGTTAGCAACGCTACTTTCATTTCATGTAAAGGTATTAATAATTTTTGTAAAATCCTTTTTTCTTCTTGAATATGACATTAAGGAATTTTGGGAAATTCTTGAAGTTGGAAGAGAAGAAAAAGGAAATAATAATATATATAGAAAAACTATAAGAAAAGAACATTTTGGCTAGTGAAAAAATTGCAGAGACTAGTAATTCAGCTTAACTATTAGACTCTATCAAATACCCAAGTTATTACATAATCTGAAATGAAAAATGAACTGTTCTACGAATATCTGGTTGTTTTCTTTTCTGTGGGAATGAAATTATATGTTTGATTTTTAGAAATACACGGGAAATTAACTCAATTTATACCATAAACTATTTAACAGATGTTGCAAATCTAGAAATATATCTCTTTAAAATCTCTGAATTATTTGATTTCTGCCTGTGCTGCAGTTTGTTGTGGTTGATATATATATGATTATTATGAAACATTGGAAGGAGTTGGTCTAAGTTCACAGGAATGTTCTTCTCCAATGCCGTATTAAAATTCAACCACATTATCTTGAAAATTCCCTCTTTCAAATACAAGTTTGTATAACACTTTGGTGTCATGTATAGCATTATGGGCATCATTAGTTTCACCTAAGAACTCTCTTACAAAAGATGTTTGGCTGTATTAAGACGTACCAGGAACAACATTTTTAAATAAATATAAGTTGTCACAGAAAGCACAAACATGTTAGCAAAATTTATTCCACATGTTATGAAATTTTATGAATACTAGTATGCAATTGGTTATATAACACATGATGAGTGTCAAAGCGTTTGATATTGTGACCTACAAAAATACATGTTCTATGAAAACTAATAAATATAATAAAGTATGTCAATGCTTCATGGACCAACTTGTATTGGACTGCAGTGTTGATGTGAAACATCTGATTACCATTCGCAAAAAAATGTGTGACCTCTGATGCTCTGAGGACGTTGCCTTGGACTGAGCAATGCAAGTAGTTTCTGAACAGGCTGCTAATTGTGTAATATCAGATTTCCAACCTTCAATAGAACGATAATTAATATGCATCTTTGATGACCAGGAGTAAGTATTTTTTTTACCATGCAGGCAATATTGATATCAATGTTTTATTTGCATTTTTCACACCAAAGTGATGTGGATCACATTTCTGGGCCCTTTATAAAGGCCTGTGTGTTGTGTGCTTTGTTCATTGTTGAGGGCCGTACGGTGACCTATAGGTGTTAATTTTTGTGTTGTTTGGTCTCTTGTTGAGAGTTGCCTCAATGCAATCATACTACATGTTTTTTTTTTAACACTATATGAATAACGGTCAAGCAACTGTTGCTACACCTTACAATAAAGGTAAAATTTCAGTTTAAACAAAACAGGACAAACACTGTTTTATCTGCTCTTTTGTCAACATGTATGATAATTTGGGATAATATGTCTTTAAAGCAATGACAACCAAGTTTGGTGATAACAAGTTTATTTGATATGCATGACATTGAAACATATGATTATTACTAAATACAACAATAAAAGTTTATAGCCATGGCGTTGTCAGTTTATTTTCGATCTATGAGTTTGACTGTTCCTCCGGTATCTTTCGTCCATCTTTTATAGATAATTGTTCAATTTAAACATCAGTTTTTCATTTTACTGTTCAACACATGCCACAACGACAAGTCCAACAGATGTAATTAGCTGGTCAACGGTAATTTGTTGGCTTATGTAGTTTTCAAAAAAATCTCCATCAACTGACTGAGATCTCTTTGCGGTGAATCTGTATTGGCAGGTACATGGATTCGTCGCTTAGTAATTTCAGATTAACATACAGGTAAAGACGTGCACCCTTTGTCTTGCGGTTGAGTCCTTTGTGTCAGCCGTCGACATCGTTGTTTGTACGGATAGGTTGGCAAAAAATATATTTGGAGTTAGGAATATTTCATCAAATCTATGTTTCAAAATTAATTTTCCGATAGTTTTAAAAAAATGGTCTTTCATTTGTTATCAAAAGTACCAGGATCACAGGGGTAAATGTGATCTCCGTAACTGCAGTTACGTATATCCAAAGATGGCGGACGATGTTTCTGGTCAATTTTTCTTTTGTCAATTTTGTAATAATAATGTATTATTCTTCGGTATTTCATGTCTTTTTTAACGTAATACTAAATTTGAAACTGAAATACTAAATGTTTTATTCATAATTCTACCGATGAAATGGAGAAAACAGCCATCTAAAATATCGTGATGATATGGGTAACTGAAGTAAATAAATTTTCAATGATATACGTAACTGCAAATATTGATATCCGTAACTGATTTTATTTATACACAATTCAATCATGTTGGAACAGAAATAAATGTCTCCGGTTATTTAAAGTGTGATAAACATGAATAAGAATTAATCTTCCAAGTTTTTAAAATTATTATGTGAAAATATTAATCAGGCTTCCTGATCTGACAGGGTATTTTGATATAGTCATCAGCATTAGATGAAATATTAAGAAAAATTGAGAACGGACAGTCTTTAAGCAAATGATTTAAATCTAAAACCTCTAACACACTAAACGAATTAATAACAACTGTATTCTTGATTTGGTACGTAGAAACTGGTTGATTAAACCTGGCATTATTATACATAGCTAAGTCTCTCACTTGTATGTGAGTCACTGACTCTCAGACTCACATAGAATTCCATTATATTAAAAACAATTGTTGGGTAAAGCAAACGGTCAAAATATCAAAATTTGGGTTACAATGTATCACAGTCAACATTATTTTAACATCTGAATGCCTAGAAAACAAAATTTAAAACTATTTCAACAGAGAAACAAACTAGAGGCTCTAAAGAGCCTGTGTCGCTCACCTTGGTCTTGTGCATATTAAACAATGGACACGGATAAATTCATGACAAAATTGTGTTTTGGTGATAGTGATGTGTTTGTAGATCTTATTTTACTAAACATTCTTGTTGCTACAATTATCTCTATCTATAATGAACTTGGCCCAGTAATTACAGTGGAAAATATTTTCTAAAAATTTACAAAAATTTATGAAAAATGTTAAAAATTAACTATAAAGGGCAATAACTCCTTAAGGGGTCAATTGACTATTTTGGTCATGTAAACTTATTTGTAGATATTATTTTGCTGAACGTTATTGCCGTATACAGTTTATCTCTATCTATAATAATATTCAAGATAATAGCCAAAAACAGCAAAAATTCCCTAAAATTACCAATTCAGGGGCAGCAACCCAATAACGGGTTGTCGGATTCATCTGAAAATTTGAGGGCAGATAGATCTTGACCTGATAAACAATTTTACCCCTGTAAGATTTGCTCTAAATGCTTTGGTTTTTGAGTTATAAGCCAAAAACTGCATTTTACCCCTATGTTCTATTTTTAGCCATGGCGGCCATCTTGGTTGGTTGGCCGGGTCACGCCACACATTTTTTAAACAAGTTACCCCTATGATGATTGTGGCCAAGTTTAGTTTAATTTGGCCCAGTAGTTTCAGAGAAGAAGATTTTTGTAAAAGATTACTAAGATTTACGAAAAAATGGTTAGAAATTGACTATAAAGGGCAGTAACTCCTTCAGGGGTCAACTGACCATTTTGGTCATGCTGACTTATTTGTAAATCTTACTTTGCTGAACATTATTGCTGTTTACAGTTTATCTCTATCTATAATAAAATTCAAGATAACAACCAAAAACAGCAAAATTTCCTTAAAATTACCAATTCAGGGGCAGCAACCCAACAACAGGTTGTCCGATTCATCTGAAAATTTCAGGACAGATAGATTTTGACCTGATAAACACTTTTACCGAATGTCAGATTGGCTCTAAATGCTTTGGTTTTTGAGTTATAAGCCAAAAACTGCATTTTACCCCTATGTTCTATTTTTAGCCATGGCGGCCATCTTGGTTGGTTGGCCGGGTCAGGCCACACATTTTTTAAACTAGATATCCCAAAGATGATTGTGGCCAAGTTTGGATTAATTTGGCCCAGTAGTTTCAGAGGAGAAGATTTTTGTAAAAGATTACTAAGATTTACGAAAAATGGTTAAAAATTGACTATAAAGGTCAATAACTCCTAAAGGGGTCAATTGACCATTTTGGTCATGTTGAATTATTTGTAAATCTTACTTTGCTGAACATTATTGCTGTTTACAGTTTATCTCTATCTATAATAATATTCAAGATAATAGCCAAAAACAGCAAAAATTCCCTAAAATTACCAGTTCAGGGGCAGCAACCCAATAACGGGTTGTCGGATTCATTTGAAAATTTGAGGGCAGATAGATCTTGACCTGATAAACAATTTTACTCCATGTCAGATTTGCTCTAAATGCTTTGGTTTTTGAGTTATAAGCCAAAAACTGCATTTTACCCATATGTTCTATTTTTAGCCATGGCGGCCATCTTGGTTGGTTGGCCGGGTCACGCCACACATTTTTTAAACTAGATACCCCAATGATGATTGTGGCCAAGTTTGGTTTAATTTGGCCCAGTAGTTTCAGAGGAGAAGATTTTTGTAAAAGTTAACGACGACGGACGACAGACGACGGACGACGACGGACGCCAAGTGATGGGAAAAGCTCACTTTGCCCTTCGGGCCAGGTGAGCTAAAAATGACAATTACGCACTTTAAATTATTTAAACAGTAACATAAAGTAAAGGTTAACAATATACAAAGACAAAACTAAATAGCACAATATTACGTACAGCTGATCCTAATCAACCAAACCACTACATTTCAAGACCGCCAAGAGTGACTGGGGATTGGAAAAAAATGGTACATTGGACTACCTCCCCGAAAACCGTAGCAATAGTGGGGCATCCATTTTGCTGTGCGGGATGTACAAGTACGCATCCACGTCCGGTCAGAATGGGGTCGTCTAATCAGATGTCTCGTGTAGAGATTATTCGTTGATAACCCTTGTACCAACTCTTTGACGGTGGTCAATAGATGGTATGTGGCATGCTTCTCGTCATGAACATATATATAATAATAGGAAGATGAGGTACGAGTGTCAATGAGATAACTCTCTACATGAAACCAAATGACATAGAAATTAAAATTTATCAGGTCACCATTCGGCCTTTAACAGTGAGCAATGCCAATACTGCATAGTCTGCTATTAAAGAAAAGACAAATGTAACAAAATTCGAACAAGTCAACTTATGGCTTTATTTATGTACAAAAAAGAACAAATAGCAAATATGCAACACAGCAACTCACGACCATCATTGAACTGCAGGCTCCCGTGACATGGGTCAGGCCTAGGCAAATACAGAATGTAGCGATGTTAAACATGTAAGATGGCGTTCAACTCCCCCTAACCTACTACAGTTGTGTTACAGTACAACATAAGAGCAGACTAAAAAAATCAGTTGAAAAGGCTTAACTCAACAGGCGGATACAAATAAAAAATAGTTTACACAAACAAAGTGAACGTGGGAGGGTACTTGAGGGAATTTATGAGATTTATTTCGGAAAAAAATGATGATCCTTACTATTAAATCGAGTATAATGAATGAAGCAGAAACAATGTAACTCAACAGTTACGGATGTCCTTCACTCAACGTTTATTACAGTTACGGATATCAGTCTACACAGTTACCCATATCTTCGCGATTTTTTGAAATGATTTCTCCATTTAGCGTTTGAACTATGGAAAGATGCTTTGTATTTCAGTTTCAAACTTAGTAATCCTTTAAATAAGACACGAAATACCGAAGAATAATACTGAATTATTACAGAATTGACAAAAGAAATATTGACCAGAAACTTTGTCCGCCATCTTTTGATATACGTAACTGCAGTTACGGAGATCACATTTACCCCAGTGACGATCTCCTGAGATAAGGAAGATTCCTGTAAGCAGTCAGGATGTGTTTGTGAAACCTGTCCATATAAGGAGGAGCTGGAAAATACAAACTAAAAGAAACTTTAAAGACGGGTAGCATTATAGATGCAGAGACGGCCAGGGAAAAGAATATGACTGAACTGGTATCATATAGTGGCGTTTACATTCCCCTGGCTGTCAAAACCCTCATATTTGAGGGGAGTCGTTCCAGGTCTTCCTTAGCAGCCAAACTTACAAGAACACTTTATACCACTGAAGAATTGAAGTCTGTCATAAAAGCTGCAGATTTAAAAAATGCAGACACCATTATACCAACCATAATAGCTTGCCGTCTAAGGTATTCAGGCTCAAAGTTAGAAAGAGTATTTGTAATGTCGTCACTTATGAAAATAGAGATTACAATCAGATGATGGTGAAAAGAAAAAAAAAAAAAAAAACAAATCAGCTAATACTAGTACCGTATATGAAATGGAAGAAGAAACAGCAAATACAAACTAAAAAGAAACAGATAACATATAATATATATATATATATATATATACACACTTTTATTTATATACAGTTCAATTGTTGTACCTTAATCATGTTAATTAATATATATTTATAAAGATAATATTTGTTAAATGTCAACAATATAAAAAAAAAAGTCTGGGATATTTAAAAAGGGTAATAATTTTGCAATGCTTTTAAAATATGCTTCTAAAAAGACATTTGAAGTATGATTTTGTGTGTTTTTGTTTTTTTTTTTTTTTTGCTGTGAATTATTCTCTATAAATAAGTTTCTTCCTTATTGATGATAATTTTTCAATACGTATTTGCTTTAGTTCAACTTATAATTAGAAGAACTGTACAACGAAAAATAACCTTATACCTACAGATAAACTGCATGTAATTACGAGTAAAACATAATGTATGTCTTATATAATATATATATATATTATATGAATATATATAACTCGTCTAAACATCAAAAGCTAAAGCAAATTTACAGATCTAATATTGTTGGGTTGATGTTAAGACGAGTTGTATATACATTATGTACACAGCCATGTATCACCATCATAGCTGGGGATCCGATGGATAAATCTGTTGTAGTGTTGTCACTGGCTCAGACGTATATATGGCTGTTTACATTATGTATATACAATTCGTCTAAACATCAACCCAACAGTGTTTCGCAAATTTTTTGTTCTTCCCTCGCTGGGATTCGAATCCATGCTACTGAGATATCGTGACACCAAATGGCCTGCACTGTAGCCGTCCCGCTATATATATATATATATATATATATATATATATATATATATATATATATATATATATATATATAACTTGTCTAAACATCAACCCAACAATGTTAGAACTGTGAAATTGCTTTCGCAAATTTATGGTCTTCGCTCGCCGGGATTCGAACCCATGCTACTGAGATATCGTGACACCAAATCGCCTGCACTGTAGCCGTCCCGCTATATATATATATACAACTCGTCTGAACATCAACCCAACAATGCTAGATCTGTAAAATTGCTTTCGCAAATTTTATGTTCTTCGCTCGCTTTTCCTTCCGGGGAACCGCATCAATTCAATATGTAAAGGGTGGGGGATTACTTCTGTCTTCTTTTAAAATGGGTACCGAAGTGCAGCTGGAATGTGACCCACTCCATTCATAAATTAATGCATAAATTTTCAGCCCACTCATATATGGGGGTGGTTCTGAGCACGAAAAACCAGAAATCAGATGCAGATCTAGGATTAATGTTACAGGGTATAAAAAATATTGTTCGGCAGAACATGTTTCAAAATATTTTTGGGAAAAATAGCGAAAATTTACGGGCTCGCATCATTTCCGATTTGTATGCAAGTATTATGGTCTGCTTAGCAAAAAGTATACCATAAAGGGTGGTGGATCACTTAATTTTTCGGATAAAAATGGGTACAGAATGCGGCTGAAATGTGACCCCCATTCATATATTAATGCGTAAAATTTTCCGCCCACTCACATATGGGAGTGGTTGTGAGCACGATAACATTTTAAATAAGATGCGGATTGAACTAACACTGAAACACTTTGTGATATATACAAATTCCCTTTATACTCTTAGCAATTTAACAACAGATTTTTACACGTTAAGACCTTTTCCTTCGGGGGAACCGCAGCACTTTAACATGAAAAGAGTGGAGGGATTATTTCTGTTCTCGGTTCAAAATTGGTACAGAAGTGCGGTTGAAAAATCACCGCTCCCCCAGGCCCCCCCCCCCCCCCGGCCATTTCATGTCATATTGAGTGGTGGTATTTCGTCTGTGGCAGGCTTAAAAAAGATTTAAGATCATAATATCGCCTTACACCAAAACTATGTCTTAAAATTATGAATCAGCGTATATTTCGCGGGTACTTTCTAGTAATATATAAAATTAGTTGATTGAACACTGTGATAAAAAGAAATATACATATCTGAGAAAATGTAATATGATTCACTATGATATTTGTATGAAATGCTTTACTAAAAATAAAAAATTATGCTCTAAAATATCTTCAGCAGTATAAATCACGATATCTCAGTAGCATGGGTTCGAATCACGACGAGGGAAGAACTAAGAGTTTGCAAAAGCAAATTTACAGATCTAACATTGTTGGGTTGAAATTTAGACGATATATAATCACTCCAAATCTCAGCACAACCATGTCTAATCTGCAAATTTTTGTTATTCCATCGCATGGATTCGAATTCATAGTATATACTAGAACACACCCGTGATATCACGGGTCCGTGACTGAATTAAAGTATCATATAACTATGTGCAAGCCTTATTTTAGTATTAGTATTGTCATCTGATAAAGTCATGCCGATTATAAGATACACAGTTTTTCTCGGCTTTCAAGTCTTTCTGTTTGAACCCGTCGAACTGAAACAATAATATTAATTATTTGGTAAACAAAAGGTCCTGGAATGAAGTATTTTTTAATCAACAGCATTGTCCTATATAAGTTATAAATAAAGTTGAATTCTTTGCTTCGCTATTTTACGTCATGCCCACTAACAAATTGAAAACTGTACCTATACGCCTTATTTTTAGTCCAGATTTTTAGTATTCGTATTGTTATCTTAGAAAGTCTTACTGATTAAAATACTACAATAGGTAACAATTTGACAATTTAGTAGTGTCAAGCCTGTGGTTATGACCCGTGTATATAGCATATTAATCCTGAAAACGTTTGGTGGTGCGCCTGTCAGATGCGGAACGTACAGATAAGGTAATAGGTAACAGGTGAATATACTATTGGTATCGGTAGCGGACTCGACCCGGAACTTCTTAATTATTGGCAATATTAATTACGTGGAAAACAAAAGGGCCTGGTGTGGTGTAATTTTTAATCTACACCTTTGTACTATATTAGTTATATATAAAGTTGAATTCTGTGATTCGCCGTTTTTACGTGATGACGGCTGACAAATTGGACATCGTAATTTTAGTATTATAGATATATCGAATAAGAATACCTGCACATGTGTCCAGCGTTCTAGACCACATTGCCACATAGATTGAACAAAAGATTCAGCTTTCGGTGGCCTAGTGTAACCTTTCCTTGTCAGTAGAATTTAGTGTTATAACACAGTCCAAAATATTAGGTATAGCATGGAATTGATTGCAGAATAGAAAAATATCTATCGTATAGGATCGTAAGATACAGCCACATAATATCATCTAAATAAAAGTGAAAACTCTACGAAAGATCTATCCATTGAACGTGATACACGGATTTAAACATGCATTTTATTCATAATCACTCTAAATATCAGCACAACAATATGTATTGATGACCATGTTTGTTTTTCGTGCCAGTGGTCCACTTCTAAGATCTGGTAAATTGTTCATGCCAACTACCTCCTACATATATTATATAACGCCAAATCATTTCTCACAGCAAAGACAAATATCAATTTGAACTTTTACAACTGTTATGTCAATTCGACACACATCTCCATTTAAAAAAACAAGATAACTTAGAAGTTATCATTAAAACTGACTAGAAATCCAAGTCTGCTTTGGTTCTCGTGTGTTGATAGAGTGATGTCTCATTGACCCTACCCTATATATCCTTTTGTCATATTACTTGCGACGATTTGTGAAGATAGAAACAATTGTCAGATAATGTGTTAAATGGAAAAAAAAACTCATTGCAGTTAAGGTACTAACTTAATCCCATAACAACGAAGGAGGATTGCTTGATAGAGAGTGTACCTAAAATTGAATTTACATTCATTTGCTCTGTGAACTTATTCTCAACGTCAACTACCATCGTTCAAAATGATTTATCATCTGGATATCGGTCACAAACACTTTGTTTTCGTGATATTTGTTTCACTTGTTGTTTACACGCGAAATATTTGTAATGAGTAAATACATTCAGTTCTTAGCAATTTCAGATATATTCTCTAAGTGCAAGGAATACTGATGAATGGCATGTTTTGGTTTATACTACACTGATGTTCTCAATTGATAAATGAATACTTAACATCATTACTTCTATGTCCACTCAATGACCTCATAGATGTCCTTATATGTTCGACAAATTGATGAAAACATCGGGTGCTTCAGCATTGTAATTTTAGATACATAAAATACAAGGAAGGACAACTAAGTAAACATTTCTATAGAACGGGTTATTGTATGGTATGTAAATTGAAAAGGAGAGCTAAAATTTTATCTCAAACTTCCCTTCGGATAATATAACTGTTAACAAGTACGAAGTTCGTGCATTATTACCATTGCACATTGCACATTGAAAAAGTCACTAGTACGATAAATGAGTTAGTATGGTCATCTTTTGAATAACAGTTGAAAATTGAGCATACTACGTGCATTTTGTTGTACTAATAACAAATACTGGCGTGATATATCACTCGTACACACACAAATTTCAAATGTGTATATTCAAATGTCTCTTTAATTTGTTCAGGAGGTTTAATAAAAACGATGGGAAAAAATAATCATGTAATTCGTAAAAAAAACTTGAATTCTCTAATTGTTTCTCATTCTGGTTTTGTTAACTCTTATTTTCTCCTTATATATTGCAGAATATAACAAATGAGTTTATTTATTATCTCTTTTTAATCTCATTATAGATGTAGAGAATTAATAGGTCATGGATAGGGGATCTAAAACAGAATATCAAATTGGCTCCCGGAGGACATGTTCAAACAAATTTCTCAAACTTGTAGTTTGTGGTTATTATATATGACCCGTTGACTTAAGATTGTTCATATCATAAATAACGCACAACCCTCTCTTCCACCAAAGACAAATATCAATCTGAAGTTTTACAACCGACATATTAATTCGGCACACGTTTTCATTCTTGAATAAAACCAAGGTCACTAGGAAGTAATGAAAAAACTGATTAGATACCAACGTTCTAATTTGGTTATCGTGTTTTGTTAGAGTGGTGTCTCATTGACCTTGCCCTGTATATCGTTTTACGTAATTTTCGATATATGTCGATTAGTAAAGTAACATGTAGATATAATTGTCAGAGGAGATTGTAAAAGAAAAAAGTACAGTTTAGGTACGAACTGAATCTGAATATTCTAAAGAGGATTGATTTATCAAGAGTGCATATGCAATTGAATTTACATTATTTGTATACCCTTTATGTTTGATGACTTTCTCCATGTTTTTTTTTTTTTTCATTCCGAACCAACATTTTTTAGGAAATTAAGACTTCATGTTTTCGTGATATTTGTTTCTTTCTTTCTTTTTTTGAGTAAATACATTTATTTCTTTGCAATTTCATATTTAATCTCAGAGCGAAAAGAATTCCAATGAATTTTGTGTTTGGGTTAATACTGCACTGATGTTCTCTATTAATAAATGAATACTTCAAGTTCACTCGTACTTTACATGCGTCTTTATATATTTTACACACCGAAGAAGGCAACAGTAGCTTCAGAATTGTAAAGTACGATCATTATATACTAAAAAGTTTATAAACAATTAAAAAGGTTATCTTACGAATTGTTAACTAAAAAAGGAAAAACAAATATACCAAACGTTTGGTTAGAGCTTTCCAGTTAAATATGGAAGCTTCAGACGCAATAAATAAAAAATCCTATTTTCATTTTTTTAAGGAAACATAACCCAATGTGAAAAAAATATTTTGAATGTGTAGCCATGGCTGGTCTAAATTAAAATATACTAGAACACACCCGCGAAATCGCGGCATATACAGCTTGTAAACTGTTGTAGGATGAATTTTTGTAAAAGATAATGACTGGAGAATTTCGTATAAGGTATCAAAAGCCCTCTCCTTTTTTTCAAAGTCCGTTATGTGTTTCCTTTCTGTTAAATTAAATTATTTTTCGTGTTTTTGGCCTTTTACCACAATTATTCTTCCGCTTTGCTACAATGCATTTTTTGGTAAAAGTCAAATTAAATTAAAAATTTGCACCGGTTTATACATGAAATAAATGAAACTGCTTATAGACCATTATTATTCTAATAAAATGTGCTTCTAGGACAATCCATCAGTTCTTTTCCTTTTGTGAGCCATATTAACATGCCAATTGTAGAATTTGAATCTCGTATAAATTACTAAGGCTCATTTGAGGGGTGGTCTGAGGGGCCCTGATCCCGAAATCTAGGGCTTAAAAACATGAAATCCAGAGGTGTGTATTTTAACGAAATTCATATCCCGACATCCCAAAATTAAAAAAAAAATATTCCCGCATCCCGTAAAGATCAATCCCGTAATCCCGAGCTTAAAAACACCCGATCCCGATGTCCCGAATAATTCCTGCCTCCCTCTAATCTCTACCCTACTTCATTTTGGCCAAATCACTACTTTCACTTTCAACATTAAATTGCTATGCCCCATTTATGAGAATTATGTTTTCTAGTCTGTTCGTTCGCTCGTCCGTCTGTCCCGCTTCAGGTTAAAGATTTTGTCGAGCTAGTTTTTGATGAAGTTGAAGTCCAACCAACTCGAAACTTAGTAAATATGTTCCTTATGATTTGATCTTTCTAATTTTAATGCCAAATTAGAGATTTTACCCCATTTCACGGTCCACTAAACGAAGTAAATGATAGTGCCGATATGGCATTCGTATATAATGGACACATTCTTGTTTCCATATGTTTTACTTATTTCAATATATATGCAACCGGTATGACCCCTTAGATAGTAAATATTTCAGAAAAAAGTAGACAAAATACAGAGAGTCTCTGTATATTGTAGTTTATAGGTGGATAAACGCGAAAACATAATTGTCTCTAAGGAGGTATAATAGTTGTGGTTCTTGCGATCTAAAAACCATGATATGGAGAACGCTCTGATTGGCTTATTTTTGTAATCTATCATACGATTGGTTGTTCTTGTGCATGTTTAAAACCGGAAGTCTTATCTATGACTAAAGGTCAGTCTGATAACGGAAACAATATCCGGACACCTATTTTGTCGTTTTTCTCCCAAAATAATTCAATCTGAATAATCATAAGAATGGATGACAAATGCGACTATGCATGTTACCTAAAGAACACAGAGGCATGATGATTAATTTATTGTGAAAGGAAGAGAAGCGACACACAAATTGAGGTCTTCTCGTTTAATAGTATATATTGTGGTACGTTGGCAACTTGTATTCGATATTTACCTGTGCATATAAATTGCTTTCGACTGAATTCGTATCATGTGAACACTATTATAGTCACTAACATCAGAAGCCTAATGTCAAGTTGAAAATAGTAAAATAACAAAAATACAGAATTCCGAGAAAAATAGAAAACTGAAAATCATTAATCAATTAGCAAAATCAAATGCTTAGAACACATCAAACGAATGGATAAAAAAAACTGTCATATTTATGTTCTGAAATCGAACCGTTCGCTTTTTCAAGTTGACGTGTTGGGTAAACACATATCGACTCATTAACGAGTCAATTGACAAATATTAAGAGATCAATTCTGATCGACAATATTCCGATTTCACATCATTATAAACATTGCTTATTGGTAGAGAAAAAAGTGTTATCATTTGTTCATAAAACTGGATATTCTGCGCCTACAGTTGATGATATTTCAAACATGGATTTCCTTGAAAAAAAATTAACAATATTATTTTATCAGAATCTGAAGTGACCATAATTGAATATGTGTGTAGTTCCCTTCTAAATAAAGTTGTTTTTCCAGAAATTCTCACGAATTTACATTTGATTAGATATTGATGAAATTGTTACCATTGATCTCGGACTTCAGTGAAGTGTTTTGTAATAAATTTTATTTAATTTTGTGAAAGACTTTTTTTTTTATTTATTTATTTTTATTTTTTGGGGGAAAAGACATTTCAAGATACCAGTTTGCACCTGAACTACTATATTTTAATTTTTTTTTTATATGTTTTAGAAATGAAAAATCAAAGAAAAAATAATGAGAGTTTTTCAAATATAAAGATAATATTAAATCAAATACATGGATAAATCTGTTGTAGAGTGGTCACCGGTTCAAACGTACTTAAATATAATTATATCTGTGACTGTACCTTACATTAATTTGTAGGATCATTTACTATAGATAATTTAGCTGATCTGTAAAAATAACATCTTCATGCCTTATATGTCATGTACTGTAGTACGAAGCTAGATTAAAACTGACGTTGAAAGTTAACACCCGGCCACCGAAAGCTTCATTTTTATGAAGCCCAGGTGGTCGTGTGGTCTAGCGCGCCGGTCACAGTGCAGGCGATTTGGTGTCACGATATCTCATTAACATAGGTTCGAATCCCGGCGTGGGAAGAACAAAAAAAAGCGAAAGCAAATTCACAGATTTAACATTGTTGGGTTGATGTTTAGACCAGTTGTATATATATAAACAAGTCTAAATTGAAAACTATATATTAAACGTTCGTGTGATAACTCAGTTATTTAACTCATTTGGTCGTTATTTGTTTTTTCAAACATGTCACACTGGACCCTTTTTTAAACAGACATTCATCTATAAATTACATATTTGAACGTGAGGGTGTAATGCTATAAGTATGCGCGTTTGTCGACACTTATTCTTCAGACATGGCTGGCATGAAAGCAGTTGAATCAAGAACAAAAGATATAAGGGGACTTGGACTCCATTGATCTGTATGAGAATAAACAATCTCTAGCAGAAGTAACCTTCAAAAATGTATGCTGGCAAAGGAAAAGGACTCTAGAGCGAATGGATGGCAAAATTAACACAAGAGTTACAGTTACTGTAGATCTATATACATATAAGTAAAGAATATAGTCAAAAGTTTGTGTTTCATATTTCATGTATTTACTTCATTCTATTTTTATAAAGAAAGAATCCATCGATGTTGTTTTCTGTTAAACAATGGGGTATAACTTGTATAATGCATTAAATGTCATAATGGAACATTACTAAAAGTCGGCTATTTTATTGTATAGTCAAATTAGGAATATTACAATGGGGGATGACTCGTATACATGCTTTAAATGTCCTAATCGAATCTTTCTATCAGCATAATTAATTGGCTTTTATATTGTAAAAGGAAAAGAGAAATAAGTTTAATCTATTACAAGCTTCTGCTGTCGTATAAAATAAAACAGCGTTGAAATCCTACAATCAAATTTAAACAACTCAAAAGTAACGTCCTACATATTTGTGAACTTGAGCTCTAAGTTTCATATTAATTGAGACGTTATTTGTGTATCCAAACTTGATACCGTTATCACAGTTGAACAGCCTATTTATGAAGTCAATAATGCCATAACATTTGATTTTAAAACAATATTAATTGTTTTATATGTCATCATTTAAATGAAATTCAGCAGTTCATTAACTTAAATATTTTTTGTCTAATGTTTATATGTAGCACGCGACCAATTATGTTGATAAATATGAATGATAATTTTAGTGTAACATTGTCAATATTGCAATATATTACTAATATGATCTTTAGGGGATGAAAGAAAATTTATTTCAAAGAATACTTAAAGTAAAAGGTAAGATGAGGTATAGACATACGGGCATTCGTTGGTCTCAGCAAACATAAGGACAATAAACTTGATGTCTTATGCTGAGAGACTGTTTTAATTTCTTTTCCTTTCCTATAAACCCCCATTTATATGAAAAGCCCTGTATTTATTCTCAGATTTTTTTCACAACCGAAAGATTCGCCGTAAAGATGGCGAAAGCTACCAGAGGGACTGAGAAAAAGACAACAGACAAATAAAAGTACAAGACGCAACATAGAAAATCGCCGTAATTAATCAGAGTGTCAGATCTGCGCCTCGCCCCGAGACACTCTTCGAAAGTGGATGATATGTTATTTAATATGCCAGAATGGATCAGAATGTGATGCTCGTCTTTTCGGACTATCGTTTGTAAAGGTCGGTAAATGAACTCAACGCGCACCTGTGTAAGCTGGTTCTCGCCTGACTAATACGCTTTGTTCATAGACGTTCTCTATTGAACACTACACTTTGTTCATAGACGTTCTCGACTGACTACTACACTTTGTTCATAGACGTTCTCTATTGACTACTACACTTTGTTCATATACGTTCTCGACTGACTACTACACTTTGTTCATAGACGTTCTCTATTGACTACTACACTTTTTTCATAGACGTTCTCGACTGACTACTACACTTTGAACGTAGACAGCCGGTGAGATCCGATGTACTTTGGGCTTTAATTAGTAAAAAAAATACTCGTAGTATATATTACTTCGCTGTAAATATGGAGAAATTCAATTGTATGCTATAATCCAAGTCTTGTCGCAAATCAACATCTATAGATTGAAAGATAATTCTTTTTTAAACCCGCTTTAATGTCTGAAAAGTGCTTTAGTTGGAGATACTGTGTGTGTGTTGCCATTCCGGGGCACCCGATACCATCCCCACTTTTTTGTTGGATTCGTGTTGCTTAGTCTTTAGTTTTCTATGTTGAGTCATATGTACAATTATTTTTCTATTTGTCCTTTATTTGCAGCCTTGGCTTTGCCATTTTATTTTCGATAAATGAGTTTGACTGTCCCTCTGGTATCTTTTACAAACTGAATATGGTATATCATTGAATTTCGAAGCTTTGCCTTTTTTCAGTAACGAAGTTGTAATAGTAGTATCTACACGACCTTGAACTCGATTTTGTATGAACAATTAGACCGCTATGGAGACCTTGCCATATATTTTAATGAACTTTTGTAGAGTTCTTTTGAAGAGCAGTGGAGGTAAAATACTTTTAAAGGTCCAGTATGTGATCGGACATCCTGAACAATTATGTCAACAAAAAAAGCTTTTCAGCTTCTTAAATGTGAATAAAGTAATATAATCACTCGTGTAGTGGTTGAAGAAGCACATCGTGTGGTACAGTGGGGAAATGGTTTCCGTAAACAGTTTTACGAACTAATTTTAAAAGCTTCGGTCATTGGTTCCTAGTGCAGATTTTGGCATTGACTGCAACAGCAACTAAAATGCAAGCTGTAATTGTAAAAAGGCTTGGAATGAAAGGAGTAGGAACTAATGTTGGAAATATGGATAGACCAAATATCAAGTTGGTGGACACATAATTCAAATGATTATTATGAGCGCCATTGATGAGTCTTATGTAGTTGAAACGCGCATCTGACGTATTAAATTATCACCCTGATACCTTTGATAACCAATTAAATTATCGCGTATCAAAGACATCACTCAACTTTGCACTTAACTCTGCGTTTGGCATTTTTCGAGGTAAATGTATATCAACATGAAGGATTTTAGAGGGATGTTCCGAGGAAATTGTATCAAACTGTCACGAATGTCTAGCTTTTTGGGAAAATGGAGGTGCGACTGTGTGACAACTAAGCATTTGCCTACAAATACTCTAGAAAATTCTTCAAACATTAACCACCCACATGGTAAAAAGAAGACAGCATCTGATTCAGACACAGGTACAATAAACACCTCAAGCTTAGTCCCTCGTTATTCTCGTTATAATGTTGTCTAACGATATTAATGCTTTGTTGATTCATTTGAGGGTATTAATTTCGAGGGATATGTGAATACATGGATCTCGGTTTCAAAAATAATCGTCTGTCATTTCTCGGGTTGTTACCGTTTGTATTTATATACCACACATCCAACAAATATGAATTATGGAATGTTACTTTTATTCCAATATATGAGAAAATGTATATATTTTTAATTTTTAAAGTAATATTTATAGGGAAAGGTTTGGGTAACAGAACCCAGCAGCACCATCAATTTATTCCGCCCTCTCAAGATCTGTCCGTTACAATTCATGCAAATTTTGACACTGAATATTAAAAAAAACTAAATTCATATACTGTGAATTCATTAATATTCGTTGGATACCAATTTTCGTGGATTTCGTGGGTACCGGGAAACCACGAATTTAAATATTCAACGAATTGCAGATTTTCTAAAGGAATATAGGCATACTTTGTCAAAACCACGAAATTAAACATCCACGAATATGCAACTTTTCCTCAAACCACGAACATTGGTACCCACGAAAATAAATAAATCCACAGTATCAATCAAGTTTTGTGTTTAGTGGTAGTTACATACCGAGTCGTTAGACATTGCAGAGCAAATATGAAGGACTTTCATTTTTTTTTATTATGCGTTTCATATTGGCCACTTAGTATGCAAAATGAGTTTTATTTTTGGTATTCTTGTCCTTTGTTTTGAGGCTAATGTGGAGTGATATTAATAAATTATATGATGATAAATTTTTTAATGCATATAATCCCATTATTAAACTGGATTTCGGAATTTCGTTTTTCATTTTATATTAACGTTTTGTCACAATTATCTTTAATAAATAAAAAAGAAGCCAGAACTGTACGGTTCAAATATACAAGGGCTCCTTTTCTTAAGAACTAATTCTGAAGAGTAAGTTAAATTATGCCCGGCTTTAAAACCTGGTTTAAATCTTGTTTTAATTTTGAAATCCTGTTGACTAATCGTTTTCTTGTTTTGACCTGGTTTTGTAATTATTCCTCTCGCCTTATGAATCACAAGCAATTCTTATAAATGAAAATATTCTTTACTGACTATTTTTGCAAAAGTAACAATCATCATTCTATTATTTAAATAACAAGATCCAGGAAATTGTTATTCTGTGCCAAACTCCTATTAATGAATATTCAAACAAGAATATGTTTTGATTCTTAATTCTTATTTGTACTGTAGTCCTGTCATGTTATGTTGTCCTTAAGTGTTATATTTAACATTGCCATAAAAGCGCGAGATTTGGTTAGCCTCAAGACTAGGTTCAACTCACCATTATTTTTCTTTAAATGTCCTGTCATTGTCATTTGGTTTTTTGTCGCACTGTATATAACCAAATGAGGACTGGTTCTTATTGAATCTATAACATATTTATGCAGATAATTAAAATAAAATCCCGTTTTAATAGTTTAATCAATATGTCACTGTAGAGTTTTAATCTGTGAAGTGTTTTCAATGAGGAACGTACCACATTTTAGTGAACTCCAACTCTTAATTTCTATTAAATTTATTGCCTATTTCATTTAAAATGGGTTATGTGATCGCAGTTGACTGACCTGCTTATAAATTTGATGATGCCATAACATTTAATTTCTTAACAATTGCAAACGTTTTATGTGTCATCATTTAAAACAGATTACATAAGACAAAAAGCGGATGCAAGTGAAATTCAACACTTCAGTAACTGTTAAAATAAATTTCATGTAACGTTAATATGTAGTTCTCGATCAATTAGGTTTTGAAAAAAGATGAGATGAGATGAATGACATTTCGTGTAACATGGCCTATATTGAAATATATAACCAACATGAACTTAACTAGATGAATGAAAATGTATTTCAGAGAATGTTTTCACAAGAAGAAATTATTTTTAGGCGAGTTAATCTGGACAATGTCCCTTAAATTCAAATGACTGATAATCATGAGGAGTATATAAAAACAATTCTCACTAAAGATACCAATGGCCAATGTAACATAACATCGTAAAAGAGGGACGAAAGATACCTGACAATCAAACTTATAGATTGAAAAATAAACTGACTACGCCATGGCTAAAAATAAAAAGACAAATAATAGTACAGAAGACACTACATAGAAAACTAAAGACTTAGCACCACGAACCCAACAAAAAACTGGGGATGATTTCAGATTTCAGGAAGGTTTAGCAGATTCTGCTCCACATGTGGCACCCGTCGTGTAAGTGGCAGATCACCATAAGACAAGAATATGTCAAAATCCAATTTCACATAAAAATTTACTACTTTGATCTATTCACACACCTACATGTAAGTGTCCAAGAAATATTGTCGACTTCTTTTTCGATTATCTACAGTATTTACAAAATAGTTGCAGCGTTCCAAATTTATTCATGAGACTCCACTTTCGTAGAGAAAGAAACTTAGGGACCGTACGAAGCGATACCGTTTTCCAAGGACCACAGTGTTAGAACTGATAGACCACATTTCGCCTATTATAGAGCGACCTATTAGACGGTCGTTGTCAATTTCTACCAGTACGCAGGTATAGTATTAAATGACAGAACAAGTTTATAACCGTGCGGCCTCAGCTCAATAAAAAACAAAATAAAACATGAACTCTACCTCAACCGAAAACTATGCTTACATTCAATCGTCCCAAACTCTTATCTCTTATCCTCCAGTTCGTACAAACCAGTTCATCCGAAGTTGCTTGGTCAGTTCGTTCTGACTTTTTCAAAATGGTTTTAAACAATATTAACTATTTAAATAGCCTTATTATATTAATTTTTAATGCTGTACATATATAAAAGTTATTTAAAATGTATATAAATACTTATCTAAAAATATTTCTATGGTTTATTGACACTGATGAGTCTTATGTAGACGAAACGAGCGTCTGGCGTACTAAATTATAATCCTGGTACCTTTGGTAACTATTATTAATTCTGAAAGATATATTTGAAATAGTACATTGACACCTTTATTAATTATTTAGGTAAGTGTTTCATGACAATTTAATATATTGAATAAAAAATAAAAAAAAAAAATAGTGTTTTATTGCAAGAAATCATTAAAATTGCTTATTGTATTTCAATAAATTGTGCCTAATAGTTGTTTATGCATTCATCAAAAGAACTAGAGGCTCTCAAGAGCCTGTGTCGCTCACCTTGGGTCTATGTACATATCAAACAATGGACACAGATAAATTTATGACAAAATTGTGTTTTGGTCATGTTGGTGATGGTGATGTGTTTGTAGATCTTACTTTATTGAACATTCTTGTTGCTACAATTATCTGTATCTATATGAACTTGGCCCAGTAATTACAGTGGAAAATATTTTCTCAAAATTTACAAAAATTTATGACTATTGGTCTATGTGAATATTAAACAACAAAGGGCGCAGATGGTAACATGACAAAATTGTGTTTTGGTGATGGTGATGTGTTTGTATTGAACATCATTGCTGCCTACAATTATCTCTATATATAATGAAGTTGGCCCAGTAGTTTCAGTGGAAAATGTTAGTAAAAATTTACAATGTTTATGAAAATAGTTGTACTATTTTGATCTGAGCGTCACTGATGAGTCTTATGTAGACGAAACGCGCGTCTGGCGTATAAAATTATAATCCTGGTACTTTTGATAACTATTGTAAATTGACTATAAAGGGCAATAACTCCTAAAGGGGTCAACTGACCATTTCGGTCATGTTAACTTATTTGTAAATCTTACTTTGCTGAACATTATTGCTGTTTACAGTTTATCTCTATCTATGATAATATTCAAGATAATAGCCCAAAACAGCAAAATTTTCTTAAAATTACCAATTCAGGGGCAGCAACCCAACAAAGGGTTGTCCGTTCATCTGAAAATTTCAGGGCAGATAGATCTTAATCTGATAAACAATTTAACCCCTTGTCAGATTTGCTCTAAATGCTTTGGTTTTTGAGTTATAAGCCAAAAACTGCATTTTACCCTTATGTTCTATTTTTAGCCATGGCGGCCATCTTAGTTGGTTGGCCGGGTCACCAGACACATTTTTTAAACTAGATACCCCAATGATGATTTTGGCTAAATGTGGTTAAATTTGACCCAGTAGTTTCAGAGGAGAAGATTTTTGTAAAAGATTACTAAGATTTACGAAAAATGGTTAAAAATTGACTATAAAGGGCAATAACTCCTAAAGGGGTCAACTGACCATTTCAATTATGTTGACTTATTTGTAAATCTTACTTTGCTGAACATTATTGCTATTTACAGTTTATCTCTATCTATAATAATATTCAAGATAATAACCCAAAACAGCAAAATTTCCTTTAAATTACCAATTCAGGGGCAGCAACCCAACAAGGGGTTGTCCTATTGATCTGAAAATTTCAGGGCAGATAGATCTTAACCTGATAAACAATTTAACCTTGTCAGATTTGCTCTAAATGCTTTGGTTTTTGAGTTATAAGCCAAAAACTGCATTTTACCCCTATGTTCTATTTTTAACTGTGGCGGCCATCTTGGTTGGTTGGTCGGGTTACCGGACACATTTTTTAAACTAGATACCCAAATGATGATTTTGGCCAAGTTTGGTTAGATTTGTTCCAGTAGTTTCAGAGGAGAAGTTTTTTGTAAAAGATAACTAAGATTTACGAAAAATGGTTAAAAATTGACTATAAAGGGCAATAACTTCTAAAGGGGTCAACTGACCATTTCGGTCATGTTAACTTATTTGTAAATCTTACTTTGCTGAACATTATTGCTGTTTACAGTTTATCTCTATCTATAATAATATTCAAGATAATAACCCAAAACAGCAAAATTTTCTTAAAATTACCAATTCAGGGGCAGCAACCCAACAAAGGGTTGTCCGTTCATCTGAAAATTTCAGGGCAGATAGATCTTAATCTGATAAACAATTTAACCCCTTGTCAGATTTGCTCTAAATGCTTTGGTTTTTGAGTTATAAGCCAAAAACTGCATTTTACCCTTATGTTCTATTTTTAGCCATGGCGGCCATCTTAGTTGGTTGGCCGGGTCACCAGACACATTTTTTAAACTAGATACCCCAATGATGATTTTGGCTAAATGTGGTTAAATTTGACCCAGTAGTTTCAGAGGAGAAGATTTTTGTAAAAGATTACTAAGATTTACGAAAAATGGTTAAAAATTGACTATAAAGGGCAATAACTCCTAAAGGGGTCAACTGACCATTTCAATTATGTTGACTTATTTGTAAATCTTACTTTGCTGAACATTATTGCTATTTACAGTTTATCTCTATCTATAATAATATTCAAGATAATAACCCAAAACAGCAAAATTTCCTTTAAATTACCAATTCAGGGGCAGCAACCCAACAAGGGGTTGTCCTATTGATCTGAAAATTTCAGGGCAGATAGATCTTAACCTGATAAACAATTTAACCTTGTCAGATTTGCTCTAAATGCTTTGGTTTTTGAGTTATAAGCCAAAAACTGCATTTTACCCCTATGTTCTATTTTTAACTGTGGCGGCCATCTTGGTTGGTTGGTCGGGTTACCGGACACATTTTTTAAACTAGATACCCAAATGATGATTTTGGCCAAGTTTGGTTAGATTTGTTCCAGTAGTTTCAGAGGAGAAGTTTTTTGTAAAAGATAACTAAGATTTACGAAAAATGGTTAAAAATTGACTATAAAGGGCAATAACTTCTAAAGGGGTCAACTGACCATTTCGGTCATGTTAACTTATTTGTAAATCTTACTTTGCAGAACATTATTGCTGTTTACAGTTTATCTCTATCTATAATAATATTCAAGATAATAACCCAAAACAGCAAAATTTTCTTAAAATTACCAATTCAGGGGCAGCAACCAAACAACGGGTAGTCCGATTCATCTGAAAATTTCAGGGCAGATAGATCTTAACCTAGTAAACAATTTAACCCCTTGTCAGATTTGCTCTAAATGCTTTGGTTTTTGAGTTATAAGCCAAAAACAGCATTTTACACCTATGTTCTATTTTTAGCCATGGCGGCCATGTTTTTTGATGAAATGGGAATTAAAACACAAACTTTATTCTAGATACCCTAGGAATCAATTAGATGAAGTTTGGTTTGAATTGGTTCAGTAGTTTCAGAGGAGATGATCTTTGAAATAGTTTACGACGACGACGAGGACGGACGACGACGACGGACGCCAAGTGATGGCAAAAGCTCACATTTCCTTTTAGGAAAGGTGAGCTAATAAAAGCGTACTCAGATTAGGTCGAAGCTTGGTTCATAAATGTTTGTAAATAATAATTGAAACCATACCACATTTACTATGTTATTCGTATGTGCGTCGTTACTACTCATTAGCACTCGTTGTGTTTGTTTGACAATAAAAAAAAGATATAAAATTTCACTCAGTGTCTATGTACGAATCCGAAGAAAAAGTGGCTTCAACGGAAAATGGCAAACAAAAAAAATGGACTTCAAGGCGTGGAATTCTAATACCTCTTATAACTTTATTGAATATTGGGTCCCTAATGTTCTTTAAATTTGTACTTGTTTGACTATCACAATTTTGATCTGAGCGTCACTGGTGAGTTGTGTAGACGAAACTCGCGTCTGACGTAATATCCTCACTGGGGTAAATGTGATCTCCGTAACTGCAGTTACGTATATCAAAAGATGGCGGACAAAGTTTCTGGTCAATATTTATTTTGTCAATTCTGTAATAATTCAGTATTATTCTTCGGTATTTCGTGTCTTATTTAAAGGATTACTAAGTTTGAAACTGAAATACAAAGCATCTTTCCATAGGTGAAACGCTAAATGGAGAAATCATCATTTCAAAAAATCGCGAAGATATGGGTAACTGTGTAGACTGATATCCATAACTGTAATAAACGTTGAGTGAAGGACATCCGTAACTGTTGAGTTACATTGTTTCTGCTTCATTCATTATACTCGATTTAATAGTAAGGATCATCATTTTTTTCCGAAATAAATCTCATAAATACCCTCAAGTACCCTCCCACTTCACTTTGTTTGTGTAAACTATTTTTATTTGTATCCGCCTGTTTAGTTAAGCCTTTTCAACTGATTTTTTTAGTCTGCTCTTATGTTGTACTGTAACACAACTGTCCCAGGTTAGGGGGAGTTGAACGTCATGTTTAACATCGCTACATTCTGTATTTGCCTAGGCCTGACCCATGTCACAGGAGCCTGCAGTTCAATGATGGTTGTGAGTTGCTGTGTTACATATTTGCTATTTGTTCTTTTTTGTACATAAATAAAGCCATAAGTTGACTTGTTCGAATTTTGTTACATTTGTCTTTTCTTTAATAGCAGACTATGCAGTACTGGCATTGCTCACTGTTAAAGGCCGAATGGTGACCTGATAAATTTTAATTTCTATGTCATTTGGTTTCATGTAGAGAGTTATCTCATTGACACTCGTACCACATCTTTCTATTATTATATATATGTTCATGTCGAGAAGCATGCCATCTATTGACCACCGTCAAAGAGTTGGTACAAGGGTTATCAACGTACAAAGAGCAAGGAATAATCTCTACACGAGACATCTGATTAGACGACCCCATTCTGACCGGACGTGGATGCGTACTTGTACATCCCGCACAGCAAAATAGATGCCCCACTTTTGCTACGGTTTTCGGGGAGGTAGTCCAATGTACCATTTTTTTCCAATCCCCAGTCACTCTTGGCGGTCTTGAAATGTAGTGGTTTGGTTGATTAGGATTAGCTGTACGTGATATTGTGCTATTTAGTTTTGTCTTTGTATATTGTTAACCTTTACTTTATGTTACTGTTTAAATAATTTAAAGTGCGTAATTGTCATTTTGTGTTTCTCTGTTGAAATAGTTTAAAATTTTGTTTTCTAGGCATTCAGATGTTAAAATAATGTTGACTGTGATACATTGTAACCCAAATTTTGATATTTTGACCGTTTGCTTTACCCAACAATTGTTTTTAAGATAATGGAATTCTATGTAAGTCTGAGAGTCAGTGACTCACATACAAGTGAGAGACTTAGCTATGTATAATAATGCCAGGTTTAATCAACCAGTTTCTACGTACCAAATCAAGAATACAGTTGTTATCAATTCGTTTAGTGTGTTAGAGGTTTTAGATTTAAATCATTTGCTTAAAGACTGTCCGTTCTCAATTTTTCTTAATATTTCATCTAATGCTGCTGACTATATCAAAATACTCTGTCAGATCAGGAAGCCTGATTAATATTTTCACATAATAATTTTAAAAACTTGGAAGATTAATTCTTATTCATGTTTATCACACTTTAAATAACCGGAGACATTTATTTCTGTTCAAACATGATTGAATTGTGTATAAATAAAATCAGTTACGGATATCAATATTTGCAGTTACGTATATCATTGAAAATTTATTTACTTCAGTTACCCATATCATCACGATATTTTAGATGGCTGTTTTCTCCATTTCAGTGGTAGAATTATGAATAAAACATTTAGTATTTCAGTTTCAAATTTAGTATTACGTTAAAAAAGACATGAAATACCGAAGAATAATACATTATTATTACAAAATTGACAAAAGAAAAATTGACCAGAAACATCGTCCGCCATCTTTGGATATACGTAACTGCAGTTACGGAGATCACATTTACCCCAGTGATCGTGCTTATATTAATGTCCTCATCATCACTAACAATTGATTCTGAATTATTATCACTTACTGTCGTTTGAATAAATCTTTTACATTTGATTTGATCTTCTTTCTTTTTATTACTAGCATCAGTTGTTTTCTTTACTTTGGGGCTTATGTTCGGTATGATTTCATCTGATTTTCTTTTTTTTTTGCCAACTGCAGCTTTTTCTGGGGTGTTTTGTAGTTGAATCAGATATCCCAGACTTATTTCGGCACTAGAAATGAAGGTGCAGCGCTATTGGACTATTTATTTATTAAATTCTATGTAAAAGTAAAAAATGAAGAGAAAAAATATAAAATGTGTTACTTCACAATACAGTGTGATAGTATTAATTGATTGATATAATTTTCTATTGTAGGAGTTATGGAATCAAGCTCGAAACGACCGAAGAAGACTTCTGGAGCTTAAAACCAACCGAGGAGGGAACTTCAATCAGCGTCCCAGATTTAGACACATGGGAAATGTAACCTACAGAAATAGATAACGGTGAATCGCCTAAATAAAAGAAGGCTGGGAAATGTTTAATGTCACTTTTTTTTGTCCATGGATTTATGAGTTTGAACAGCGGTATACTACTGTTGCCTTTATTTAATTGTTTAGGGAATAGGAAGTAGATGTGGTGTTTGTTTATTCTGATTGTATCTTGCGCAAAGGGAATGTGTATCACAAAGTGTTTCAGTGTAAGGTCAATATTTACCGTATCTGCTACGAAATCAAATTTAATTTTGCCGGTTAGACGTACAATGACGGAAATGATACCACATAATTATAAATATTTGTTTTTAAAATCAGTCTAATCTATATATAAAGTTTTAAAAACTTAAACACCCCACCACACTGTAAATAAGTGTATAAATATTTGAGTAAGCATTGAACCCATATATCATAAGTGGCCGATATATAACGGAGGTGACTGTACAAAACAGAACAGATGGCACGTAATTTTCAGAGCTGAACGTCGTGAAGGACAGTTGATTCGAACTCATTATTTTCCGATTTTAACCCTTACGTATCCCCCAAAAGATTTTGCAATGAACACAATAATACGCTGGTCATTTCCCCTTTGTGGTATAACACAATATTTGTTGATTTAATGTGAAAAAAGTAAACGCGATACGCAATATCAACTCTTTAGATATCTTTGTTTTACATATATAAACCATCTTCTAATAAAACATGTAAAATAATGGCCAAGGCATGTATTCTGTTGTCTTAAGAAAAAAACTGGCAAGGAAATGAAAACTAGCCTGGATGAATAGACCCGATATTATATATATGTACTATTGAAATACATCCATTTTTTAAATTCTCATCCAGAAAATTAAAAAAAATTGTGAACAGAAAATTTCCAAATATTTAGTTGATTTAGAAAAATTAACTGCTCTAAAGAGTTGATAAAATGCTACACAAATTGCAGTGAAGCTGCTTGAATTCTCATGAAATTCATGATTAAAATATAAAAAATTTCAGCGAATGAGAAATATAAGACAGTACAAAGTGACCTAATTCCGCTAGACTGTACTCGAACCCGATACGACTCTAATCAACAAAAAACATAAAAATGTAAGCAAATTAAGAAGACACTTCAACACCAGCCAACACTTAACCAATTTTCTTGCTCTTGGCCCAATAAAACAATTATTAGGAAGGACTCTGCAAATAGACATATGACTATGCGGTATGGGCCTTGCTCATTGTTGAAGGCCGTACGGTGACCTATAGTTGTTAATTGTCTGTGTCATTTTGGTCTCTTGTGGAAAGTTATCTCTGGCAATCATACCACATTTTGTTTTTATAAATATGAAACATATTTAAACCCGCTGCAATTGTCACACCTGTCCTAAGTCAGGAATCCATATTCAGTAGCTGTCGTAAGTTGATATGGTTCATATGTGTTTCTTGTTTCTGATTTTTTTTTTTATAGATCAGACCTTTGGGTTTCCCGTTTAAATGGTTTAACACTAGTATTTTTTGGGCCCTTTTATAGCTTGCTGTTCGGTATGTGCCAAGGCTCTGTGTTAAAGACCATACCTTGACCTATAATAGTTTTCTTTTATAAATTGTGACTTGGATGAAGAATTGTCTCGTATCACATCTTCCTATCTATAATACTAAAATTACGAGGTCCAATTTGTCAGCCGTCATCACGTAAAAACGACGAATCAAAGAATTCAACTTTATATACAACTAATATAGTACAAAGGTGTAGATTAAAAATTACACCACTCCAGGCCCTTTTGTTTTCCACGTAATTAATATTGCCAATAATTAGGAAGTTCCGGGTCGAGTCCGATACCGATACCAATAGTATAATCACCTGTTACCTATTACCTTATCTGTACGTTCCGCATCTAACAGGCGCACCACCAAACGGTGTATTCAGGATTAATATGCTATATGCACGGGTCATAATCACAGGGTTGACACTACTAAATTGTCAAATTGTTACCTATTGTAGTATTTTAATCCGTAAGACTTTCTAAGAAAACAATACGAATACTAAAAATCTGGACTTAAAATAAGTTTCAATTTGTTAGCGGGCATGACGTAAAACAGCGAATCAAAGAATTCAAATTTATTTATAACTAATATAGGACAATGCTGTTGATTAAAAAATACTCCATTCCAGGACCTTTTGTTTTCCAAATAATTAATATTACCAATAATTGATAAGTTCCAGTTCGACGGGTTCAAACAGAAAGATTTGAAAGCAGAGACAATTGTGTATCTTATAATCGGCATGACTTTATCAGATGACAGTACTAATACTAAGATAAGGCTTGCGCATAGTTATATACTTTAATTCAGTCACGGACCCGCGATATCGCGGGTGTGTTCTAGTATTTATATATGAAAAGAGACCAATATATAACGATACTAAAGGTCTAATCACTTAGATACCACTAACGAAGGCTACAAAGACCAATTTTTCGTTTAATACCCAATGCAAATGTCACTAAACAAAGTAGATCTATCAGCAGATTATGTATTAGCAGTAGTAATCAAGAGGGAGACGAAATTACACCAAGTACAAAATGTAACAACTTCACCACCAGAATACACAGATACAGTACCACAGTGAAACATCCCTAAGATCTATATATTCTAGATATCATGACCTGTTTGATAGTTCACTTGGTTGCCTTTGGTTGTTTTCTGCTCATTTGTCGGCTTGTTCTCTGTTTGAATTTTTCGAAAAACTAAGGATTTTCTTATCCCAAGCATAGATTACAGTGCAGGAAAATTGGTACCGTTAATTTTATTATTACCTTAGTCGTATTTGGCACAACTTTTTGGAATTTTGGATCCTCAATGCTCTTCAACTTTTTACTTGTTTTGCTTTAATATTTTGATATGAGCGTCACTGATGAGTCTTATGTAGACGAAACACGCGTCTGGCGTACTAAAATATAATCCTAGTACCTTTGATAACTATTTGACACATTCCCCATTTACATTCTCAATTTTTATAGGATACTTTATTTGCAACTATATATTCAAATGATGATCTGAATAAGGCATTTACCGTGCTTATGACTTGTTCGATGTTGCAGTAACTCTATGTATGTATTAACACGAATTGAATAAATAGAAAAGCTTTTCATTGAATAGTTTTATATGGATGTTCTTCCTTTTTAATTTACGTACATATACTAACCCTTTCTATGAAATTATTAAAATCATAGTCGAGATTTACTGATTTCCTAAGACTAAACTGAAGCACCTGATGTCTACATCAATATGTCAAAAATATAAAGACATATTTGAAGTCATTGAATGGACAGTGCATTAATTAACTCAACTTTTTTCATTAATCAAAACATATTATTCATTAGTATATTTTGAACTTAGAAAACAAATATGAAATTGCAAAGACATAATTTGTGAGATTTTGTTTGCAGAAAAAGGATGAAACAGCTATATTACAATAACAAAAACTGTTTGTGACCGATATCAAGATGATGAATTATTTTGAACGATGGTTTGTGACGTTGAGATTAAGAACCAAGGGCAAATAAATAAAACAATTCAATTGTATGCACTCTTTATCAATCAATCCTCATTTAGTATATTCAGATTCAGTTAGTATCTTAACTGTAATATTTTTATGTAATAAAATCTACCCTGACAATTGTTTTAATGTTCACTTCTCGACATATGCCGAAAGTAATATGTTAAAAGGATATATAGGAAGAGGTCAACGAGACATAATTATAATAACACACGCTAACCAATTTAGAATGTTGGTATCTACTCAGTTTTATTCGTTAATGGTTAGTGTCCTTGTTTTTTCCTTCAAGAATGGAGACGAGTGTCGTATTGACATGAAAGTGATAAAGTTCTGATTGATATTTGTCTATGCAGGTTGCTGAACTTATAAAAGATATTGAATATAACATATCAGAGAATTAAGTTTTTATCAAAATTGTTTGTTTTTCGAATTTTTTTATCGGATTTTGTAATATCCCTAACTTCAAAAGGGGTGGGGCTATTTTTATTTAGTTTTCGACGCTATCACTCAAAATATTGTTTTCAAAATTTATCACTTTAATGTATAGGGGAAATCTGGATTCAGAATAAAATAAAAAATGTCATCTATCTGACCACATTTTTCTTCTCCATCAATTATGTGATCGGAGTATTCTTTTTAGCAAAACAAACATACCTCCCTTTTTTTAAATTAATGGTTGTTCCCCAGTGAAAAATATTTCAGGAACAATTGACATACATATGTAATGATGTGTACGTGTTGTCCTTGCTTGTAAAGGTTACTATTCAGTTCAGATAGTATCATTAGCTACAGCTCAATAAAGTTGGCGCACATTTGTGTCATACGGATAATTTGATTGTCTCCTACTCTGTTTGAGAGATATTTGATTATTAAATATAAACCAACTAAGTCATTTGGTACAAATATGCAAACGGTTGTTTAAGAATGTTTACTGCTCTGTTTCAAAATAACAAGCTTTTTAAAAAGACTGTTTTAAATAGATAGTACATAAATAGAGAATTTAAAATAGCAGAAAATATAAAGTGTCCGTGTGTTTGTTTTCGAGGTATAGGAAATTAAAATTTGGCGGGAAATGATTATCTTAATTTTTTTCATACATTTAACATTGGTACCTGTTTTTCATTCAAAAACGTTAAAAAAATAACAAGGACTTTATATGATTTTCAAAGAAAACATTTTAAACTGTTTGTAAACATTTATGGAAAAAAATAGGGTTTATTTTAGTGAGCAAAGGTTTTACTGCGATAACATATAACCAGAGGACTCCGAATATCTGGCAAAAAAATATGAAACTAGAGCCTCGAGCTCTTAACATGAATTATTCAACAATATTTACCTTTGCTCTACAAAAAATACACACGTAATAAGGAATCAAAGAGATTTAAAAGTAAAATGATTTCTTTGTTTTTTTTAATGCCCGTTTATATGTAGAATGTAAACATATTTATTCCAATGGGTGCTTATTGTACACCCTTACTGGCGGATTTTTTTTTGTTACTCCTATGAAGCAGAATTTATTCAGAACCTTCTAAAAGACAAAATTAAAAACACCTTGCAACATTCTTAAATTTTACTTGTGTGGACGAAACGCACGTCTGGCGTATTAAATTTTAAACCTGGTACATTTGTTGTCAACATCATTGTAAATTTTGGATTTTGGCTGATATCCTCTCTCGGTTATGTGATGTTTAGACTTCACGCTAATCAAGAAACTGTCTTTGATAACTAAGACAAGTGTTTCCTCTATGTCTGCCACAAAATTAATAATTCTACTTGAGATCAAGGTAGTTGACACTGTGTCTGGCGTACTAAATTATAATCCTGGTACCTTTGATAACTTTTTACACCACTGGGTCGATGCCACTGCTGGTGGACGTTTCGTCCTCGAGGGTATCACCAGCCCAGTAGTCAACACTTCGGTGTTGACATGAATATCAATAATGTGGTCATTTTTATGAATTTCCTGTTTACAAAACTTTGAATTTTTCGAAAAACTAAGGATTTTCTTATCCCAGGCATAGATTACCTTAGCCGTATTTGGCACAACTTTTTGGAATTTTGAATCCTCGATGCTCTTCAACTTTGTACTTTGTTGGCTTTATAAATATTTTGATATGAGCGTCACTGATGAGTCTTATGTAGACGAAACGCGCGTCTGGCGTACTAAATTATAATCCTGGTACCTTTGATAACTTTTTAGGGTGATGCGTCAACATACCAATATCAGAAGCTTATGTCAATCATATAAATAAACTCATCATAGATACCAGGATTAAGTTTTGTATTTACGCCAGACGCTCGTTTCGTCTTCATAAGACTCATCAGTGACGCTCGAATCCAAAAAAGATAAAAGGCCAAATAAAGTAAGATGAAGAGCATTGAGGACCAAAATTCCTAAAAGTTATCCCAAATCCAGGTAATCTTTTCCTGAGGTTGAAAAGCCTTAGAATTTCAAAAATTCAAAAGTTTTGTTAACAGTTAATTTAAAAATATGACCATATCAATGATAATTCATGTCAGCATAGATTACATAAAAAAGTGATCGACTGGAAAATCTTTTGCATTATGAATAGAAAAATTAACACTAAAACAATGTCTTTCTTCTTTCAAAGGGTAAAGGATATATCTCTGATACAATACCGTTTTATACCACATTATCATTGCTTGTCCTTATTCCTTTTTTTATTATTGTATTTCGTATATACAATATTAATGATACTGCCCCTTGTTATGACCATTATTAGCAACGTAGAACATTGTAACATTGTTCCTTCTTACCCAATATCTTCAGAGGGAACCATACAAAACATAAGTGAGTTTTTAATAAATCTAATAATCGACTTAATATGTTACATCGAATGAAGACTACATGTACAATCTCATTACTATTTGTTGAAAAACTAGTTTTGCATCGTCAAAAGTGGAAGGTTTGATTCTGTCAAAAACTTTTGTTTTCTCGCATATTTCATTATACTGTATACCCATTTGGTAACTTGGCTATAAACATGATAACACATCAATTGATATCATCTCGGATTGGTCCATATAAGTATGGACTAACCCACATTGTATTTTGTTTTTCCTTTTGAGTAAATAAAAGGGCTTGTGTATATTCAGACTCTATTTACCAAACTAGAAATTGTATACAACCACACCATCATTCACTTGAGAATCAAATCATTCCTTTTTGACGTGTTATATTATTATTTTATTTGTCTTTAAGACTACCATGTTTGGTGTTTAGTCTGTTTTAGCGATATCAATTTGACGTGGCTCGGTACTTGTACATCCCGTCAGTGTTTTATTTGTTCTATGATGATTCTCATAATCTTTCCTTTCAATTTAGCTAATGTGCTTTGTCTATATGCCTTTTTTTGGTGTTTCTTTGATAACTACTATCTGTTGTTATCTTATTGCAATGCTAATTTATGTAGACAGGTGGCTTCTCTTATCAGAAAGCTGAATAACTTATTGTGATATGTATATTAATTTGTAAGAATTACTTTTTTTACCTTATTTTTTTAATCTTACCTTTGTATTTCTCATTGTATATCTACCGCGTGATACACATATGTGTCTGAGCGTTGTTTACGATAAAATCTAGAAAAATCTTGATACATATAGCGTGGTTCTGTAATTAAACGTCCCGTTATTGTGAAATTGTAAAACAAGTCTTTATTCTTGTCTTTCATTTTTGCTTTTGGTGTATCTTTAATAAATATATGACGTGGCTCTGTACTTAAACAGCCCGTTACTCCCGTACTGGGATTAATTTGTATATTCTTGTCTTTCGTTATAGCTAATATGCTTGGACTATTTGCAATTGTGTGTTTCTTTGTCTTATATTTGATTGATTTCAAAGTCATTTAAATTACAATACAATGTTGACTGAAGTATCCTTATTTTTTGCTGTTTATTGTCAATTTTTTACCATTTAATTTAGTTTGTTTTGTTCTCACATCGTTGTCAATTTAAAATAATTAAAAGTGTGCCGACCACCTTCTTTTGAAAGCTGACCACCTTTCCATAGGAGGTGGTCAGGGTTTTTTCTTTCAATTTCTGGTTATTTTTCTATTCCGCACCGAAAAGTTGAAGTCCTTGTGGCGCCTCGCTGATTTGTTTTTATTGACAAAAATAGCCGATCGTCACATTTGAAGGTTTCCTTTTATTAATCGGGGGAAAGAAAGACAAAAGACTATGGTGATAATAAAAATTAAAGGCCAAATAAGTCAAACTTTAACAGATAGTTGTACTGAAATTAAAAAGAAAACATCAAAACAACGAAAAACGAAGATCAATATGCACAGGACTTTAAATGGCAAATCCGTAATCGTGACAACAAATAATGCTGTTCTGTGTGCCAAAAGAACAGCACTAACTGGATCTTGGATCCAAAGGCCATTTATTTGCAGGAGGAGGGAATTTGACGACACTGTCGTACAAAGTGAGAGGTTTAGCGCTATAAAAACAGGTTTAATCCACCATTTTCTACATTTGAAAATGCCTGTTCCAAGTCAGGAATATGACAGTTGTTGTCAATTTGTTTTTGATGTGTTTTGTCATTTGATTAGGGAATTTCCAATTTGATTTTCCTTTCAATCCTGGTACCTGTGATAACTATAGTCAGTACTTTTGTGATTTTACATTTTGCAATAGCCATCTGCTATTCGATATGCACACAACTAATGTGTGTCAAATGAGAATAAGGGATAAATTATTGGGGGAAAAAAATGAAAGAAGAATATTTGAGTCATTATGATATATTTCTATTATGAATTAAAAAAACCGTTGAACCACAAACGTCAAAATTATTCAATCGCGTAGTGGAATGATCTATTTGTGGATTCTTATAAATTCTATAGAACTTTTGGACTATTTTAAATCTCGGTCTATTTTTAAAATTAATTCTTGCATACTTTTGATTTTTTAACCCTGTATGGTAAAATTAATGGCCCATGTGAAATTATAAAATTGTTTGTATAAACATTGAACAATATAAATATGTGACGAATAAAATTTTCTGACGCCAGACACGCGAAGTAATGAATGTGTTTGTAGATAGATAATTTTGTGTTCTGTTAAATTGTTACACGATAATGACTGCTGTACCCATATTTTGACTATTTTATTTTTAATGTCTGTTTAGTTCACGCGTCATGGTAAATATAACGAAATTTGATGAGACTGTCAACAAAGTGAGAGGTTCAGAGCTGTAAAATCAGGTTTAATCCACCATTTTCTACATTTTCTACATATTTTGAAAATGCCTGTACCAAGTCAGGAATATGACAGTTCTTGTCCATTCGTTTCTTATGTGTTTTATCATTTGATTTTCCTCTGAGTTCAGTATTTTTGTGATTTTACTTTTTTTTGACACTTTCTGTGACACTAGCTATTTATTTTTTTTGTCCAATTCCATTAAATTTGAATATATTTTTGATACCAATCCTTCTTTTCGTGACCCTACACACAGTAAAACTCGTTGCAAGTGCTTTTTTTTTTTTTTTTTTTTTTTCAAAAAACCCCTACTTTACCCGAGTGAAAAATGAGACGACTGCTGAGTGAAAGGGAAGGTAGCTTCAAGGAACAGATTTAATCCACCATTTTCTACATCAGAAAATGCCTGTACCATGTCATGAATGTGACAGTTGGTATCTGTTCGTTTGATGTGTTTCAGCTTTTGGTTTTGCCATTTGATTAAGGACTTTTCTTTTTGACTTGTCCTCAGAGTTCAGTATCTTTGTGATTTTACTTTCTTTTTAAAAAAAATCGAAGCTAATGACAAGAAATCAATTGAACTTAAAATATCGGTAAGAATTGTAATGTAATCAAATCTTTTCTTTCAAAAGAATGAAGGCAATTATATTGTGTTGATTACGTGAAGACAAATGAAATATGATTTTGAAACCATTGACATATCTTTGTTGTGTTGTGTACTTGACGTCCTTGCCTTAAAAGGTTACTACATGTATTCTTCGTTTGAATATTATAGCCTAGTTATAGCTTAATAATGACGACGAATATTAGTGTCATTTAGGTTATTATACTTGTCTCCCACTCTGTTTGAAAGATAAATGATTCTAAATGTAAATCAAGAAGGCCGTATGGTACAAATATGAAAGTAGAATGTTAAAAAAAAACCTTTACACTTTTGCATACAAAGAGAGATACTAAACAAAAGCCATTAACATTTTAAAAACATACAAGAGTTTTTTCAAGATTTTTGTTGATGTCGTTTTTGTCTTTTCCAAGCGACAAAATGATTCATTACTGAAGGATAGATGGTGTTAACTGCATAGAAATAGATTAATCGCATTTTGATGCCATCAAATTCATTTTTTAATTGAAGGAGGCATTTTAATAAATGTTTTTTTAGAAAACTTTTTATTTGAAGGAGGCTATAGATATTTTTTTAAGGTTGAACTAGTTCGTCAAACTTCTTTGCATATTCTTTTAAGATATTTTTTAAAGAAAGTAATGCTTTTTGACTGAGCTCCAAGGTTCAACAAGAACTTTACATACATGACCTACATTTACTGGATGGATCAATGAATATTTATTTAAACCATTGGAGGTTTTATATATCAAATTTTTAATCGTCGCAACTTGTGCGAAAGTCACTCAATGCTATCCTAGTCTTCTTTGTTCTTATCTGTTTGACCACGTTTTTCGGTACATATAGTAATTATTGTTTATATGTTGTTTTGATAATGGATGAAATAATTTACGCTGAACGTTGTGTTACTTTAGTGATACTCAAATCCCAAAACGTATCCAAAAAAATATGAATGCCTATTTATAAATTGAAGAGCTTAAAAAAAATCAGAACTATGATGAATTGTAAAAAAACTTTTGCAGGAAGCCGGTGATGCAATATATTTTTTCATGATTAGTAAATAATGTAGTAATGCATTACCGGAGTTAATTTGTACATTTTTTTTTTTACTGAGTAAACGATCAATTTAACTGTACTAAGCTAAATGTTATGTCCATTCTAAATATACATGAACTACTTGCCACTGGAGAACAATTAACAAAAAAAGTCATGTGGATGTTGCAAATAATACTTGCAATTATGATAATCATAAACAGACGGCATTGTACAAGCTTGTGCTAAAAATGACCACTTCATTAAGAACAGTGGGGAAACTTGCACGATATAATGTATAATCAATATGTTAGATTTTTGTAATGTGAAGTCTCACCACCTACAATTAAAACAATAATAATCATGCTAATAAGAAACTCTATAAAAACCACTGCAAGTAAATTCTTTTTTCTTATTTTACCATTCGTACATGTATCAGGTGTCTGTTTATTTGAAAACAGAAGTCAGTTGTTTCATCTTTTACTTGTATAACGTCCCATGTCTATTCGCATCACTACACTTCTTCTCTAGAAAACGCTACTACAAACGGCAGCCCACTTATTCATAGAAGGTTTGTTATGTTGTCAACTATATCTCCTTCATTGTAATACATGTAGTTGGTTATATCGTCCTTGGACTTTTTTTACCAAACAGTTCAACAGGATGCGTTTGTTCAATATTAAACTATTGAGTGATTCCAGTGTTGAAAAATCCGTATGCGGACTGGTTCCCGTTATTTCTAGGGGATAGTGTACTATCATGGCATGTGTAAATTGAATATATTTATAACTACTGCTTTCATCCAGATGTCCTTGGATGGTTTTTGTGTCGGTGGCCTCAATTCTATTTTTTTTTCTCAAATTCTTTCACCTTAAACGTTAATTTCAATTATTAAAAACAATCCGAACACCGTCTTACGATTTGCTAGTTGTGATAAGAGTATGGGGTGTATGTACTAAAGCCTAGGAATCAAAAAAATAATGCAGCGTAGGAACGTCTTAGGAAGAAAGATAAGAAGTTAGCAATATCCTTTAACTTTACTTTCCACTATATAGACGATGTTCTTTGACTAAATAATTCAACATTTGGTGACTATGTTTCACGGATTTGGCTATACTTTTTGGACCTTTTGGATTATAGCTCTTCATCTTTTATATGAAGTTTTGGATTTCAAATATTTTGGCCACGAGCATCACTGAAGAGACATGTATTGTCGAAATGCGCATCTGGTGCAACAAAATTGGTACCGTTAATTTTATTACTACCAGTGGGTCGATGCCTCTGCTGGTGGACTATAAGTCCCCGAGGGTATCACCAGCCCAGTACTGGCATGAAAATACGGATTTTTTTTGTTATTAAAATTTGCTGTTACAAAATGATAGAAATTATTATAAATTAGGGAATGTATCTCCCTCGTGCAAAGCTCTGATTCCTTTCACGGATTCGGCTATACTTTTTGGACCTTTTGGATTATAGCTCTTCATCTTTTATATAAGTTTTGGATTTCAAATATTTTGGCCACGAGCATCACTGAAGAGACATGTATTGTCAAAATGCGCATCTAGTGCAAGAAAATTGGCACCGTTAATTTTATTGAACGCATCTATCCCATCGAACTAGAGATAAAGGATACTACAGATACAGTTAAGTCGGCCTCATATCTTGACTTACATCTAGAAATTGACAATGAGGGTCGGTTGAAAACAAAACTTTACGACAAAAGAGATGATTTCAGCTTTCCAATTGTGAACTTTCCATTTTTAAGTAGCAACATTCCAGCAGCACATGCATACGGTGTATATATCTCCCAATTGATACGATATTCCCGTTCTTGCATTTCCTATCATGATTTTCTTGATAGAGGGTTGTTGCTCACAAGGAAGCTATCAAATCAAGAGTTCCAAATGGTGAAGTTGAAATCATCACTTCGTAAATTTTATGGACGCCATCACTTGTTGGTTGGCCGTTATGGAACAACTGTTTCATAAATGGTATCGAATATGTTCCTTACGTCGCAACTACAATATCCTTCCCTTTCATGTATGTGACCTAACGAATTAGACTATTTACCGGATTCGTTATCACATAAGCAACACGACAAGATCTGCTTACCCTTTCCGAGCACCTGTGTGATGAGGAGGGAAGTTTCTAAAAAAACCTAAAAAACTTTAAGGGTTGAATGGAAGGAAAACTGTAAAGGTTATGTGCTGTATTACCAAGATGTTGGCGAATTTGGTAAAGGACAGAAGTTCACACCCAAGTTTGTCCTGTTGATCGTGAAAAGTGTTTAAAAAATCCCGGAAAATTTCAAAGTGAATGTTGAATTCAAAATTATATAACGTGTTATCGACTTGAAAATTTCAGACCACTTGAAAAGTTTTCAAATATAAGTAATGTCGATAAATGTAATGTGCCTTAATCATTAAACAGGAATTTATCAAAAGTGGATTTTTTTTTATTTTGGTTTACGCTAAACAGTTAACACTATTTCATAATTAATGGCCCCGACGAGGGAGAAGTTCAACAATGGACGGAGTATGTCCAGTGCACTATGTTTTATCGATATACTATAAACGATATAAAAAAAATGCAGTCTATCGTTCAATATTCAAACCAGTGACTGGATTCATGCACGCACGAAATGAAATGCAACCAATGCAACTTATGTTACAAGTGTAAAGCACAGAAAATAAATCGAAAGGAATTCTACTACAAAGATGCATTGACTTTGAACTTCTTTAAATGTATCAACATGTTACACAAAGGAATTTTAAAGATAGTAGACATCGATTTGTAGGTAAATAAAAGCATACTAAAACTAAGTAATATTTTTTTCAATATTTTCTTGTATTGTTATAATATTAAATTTGCATATCAGCTGGCGTCTTCTCCCTATGTTTTTACATGTTAAAAATCTTTGTTATAAATAAGATTGGGAATGAATATTGGAAATGCTCAAGAAAATAAACAACACTATAACCAAAGGGTAGAAAACAGTATTATCAAAACATGATTGTACACTTTTAATAATGCCATACTGCCATATTGTTTAAATTCCGCTCAGAAAATGTGTGGCTTCCAATGTCAAGAGGTCGCAACATGTTTCCAAAGTTAATGAAAGTGCAAATGCATCCATCCTTATGACAAGAAAACAAAAATTGCTAGCATCTTCAACTTGTAATGATGTTGGATTTTCGTCTTGCTGTATTTGTTGTTGTTCTTGCTGCAATGTTTTTTTGTATCAATTGTTCGACTTTAAGATCTGACATAAATAAAGCAGTTATAGCATGAATTCATGGGTCTGCATTGATGCCAATATCTTTAAATGGGAACCTTTGACCTTTTCTAATATGATCATTTCTCTATACTGTCAACTTACGGATTCCATTTTTGGGCATAACAGCAATTTGAAGCTGCAATACAAAGTAATAAAATTATTATAAAAACCGGAATGTGTCCATAGTATACGGTAGCCCCACTCGCACTATGATTTTCTATGTTCAGTGGACCATGACATTGGGATCAAAAATCTTATTTGACATTTAAATTCGAAAGATCATATCATAGGGAACATGTGTACCAAGTTTCAAGTTGATTAGACTTGGATGTAAAAATAAAATTTAATAGTTTTAAAATCCACAGAAATTTTATGCATGTCAATATAATGTCACCATACTGATGTCCAATAGGAAGATTACATTATTTGCTTTCCATATACTCTTATTTGATCCCAAAAAAATAGTCATGTCATTTACATGGTCATCCAACTGCACAATGCATTTTATAGCCTTTAAAATAATGAACTCAGCTAGCCTTTATTGTAAAATCAAGTTGTTCAGCGCTACCTTTTTGTTGTCATTATACCAATTCAAACATAATTTATATTGAATATCACCTATCCTTTATTTCACGCCAGATATAATGCATCAAGGCTTTACATTGTTATATATTGACATATTTTCAACATCATTTAAATTCATAGATATAGCAAGGTCTTATGGAAAAAATAAGGCAAGACTGATTATGTCAGCACTAAACTCATATGTTCATATGTATTTGTTCGGGTTGTGGTCTCTTTGGCACATTCTTCATTCCATTGTCAATTTTATTATATTAATTTGAGATTATTTTCATTTGTAACGAACGAAAAGCAAATTCAACAGTACTCACATGTTTAAAATCTTTACCCTGTCTATTGTCAAAATACTTGAAACACGCCTGCTAATAATTTGGTACCTGAAATATGATTGGTCACTGCTGTTTTTCCAGCAATGATTTTTTATCTGTTCTGTTATCTTAATATAGACATATATAATTCAACAAAGATCTAAAATCCTGAAAAATAATTCCCTGCTTTATCTTTCAATATTTAAAATATCATACTTCTGCTGCTGAAGATGTCCTCCTCTTTTCTACAGAAGATGATGACGCCTGACCTTATCTTTACACTTTGACAGTTCTATTTTTGTCAGTGAACATTTGTCACATTTGCTAAATCTTGATTTGAAAAAATGAAAAGGAAATCTAGACATTTAAAAAAAAAAACAAACAAACCATTACTCCAAAAATTAAAACTTAAAAATGAAAAAAACAAGTAAATTGAAAACAAGTAAATTGAAGTAATATTTTGGTACATTGGAATAAATAGTATTTGTTTTTATTTTACTTTCTGGCAGATCAAATTACCTTCTTCAACTAGAAAAATGTTATAATTTTTATATTAACTATTAATTGAGATAATGTAGCCCTTCACTGATTTTGAAACTTTGCCGTGTTCACATGTTACATGTACAAATTGCATTTTATTTTAAAGCCATTATATATCTTCGTAATTCAATATATGATAAAGTGTTCTTTCAATGGATTATTTTGGTGTATTAACTGGAACAATCTACTCACAAGCCAAAAAAAGTCCTTATACGATATGTTTGTGAGTGACTTTGTTTATACAAAAATACATTATTTTAAAAGGCATTTAATTCTTAAATTCTTTAAAGTTGGAGATAACTGAAAATAAAAATGTCGAACATGTCCGTGTTATTTTTGCTTTTATTGGTTATAAACTAGATCTGTTAAATTTAATGTCGTTTATCAAAACAAAACACAAAAAACCTCCACAAGAGTGACGACCGAAAACCTTCTACACCAATCATATGAACCTATTCCCTTATATGTAAATCATATAAGTATTGTTCATTGTTGAAGACAATTCAGCAACTATCAAGATGAAGAACAGAATTAAAAGCCCTGTTTATTGATACTTGTATTTTTTCAATGTATTCTGACGGAATTTGGCTTATGTACGTTCACTCCATATCTCTTGATTGCTATCCTCACATAATTTTTTTAAACTTACTTTATGTATAGCAACATGCGACAAAGAAGTTCTCCACATCAACAGGAAATGGCTCTTGGATATTCCCTCTATGCCTTGATCAGTACATTCCTGATTATAAATTTTATAGACAGCCTTTTGTAAGCCATGGTGGAAGATGCATATTAAGGCTGTTCGGTAACTTTTCAGCATATTGCCTTGAAAAGGTCTCCAATTAATTAAGAGCATTAACTGCTTTAAATGCAATGGAGCTTTTTACCAATTTGTCTATTTTGTTTTCTCCACCTAAAATATATTTCTCAGAAACTAGAAAAAAAAATTAATAAAGGTGTCAATACATTCCTGCTTATAAATTTCATAGACAAAGCCTTTTGCAAGGCATAGTGGAAGATGCATTTTAAGGTTGATGGGTAACTTTCCAGCATACTACCTAGAAAAGGTCTCCAACTCTAAGAGCATTAACTGCTCCTAATGTCATGGAACCTTTCGTTTTATCAGATTTGTCTATTTTGTTTTCTCCACCTAAAATTTATTTATCAGAAACTGCAGAAAAAAAAAATCAAATTAATAAAGTTGTCAATAAGAGTATATATAATTATGTTTTTTTGATAATTCCTTGCAAACATGTCTTATTACAGCTATTTTGTTATATTCAGTAAACATTTTATTGAGTAAAAGTATTTTGCTGACTAACTACAACATCAACTGGAGATACATTTGTATTTTATTCTTTCAAAAAATTTTCAATGCAAGTATAATATTTTGAATAAAGTATAGATATATCTTCATTATTTCCGTCCTTGAACGAAATTATACAAAATTTGGGATACCATATTGGTAATTATAACCATTAAGTCAGTAAGTTATATAATTCACTTTATATAAAGATTGTACCTTTCAGATACAACATCAACCTTCGTATCTTGTCTTCAGTTATTCATAAAATTATGATTCCGTTGTGCACACTTAGTGTGATTATGACGTCTTTAATAATGATTTAGGATGTCTGTTTTGATCAATATATGTATGAAATAGTTTCGGAAAATTTTGACGTTGCCCACTTCAATTTTAAAACGTTGGTTTTTAACCAAATATTTTATTTCTAAGAGTTGCAGTATAAAGAGAATAACAATATATATTGTTTCAAGATATACATTTTATTTGTACTAGCAAAGCCTCACATTTTCCCTGTTTCTTTAAAGCCTAGTACAAATAATTTTATATATAGAGGCAATGTATGTTTTATATTTATTGTCTTTAAAGGACCCTTTATATTGTTGCGTCGCCACGACAGGCTCGTATTTTCAGTCGAACGACGACATAACATCATTGTTTTGGCTTACATAAAAAAAACTAATAGACATAAAAACTAATAAAAGTTCACATCGGTTTTTTTTTCCTTATTAAGGCGCAACATGAAACTGTGCAGTTTTGACAAAAGTAATAGTTTATTCTCTTCTATACCTTATTATTAATAAGGTATTTTTTCTGCCGGCAGAGAGCTGGGTTCCATTTTGAGGGTTGCCCCACTGGTCATATCTCTTGCCCCATTTTGAGGGTTGCCCTACTGGTCACATATCTCTAGCCAACAATGTCAAGCACCACTCTACCAGCTTGAACATCGCTCCAAGCAGCCAACTTCACGTCAGTCACCATTTGACTTGCCAGGTCACCCCAGACCACACGGCAGACAGGCTCAGTGCAGCAGCCCCTGTCCTATCTAATGTTGGCCTGGGATGGCAACTGCTGACTGTGGTATAGGTTCCTCAACCCTAATAGGAGTCAGAGGACTACTGGGTATGTCCAGTGTCTCTTGAGGGCCAACTCCAATACTGAGTTGGTCCAAGACCTCTCCATCCTCAACATCAGATACTAGGGATGGATTTAAGTCCGTCTCCTTAGAGACACTGTTGGCTGGCTTATCTGGCTCTACTTGTGTAGTTGAGGGCTCCCTAACCACAGCAGCTGTCACCCTATACATAGAGTAGGATGTGGTCTGGAACTGGCCTGGGTAGCTGATGTTGGTTTTCCACCCAGTGTTCTGGATGTTTCATAACTGGGTTGGGAAGATAGTGCAAACCTAGCCAACGGTCAAGTGGTGTTGGTGGCTTGCCTCTGTCACTTCTCGGCCCTATTCAAACCTGGATCACTTCTAGGCCTCTTCTTTGCTTTTTGGGCTGGAACAACTGTTTTTCTGGACAATAGCCTGTCCACTACTTTATCTTCTACTGTCTGTCGAAACTCTGTCTACCCCTTCTTTGCTTCTTTTATACTGAGATACCAGTCAGCCTAACCCAAAAATGTGGAAGGAGTCCTGCCATCATAGGTGCCATGTTTCTGGTCTGCTCTGTCTAGAAACTTATAGCAGGAGTCACACCGGTGACCCAAAACCAGAGTGTTCAATTCAATGCCTCCTCATCACGGTCTTTTTGGTAGACATTAAAAGGGCTTTATTCCCCTGCCGACATAAGGAGCATGATTATTGTGTTGCCTGTCAAAAGAATAACAACAAAAAACGTGAATATTATGACATTGATATAACTTGTGGTTTCTGTAAATGTGGTGCGTCAAATCCAAACTTTGAAGCACCGCTAAATTTGACTACCGCTGTAAACGGATTAAATAAAGTTAACGAATCAGTTGATTGGTAAAATCATCTAAATATAAAAATTAAAGAAAATTTTTAATAATAACTTTTCATTCTTAGTCTTATTCTAAAAGATCAATAATTCACGGACGCTATTCATTGAATACTATGCACCCGATGCAATTAAGATTGACTCTCTGTACAAATAAAGTAAAAGTATGGTTTCCTAAATAGAAACACACAATGAAAATACCTTAAAGGGCATATTTGAATTAAACTGTCACGACAACGTACCATAGCTACATCCGAACAAATATGTTGCTGCAACATTATTTTGATTAAGTTAAAATCTAAGCGACTGGTAAAATAAACGTGTCGCAAGTAAAAGCGAACTGAGAAGAATGAAGTCACGAATACACTGACGTCCCTTTATATATAGAATACTATTAACCAATCAAAAATTCTTTTTGCGATCTCCGGGCAAACGTGCATATTTGTGCAAAGAAGGTGGTTCTATGTATCTTCCGGCGATGATTTAACAAGTCCAGAACGAATTGGCTTTTCTCATGCTTGGTCAAACTGCTGAAATTTCCTTAGCTGTTATCATTAGGCCAACCAAACATAATAGTATGCAACAAGGAACACATTGTACTTGCTCAGCAGTTAAGCTTTTCATCTTTTCTATAATGACAAGAGGATGCATCGTTTATTTGTAATAAAGAAAAGAAACTAACAGTATACATTACTTCAAGACCCAATAGTTATACATCTTATATTTTCATGGTTATTGATCTTAATTGTCTTTGCATGTCTTTAAGTTGTGTCTTAGCAACGGCTTCTTCGAAAAATACATTTGGTATGTGAATATCCTATATAAAACAATAAGACCACGTGTCATGTACCATCATATATGGGACTTTAACCTGTAACATCAAATTATGATACCTTGTCTATTGTATGTTTGTTTAAATACTTTTAAGTACTGTTTTAAAAAATAGAATTGACCTTCTTTAATGATAAGTACAAAAATGTAAAAATAAAAAAAGTTATTTTCAAAGGTTCTTTTTTAGTTAAACAAGTAAGAACCATGATGTACGATGGCCGAAGTAAGCCGACAAAAATACTATTTAAACTTTGTAGTATTTTTGTCGGTTTACTTCGGCCATCGTAATGATGCACAACTATGCACCAAATTAAAGTATTGTAACTCCTCTATCATGTCTATGTTCATTATGTCCAACAAAATTGGGTTCATTTTATATACTAAAATTGTAGAAAATAAGATTTAAAAATCTGTTAGTTTGCCTGAATTAATCTCCCTTTTCCCGTATAATTATGGAGCTCTCTAACTTCAAAAAAAGGGGGGGGGGGGTACTTGGACCCCTGAATTTTTACAACAATTTTTATTGAATGTAATAATATCAAATATTGACAATATGTTCACGAAGAACTGCAATTTATGTGATTAACAACACAAGTTTACAGTTTTTACAGTGTTAATATCATGATACGTGATATATCTGTCATTTTCCGGACTTTTGATCGAGAATTTTACAGATATTAAAGACGCTTACAGGCGCCATTTTATATGATGACCCCGACTTATATCCAAATGTCCATGTGGTTTAAAGTTACTTCTCACTGTGCTTAAACGGCTGTGGGTAACTTAACACAGCCCAAGATGGCGGACTCTGAACTCGGTGATATTTAATTCATACAAAATGTACCTTTTGCGACGTTTTTCATGCAGATGTACATATTTATAGGATTATTGAATAAAGAAATACCTAACAGTTACCATAAATTTGTTAACATAGAGTTCACTAAAGCGCAAGGCCAACTTTAAAAAAAGCATAAGACGTCCGTAACTTTTTGATCGAAACTAAGCAGACTGTCCGTAACTTTATTTTCAGATGTGGGTAACTTTTGATTTAAAATTTTAAGAATTATAATTACAACAATTAGAAGACAATTAACATTATATTTGTAACCTTCACGACCGTTTATACTACTCATTCAACACCAAATGTGATTTTATTAACGCATCATACTTACACCACAGAGATTTTATGTGGGGTTTGTGGTACTCGATCCTGGTTATGTTTTGAACTATTATTAACTGAAATGCGTCTTATCGACGTTTTCGATTCGCACCATGGCTTTGTCATACTCTTTAAATTTTTTGGTTTAATTATCTGTTTGCGGTTTATTTTCACCTCTGTTTCTTTTTATGTGTCTTTTGATGAATACTTATTGACGCGGCTCTGTATTTATACATCCCACCAGTAAGTTATAGTGTTGTTTTTTGAAGTACGTTTCCTAGTATTTTTTTTTTTTATTTCTCTTTGTATGTTATCAGGGATTGTTAAACTATTAAATTAACCTGTTGTCTTTTCATATAATATTTCTAATTGTTACACTATGTTGATTGCTCTATTCCTTTTATGTCACTGAATTTTTAACTATTGTGTCTTTTAGTTTAGTTCAATTTAATGAAATTTAATGCAACTTGCATACAAGTGAAATATGCACTAGCTGTAAAACTAGGTTTTATACATTTTTGCAAAATGTCCTGTCTTCAAGTTTTCTCATTTTCTGCAAATCTATAAAGTTCGAGCATCGAATGCAACAGGCCACTATAAATTCTAATCGAATCGTAATGTCATTGGACTTAAGTTAGAATTAAGTTATTTTTTTTTAAATCAAAGGAAATGAATGTCTTTTGAATATAATTGTTTTTGGCTGAACCTGTGATAATTGTCATGTGATTGGGCAATTTTGGTCCCCCCCCCCCCCCCCCCCCCAAAAAAAAAAACAATCCCGGATTTACGCATGATCTACACTTGTCATTGCTGGCAGAAAATCAGGTAGTGCATACACGCCACATGCATGTGAAAAAAATACTTGTGTAGTCTACTTTTTCAAAAATAATAATCAACAATGATGTTTCAACAGATTAACTGCAATGGCAGGAAACCACTCTCCGAACTGGGCGATTTTGGTATCCCGACGTTATAAAAAAATCAGACTTGAGTTTACCGAATTAATCGTTATTTTTTTCATATTATTCCCAATTTTGTCTTCCATTCTAATTCAAACGAATTATATCATACAAGAGATCTACTTCATTTCTGATTATGTATTCGATGCAATCTCTATCATAAGTAAAACATTACATCCACGTATGTCGATTCTTTGAAAGTTACGGACATTCCTATTGGTATAATGAAGTTGTTTTTAAGTTACGGACAGCCTAAGCGTTTTTTCAACTTGTGCTGTGATCGTTTATTTTTTAGGGGTTTCCCTAAACAATTAAATTAAAATACAACTTTTTAATTCAGTGGTTTAATTGATGCATCCATGGTATTGCCATTCTATAGAAGAGAAGTCCCTAACCAACGCAAGGCGGCTCCATCTTGGGCTGTGGGTAACTTACCCACAGCCGTTTAAGCACAGTGCTTCTGACACTGCCGGTCGACTCGTGTTGGCGATCTTTCTCAACCCTTTCTCCGACGTTTGAACACATGGTACAGAGCTACAATGACAGAAGATCGGCTTTGTGGTTTGGCATTACTTCATGTACAGCGGATTGACAATGTAGGTAAATTTAAAGCAGGAGCAGTATTAAAAAAGATGGGATTTGAATGGAAAATAGAAGAATTACCTTGCGTTTACCGCCGGTAAAGATTTCAATAAAACATTTTCAGAAGCCTAAATTGAATGTTTTTATCAAGAAAACATTTACCAATATTACAATATGAATATAAGATGTTGTATGAGTGCCAAATAGATAACTGTTACTCTTCACCCAAGTTACAATGTATTTAAAGTTAATAATTATAGGTCAAAGTACGGTCTTCAACATTGAGTCTTAGCTCATCCCGAACAGCAATCTCAGTTTGTTTTTTGCATACAAATTGCTTCCAGGTTCAAGCAATACTGACGAGTCTTAAACAAAGGAAATCGAAGAAAAACGAGTGATTTTAAGCCATTATACTGGATAAAACATCGGCGGGATCGCATTTGACGGCACCCAAACCCCTGCCTCGCCTGAATTCGAACCCTAGTTACGGCCCTGAACTTAACCATAAAAGGTGTATTATTTATATTCCATATCAACACCTATGGCAGCAGACGTTTAGATGAAATGTAGTTGTTCATGCTTAAGTAATACTAGAACACACCCACGAAATCGCGGGCATTCAGAGCGTAGTTTAAAGTATGTACAGTGTTGTTGGAAGAATTTTGTAAAATACTGAATGACTGGAGAATTTCAGCAAAAGTATCATAAGTCATAGGTTATTGGGGAAAGGAAAATGTTTTTTTTTTTTATCCCTTCACCTTTATTTCCAAAGTTCCCAATTTTTGGTTTTCTATCAATTTCAATATGAACATACATTTAGTATGTTATGAACATTTAAGTAAGGAGCCTGTAATTCAGTGGTTGTCGTTTGTTTATGTGTTACATATTTGTTTTTCGTTCATTTTTTGTACATAAATAAGGCCGCTAATTTTCTCGTTTGAATTGTTTTACATTGTCATTTCGGGGCCTTTTAAAGCTGAGTGTGCGGTATTGGGGTTTGCTCGTTTTTGAAGGCCGCACGGTGACCTATAGTTGTTAATCTCTGTGTCATTTTGGTCTCTTCTGGAGAGTTGTCTCAACATGGCAGTCATACCACATCTTCTTTTTTTTTGTGATCAATGAATTTTGTAAAAGATTAAATGACTGGAGAATTTCAGAAAAGGTATCAAAAGTTCACATGAATAATTTTAGCGCTTATCTGTATATTATGAACATTCATTACTATATAAATAACGTGTATTTACTTTCAATTCTAAGTTTACTAATCGATCCATGGTGGTCATTGGTATAGTATACAGACCCTCTCTATTTGATAAACTATGTGACCGCCGTGGATAGTAAACTTGAAAATGATAGCAGATAAAATTCTGAAAATACACTTTATTCGTAGTATATGTATGTTCAAAGTATACAGAAAAACGCAAACCGGGAGTCTTATCTGACTTAAAATTTCGTCCAATGACGGGACAATATCCGGATGCCTTTTTTCTCGTTTTTCTCCCAAAATAACTCAATCTGAATAATCATATGAATGGATGACAAATGCGACTATGCACTGTACCTATAGAACACAGAGGCGTGTTGATTAATTTATTGTGGAAAGAAGAGAAGCGACACACAAAATGAGGTCTTCTCGTTTAATAGTATAGATAAAATGTGCTGCATCTAACTTCTATCCCTTTGACGACGCTGTGAATTTTATAAAGGAATGTACAAAGGACATACGAAACCACTTGTTTTTCTACAAATTAGGAAATTTCCATGTTTAAATAAAGGGCATTTAATTTGTTATCGAGCTGAAATTTTTTTGTAATGGGAGAATATTCTGTGTGTCCTAATCACAGATATTCTCTTGGTATCAGTGCGAGGAGTAGCATTGTATGTATGCATGTGAAAAGTCTTTGTCATAAGTAAGATTATTAAGAATGAAAATTGAAAATTCTTTAAAAAAAGAAACAGAAAAATAACCAAAGGGCAGAAAACAGTACTACTGAAACATGATTAAACACTATTTATAATGCCATATTGTATAAGTTAACAAAATTGTATCACTATAGTTACGAAAACGCAGCAGTGTTTGAAAGTATAGCCTAAGCATTTAATGCTGTATTTTTAGATAGTGAATAGATGGAATTACTAATTCAAGAGAAATATGGACAAGCGACAAATAAGTGAAATTGGTATAATAAAGAAAACCCTTGAAATGTTTATTGAGTACAATATTATTAACAACATATAGTTCATAAAATCGGAGGAAAAGAGTCACGTAGAAACACTATGGATAGGCTATTCCAAAAAGTGGTCATCATTAGTCCAAACTGACAGTTGAACACAGACCGGTTTGTTATTCTAAAGAAATTCTAATTTATAAAAAAATCATCATTTGTACTCGAATCACCTGTGAACGATTTTTATGTTATCAGTATTAATATAAATAACGAAAAGAGCATACAATAGTTTCAACTTCTCAAAGTCAAAAAGCGTTTATCTGAATATTTTTTTTTAGATGGTAGTTAGACTGTCGTGTGGAAGGAAAAAGAACAGTATGTGCCGAATGAAGAGTACGATATGAAAAATCAGAAGAGCTCGCGACGGTTGAAATGGGTTGTTGGAAAATGTCATGCAAAGGATCAATGTACTGTCATTACCACAAAATTTAACAAATACAAGAGCATAAGGATTCAGTTGTGTTCCGTATTTTTTTTTTATCATGAATGTAAACCCCGTATCCAATTTGTTCAATCAAGTAACAATACGCGCATGAAACTATTAAAAATGTTTATGTATACCAACATCATACAAAATAAAAACCACACATTTTGTTATTAGTAATCGTTCTTACTCTTCTTTCTTATAATAGATATGTTTTCTTAACATCTTCATTTAAAAAAATAAATGAAAAATCAACCTTTATAGAAAAATATATGGTTTTTGTTTTACTGGTGGCACTGATATACTAAATTAATAATGTGATAACCAATTGTTAATTTATAATTCATAATAAAAATGTTGCAACAATGTATGCCTTTAAAGATACCACTGATTGTAAAACTTTGAAGGAGAATGTGTGAAACTGCAGGAATTTATGCCAGTATATAGTTATCAAACAGTATTATAATTTAGTAGGCCAGCCGCTACATAAGACTCATCAGTGACGCTCATAACAAAAAACTTATAAAGCCAAACAAGTACAAAGTTGAAGAGCATTGAGGATCCAAAATTCCAAAAAGTTGTGGCAAATACGGCTAAGGTAATTTATGCCTGGGATAGGAAATTCTTAGTTTTTCGAAAAATTCAAACTTTTGTAAACAGGAAATTCATAAAAATGACCACATTATTGATATTCATGTCTACTGGGCTGGTGATACCTTCGGGGACAAACCATATAGATAAATAATGTCGACGTTATTTCACTCCATACACAGACGAACAATTCAAAAAATATAAATATGTTAATACGTCTAAAAGACACTCTGATTCATTGCGAAACACAACATATGCAACAAAACCTATGTTGCATAGAAAATGCTATTTGTTTATGTTTCAGATTTCTGACATGTTTAATAGAGATCGACTTGTAAGAAATAGAAAAAATCCAAGTGTTTGTCCTCTAGTCGATGTTCTTGTATAAATCCTGCGTAAAGGGAACCTCCCGAAACGAAAGCTGATTTTTATCAGCTAGTTAGAAAAGGGGATAAGACGTCTGTGCAATGCTGGGCGATGTTGTCGTAGAATTGAGAAATAAAAAGCAGGTTTAAGTCCGGCTCGAGGAGGAAGTAAAAATTCAGATCTACTATAAACATAGTTAAGTTCATTTTCTTTGCACTTGATAAATTTGTAACGCCTGGGTCCAGGTGTTCAACAGTGTCGTTAAATTTCACGATGAATATGCCTAACGATCGAGTCTTTGCACTTGATAAATTTGTAACGCTTGGGTCCAGGTGTTCAACAGTGTCGTTAAATTTCACGATGATTAAGCCTAACGAGTCGTTAAATCTTAACGCAGTCGTTAACTAATCAATGCGTTTAATATTGTTGTTCAAATTTTATATAAACGAAAATATTACTTAACGAAGTGTTAAAATTTAACGATGTGATTAAAAAAACCAAAATCCAACAATTTTTAGAAAAAACTTCCTGTATTATTCAACATGGCCGAAAATATGTCTGTAAAAAGTACAAGGGAGAGAAAATTAAATTTTACTGCAAATGAGAGTAACCTTATTAGTGAGCGTGCTACAGCCAACCTAGAACTCCTGCAGAGTAACCAATGCTTAGAAGCAGCAAATATGGCTAGACATTTCCGGCAAAGTTAATGCCTTAGGGTCTGCCTCAGGACAGAGACAGAGGTTAGAAACGGGTGAAGAAAACTTGCCCGTGGGGCCAAACAGAAGTTTACTAATGTGCAGAGGGAAGGGTCACAAACTGGGGGTGGTCCTCCTCCTACCCAGCCTTCCAGGCAGAGGAGAACATCATTAAATGCATGAGGGACACTGCCTCTTTCCGCGGAGGAAACCTCAATTGAGGGACCAGAAGGTAATACATGTTTGAAATGTTTTCAGAATACTGTAATAATGCTTTTAAAACAGTCAGTTTATTGCGAAATGCACATGACATATTTAATCAAAAGGCTACTTATCGTCCGCAATGTTTACAAATATACAACAAGGGAATCAAATATTTTTTATTGTAACAATATTGAGTTGTAGACTGCGACAGTTTCATTGACAGTCTTTAGATAGTATTTAATCATGGGTAAAAAGTGATTAAAGTTAGCGAGGTTTTAACACAAAAGTTAACAATGATATTTTTCGACAACACTTAACATTATCGTTAAATTATAACGACACGTTAACGACAGTTTAACGCAGTCGTTAGCATAACGACACTTTTGAACAACTGGGCCCTGGTATTTTTTAATCATTATAAATCAGATGGACTAGGTATACTTTACAGTTATCACTATACCATATATCTTATTTTGAAAAAAAAACAACTTTGATGATACAGTGGTTTACCGACACACAGATATTACATACATCATAATAAAAACATTTTCAAGCAAGCTGAAAAATACGTTGGCGTAATAAATAAATTTAACTACATGTGCATGCGACATGATTATCAAAACCTTGACTAAAAGCTTACGGTACAGAGCAGTCGAAACTAATAAATTTCTTTTTCATAATTACAGATGAGTAAATATAAATGGGGTCTCTCACTATAAGAGTTTATCCCCTAAAGCTTTCTTTCTGTTATGTCAGGAATCTATTGAAGGACATTCGCAAATATGTGTTCGAAAGGACGCTAATGACATACTTGGAATACGAATACAGAGTCGTCATGTATCCTCAAAGAAATATTTTTATATGGATAAGTTTTCAAAATCTCTAATAGACTTGTACATATATGTCGTGAAGGTACCCGTGTTATAGGTTTATGTGCCAATGTTACTGCTATTGTATGGAACCTGGGCAGTGTATGGAACTCAATTAAGAGAATCATATGTGTATATATTTTATATTCTATTTTTATTTTTTTGCTTTTTTATTTGTATAATGGTAAATTTATTATTGTCTTTATCTGTGTTTTTGGTTGTTATTAATTCACACTCAAGTTTAGTACCTCTCCGAGACTCAAATTGAGTTCAGACTAATCAATTTTATCAAACTTCCACCGCAAAACTTGCACTATGGAGAACTTACTGCCGGATAACTCATTCTCTGATATTGTTGTCGGTTTACTAATCCACGAGAGAATTTGTTAAACGGTCAGTCCAATCGCCGGTAACAAAACCGGACAAATGGATCCGTCTAAACCACCGGTTGTCAAATTAAAAGAAATTTCCAGAAATCTTGACTTTTTAATATCTTTTATTCAATTTTTCAACAACAGAAAAATGATGTTAATTGCCGAAATGGGCAAACCAATTGAATCTCAACAAGACATTATTGTTTTTCATGATATTCATAGTTCATTAGACCAAAACATAAGTTATTTAAATATAAATCACATTTTCCAGAAATGTGTGATTTTGTAAGCTGTTTTTTTAAGGTTACAACTTTAAATTTGTACGGAAAGTAAGCCATAGTTTCAGACCGGTGATTTTACGATGAAATTTACTCAAAAAGTAAAATTACAAAAATCAATATTAAAAAATCTGATTTCTAAATATTTTCTCAAATTTTTACCGGAAAAAGAAGTCAAATACCATAAAAAGTATGAAAATTGAGACCAAATTTGTTTACAGGTTGTTATGCAATATTTTTCATTTTTTTTTATCTTGAGTTGAATATCCCTCTGGTATCTTTTGGTCCCCTTTTAGGTTTTTTTCTAAACATGCATTAGGTAAAACGCAAGTAACAAGTCCGATATGAAAATGAAAATTAAGCGTTTTGTCCCTACACGTTGAAATAAGCGCCATAGACATGTTCACTCATTAATTCTACATAAATCAAAATAGTCTCGGAAAGTGCAGCCAAACATTATGTAAGATTTTGAAGTAGGGGGGCAGATTACATAAGATGTTGTAGTAGTTGGCCGGGTTATGCAGTGAAGTACGAAACGTACTATTGTTCATTATTATTGGAGTTTGCTGGTCAGCTTTTGGCTGCGATCAATCAGCTGTTTTAAATATCGTAAAACGAGGTCGAAATTATAAGAAACAGAATTCATATTTCAAACAAAAAATATTTATGGTTATATTAAAACAGACCGGATTAAATGCTTAAGATTTTGAAAATAATGATAAACCATACAATAAAATTAAATATTTCTTAAAAAAAAGTCTTGAACAACCTTTCTTCAGTAACAGACAGTTTAAATTATTTCTATATAGTCAAATAAAATCTGAGAATAAAATTGAGAATTATTTATGTAAAGAATCTTATTTCTGAATTAAGAGTTAGTTACCATAACCTAGAAGTTGAAATGGGAAGATACAAAAATGTACCTAGATATCAAAGGTTATTTAAACTTTGTAATAAACTTGATGATGAATACCATTGTTTTCTATACTGAACTCAACTTTAAGAAATTGCTTTTGTTTTTAAAGATAAGTAAGATTAACCTTAATTTACAAATTATCAACCACTTTTAAAGCTATAACTTCTTTTAAAACATGAATCTGAGCTTTTGACACAAGTTGGTGACTTTAAAAAAATTTTTAGAATTAGGAATATGAAATCCATGTCCATCAAAGGTTACAAAAATATTTATAACAAGTATTTTGTTGGGTTTTTTATGTTTATATTTGTAGTTTATCACTTTCTTTTTTCTATATATTTGTATCTGTGTTCGCTTGACCCATATGGGTGTATTTTGCAAAAATAATTATTATATTGCCAGAACAATTAAAAATATTTATAACAGTTTTAAGACACAACGAATGACGCAGTTTCCTAACAATGTAAACAAATTGCCTGACGATACAATGGGGCGATTTAAGAATTGTGGTTTCTCCAAAAAAATACAAAATACGGTACGAGCAAGTTTCTAAAGCAGAGAATAAGCGATGGAATGCACAAGCAGTCCACTCATATTCGAGACAACAGAATACAACGAGTAAGTGAAAATGTGTCTACCTAAAATATGATTAAAATTCGACTTTCGGAACCTTTGAAAAAAATAACCTATATACAGTTGGGTTCAGTTCAATTATCTTTCTGATCAAATAACCAGAACTAGTTCGCGATCAGTTATTACTGGATAGTATGTTCTACTTAAAACACAAGGGGTAAGCAATGGTAATCCACGATTTTCTGCACAAGAAAATGTCTGTACCAAGTCAGAAATATGATAGTTGTTATTCATTCGTTTGATGTGTTTAAGCTTTTGATCTTGCCATTAGATTACGGACTTTTCGTTTAAATTTCCCTCAAAATTGATATTTTTACGTGATACCACCACGATTATAAGTGTCCCAGACTAGCATTTTACATGTTTTATCAACGGGGGTCACTCCAACCACAGTAGCCGCAATTAAAAGTTGACCATATTTTTTATAACAATTCCTTAAGTACAATTTCTGTAATGACGTCAGGTTATCTTAGAAACGTCAATAAAGACAACAGTGATATACCGCTGTTAAAATGTCGATTGAGAGAAAACAAATCCGGGTTACAAACTGAAACCGAAGGAAACACATCAACTATATATATGAGAGGAAAACAAACAAAAAAACAACAGAATACCTAAAATGCAACAAAAAACAAACAAAAATGCAACATACATAGAAACAAACTATTAGATAAAAACTGCCATATTCAGGGACATTTTAAGAAAACGTGATGGGTTACACCTGGTTTAACAACTAGCCAAACCGCCACGATTTTTGGCAATGGTGAATTTACCGGTATCATGGATATACTAAATTAAACTTGTATAAAACAACTATTTCAAAGATTTATATCTATCCATGTGTATTTGAGTATTGACAATCGGGTTAAATTTTAGTAAATTAATTTAAGTTTCAAATTAAGTGTTTCTCCTAAAACTCATGATAAAGATTCTCTGAACCAAAGACACATTCAAGAAACAGTGGTATTCTTTGTATTCAAATTAATATTATCAGGGTTTTGATAATGTTTTTCCTTTCATTAACATACTCTACTAGTATTAGCTATAAATCGAGGTTTAATTAAGTTGAAGGCAACCCATTTTTACGGGAAATGCCTGAACCAAGTCTGGAATAAGATTGTTGTTTACCCCTCGTTCCGTCAATTGATGACATTTTTTTTATCAGTTTTATGGTCTGCTCCTTTTCTTTTATTTACCTTGGAGTTCGGTATATTTGTTTTACCTTTATACTTATTTGTTTGTTTTAAAATACCCATTTTAATTATGTACTACTCCATTCCAATTTGCATGTTTTAGTTTATACACAGACATGGTTGATTCGTTGGGTATACTGTGATGTAATTGCAACCAAACATCACAAAATAACAAAGTTCAAACTACGGTCGTCAATTATTGACCAAGTATTATACGATATCTCAAGCTGTAAATCGCTCGTCTGGAAAAGTTATAATGAATAAATTTACTGATACTATCAGAGATATACCTCAAATACAAAATTCCCACAATGACAAAATGAAATGATATTTTTCTGACAACTGGAATATTGTACATTGATAACTTTGGAATATATTTTCTCGGTTCAAGTAATTCGTTGTGCTGTTAATTAATATTATTAATGTAAATTAATTCCATTCAATTTGATTCTATTTGAAAAATAAATTAATAAACATACGTCGTTTTATAGTGCTTTACAACTGTTTTAAATTTAGACCAACAGCACTTTAACATGTTCTAAATAATTTCCTCTAGGGTAATGTTATATTGATTAAAAATGTGCAAAATAATGAAAATTTCCAGACTGTAGTTTAAATGTAAGTACCTGATTGTTTTTGTGTTTATTCGGCTACTGAATTGACGTTGCTTTATGAATATGTTATAGGCGAACCATATCACCTTATAGAGAAGTTCCATAAGTGTGTTGCATTGCATATCTTTGCATATCAGACTAACATGTTTGCTGCCCAAAACCAATTTGAAAGAGGTTTACGTTTGATTGTGCGGGGTGTTCAAATAAACACACATATACGGTTGCAATATTGATGACATTTCACCTAATGTTGTCTCACGTAGGGAATTTAATGGGCACAGTGTTGTATTTATTTCTTGGAAAGCATTACAATGTCATATATTTTGTTAAGCAAAACATCAATCCTTCACCCAAGTTCCATTATTGCAGTGAGCCTTAATTGTTCACCATTCATTAATTTTAATTCACTTTGTGAGGGTCTCTTAATGAGATGATTTATTATTTTTTATTCAAATTTAAATATTGTATGCAATGTTGGCAATGGTTGGCAACTGGATGTTAAGACAAAAAATAAGTTGTCTGCACAAGATGCACATTAAGCTTTTTTTGTTGTGATGGGGCGGGCTCGGGGACACATAGATCAACCACTTGTATTGATATTGAAAGCAACAAACACATTGCCTTTCAATATGATATTTCACATTTAAATGTTAGATTTTGTATGGAAAATGGCCGTAAAAGTTTCCCATATGATTACATTTAGTGTTTATGGTCTGCTCTTAATACCTTGTTTCGTCTACAAAAGACTTATCAGTAACGCTATGAGTCAACGCTAAAATAACAAGTGAAACTGCGAGCTACTGCTCACTGATGATACCCCCGCCGCAAGTGGATAATATTAATAGTGTAAAAATATGGAAGTGTTCGGTAAACAGGAAGTTGTCTAGTGATGAATCTGAAAACGCATCACACGGTATAGCTGACTTATAAAAATCCTGAAACCAAATTTCAGAAATCCTTGTATTGTAGTTCCTGAGAAAAATGTGACGAAAATTTTCAACTTGGCTATCATGTGTAAAATCAAACAAGTGTTCGGTAAACAGGAAGTTGTCAAGTGATGAATCTGAAAACGCATCACACGGTATGGCTGACATATATAAATGTTGATACCAAATTACAGAAAGGGTGGATGTGTAGTTCCTGAGAAAAATGTGACGAAAGTTTCATGGGACGGACTGACTGACGGACGGACAGACAGAGGTAAAACAGTATACCCCCCTTTTTTAAAGCGGGGGTATAAAAAGGGCCAAATAAACTACAAAGTTGAAGAGCATTGACTACCCAAAATACAAAGAAAGACTTTGCCAAACACGTGCAGTTTTCTCGTGTTTCGTGTCTGTTCTCTTAATTTCTCGTGCATGTCCCGCATTTGACTAAGAAGTCAGTGTGGTATAACACCTTCTGAAACTTGTGTTATCTAATAGTAATTGATGTATGAAGTCCATCAAATTACTATGAATAATATTTGTTTTTCAAATAAGATGTAAGTAGCGGACGCTAAAAGTTGACCACAAGGTCTCCATATCCATTAATAAAGGCAGCATGATCTCCAAGAACGACTGAGTAATAACTTCTGGTACTTTTTTCCTTAATTACAAACGAAAGTAAAGCAACGCCTGGTAATAAATAAATAGATTGTCAACATAAAAATGAAAAGTTAAATACAATTGTTTGTGTATCAACTCTGTGGTATTAATATCTTAGTTAAAAATGTTGTAAATTGAGTGTACAAACAGTTTCAAACAAAATCCTCAGGAAATGGCTAAAGCAATAGAAAAATGGAGACCCACTTCGAAGCTGTTCAGAAAAAAGAATGGAACGGGAAAACCCCTATATTCAGGACAATAGCAGGTAAATCACCGTATGAATACCAACAACCTTCTACTCCGAGACAGCAAAAACCATCAATAAGTACCTTGGAAGATGACCTATACCTATCAGATTCAGAAACTTCTATTTAAAATAACACTCCGCAATACATAACCAACGATTACGGTTATGTCATGGACCTAACTCAGGAAGACCACATTGACCTGACTATACAAGCAGCAGTGATGAAACTATTTGTTTAGATGAGCTACCGGAAGAACTATGGGACAGACATGTGTTTGTGCACTCAATTTACAACATTTTTAACTAAGATATTAATAACACAGAGTTGATACACAAACAGTTTTATTTTACTTTCACTTTCTCTTTCATAACTATTACTATACTATGAAGTTGTCATAAGACAACCCGATTTTTTACTTAAGCATGGTCAAATGTATTATTTGTATCCTGATGACTGTGCCCTAGGCACCGAAACATGTCGATCAATAAATTTTATGCAGCAGTCCCTCAAGTGTTGTTGTTATAAGACTTTCTACATTTTTCCTTAATATTTCCTACTTTATTTCTCGTTTTTCGCTATTCCCGATTTTTATTTTTCGTGCAACGTTTTTGCGATTTTTATTTCACGTGTTTCCGTGTTCAGTACCCCCCTCAATATTAGACGAGCGTTCAGGCTAAAACATGTTCTTTGGCATGACAAAATTTTAATGAGACAATGTATCAGTGTAACAACAAAAAAACATTTGGACTTGCACGACGTTAAGTTGTGCTTACGATGAAGAAAGAAATATGATCTGTATTTCAAAACGAAGACCATATTTCAACAAATTGTCGGCATTTCTGTGGGAAAGAACTGTGGGCCTCTCCTAACCGAAATCTGTATTATTTGCATATGAATCGGAGTTCCTTCCACCACTTGTTAAAACAAGCAGATCAAAGAAGCCAGATCATTTAAAGGCCCATCCTTTTGACAAAATAGTGATGGGTATGGACTAAATTCCAGAAGATGCTCCCTCAGAAGGTGTTTTCACATCTATAGAAGCTTCATTCCATAATTAAATTCTTTCCAACTTAAATTCGTGCCTTCAATGTATGCAAGGTTTTCTAGCGTATGGAACTTCAAATACAGTTTAGTGCATCCTGTTGCTGGGCACTTAACATGTAAGAAGATTCGTTTGGTACTAGTTGATTCCCTTCACATACAGAATTGCTTTAACCTGCAGGTTTATTGTCATCTTGATTAGTCTTGCTGTTATTTCTGCAGTTTCAACTTTTCTCGGAACCAGATAAATCCTCTTCAATGATAATCCCAGTGTTCCCTTGCTCACAGGAATATGTCTGCAACTAAAACAAATATACATGCAATTTCCTTACATTAGGTTACAGGATTATATATATATATATATATATATATAACAGCACATCTAAGTCATTTCATATGTAAATGAAGCTATAATACATAAAGATTGTGTCATATTAATTTTGTGTTCTCACTCTCAGTTACAGGATTCTTTGTTTAGTTAGCTTCTTAAGTCAGATGATATCTAGACATAACTTTATATAATATATCTAAATTATGCAGTATGGGCTTAATTTCACATTCAGATATATTGATGGTGTTCTTCCCATTAACAATCTAAACTTTCCTGATTGGGTAATTCATACATATATCCCCAAAAACTAGAACTTAAAGAAACAACAGACACAGCTTCCTCCGCCTAATTTAGGCCCAATTTAGGAATCTCTGATTCCTTTCACAGATTTGGCTATACTTTTTGGACCTTTTAGATTATAGCTCTTCATCTTTCATATAAGCTTTGGATTTCAAATATTTTGGCCACGAGCATCACTGAAGAGACATGTATTGTCGAAATGCGCATCTGGTGCAAGAAAATTTGTACCGTTAATTTTATTAGGATTTTCTTATCTTAGGAATAGATTACCTTAGCCGTATTTGGCACACTTTTTTGGAATTTTGGATCCTCAATGCTCATCAACTTGGTACTTGTTTGGTTTTATAACTATTTTGATCTGAGCGTCACTGGTGAGTGCTGTGTAGATGAAACGCGCGTCTGGCGTATTAAATTATAATCATAGTACTTTCGATATAACTATTTACACCACTTGGGTCGATGCCACTGCTGGTATCACCAGCCCAGTGGTCTGCACTTCGGTGTTGACAAAAAATTTCCCGTTTACAAAACATTAAAAAAAACCTAAAGATTTCCTTATTTCAGGAATAGATTACCTTAGCCTTTTTGGAATTTTGAGTCCTGAATGCTCGTTAACTATGTACTTGTTTGGCTTTATAACTATTTTGATGTGAGCGTCACTGGTGAGTCTTGTATAGACGAAACGCGTGTCTTGCGTATTAACTTATAATCCTGGTACCTTTGTTAACCATTTTAGACGTATACCTCGAATTGATATGCAGCCATCTCAGTATTAGAATATATGATAAATAAAGGCAAAAGTAGTATACCGCTGTTCAAAACTCATAAATCTATGGACAAAAAACAAAATCGGGGTAACAAACTAAAACTGAGGGAAACGCATTAAATATTAGAGGAGAACAACGACACAACATTAAAATGTAACACACACAGCAACGGACTAAGCATTAGACAAAATCCGATGAGAATAACCAATATAACAACAAAACCAAATACATGAATTTTGGATAGAAAAGTACCGTGACACGTCTTATAGTAATGTGAATTCACACTCAAATATATGAGAAAACAAACGACACAACGTAAAAATGTTACACACACACAGAAACTAACTATGATATAAAATATAAAGAATGGCCATTTTCCTCACTTGGTACAGGACATTTTTAAAGAAAAAAATGGTGGGTTGAACCTGGTTTGTGGCATGCCAAACCTCGCACTTTGATGGCATTGTTAAATATACCATTAATATGACAACATAATAATACAGGACTACAATACAAATAAATAGGAGAACGTATTAGGCAAAGAAACACATGAATAATAGATAACAAAAGGCATCAGGTTTAAAATTCAATATGTCAAAAACACGCCTCGTCCACACAAGACTTACCAGTGACGCCCAGATATAAAAGTTCGAAAGTTAAAAAAAGGGGTACAAAGTTGTACAGCACTACGGATCAAAAATTGTGCCAAATACGGCTCGGATTTTCTGCTTGTAATAAGAGCATCCTTATTATATAGAACGATTTATGCTATTGCAATCAGTAAATTTGATCAAATGAATATAAAAGATACATGATAAAACTGACGTCTTAACTAATTACAGAAAACAAAACCCGAATACATAATACATTGAAGACCAACACAGAAAATAGACACGCCCGACTCAGTCCATTCCAAACGGGACGATATTTATTTTTAAATTATCAAATTTCCCCCACCTTAGTAGTAATATACCAACTTCACCTGCATGTGGAATATACATGTACCAACTTATTCAATATTCAAGACCATACAGCAACTGCTCAGACTTTGTAAAACGTCACCATCGTCTGAGTAGAAAGATGATAAACAAGGGGTATGTATGTCAAAAGACGTCTAGAGTTGATCATCGGAAGGTATAACGATGATCTTGAGAATATTACATTGGTATCAATTTGCCGTGGCTTTGTACTTACACATCTAGTCAGTATGGTTTTTTTTTTATTATTTTAGTTATCTTGTGGTTCATTTTTACTTGTATTCTTTTTGTACATGCCTTTTTGTGTTTCTTTGTTACATATGACGTGGCTCTGTACTTATAAAGAACAACGAGAACAAATGCGTTATGGTTTTTTATTGCAATGTTAAACAGTCAACACTAGAATTCAACACAATTTGCAATTAATTCTTCACGAAACATTTGGTCAAATGAAATCGGAAAACATTGTCATATATACACTGACACAAGTGGAAAATATCTGACATAGAAGTCTGCACTTTAAGCAAAGCTAACCAATCCTTCCTCCAACGATATTGGTGTTTAACAATATATGAGGAAACAAATATAATTTCACAACAAACATCTTGTAGTAACTGTTTTATTATCCGTACATTACCAATAGTGAGTTTGAGTTAAAGTTTTACAGATATTGGAATTGAAAAAAAATTAAATTAAATTATCAATGTTATTTTTTTATTGAAGGAATGACCGATTGTGGTTCAGGACATCGACAATTGATAAGTTGTTTGAAACAATTGGAGTTGCAGGTATTTCGGCAAATGACACAAGACACGAAAGAGAGAAGTAAATAAAACCCTATGCAGATACAGCGAAAAAATCATGCTTTGTAGCCATTGAAGAGGAGACTGCTTTAATGCTGCAAGTTGCATGTTAACCAAGCATACTTCAAGAGAACTGAGGTAAGCTTACATATGCATGCTATTCTTGAGGTGAAAGGGATCGATAGCACATTAGACACACCGGTACTAGTTAGTGAACAGTTATATGTTAGTATTCAAGACTTAGGTCATGACTGTTAATGTACTGAATATGTCATACCCGTCATTTCCAAGTATTTGAATTGGATATCTGCAGAAATTGAAAATAATGTACGAATTTACTGACGGATGCAGTGCTCAGTTTATAAGCAGAAATTGTTGAAGTGATGTTTGAATAAGTACATGTGATCTCGGATATGACGTTTTAATTTAAAAACTATTTTGAAATATCGAATGTTGTCGTTGCTTTTATAAAGAATCGGACTGTGTTATGCTCTGGGGCTAAACTAAATTATAGACGGCCCTTGACCTATATAATTCTGCACAAAAAATCTCCAAAATCCACAGAGTGCGAAATATGAAAAAGTGGCTTTCAAAAACATTGCTGAGATTCCTAGTTTTCATAATATGAACTTTGAACCTTCAGAAGTTTCGCAAAATACACCAAATAATATCAAAAGTTTTGATACAAATTTTCATGTCAAAGACATTGTTGAAAATGATATGATAATTGCTTATTTCAGTTTGAAAGTATCACATGTGGTAAACGCAATTATTTCAGAGGACTTAAGATGATCGTTCAGCCAATGTTCTAAAGTTGTGAAAGGGCTGTATCCCGAGTGAATAAAAAAATAAGCAGTTTATTTTCAAACTTGCGTACCGTAACACAGTCATATTTTTTATCCCCTGTAATACGATTTATATGTGTAACTTGAAAATGACAATAATATTATTTTGGAACATGAAGATGTACACCTTGTTATTTTACAATTTTTGTAAACATACTGAATAAATATAATATAAGTTCTGATCATTGTTTCTTTTTAAATTTAATTGTTTAGTCATAAGTTCAGGCGAATATTTTTTTTCTTTAAATTACCTTTTCACCGATAACTTTTTGTTATTAAAGCAAATTCGAGAGCTTTCTATCTCTCTTCTCAGATTTAAATGGAAAAGTATTGCGTGTAATAACAATCTACAGATCTTATGATATTACCCAAATACACATATTGTATTGTGTGTCGGTTGCGTAACTTCCAGTGTGAAGTAGTTCATGAATATTGAGGACTAAGTAATTATATCGATCAGAAAATAAATGACCAACAGAAAGAAAAAAAACATCATCGATTTCCTGCGTACACACGTCAAATTGTGAAGTAATAAATTGAGACGCAATATCGTGCGTAACGTCACACGTGTATTGAACGACCGAACGATGGCGGAATAAAAACCCAAATTCAGTTAAATCATGTGAATTGAAATGGCTATTACTTTTACATGTTTATAAGCGGCTATTAAAATATTACTTTAAATTCAGGCAACAGTAGTATACCGCTATTAAAAAGTTATAACTCGATTCAGAGAAAACAAATACGCGTTACAAACTAAAACCGAGGACACGACCAACTATAAGAGGACAACAACTGAGAAACAGAAACACTGAAGTGCAACATAAACAACCGCCACCACACATTGAAACGGACTTATTGATACCTTATTGCTGATTTGGTACAGGACATTATAAGAAAAAATAGTGTGTTGAAACCGGTTTTATGATTAGCCAAACATCCCGGTTAAATGACAATATTAAAAAAAATATCGCTCAGATGACAACACCACGAGTACAATCGAAAGCAAGAACACTTAGCACAGAGACACGCATAAATAAGTAATATCATAGTATATTACAACATGTTAACTGCAGAAGAACAACATTTTAGCTAATCTTAGTTTACGATTTCAATACTTCCATCTATAAGGCAGCAACCATTTGATTTTCTGGGTTGGGGGGGAGGAGGTGCTATGGATTTATTTTGTAAAAAATAGTTATCAAAGGTACCAGGATTATAATCTAGTACGCCAGACACGCGTTTCGTCCACACAAGACCCATCAGTGACGCGAAGTGTTGACTACTGGGCTGGTGATACCCTCGGGGACGAAACGTCCACCAGCAGTGGCATCGACCCAGTGGTGTAAATAGTAATCAAAGGTACCAGAACTATAATCTAGAACGCCAGACGCGCGTTTCGTCCACACAAGACCCATCAGTGACGCCCATACCAAAATATTCATAAAGCCAACCAAGTACAAAGTCGAAAAAGTTTGTTTCCAGTTTTTTGAGAAAAAAATAATTTGTTTTTGACCATGAGAAAAAAAAAATGTTTGTTTCACCCTCAGCAGCCCCTATTTATAATGCTTATATTGATAGAAATAAAATGTTTTTGACTAGTCGCGAAAAAAAAAGATTTGTCCGGGGAAAAAATCCATTGTTTGCAATATATATTCAATATATTGTTCTCTCTGAAAGAATTTGATTCATCCTTGGTTTGAAATTCTTGCAAATAACTTAGGAGATAACTGTATTGTATTTTAAGCTTGGCCTTCGTAAAACGTAGATTTTACTGTCGCAAATTGAGTTTACCTAGCGACGCGGAGCGGAGATAGGTAAACGGATATTTGCGACAGTAAAATCAAGTTTTATGAAGGCCAAGCTTAAAATACAATACAGTTATCTCCATTCTAATGCCACATATTAAAATAAATGTCATTTAATAAATATGTTGGCTTAAAAATGGCATAAATGAAAAAGTCCGCGAAACTGTTGCATTGCCTTTAGCATCTAAACAATGTGACGTCATGTGTTTACTCTGGGTGTCAAACATGAATACTAAACATATTTTTACTTTTCGTACGCTTCAGAATGATTTCAATATAGACTAAAAGAAGATTTTGAGGCTCAAAATGTGAATATCTTGTTTATATTTTGAGAAATTACATATCCCAGAATTCAAAATGGTGGCTTTCTTAGTTACGGACTGGTAGAACGTGGAATCTAACCCCTCAAAATATTTATCAACGTCCAATGAAAATTATCGTTACAAACTAATTGCATTAGAATAAATGATTGAATAGACTTCCAGATTTCGTAAATATGCATTTACAATACTCTTATGGTCAACTAAACAATCCTTCATTTTCCGAATGCTTCATCCATGGTATTATTATACAAGTCCACACACATATTGTTCTATTATATGTCATTATGATATATTTCTATTATGAATTAGAAAAAAAGGTGAACCACAAACGTCAAAATTATTCAATCGCGTAGTGGAATGAACTATTTGTGGATTGTTATAAATTCTATATAACTTTTTGACTATTTTAAATCTCGGTCTATTTCTGAAATTAATTCTTTCATACTACCCTTGATGCTAACATTGCCCATGTGAAATTTTAAAATTGTTTGTAAATAATTTAAACGACAAATATATGTGACGTATAAAATTTTGTGACGTCAGACACGCGAATCAATGAATGTGTTTGTAGATAGATGTCTTTGTGGTCTGTTAAATTGTTCCTATTAAAATTGTTACACGATGATGCCTGATGTACTCATGTTTTGACTATTTTATTTATTATTTCTGTTAAGTTCACGCATCATTGTAAATATAACGGAATTTGATGAGACTGTCATCAAAGTGAGAGGGTTAGCGCTCTAAAACCAGATTTTATCCACTATTTTCTACATTTGAAAATGCATGTACCAAGTCAGGAATATGACAGTTCTTGTCCATTCGTTTTTGATGTGTTTTGATTGATTTTGCCATGTGATTATGGACTTTCCGATCGGAGTTCAGTATGTTTGTGATTTTACTCTTTTTTATACGGTTCCTGGACAGTGTCTGCAATACTATTCTGTACATTTAAACCTCTTTAACTCGAAAAGGTTGAAATATGGATATTTGCCTTTTTGAGATTCTTGTATTGTATTGAATGTTTTGTAGAGGACTTTGCGATGTTGGATCCTTCCGACTTTAAGGATGCAGAGCATGAATATATTTAAATAAAATATAAACTATGTCAATTGGTGATGTTAGTACGTTAAACAGTATGCAAGTATTCATCCGCTGATTATGTCCCTCGTTTACGTATTTCCTCACTGTCGACTTGATATATATGTTCTTCTAAGCGATCTCATATAGGCCCCATTTAGAAAAAAGCCAATCTCACTACTTTTAAGTGACTTTTACTATTGATGGTTATGGTCCCAAAGAACTTATACTCAAGAAATCATTGCAGTATCTGATCTCAAATATAGATGCCAGGAATAAATTTAGATATTTTCATGGAACCTCAGTAAGGCATCTTTTATGATAGCGATGGAAGTTGTGGCATTGTCTGAAATATGAACTAATGTATTTGATACTTTAGCGTCATCCATTAAAAATAAACCTTTAAGTTCACATTGACTTTTGCACAAGGGAGACATAAGAGTTATAAATATGGTTACAACCTTTTATTTTTGATTGGCAGTAAGCCCTTGCCAAAATGGCGCTTCCTTTGGGCTTTTCATGATGTACAAGTACGCACCAACGTCTACTCAGAATCCGATGTCTTTTGTAGAGATAGTTCCACGCTCTCTGTATGTAAACCCTTTCGCTGCCAAACAAATTGTAAACAAAATCACTACAGTGCCAATGCTTTATTTTCATGGTCTATACGATAACGTTTAAAACGTCGACGCCATAGTACTGGTATAATAGCACCGAAAGATTTAAACTTTAAATAGCGGGAATATTAAATATCTGTTAGTAATAGTCCAGTCCATTTTCTTGCATATTACCGATTTTTTTTACTCCGATTTTATAATTAATAGACAGGTTACATAATATAAGATGTTCTGGTCTAGTCGAAGCAACTTAATAACTAAAATCTAACTCTTTTGGGAGGAGATGGGGTGTTACTATTTTATGCTTTCCATACATGAAAATTTCGCCAATTAGGTTTGACTTCACTTCTTTCAATTGCTCTTACTTGAATTTATACAATTATGTCCTACCACAGAGATAGTAACCAGTCTAAAAATTATATACTCATTATATGAGTCCTTCCACAGAGATAGTAACCAGTCTAAAAATTATATACTCATTATATGAGCTAGAGATAAAAAATCCGGGATTAATATAAACATTTATCAGGACAGATATTGTATTCGTCAGGGTTACATCGTCTGCTGTATTATAACGGAATTTGATGAGACTGTCCTCAAAGTGAGAGGTTTGACGCTAAAAAAAAACAAGGTGTAATCCACCAATTTCTACATTTGAAAATGCCTGTACCGAGTCAGGAATATGACAGTTCTTGTCTATGCGCTTTTGTTGTGATTTGTCATTTGATTTTGCCATGTTATTATGGACTTTCCGATTAGATTTTCCTCTGAGTTCAGTATTTTTGTGATTTTACTTTTTTCTTATATATATAACATGTTTTATGGATAACTTTACGATAATCAGAGAGCACACATATATGTTTTTCCCTTTTCCTGCCACCAGGGATATTTCGTACTGAACATACAGAACATTCTTTTTTGATCGGGCAATTTTTTCACATGTCGATTGTTTCTTTCACCGTTAGACCCTATAAGAGTAGCACGATTTTTTGTATAATCTTCTAAAATTTCATCAATTAGTAATTGTATAAAATAAAGACGAGACCCTGTCGAAGATCTTTTAAATCGAAAATTTCTATCGTACCTAATTAATATGTTAAACAATGTTTTTTTTTTTAATTCTTGACAACCGTACATAGCTAGTCACTATAAATGTAATTTAAAATTTATAATTGTTCACAAAGTTTTGAGGTAGTGTGCGGTTTTGCTTTCTTTTTTAAGAAAAGACTATGGAGATATAATACTTTGGAGGAAGGGACAAATAATAAAAGAGAAGTGACATACATCGATCAAAGAACATATATATTAATAGGAATCGTGTTACATGTATCCCTCAAAAGTGTCATGTTGGCCTGGAATGTTGATTTTTTTAGAACAGAACTGAAGTACCCATCAACAAACCCTAATATGGCGCTTCGGTTTTCATCCGATAACTTACGTAATTATTTCATATTATTCTGTTCATGTTTCAATGTATTCTTTACTTACAAATCATCACATGCTCCACTTTCCTTTAAATATTCTCGCAGTTATTTGATGTCAATAGTTCGTCTGTTATCTTATTTGCAGTTGACTTTTCTATAATGATTATAAATCGAGCTGGTATTGGTGGCGATATATCAGAAACCTAATACTTTCTCAAACTAAAAGATTTTCACTGATCAATTTCGTTCAAAGGTTTCAATATGAGAGGGCTTCTCTCTTTATTATGGTAAAGTTATACCATTTGTAGTCTGTTTCCCGGCCTTTATTGAAAATTTTGACAATACTAGGACATCATTCTTCTTTTGGCATTCTGTTATTGCTGAGGTTTGCTTGTCTTTTAAAAATAAATATTTTGTCGTCATTACAGAGTTCATTCGATGAAATTATCAGAAACGTCGTCTACAGACGCAGACAACATTTTTTTAACTCGTACCGTTTATCGACGTTGCCAATCTGGGAACCGAAACGTTCAAGTTCAAGGCTATCATTAGCTCATACCGACCGTCAATATTTGTATATTCCGAAGGCATACTCAATGTTTTACGGAGAGGACCAACCTATACCATTTGCAATTCGACATTCCCGCGATGCGAAACCATTCATGAATGGGTAGATTAACTGTAAGGTATACTACAAATGCAAAAGTAAACGTTATAATATCATTAATTAATAAGAACTTTCCCCCTTTTACCCTCACAACAGTCAGTCCCACTCTTTCGTTTTTTGTATTTTTTCTACCCAATTCAAACATTAAAACGTTTCATTTATTTCTACATTAAGAGTAAATTCTGTTGCGGTTTTTAAATTCTCTCTGACAACTGTAATCATGTAATCCTGTGCTTAAATTCAACACTACGCCATTCCTTTTCTATATATTGCATGATAAGCTCTTTCTTTGCAGCTGCTAACAGCGGAAATGGACGTTCTAAATCATCCATGACTAAAATAAAAATGACATTGTCTGTTCAACTGCTTTCATTTGCATATGTTGATTCCCTTCCCCATTCCTACGTCAGCGAAAGGATCTCCGAACCATGGCTAAAACAAATAAGCAATAGTAGACAAAACAAAACATAAAGACTAAGCAACACGAACACTTTCAAAAACTGTATAATATTCTTCATAATACATTACAATTAAAAAAATTATTCTTCATATTTTGAAATGAAGTAGTCATTTTGTTGTTCATTCTACTCGAATACAAAGACCAATTCGTTTTCTGAATCATTATCAGCTTTGATAAAGTAATAAACTTTTTTCGTTAGTTAGTGATTTAACAAACTTTACTAAAATTGTCTGTTTATAAATTTTAAAATTATTAAGAAACTAAGATTTCAACTCCCTCAGGCAAAGTTGGCTTAAGATGAACTTGTCTATTTATTTTAGGTATTTTTGACATTCAGCTCTTCAACGGTTTCGGTACTTTGGATTTGGCTTTGAGTGTTCCTGATGAAGGTATATCAAGAAAAGCGCTTCGGACGCAGGAAATTATTAAACGTGTTGTTTTACATTTTTTACAGCACTCAATTTAAAAATTGAGCATCCGTTTATGAACTGGAATTTCTGTTCCAGGTTGATTTGTAATTGTTTGGCAGCAGACCGCCTGCATGTCTTACATCTAATCAAAAATCGATTTTTCTGTCGTAAGTCTGGTTATAAATTAATAAATTACTTTATTGTATAGTAATATAATATTTCCAACAGAAACTAACCAAAAGTTAGCGTGCAATAAATTCTCTTATTGCACTAGTGCAATAAATCATCAAAATTCATGACGTCATCAATGACAAAATCTTAGTTTAAACCAATTTTTACTTTCAAATATTGTATTGCTATACAATAAAAGGGTTATTGCATGAATATTGGGGAATATTGTCCCTCGTAGAACATATATTGCACTCGCAATCTCGTGCAATATAAAATTCTACTCGGGACAATATTCCCCAATATTCATGCAATAACCCTATAATACATAGGTGTAAATGCAAAACTGCGTAAAATATATTTATTCTTTAAACTGGCAGCGCGATGGAATGATGTAACAGCACATGAACCTTGGGCCACTCATGCTGGAGATGGATAATTTATTTTTCCTTTGTAAACATTAAAGTGAAAACAACACCCTGTAATGGCTTGTTCAAATTTAGTGTGTTTTGTAAGAATGTCGCAAAACTGTCCCCGGTTAAGGATTCATCAATAGACAGGTTTTGAGAGGTTAATAATGTGTTTTCACTTTAAGGTTGAAATGGTCAACGATGGATTTAAATTTTGCAATTGGATAGCAAATCGGCGGAATTCTAACCGCTATCTTTGTGATATACCGAATAAGACTATTTACCGCGTTTGTAATAACATGAGCAACACTACGGGTACTACATGTGGAGCCGGATCTGCGTACCCTTCCGGAGCACTTGAGATTACCCTAATATTTTGGTGGGTGTCGTAATTTCTGCTTCTTGTTTTGTGTTGACTATTTTTAAAGCCATTAAATACTCATAAAACTTGTAACTACACGGGGGTATAAATAAATACGGCTGTCAATTCTGACATTTCAATTGTCTGCTGTCTCTCACTATCAGCATTGGTAGCGTGATTAAATAGTAAAAATGATACGTTTATTTAACTTCTAGAACAGTCGATATATTTCCATACAATGTCATGTACAATATTCTAACAACAATACAATACTAACATACGGGGTGGAATAACTTCTTTCTGTTGTATTTTTGTACGGACCAATTTGAAACAGGATTACCTTCAATTCTACAAAGGCAATGTAAATAAATGCAAAGCATACAGCTATCTGCGCTGCTTCTTACCTCTAAACCACGACCCTTATTCATAATATAAACTGCGAGGCATACAGCTAAGTGCGCTGCTTTTCGTCTGTAGGAACCCCGGGAGGTTTGCTGTAAGCCAAATGTAAACACAGCAAAGACTGACGAATGTGACATTGCAATGGTATTTATTTGAAATTTCCGGAAGTAAATATTCTAGGTAAGAAGAAAAACATAACGTCAAACGCTGACATAAAATATAGGAGTCTTTGACTCAAAATGCTTATAATAATACTTGATTCTTCTAGTTAGGAGCTCAAAAGTGGACACTTTTTGGTTCACGCTTAGAATATTAACCCAACGGTAACGTTCTGAACAATACATGACGAAGTTGCTCCATATATGACGTTATCGATATTTAATAACAAAGTTAAAAGTACGTTTATTACTCATTAGTTATACTAAACACTAAAAATAACTTATATTAACTCTATTAATAAGGCAGCAACGGAACCATTTGATTTTCGGGGGGCGGGGGCTTTGGATTTTTTTCCGGACTAACTTGTTTTAGCAACAAGTCGAAAACAATTGTTTTCTTTCAATTTTAGCACTATATATAATGCCAGATGGGGATGAAACGAACTAATTTTTTCTCATGGTCAAAATTTTCCCTCCAAAAACTGGAAATAACTTTTTTACCAAAAAAAAAAAAAAACAAAGCCCCTTTTCCCCCGAAAATCAAAAATTTCTGCCTAATAATGTAACAATATTTCTTTACTTGGGAATAACCAGTGCTCACATTTACAAGTGGGATTCGTGTTGCTTAGTCGTTCGTTTTTTCTATATTGTGTCTTGTGTACTATTATCTATCTGTTTGTCTTTTAATTTTTAGCCATGGCGTTGTTAGTTTGTTTTCGATCTATGAGTTTGACTGTCCCTCTGGTATCCATCTTCCCTCTTGCATTGTCAACAAGATGCAGGAATTTCAACACCATTTGGAAACGATTTCTGGGGAAAACTTTCCGGAACCAACGAGTTGTCTGACTAGAATGTTAACAGTATTTAGATATTGTTGCCTTTCCAAAGAAGCTAATATTCAAAATTACAGCAACGAATGCTTTAAACTATATCAATGAAATCGAGAAAAATCGGGAGTGCTGCTTTAATTAAAAAGTAAAATAACAAAAAATACTGAACTCCGAACAAACATGTGTATCCTTCTATTATACATTAACTATTTGAACCTGTTCCAAGTCCAGAATTTTAATTCCTGAGTTCCTTTACTATATTTGTTGATATAGTACAGTATATTGTATCTGTTGATTATCCACTTGATGATTTTGTCAGTGCCATAAAATGTGTTGATTTCTCCCTTTATTAAAGATGGTGTGGTAACCGCAAATTTAATCCACCAGGAAAGACGTAGGTACAATATACTATGGATTCATTACTATTTATAGGTACTATATTTTTTATGAGTAAAGGGTTTTTGCTTTCCCACTTGTATGCTGTATTTTTCAAAACAGCGAAATAATTTTATGGTCAGCTAAATCTAAGATCAAAAGTTCAACTTTCCTCTTTGATATTTACCGAGTATCTGTTCTCTTTCATATTACAATATTAACCTGTCTTTTTGAAATCCATTTTTAATACTTGTCCCATATAGATATCTATCACAAGTATCATTGACACATTTTTTAGCCTAATCCCTCTCAATAGAAATGTTATATTGATAGTAACCAAACTCTTTATTTTTCATTTAAGAAAATAGTACAAATTTTAACTAATTAGACTGAGACACTGTGACAATTGTTATTAAGAAAAAAAAACCGTAGCAATACTTTATGAGATATCATCAAAGTTGGTGAATCAAGAGCAACAACGATGAGTTTATTACTAAATTAGTTATATAAGACTAACATCCATCTGCTGTATTGTAGGACGGGTCTACGGTAGGTACTGCTTGGACAAGTTACATCGTAGAATTGATCTTGTTTGACAAGCATGCAAAGTTTGCCACTAGTGATCCATAACTGTTAAATATGACATTTGATTAGGGACTTTCCTCGGAGTTTTTCTTAAATAATTTTGCTTTGAATGTCCGCAGTATGTGCATTTTCCACTCTTGAAATAGCCTCTGGAGAGAAGTTTATAATATTTAGTTTTAGGTGTAAAAAGAGTAAATTAACTAGAAAATTATTAGCATGCGCAATGTCATTAAACAAATTGTATTTTGTTTAGTTAATAATATATTTATATAAGTTTTTAATCAACAGTTGTTATGTGAACCTAATTTGCACCATTAATTTTAAGTGAGCAAAAGCATAACAACTAGCAGTACAAGAACAGTATGCTCCTTTAACGGTGCCTTCAGTCTTTTGGATATACACCCAAACATAATGAAAGTCATTTTCAATTCTTTGAGATGTGCAGCATTTAGCCTTTGATATACAAGGGTTTCTTTCCAGAGGGTTGTAAAACTACCCGGAACCAGTCGCATGTAAATTACCCGTTCGAATTGCCTACTTTATAATCTTTAAGGACCTGGCGTAAAGAGGCAACATCACCATGATCAATTAAAAATGTAGATATATTAGAGGCCACTTTGAAATACCAGATTTCTCCTCGAACCAGCCGCTATGTAAAGTGAGGGGATAGGGAATATCACAGTCAGACAAAATACGTTTATAACATTGAACATTGTCCAGCAATACTTCACTCTGGTTGTGTTTGACCGGCAAACCCAACTTGGCTGCAGAAAAACAGCAATCAGCTCGTCTTTCGTTGGACCTCTTCGTGTTAGATAATGTTGTAAATTGTCTGTTTTCCATGTATTAAATTCTCTCAACAATGTATTTTGGTCACCAGGATCCACAGTAAGGTATAATAATTTAGTGAAAGTAGAAACAGACCGGCATTACGTACATACCGGAGGCAGACGATAAACAACAAAGACGTTTTTAAGCAAACATATTCAATGGCCGCTTACGATACCAATTCCGTTACCGCTCGACCTTTGGGACGGTTCGCTTACCTTTGAATAATAAAGTACTAGCGATAAGCTGTAACTTCAGGGTGTTAAAATATTCATATCTACGCATATGCACGGAGACAACATATAGTCTGCTAGTTTTAAAATGCTTTGTCAATGGTTGTATCTCCTTTATAATTTTTCCTCTTTGAAATAAATGATGTTTCAATATCCTTTTTGCGCTGGATTTGCCATAAGGGCAATTAAAATCTGTCTGCATAAGGGGTATATGTTTTCTGCTTTATTAAAGACATTAGTGTGGCATTTGTATAATATCATGCTTAATGTTAAAAAGAAACATATTTCATGGATAAGTTTGTCAAAGCCAAACTAAAGATATCTAGTTTTATTACCTTAAGCATGTTAAGCTTGTTAACAAATCTTTCTTGAGAAGTTTACCTTTAAATTTTTTAATTCCTGGGTAGGAGAAATCTAAAATTATTGCTAACAAGCCGACGACCAATATTTAAAACATGTTTATACAGAGACGGATTTACGGGGGCCTTGGCCCTCCTTTTGTGCGAAATGACTGACAATATCCTTTCTTACTGAAGTGGAAAAGGGGGGGGGGGGGATGAAGTGCTTGTCATGGCTTATGAAAGCTTATTAATTCGCTCTGTTTTTTGCCTTTCTCTAGACTCAAATTCAAACCTGTTTCTTGTTCTGCACACAGTTGGATTAAAGACTTTGCATTCAAGCTTTGAGTAGGGAGTGGAATATAGCCTGGTACAATCTACAATGTATCATAAACCTGCATGAGTAGAGAAGAGCCTTCCTATACTAGCTATAGAAAATTCCTGCCTGGTTGAACTTGATTATGTATGTTTATAGTTTCTGCTAAAAATTGAATTAACTAGCTGCTTTTGTGTTTGTATCAAAGCTTCCAGTTGGTCCTCTTTTCCTCGTCTGGACATCTGTCATTATGGCACAATGGTCACAACAGATCATTAAAATGGCGCTTATCCCAAATAGCTTTTCCCCTACTGTTGTTGGGTTTTGAGGTATATACTTCGCGTTCTGTTAGACTAGGTTTGACTCTTTTAGACGGGGTTTTTCTGTGTCCCTTTATTTGCCCATTTGAAAAAAAATTGGACCTCCTGTTTCTCTTTTTTACATTAACTTTGCCTTTAAATATTCCTATTTGGTCGCTTTGCTGATTCATTCATGGAAACTTTGTAACTATTTATAGATTGGTTAAATACTAATACCTTGTATAGTGTACGTCTGTTCTTAGTAACAAGTAAACATTCTGAGTTTGATCTTTTAAAGTCTTGCATATGGCGTGTAATTTTAAAACGCTGCAATAAACAGACCATGAGTTGGAGTTATCTTTTTTAGGTTTTGTGTGCTTGTATTACTTAGGATTGTGGTGCCATATAACTTTTATGGCACTTTTCCTGTACAGCAGCGACTATAAAACCGTCTTATGTTTTTGGATGTGCAAAAATAGTGCCATCAAATTCATATGGCACCATAACAAGTTTCTCTTAAACATATAAAACGTTTCCATTATTGTGATAGACACTAATTCAACAGTCTCAATAGCTACATTGTAATTAACGGCGCATTTTAATCTCTTCTAAATGGATATTAGAAATGTTTTATTACATTTGTGCGAAAGACAAAATGAAAATACATTAAAGAACTCACTTTGGTATCATATGGTTATTTGTTTAAAAGAGAAATAATGAACTTTTACATAGACACTAAAGGGTAGCTTTGTATTATTACTTTAATCCATTACAAATTATGATCACTGTAAATATAATCAACTAAGAACTGTGTTTCATGTGTTTCAAGAGACTACTTGACGATAAAAGCTTCAATTTTTTTTACAATTTATGTTTTAAATTTCCAATAGTGTATAGACGTCTGATAAATTCTCAGTAGCCAGTACTTCGGTACTGGTATGAAAATACGGATTTTTTTGTGTTATTAAAATTTGCTGTTTTGAAATTATTATAAATTAGGGAATGTATCTCCCTCATGCAAAGCTCTGATTCCTTTCACGGATTTGGCTATACTTTTTGGACCTTTTGGATTATAGCTTTTCATCTTTTATATAAGCTTTGGATTTCAAATATTTTGTCCACGAGCATCACTGAAGAGACATGTATAGTCGAAATGCGCATTTGGTGCAGGTAAATTGGTACCGTTAATGTTGTTACTCCATACACTTAAGTTTTTTCATATAATACTAGAAAATTCATTAACAAACTTTGACATGGGCAAAATGAAATGCGAGATAAATGTCATAAACCTAGCTCAAAGCAAAAAATAGAAAACATACTTTGAAAGTTTGGTGCCCGAACCTGTATTAGGAACGCTAAAAACAAACAATTTGCCAAGACTCCTTAGTTCAATAGTCCAAACTCCTTCAATTGTCAACAGATAAAAATGTTGTTGGGTGAAATGGTCATCTACATAATATGTTCTCGCTATCTATAAAGTTTCATGATATTCTGGTGAGTGGTTTCAGAGGAATTGCGATGACAAGTTGTTGCAGTAGAATGTTACGCCAAAATTTCAACACGGAGCCTTAGCTCACACCGAACAGCAAGCTGTAAAGGGGCCCAAAAATTACTAGTGTAAAAGACAAGAACAATCAAAACCAAGGAGTAAACAAAAACTCAAAAAACCAAAGGACATTTACATCAACAGTTCTAAATAATAAATAAGAAACAACACGAACTCCACTAAAAACCGGGAGTGAAATCAGGTGCTCCGGAAGGAAAAGCATTTCCTGCACCGTATACGGCACCCGTCGTGTAATTTCTTTGTTCAGTTCGGTAAATATGGACGGTTATTATGACTGAGGAAGAATATCATATATGATTTCTGACACACTTTTGTCTTAATGGCCAATCAGCTCATGATGGCGACCGTAAAATTTCTTGAGTGATTACCTTAATTTGATTGATCATAGCCCTGTCTTAGCAACTTTTGAGAAACCAGTATTCCTCGTTCAACAAAATCAACGTACTTTGAGCTAGCTCTAGAGAATTCGAATCATATCAATTGAGAAAACCATTCAAACGGAAAAACCAACGGTCTAATCTATATAGAAACGAGACACACGTATGAACTACATAAACAGAAGACAACTACTGTATATCAGATTCCTGACATAGGACAGGTATATGCACATCTTTATAGTATGTCCTCATTATCTGTTAATGGTGTTGAAATTCTGTTTTGAGGTTTCAGAAAAGTTGAGTTGAACAAGAAAATGACTACGGGAAGGACATACAGACAAGTGGGGCAAAAGCATGATACCATACGTAACTATGTTACATTTGTGTCTAGCCGGAAACAACGTTAACAGAATAGATTAATCCATCTTATGTCAACTTCCCATTACCGACTTTTGACCGATAAAACAAGCACTTGTCTATGAACAATATAAGATATTTTCATGTTATATGTATGTAAAAGGAAAACAACATTATTGTTACAACCTCAAAGTACGCACATTGATACTATTATTTTAAGTTAAGGTTGAATGACATTTAAAAAATGCAAATAGTGAGAAATCGGAAAATTTATTTAAATTCTTACAGTTTCCGTAGGACAACATAGATGGGGGGTCAACATACTGTAGCGCGCAAGGGGTTTTGATGATAGAGGGTATCAATGACCAGCAAAATCTCTAAACACTATTAGACCCTGAAACTATTTAAGAACTGACTAAAAGAACCAATAAACACCGAAAAGTGTCTATATAATGTCTGTATGTCAATAGAAATGGATACGTTTCAAGTTTCAATACTTTATTTCAACATTTTGATAAGGCAGAATGTTCATTCAATATACTCAATTTGACGAACATTAAAATGCTACTAGATTGACTCTACCAGAGCTATTTCAGACACCATCACGAATTGGGTGATCCATACGATGTATCTTTGTTCATTCAATATACTCAATTTGACGAACATTAAAATGCTACTAGATTGACTGTACCAGAGCTATTTCAGACACCATAACGAATTGGGTGATCCATACGATGTATCTTTGTCCAAACTAACTAAGGACATTTCAGCACGTGTTAGATAGTGGTTTGTCATTACGTCTTCTAATCTTTTAATTACCGAACGTGACTTATCCCCGATTGTGACTGGTTTGCCGAGTGTGTATTCGCATTGCTATTAGACGTTGCATGGTACTTTTCCATCCCAAATTCATTGATTTAGTTTTGATGTTATATTTGTTATTGTCATCGGATTTTGTTGAATGTCTTAACGTTTGTAGTTACACATCTTATTATATTTTTAGCTCACCTAGCCCGAAGGGCCAAGTGAGCTTTTTCATCATTGGCGTCCGTCGTCGTCGTTTTTACATTTTGAACTTCGTCTAGAGAACCCCTGAATGGAACGAAACCAAACATGACATGAATGCTCCTTATGAGGTGCTGACCAAGTGTTGTTATTTTGTAGCCGATCCATCATCCAAGAAGGCCGCCAGCTGGGGACTTAGCTTAACATAGGACCCAATGGGAAATGCACACAAATGATTTCTTTTAGAGAACCACTGAATGGAACGAAACCAAACATGGCATGAATTTTCCTTATGAGGTGCTGATCAAGTGTTGTTACTTTGTAGCCGATCCATCATCCAAGATGGCCGCCAGCGGTGGACTTAGTTTAACATAGGACCCTATGGGAAATGTATGCAAATGACTTCTTTTAGAGAACCACTGAATGGAATGAAACCAAACATGGCATGAATGTTCCTTATGAGGTGCTGGCCAAGTGTTGTTACTTTGTAGTCGATCATCATCCAAGATGGCCGCCAGCGGGGGACTTAGTTTAACACAGGACCCTATGGGCAATGCATACAAATGACTTCTTTTAGAGAACCACTGTATGGAATGAAACCAAACAAAGCATGAATCAGGAGCCTGTATTTCAGTGGTTGTCGTTTGTTTATGTGTTACATATTTGTTTATCGTTAATTTTTTTCATCGTTTGAATTGTTTTACATTGTGTTATCGGGGCCATTTATAGCTCACTATGCGGTATGGGCTTTGCTCATTGTTGAAGGCCGTACGGTGACCTATAGTTGTTAATGTCTGTGTCATTTGGTCTTTTGTGGATAGTTGTCTCATTGTCAATCATACCACATCTTATTTTTTATATGAATGTTCCTTATGAGGTGCTGACCAAGTGTTGTTACTTTGTAGCCAATCCATCATCCAAGATGGCCGCCAGCGGGAGACTTAGTTTAACATAGAACCCTATGGAAAATACATACAAATTTCTTCTTTTAGAGAGCCACTGAATTGAATGAAACCAAACATGTTTGTACCTTTCCTTTTGAGGTGCTGGCCAAGTGTTGTTACTTTGTAGCCAAATTTTATCTTTTTTTATATAATTTCAAAAACCCAAGAAAAGTCAGGTGAGCGATACAGGCTCTTGAGAGCCTCTTGTTTTCTGTTGTATTCGTGTGTTATGGTAAAGATAATTGATCATCCAGTTTATTTGATAGATTTTAGTCTGGATCAACGAAATTTACACTATATACTTGGTTTACAGTTTTATTTAGAGGAACACTGACATAGCTAGATAATACAATTGGTTGTCTAATTGCTAATACGATTTGATATTAATTAGTATTGTAGTGTTCATTGTTTATAATAAGCGTTCGATAAGTCATACAAATCTAATCTTGAATATTATTTCAATTCTTTCTTAATTTTTGGGAACTCGTCGTTTAATTCAAATGCGACGTCACTTTGAGCGTAACACTGGTGTAACACTGGTTATGGCTAAGAAGACAGTGATTTTTTGTATTTTATCCGTTTTTGTTCTGTAGCTAGTCACCACTTCAGCTTTATCATGTATATCTATTATATAGTCATCATTTTATAAAATTAACGGTTTGCAAAGGTATGTTTTATTCTAAATTCTAAATAATATTAAAGGATGTTGTTGTCCCAGGTTGATAACCCTGGCCGTGTTGGTCGAGACTTTTAAAACTTTTTTTCCTCGCTGCTTTTCAGCTTTGTTCTTGTTTTGGCTTTCAAACTTTTTTTATCTGGGCGTCGCTTGTTAGTCTTGTGTGGACGTGGCGCACGTCTGGCATATTAAATTGTTAACAAAGTGCCTTCGTTGACTATTAATCGTTTGTTTCTCTGTCCTATATTTTCTCCCATTTATTTGTATTGTAGTCCTGTCATGTAATGTTGTCATTTTAATGTTATTTAATGTTTCGTCCCCGAGGATATCACCAGCCCAGTAGTCAACATTTCGATGTTGACATGAATATCAATAATGTGGTCATTTTTATAAATTTCCTGTTTACAAAACTATGAATTTTTCGAAAAACTAAGGATTTTCTTATTCCAGGCATAGATTACCTTAGCCGTATTTGGCACAACTTTTTGGAATTTTGGATCCTCAATGCTCTCCAACTTTGTACATGTTATGCTTTATCAATATTTCGATTTGAGCGTCACTGATGAGTCTTATGTAGACGAAACGCGCGTCTGGCGTACTAAATTATAATCCTGGTACTTTTGATAACTATTATAATTAACATTGCTATTAAAGCGGGAGGTTTGGCATGCTACACAACGAGGTTTAACCCACCATGTTTATGTTAAAATGCCCTGTACCAAGTCAGGGAAATGCTCATTGTTATATTATAGGTCGTTTCTGTGTGTTTTACATTTAATGTTGTGTCGTTCTCTTATATTTGATGCGTTTCCCTTAGTTTTAGTTTGTTACTCGGATTTGTCACTAAAAGGGGTAATTTTGAATAACATTCATACTGGAAACATTACCAGTCACGTACATGTGAAGTCTTTACAAATAATAGAAAGTCCAAAATAATGGACAAGGATACTAGAAACTTACTAGTAACGGGTCACAAGTAACCTATAAGCAAACTGTACAGGTTAATGTAAATATACTTAAAATAAAGGTGTATCCCTAAGTGTTTAGAATCTAAACACATACAATGTAATGTTTAACCAGTTTACACTGCCAATCTTCCTATGTATTGTAAACTTAAATATTGCTCTTTTTCAGAATTGTGAATAGAATGAATTTTGATATAAATATTAAACACCTTTTTAATAAAGTTAACCTTTTTGATCAGAAACGCAGCTAGAGCTTACTACCTTATGTATCTTACTATAAAATACGTTTATTTATTGTGCTAAAATAATAATGCTAGTAATGTGTGCCTAAATTCATGAAATCCTACTGCTTACAGATTTATTCAAACTAATGATAAAGGCTTCTCATAAAGAGATTTTCTTAAAATACTAGTCTTGCAGAATGAGAATGGTAAACTCAGATACCCTTTTACTTTAATAAATAATAATCTTTCTATCTCTGAATCTTTATTTATTTGTTCTTTAAAGGAGTAGGTCCAGTAAGACCCCTTTGTGGCCCCAAAATATAGCAATTTTACAAAATTGTTAAAATGTAAACTTTTAGCTATTTATTGGACAGTAGAATGCTTCTGCTACATAAATATGGGCTGTTTTTGACAATACAATGCACATATATCGAGTACTAACACCATTTAGTCATGCTAAATTACTGAAATCTTCACAATTCTAGCATTTTAGTTAAATTCTAGACGGTTTCCGTGTAAAACGAAAGTGGCCGCATTCGTGTTCATCCTTAATATTGAAATGTAAGTTGTATTTGATGATAATACATAACATATATAAAGGTTGGGGATGAACACGGATGCGGCCACTTTCATTTCTGACAAAAAACATCCGAAAAGTGACATTTTCCAGCATATTTGGTAGATTTTTCATATTTGAGCTTGAATCGGATCGTTTTTTAATGCATAATCAGTTAAAATCTTTCACATAAACTAATTGAATCAAATGAAATAGACACTTAAGTGTTTAAAAAGTGGTCAAAATCTTTTGTCAGATGAACCTGAAATTTGAGGCCAAAATCGGTCCTTACCGGACCTATTCCTTTAACAGGACTCTTTTAAACAACCAACGGTTGTATGCTCTAAAAAGTTTTTAATACTTTTCTAAATAATTTTTCACTGCCGTGAACGTGAATGTAAACATTTTGATAATTTCCAAATAGAATAATTTTATTTAAATTTGTAAAGCATTTTTATTATGCACTTTTCATTTAAAAGTTCCAAAAAGGAATAAAATAACGTTTTCTGCAAGAGATAAACGTTAACATTAAATATTTTCTACAGAAAATAACTGGTCTTAAATTTGACAAGAGTCCTTCCTTATGTCAATATGCAAAAAGTGACGTAGAAGTAGCGTTTTCGGGCCCTTTATACTACCCGCGCCGCACATTTCACCCCTTTTAGGTCAACTGTATTTGCAGATCGATAACCAATCAAATCATCGACACAAGTAGATGGAGAAGACGTTCTAAGTTGCAAAACTTGTGTCCAATCCTATTGTCAATGTTTTTTTGGACAATAAAATATGTTTAAACTATCTACACAAGTACACCGTTGACCTTTTGAGAGTTCAAATGTGCACCAGTGTGCTACAGTGCTTCTGGCATAGCACAATCGAACATTTGAATTGCTAAAACATATTTTAAAATAAGTTTCACATATATATTCTTGGTGGACCATAGTTAAGTATGTAGGGTCTAAGAGCTGTTAAATCCAAAGAGGAGGTGCTTTCCACAGAAAGCAGCTTATTATAGGGTCTTTCTGGGTGCCTTTACTACTCTACCATTAATTTAAAATCTTCCTCTGGCTTAGGCTGGTATGGTTGCTCGCTCTTCCGGAAATAAAACTGGTCTCCTTCAAACGTATGGGCAGCAATGGCCTCTACCTTCTGCTCAATATGTTGACGGTGAAAAGTTGGATGGGCCTTCAGCTGACTTTCCTTCGTTGTTTTATAACCACAAAGCAGACAGTAGTAGGGCACCTTGGTTATCTCTAAGTGCTTCAGTAGAATGTGAACGATCACTCTATATCTTAGGCCCAGGTTCAGGCCACCTTAGACACACTGTTGCCCTTCTAATGGCCTTATTACAGTCAAAGCTGTAAGTAGTCATCTAAAAATAACATAGTACCTTAGAAACTTGTCTAAATACTTATTTTTATTAAGATAAGAACCCAAAATTTTGCTCATCTGGAGATAAAAAAAAATCAGTTTCATTAGCTAGAAACTTGGACTAGATTTCCTATTTATTTATATATTTTTTTATCTGTAGATCAAAATATCCACAAACCATGAATTGGAAAAATCAGCTGACAATGTATATATCCACCAATACATAGCAATACTGATGTGTGCCGTGAAAAGGAAGTCAAACAGTTTATAAAAGGGAGATAATCATCTGACAGTACGATGAACTAATCATCAATTGTAAAAATTTTAACTTCAAAAATTATCTATCTGATATCATTAGCTTACGTTAATTATCAATTGCATTTCATTGATTCATTAGACATCTTATGCTTTCTTATAGTAAAACATTCTTAAGTTTACAAACAAATTGTTAACTAATTAATTTTTATTTATATACATTCAAAAATTTTTATTTTACTGATTATGTGAACAAATATGTTTCAGCTCATCAGAATAACGTTTGGTACAGTCAATCTACTAAAATATTTGAAAACAGTATATAAGGTAATTCAGAACACCTCAAATCTTTTTATGTTCAACTTTTCTCATCCATTTAGGGATATTTTCCTCCCGATACAGCTTACTTGTCATGATTGACAACTTTACAAGTTCCAGTGCTATCCAGCTGGATTTTTATAATTTAAGCCATTTAATTTTCTAGTAATAAGACGGGTCCCATATAAAGAGTTTTGACTTGTGCCTTCTTTTCTGGTCCCATGACTGAACCAAACCTTGTCAAAATTTTGGTATGTAACCAAATTGACTTTATTGTCGTAATAATATTACGTCTTTTGGCATTGTTTGCCAAATGTTTTCTGGCAAAAATATGGTGTTTTTTTTCTAATCTGCCTTTTGAGTTATGGACACACTCTCCAGGTGTCAATAGGTCATTGCTAACACATTGACTGGTCTGGAGGGTAACCTCTAATGGGAGTCTTTTCTCCCTGCCCAACATCAGCAGATTTGGTGTAAGACCACTACCATCACGTTTTTAAAATTCCTTAAATAATAAGCCATCTTTGATTTGGCAGTTCCATAAATGCCAATTATGTCTGGTGGCTGGACTATACCGTTCAAGCTCTTTCCAGGAAGGTCTGTCACCTTTTGTTTTCAATTTGAGTATGTGTCCTTTATTATTATTAGACTCTTAAAAATGCTTTAATTGCATTATGGTATAACCAGACTTTCCAAACAGCCCAAATATTTTCTGATTGGTTTCCGGGTTTTACAGAATTTTATTTCTGTAAACTTTTAACTTGGCATTTAAATTTGGGGAATTTTTCATGGAACAAGCCATATGAAGAGCTCTTTTCGTGCATTTTGCACATAGACCACATTTTAAATATTCCATGTTATCGGTCTCGGGACAGACAATCACGGGGATTGCTGCATCTTGACATGGCATCAGCATTTCCTTGTTTGGGAACAGGTCTATATTCTACTCTAAAATCAAAGGTAAATAATATTTTCAACCAACGAGCTATTCTACCCTTAGGGTTTTTTTCAGACTGAAAAGCCAAATTAAAGCTTGGTGATCAGTTGTATTAACTATTCCGAGTCAAGAAAATGAAAACCTCCCGCCCTTCAACAGAGTAACTTACACTATCTGTGACCAGACCAAATTTTCCGGTGATTTTATGGTATCAAGACCAACGTAATCAGGGTCAACAACTCAAAATTGCAAGGGCCTGGATAAGGCAGTGAAACACTATGATGCTGGTGACATCGAAGTAGTAGTGTAGCGAGCCAGGGGTGACTCACCCGACAGAAAACAAAATTTTAGTCTCTAAATTCTAACCACTTGGAAAGTAGACTCAAGACTATTTCTGACAAGTCTGAAGACTGAATATTCTATGACTGAATTATAAGTTGTTCTCCTGCTTTGATAAAAATCCGGACAATCAGATTATACATGTGTATCCTGATAAAAAGAACACCAAACAAGTTTTGAAGTTTCCATTTTTATTAAGTTTTATATACTATAGAACTCATAAGATCAAATATGTATTTTACAATACAATATAAGTACACAGCAATTATGTAATACTAAAATTTCTAGCACCTCTCTAAACCAGTCTCAGAGCTCCCAATAAAACTGTAGGAAATCTTTATTTTTTGAAAATTTGCCAATTCTTAATAGGTACACCAAATGAATTATTAATTGTATTGAAATTCATGGAAAATAGGAGGTTGTGATCTAGTCCCATATAATACTGTTTGTAGTTCTATATAAAGAAATGTACTGATATATGTGCGAACTTTTACATGTTTGAGTCTTTCTATATAATTTACTTATTTAACTAACATTTCTATAAATATAAAGTTTAATAATTTCAACAGAAGTTAATCAAAAACCTTAAGGTTTTTGATTAAGATAAATAAGTTTAGAAGACTGATTCCTTATCAGTACAAAATATGTTTAAATAACTATCAGGCCCTTTCTGATACAGATACAAAAATGTGGTTTAAAGAAATACTGTCAGGTCCTTCCTTATACTAGTTCTTACTTAATTCCTAGTTTGACTGTCCCTCTGGTATCTTTCGTCCCTTTTTTATACCGTATTCCATAAAATCAAGGCAACTGCCAGGTCCTTCCTGAAATAGTACCTATTTTAAGATATCAGTTAGATCCTTTCTAACTGTTATCGAATTTAACTATGATTTTCAAACCTTATGGAAACCATAATCCCTAATTCCAAATATTGCCTATTAATAACCATTTAACAGATTTTAGAAAGTTTATCATGGTATGACGGAATATGAAGAAACCTGAGGCTGTTAAACATAGATGGTATAGTCATGAGTTGCCCTTATAAGGAGAATTGATCATTACAGTTAAATTTCTTTCTAAAATATTTCTTAAATGGCAGACTAAAACTTTGAATATTTCAAAAGTAACACCACAAGCGTTACAATCTGACTGACCACTTATAAGAACATAATTTCTAGCTGGACAAATTCACTTAACAAATTTATCTTTACAATACCAATTTTAAATGTCAAATAAGTTAAACTTTATAAATACAATTTTTTATTACCTTTTGATACTAAAACTAGTTAGTTAAATGTTTTATTAATTAACAGTTACTGAAGGTAGGCCAAAATTAAAAAGTTCTAGAGAATAAGCAAATACAATATAAATTAAATAGTGATAGTTAATTACAGTTTTCTTTACTGTCGGTATCTTTCTTTCCTATCACATATTTCACTTTTGGTTGCGGTTGTTGTGGTTTGGGTCTGTTCAAGTATGGCTCCCTCTTATTGGTTTAAATGGGCGTTTGGACAGGTTACCCAACCTGTCTAGGATGGTCTGTTGGCACCCTGCAATGTCTCAAATTGTCTAACCTGCCCACGGAGGTAAGCAATATCTGTAGAGTGTTTGAATTGAATTGGTATTGTGTGCTTTTTCTTTAAGTTATAATTCCTGAGTTGCTAGTTAAAAGTTAGATGTAGCAGGTTGGGCAAAAGAAGGTGGAGGAGTATGCACTACTCGTTGAGGTTTGAGGTGCCTCAGACCCCAAAATCTGTCGTAGGATGTACTCCTTCCTGTATTAGATCCTGATCGAAGATGTACTGGACTTATGGTGATATTTCAGGAAAGTAGGGATCTTGATCAGGACTTGATGTAGTTGACATATGTGTTTTCGGTCTCATGGAAGATCCTGGATAGGTCATGGTGGTGGTAGTTGGTACAGTTGAGTATTGGGTTGACAGAAGTTACAGATGGTAAAGATGTTAATGCTGTGGGTGTCTAACGGCAAGTAGTGGGAAATGGCAGATGAGATTATTGTAGAATGGTCTGCAATGGAGGTCATCGTAATATCTGGCATAAAAAAAATCATACAGGTCATCCATTGGAGATCTGGACTCCAATGGCATGACCTGGAGGATTTTTTTTACAACAATGGCCTGGATTAGGCAGTTAAACACTATGCTGCTGGTGACATCCAAGTAGCAATGGCACAGGTAATTATAATAAATGCATTAGTTCTCTTATTTCAGTGCTTTGTGTCTTGTCTTTTCCAGTTTAGCCAATTGCAACTTTTCATAGTTCTGAAGAGATTTACTCAATGTTAACTTTAAGTGATACATTGTACTTGTAGTGAATGACCGTTATTATATAAATATTACAGAGTTTCTACAAAATGTTTAGTAATAAGTAAAACAAGGAGACATTTGAGTGAGTGCAATCTTGTGTTTATAAAAATTTGTGATTTTTTTTAATATGATCTTACTTGAAGAGCCAAACGAACTCTGAAAATTTAGGTAGACCTGTATAGAATATGGTCTTTTGGTCATTGTCTGATCTTGTCTGCTATTTTCTGTACTGTCCATTTGTGGTGTTGAAGTGATTTTGTCAATTTTTGGTTTTCTTTCTTCAGCAACATATTTTCCTTTAATAAGGGATCTGTATCACATTGAGACTGGCATTTCAGGCTTTCATCAACTTTTAAAAATAAGTAAAGATACATATTTTTTTTTTCAATCCATAAGAATAGCATTCTGAAAGCTGCAAGTAATTCAAGGGAATAAAGAAGAAAAAATTAAATCTCAATATTCAATTTGTGTGTATATAAATAAAAAAATGATAGATACCAAATATTTAACAATAACTAGGTCAAAAAGTATTAGAAAATTCTATCTGAGGAAATATATACTGGTGTTCCACCTAAATATTTATTCATTAAAAGAGTTTATTTGAAATGCCACTTGGAGTTTTAGTGGGTAACTGCAAAGACATCTGCCTTTTTCTTTTTAATTTGTGCTTGTCTAATTCCAATGAAGCTTGTGTTATTCCTTACCACCAATGAATGTAAGTAGCATTGCTTGTATGTAACAGACTTTTGTCGAGTTGTTCATAGACTGGAGGTTTATATAACTCTTCCATCTCCAAATCTGTTCTAGTCATGACATATGGTGAATGCATCATCACTAAGCTGGTTAGGCATGATATCTCTGATCTTTAACATCCTAGAATTATCATTAAAAAAATATATGTGTGCATGTTATCCTTCAAGTATGGTTCATTTGGCATGAAACACATTTTACCAAAACATTTAGGAAATATGGTCTTGAAAGGAACAGAGAAGCCAGGAACACTTCTGTGTTGACATGAGTTATCATTGATATGTTCATAATTATATTTAACTGTTGACAAAATTTTGAATTTTTTAAATACTAAGGCTTAATTTTTTCTACATCAGGAATAGATTTCCTTACTTGTATTTGGCAAACTTTTAGGAACTTTTGGTCCTCAATGCTCTTCAACTTCGAACTTTATTTCACCTATTTTACAATTTTTGATTCGAGCATCACTGAAATGTGCGTCTGGCGCATATACGAAATTTCAATCCTGGTATCTATAAGTTTATTTATGTCTTATAACATTTCTATATATTACCCCATATTATTGGCTTTGTTTAAATATGCTCACAGATGAGATAATACAGAGGATGGTGTATTATAGGATGTAGTTATTCAAAATAAACTGTTTCAAGCATTGGTTTTTGGCAAAGTAAAAGAGCTAAACTTACTAAAAACCTGGGCCAATTATTTTATATACATGTATTACTCAATTTATTTCACTTGACTCGGCGGAGTTTAACCGGTTAGCTCATAATATACCAGTCCATCTATAGATAGGTGTTTTAGAATAAACTCATCAATGTCCAGTCATTCTTTTGTAAATTCCTTTGATGACACTGATAGCTTAGGTAATTAAAAATCAGTTAAAATTATAATGGCAATCATCCTTATCACACACATCTTCAAATAGACTGTCCTTATGCAAATTAAAACATAAGCTCCGCCCGATCAGTTGAAATAACATTGGTAATAAGTTAAGGATAAAAAATTTATGTGAAAATACTTTTAAATCTGAAAAAGATTTATTTTTCTATCAATGTCTTTTTGTTTTAATTGGTGTGTGTTTAATAAAAAATCACTGAATTGTTTCAATAAGGAAATATTGTTGTGACCTACAAATGTACATACATGAGTTTGTCCTTTAGGCTTTATACACCATTTTAAAACATTTTAAACAAAAATGTACTGTGGTTAAATAAAACTTGTTTCGTCCCTGCCAGAGGTACTCTTCATGTGGCTTATGGCTTCAAAGACAGTTTCTCTTTAAACTTATAATCCATAAAAAATGAGGTACTATAGTAATCAGCTTTGCAATACATGTACTTGGTAAATTACTATCAGTAATTATATTTAACTGTAATAATATTATTGTATATCTAGTTTAAAAGTGAACCAGGAAAATGTACAAAAAAAAACATTGAGGAATGAATTAAAAATAATGAACAGGTTATAGGAATAATATTAATAACTCTAAGTAGATCTCTATTTGCGGAGTTATGACTATAACACTGAAAAAAGAGTATTTGAAAACAACATTTACCTGCAAGAAACTTCTATTGGCAAGTCTGACATGTCTATGTTGCTCAGACACAGAGGGGTCTTTTTCTTTGTAAGGACAAATTGTTGACCTGAAATACATATTACTGGTGTAATCGATGTGCCACCTGTTAAAAACATGTGCAGAACAAATCCTGCTGTACTCGTTTGGAACCCAGTCTGCCCTGTATACATCTTTTATCCATGCTTTTTTTTCCTCGCGTCATTTTGGAAACGAAAAAACTTACAACTATTCTCCTTATCAGACGTAATTTTGCCAGTTAGAACACTTAAACACGACACAATTAAAAATTGCCGTCCGGAAGCGTTTGTGTGCATGTACAAAAAGTAGTACCGCAGTTACCGTTAAATACTTTATTGTCAACAATGCAATATTCTTCACGAATAAATATAATTTATGTGTTTAAAATGCCACGGCCAATATAGAAAATGACATGTAATAATCTAGTTATCACATATTTTCAAGCATATATCAAATTATGTTTAATATTTTGAATTTTTTTTTTAGTGAGTTAACAAAATTTGTATCACAGTGAGTAAACAAAGTTTTGTGTAAAGTTCAACAAATAAGTAACAATAAAATTAACATATTATTTCTCAGAGTTCTAAGTGATAAGTGCTACATTTCCAATTAATGCTGAGGAAGAAAACAGCTTATGGCTAATTGGAAATTTGTTCCGCTTGACCCGATAATCTGTTCTGCTTTAACTTTTGATGTCATACACCAATCACGTTTTCTTTGTGGCGTCATATATTTTTCTACAATGACGTCAAACTTTTACTGGAACTATTGAGATGTCCAGTAATGGCGAACAAATAACTATTTCCACTGTTGGTTTTTACATATTTCATATATTTCTATTGTTTTAAATACTTCATTGTTTTTTTCATTGTGTTCTCATTTTTCATTTCTTGTATGAATTTACGTACATCGTTAATTGATACTGGGAGAAACCCCTTGACTATCTAACTGCTTCAGATGACATCTTGTTTACAAATAATTTTGATTGACAGGTTACCAGAAGTCAAATGGCTGAGCTCGATATGTACTTCTAGGGCTGTTATCGATATTGGACCCGAGGGCAAATTACCAACCTTGACTTCCGACTGGGCCATGCAAAAGCATACATATAAATAAAGGCTACAGTAGTATACCGCTGTTTGAAATTCGTAACTCGATTGAGAAAAAAGAAATCCGGGTAAAAACTAAAACTGAGGGAAAGACATCAAATATAAGAGGAGAACAACGACACAACAGAAACACTTATATGCAACGCACACAGAAACGAAATATAAGATAAAAATAGCCATTTTCCTGACTTGGTACTGGACATAATAAGAAAAATGTTGGGTTGATAGTTATCAAAAGTACCAGGATTATTATAATTTAGTACACCGGACGCGCGTTTCGTCTACATAAGACTCACCAGTGACGCTCATATCAAAATATTTATAAAGCCAAACAAGTACATAGTTGAAGAGCATTGCGGATCCAAAATTCCAAAAAGTTGTGCCAAATACGGCTAAGGTAATAAATATGTGTGCCTGGGATAAGAAAATCCTTAGATTTTCGAAAAATTCAAAGTTTTGTAAACAGGAAATTTATAAAAATGACCACATGAACCTGTTTTTTTTTTTTTGGCTAGCCATACCTCCCGCTTAAATGGCCATGTTAAATATAACACTAAAATGGCATTACATGACAGGACTACAATACAATAAATGCAATACAAATAAATGAAAGAACAACTGTACAAGACAGAAAAACACACAAAAAACAATACAATAGAACATTACGACAAGCTAATAGTTATTAAAGGTACTACTAGGCTTATAATTTTATTCGCCAGACGCGTGTTTCGTCGAGCATTGATGACCCAAAATTCCAAAAGTTGTGCCAAATACGATTAAGGTTATCTGCCTGGGATAAGAAAATCATTAGTATAAAGAATAATTCATATTTTTGTAAACAGTAAATCAATATGCCTATGTAATTCATATACATGTTAACACCGAAGTGGTGACTAACTACAGAATAAAAACGAATACGTAAAACAACCTAGATCAGCACATAAAAAAGGCACAGCTTAACAATGAACAAATATATTAGTACAAAATGTGAGATAAAAACAAATAAAAATAACTGCGTCTTGCAACTGATAGTCAACAGATAACGACCATTATGATCAATACACATCAAACAAGTATCATCCAGATCAGTGACAAACTTCAAAAATCAAAACGAGAGGTGTTTACAACTGCTCCGTGCATTAAACAATCATACACAAAAGCAACCCTAACAGAAAGAATTATAAGATGAAAATTTAAAATTATATCAACATGATGCACCGTATTATTATTATATACAGCTGTAAATACAAATCTATGGCCTACTTTTACTTTCTTACAGAACAAAAATTAACACTACATGTCTTAAAAACAGTACTCGACATAATAATTTTATAAGTACAAACATAAGCATCAAACACTTTTGATAACCAACTTCTGGTTAGGGACGACATCAAAAGTTCAATGTTGGATAAAAAAAATTAAAAAAAAACTTAATTCACATAGTATTTTCTACCCCTCTTAACTTAAATTTGGAGAAATTTATTGACCAATAAGGATATATCTAAAATTGATTTTGGATAAACAAAATTTGCAGCAATATCAACCCCCACCTCAAACTATTTGATCCTTTGATGTCGTTCCATATGGATCATATAAACAACGACAAAAATGTATCAAAACAACACTGAATAAATACAGGCAGTCGGCATAACAATATACCAAGTTCCTAATCCCCGATCCAATTCACGTATAACACGGGAAGGAGTGTGCCTGTTATTCATACGATGAAGACATCATCTTTCAATCAGTTTAATTGAAGTGTGGAGGTGGCATGTCAGTTAACTGCTAGAACTCTGATGTTATTTATGTATTATTGTCATTTTGTTTATTTTCTTCGGTTACATCTTCTGACATCAGACTAGGACTTCTCTTGAACTGAATTTTAATGTGCGTATTGTTATGCGTTTACTTTTCTGCATTGGCTAGAGGTATAGGGGGAGGGTTGAGATCTCATAAACATGTTTAACCCCGTCGCAATTTTGCGCCTGTCGCAAGTCAGGAACCGCTGGCCTTTGTTAGTCTTGTATTATTTTTAATTTTAGTTTCAAAAAACAAAAAAACGATAATCAGCCATTAGACCTTTCAAAGATGTTGCAATGCAACGTGTAGAATATAAACACTTGATTACAACTTTTTGATACATTTGAATGCTCGTAATCTTATCAATTTTCATCCTGATGAATGGAGTAGAAAAAAAAAGAAGAAACGTTAAATTGCAACAATGATCAGTTCAGAAACATATTTGTCTTGCTGTCATCTATTTATACAAAACGACAAGTATAGATTGTTCAGCTGAATCTTTTTGTTACTTGAATCTAGCAAAAATTTAACTTGATCTGCTGAACTTAAAAGTCGTGTTCTGTTACACTCGAATGTCGCCTTTGAGTAATTGTGAATGTGTAATTATTAAGACGTATACCATACAGATTATTGCTTACAATAGTATCAAAACTATTCACCATATTTTGTTCTCGAAAAGATAAATTTTTCTAGGTGTCATCTTCGATCATGATAGATATATTTAAATATTTGTTAGTTGGATATTTTTGTTTTCAAAGTACCCGTATGAGTTCTGCTTCATTACGGCGTTTTACTTCAAGATTTTAAACAGAATGTTCATCTGTTTATAACAATCTTACTCCCTTTTCAATGATGGAAACCATTATAATTCTCAGCGATGATAGCAAAAACAAAAGACTCACTAGTGGAACTAACCAATCTTACTTAGCTTAAAACAAAATTTAATTATCTAGTTCAGCTAACCAAAGAAATTAATATCTGCGTCTGGAAAATCGATTTGGTCATATACAAAATAATAATTATGTTGTTTATCAATTAAAAGAAAAAAAACATCACTGTTAAAACTAATTTGAAATTGCTCGGGGGAAATTTACACTGTATTGGCGCCATCCACCCTATGACTTGTTTGCAGCAAAATTTTGTTTGAAATGGCAGTAATTCACATATTTTCTTAAATTCATACATGCATGCTTTGGTAATTTCTGTTATCCATTTTTATGAAGAAGAAAAAACGTACTGTTTAATAATAATACTTTATTCAGAACCAATACAGCTTATAGAATATACAATTTTACAATATTTTTTTTTTTGAATGCATCAGTGAAAAATAAATACAATAATTATACACAATACATGTATGGCGGAGAATGAAAATAAATTCATATGATAAATAATTAATACAACTTCATATTACGAATTTTTTCAATGTTAAACAATTTACCTAAATTATTAAGTTCTTTCAAATTGTGAACTGATAACAACTGTATAAGTTTAAACGTGGATGGATATTGCCAATAATATTTCTTAATGTATAGTTTTCTTACGTCACTATATCTATTACATTCTAGAATAACATGGTATTCATCTTCTATCATATTGTCATTGCACATAGTACATAATCTGTTTTCTCTATCTACATTGTAATATCTGCCTGTTTCTATATTGAGGCTATGGGCGAAGATACGATATTTACATATAAAAGGTTTATATATTTGATTAACAGGTCTATCTAAATAAAATTGCAGTATATCTGTGTCATATATATATATATATATATATATCTATAAAGAATACATTTTGATGAATTATTAAAAAAAAGCATTAACATCAGCAATAAAGGTATCTTTCATTCTTTGTTTTAACTTATGTATGAATATATCAACATTATTTACACTTTGTTTTAGCCATACATCATGAAAACCATATCTACATAAAATATCTTTGACTGAACATGCCCAATTCGATTTGTCATTTGGTCTTTTGAATGAACTCTCCAACATATCTTCATAACATGCTTTAAGTATACAGTTATCAGTATTTAATAATTTGAACCAAAACTGAATCAGTCTTCTTTGTCTTTCATTGGATAACGTCCTAATTCACAGTATACCATGTTATTAACAGAAGTTTTTCTAACCTTTAGAATTCGTTTTAAAAAATTTAAATGTACTTTCTCTATATCATCAGCTTTATGATTACCCCACACTTCACAGCTATAATTAAGTATACTAGATACATAAGTATCAAATAAGACAGTAATGTTACACAGTTATAATATTCATCTACAATTTTACTACATAAAGCAAAAACAGCTTTTCTTCCTTGATTGGCTAACATATGTAAAAAACTGCCATTATAATTAAAAAGAATACCCAAATATACAAAACTGTCACATATATCTATGGAACGCCATAGCTGTCTTCCGTTTTTCATATTTTGTATAATATGCTGTGATCATTTAATTATTTTCAGCGGATTTTTCTTGATTATGAGTGCCCTTTTCATTATGTTCAGTAGTATAACAATTATGTTGAGCAGTAACTTCATAATGATCAGTAGAATAATCATTATATTGTGCAGATCTGGTATTATATTCAGCACTTTAATCAATATACATTAAGTTCTGCAAGAGCACATTGTAAAGCAGACGACATGTTGACAGTATGAAAATAAACCCGAAAAAATTGTCCGGCTTCGTATGTTTTCGGTTATTTTCGGAAATCTACCACCACCACATAATGAAAAAAGCACTCAAGATAATTGATTAACCACCTAGTATAATATTTTTTGAACCAAACATAAAACATTTTGACCACTGATCATAAAGTTGTTTGTACTGAACATAATATTTATTTTACAGAACATAATGATCAGTCTACAGAACATAATATTCATTTCACTCAACATAATGATAACAGTACTGATTATAAAGTGTGTTTGACCACTGAATATTTCGGTTTCTGTAGTCAACATAATGGGAAATCTACATAATATAAAAATATGTTGACAGAAGATATTTTCAAAAGTACTGACTATAAAGACAAATCTACTCAATAGAATAATTTACCTACTGAACATAAAGTCAAAACTGCTAAGTATATTGATTAAAGTGCTGAATAAAATACCAGATCTGCACAATATAATGATTATTCTACTGATCATTATGATGTTACTGCTCAACATAATTGTTATGCTACTGAACATAATGAAAAGGGCACTCATAATCAAGAAAAAACGCTGTAAATAATTAAATGATCACAGCATATACTAAATATGAACAACGGAAGACAGCTATGGCGTTCCATATATATATATTTTGTTGTTATTCAATAACCATTTTTCTTGACTTTTTACACTACCTCTATTTCTAAACACGACCACTTTAGTTTTAGACATATTAATATATAAACCATATTCCTCTGCAGAGAGTTTACATCATTTATCATATTTTGCAGATCATCTATGTTCTCACTAAATAAAACAGTGTCGTCTGCATACATATGTAAAAATAAATTTGAGGATTTCAGTTCATATGACTGACAGCCATTACTGATTAGCTCTACTTCCATATCATTGACATACAACGAGTATAATAAAGGGGATAAAGATTCCCCTTGCATCAAGCCAGTATTACAATTAAAAAAATCTGAAATTTTTCCATTACACCTTATACTAGTTTTCAATTTAGAATACATAGATTTAATTACAGTAAGAAGTTTACCAGTAACGCCACATCTCACTAATCTCAACCACAATTTTACATGAAAAACACTATCAAACGCTTTAATTTAATCGATAAAACAGCAATATAAGCGTTTACCTTTACTTAATGACTTAGAAATCAAGGAATGAAGACAGAAGATGGCATCAGAAGTGCCATATCCAGGACGGAATCCAAATTGTGCATCTGTCAGAGTGTTGTTAATCTTGCACCATGTTATAAGTCTTGAATTAATCAACGACGTAAATAGTTTTCCTAAATGTGACACCAACGAAATACCTCTGTAGTTTCCAGGATCGTCAGGATTTCTTTTCTTAAAAATTGGAATTAAAATACATTTCACCCATATTTCAGGAAAATTTCCAGGACATAATATATTGTTGAACAGTTTGCAAAGTACAGGTTTCAATAAAGTTTTACCAAACAGTATATACTCATTCATTATATCATCATAACCAGTCGACTTGTCTCTTTTTAGTTTTTTGATGCACGAATCAAGTTCTTTTTCTGTAAACGGAAGATCTATTTCCTCAAAAACTGTTTCCGGAGTATCACTCGTTCCAACATTCACTTCGGGAGGTTTAGACATAATTTTTTTAAAATGTTCCTCCAATTGGTCCAATGAAAGGTTTTTTCTTCCTTAGTGACGACAGCATATTTCCTCGTTGGTTCTTCTAATGTCTTTTAAGTCTTGTTTCGCAGCACTAATACTTTTTTTTTTGAAAGGTTAAAGTTAATTCTGTTTTCATCCGAGCGGTATTTGTTGAAACTGTCTAATGCATTTTGATATTGTATATATAATGTTTTGCATTCATCAGTAAACCAAGGCTTGTCTGCATTAGATTTATGAACTTTAACGCCATTTTCACAAAATTCACACTGTTCTTTGAATGTTACTTCAGATTTCGTATACTGTTCATATATATCAGTTAAAAGATTATTAAGTTTATGTTTATAACTTAAGATTGAAAGTTTTAAATAGAATATTGAGAGGTAAAAAAAGTCTTATGACAGGATTTTGGGAAATAATGTTTATGCTTAATTTATTCATCGAACAAATACTTCTGTCGAATACTTTACAGCATAATTTATGCTCATGTGGATAATATAAGACCTATCATATTGCATAAGTATGAATGAATAAAAATGGCTTGACTATATATTGTTATATTGCACTCGAAATATGTGCGAGGAATAATATTCACCATTATCCATGCATGAACCCTATTAATATTATTGTACGTAAAAAGCTTGATTAACAGTTTCAAACATTTATTCATAACTCACGATGTCGATAATTTAAAGCTATATTTACACTAAGGCGATATCATAGAAGATTGCACGCTCGAAACGTTTTATGGAAAATTATGTTGCTTTACAATAAATCACCTTACAATCATCAAAATATTCTACAGGAACATTGTTAGTGTCACTAACAAATCCCTTTTCATCTCTATTTTTAGTTACCAAATGAATATAATTGGACTTTATAAATAGCACAGCGAGATTAAGATGAGAACCATCCCTGTACATAAAATGATTAACCAAATCAAATTATAAAAAAAATATATAAGAAAGGAATTCAAAGGGACAACACACAAACTATATTACTTTCAAAACTAATAAAACTCATTTGCTTCCACGAATCTTTATCTTCCATCTATTCATAGAAGAAAAAGTTCTCATTCAAGTCCGTTCGGAATAGACCTACAGCTGTGGTTGTTCCGGATAACAGGATGGAAATATAATCTATTTAATAATCCATCTAAAATAGGTGAATGACTATCTAACCAATGCATGCATTTTCATTTCCTGGTTTTCTTAAAACTTTATGATATAACAATGATAATTGATAATTGGTTAAACTTTTCAAGGCTATGGATATTCTAATCTGACATTTACAGCTAACATTTACAATATTGAGTTATAGTTTTCAAAGAAATATTTTAAAATACAATCTCTAGATCATGTTCTTACTATTTCCAATACAATGTTTTACGTCAATGAAATGACGGATATAGCACCAGTGTTTCATTTTATCATATATGTTTTTTTAACAAATGCATGGTACTGACATGATATAGAATTGAATATTATGCAATTTAACAAAAAATGAGACTGGAACTGCAATAAATTGGGCTTGGTAATGTCGTTTGAGCACTTTTTGTTGTAATTCTCGAGACAAAAAAATCGCATTTTCGCCAACTGAAAGTTTTGGTCTGAAGTGCACCAGCTGAATGTAATTAAAAAAAAAAACGTTTCACCAGCTGAATGTAATTAAAAAAACGTTTCGGGTTCACAGTTTTTTTTTAAATGAACGTATACGTAAGATTATTTATCATAACTTTTTTGTTTTGTAGTAGCTGGTTAATATTTGTGTATAATTTAATTTTGAATGTAACGCGTCTTCTGATTGGCTTACGTTATTTTGTTATGAGCCCATAGACATAATTTAGTCATGTGACCGTGACGTCATCAACGTTTTTTCATGGTTTTCTACGGTTTAAAGTGGAATTTAGAATTAAATTATAAGAAATGACTGTAATATTTTTTTCTGTATATTCGAAATAACATAAAAGATGTGGTGCACACTGTTAAATAACCCGCTACACGCGTTATTCAGTGTGCACCAAATTTTTAATGTTATTTCTTCATAGACAGAAAAAATATTACAGTCATTCCTTAAATGACTAAATGATAAACATTCCGATAAAGATGTATAAACTAATACTCTGTTATAAAGTTTAAGGGTTGAGCTTGTAAATGACCTAACTCCCACAGTCAGCAATGCGGTTGTAATAGATATTTCCATTACTGCTTTTCATACATTCATATGTATAAAGTACTGAAAAAGGGGAGGTTGCACAACTTGTCAGTGAAAGTAGTAGCGTATGGTTAATGTTTGGTTAAAAATAATAAATGGGGATAACAGGATTGCTAAAATATTATACAGATACATGTTCTTGAAGAATTCTGACAACCAATTTAGGTCAGATTGGTTGAAATATATTAAAGATACATTAGATAGATGTTGATATAGCAATATATGGTTGTTACAAGGAAATTTTAATTCTAAATGGTTGGGTATTAGTTGAAAGCAAAAATGATTTGATCAGTTTTAACAGAAATGGAGAGCTGCATTATATTGACTGTTCATCAACAGGCTTTGCTTACAAATTGTTTAAACAAAGTTTTGAATATGAGGAATTATATCTTAAAATTTTAAGTGATAAAGATAGAATAACATATTGTAGATTTAGAACGGGAAACCACAAGTTATCCATCAAAACTAATAGATGGAACTAGATTGAACGTAACTATAGATATTGTAATTTAAATCATTGTAACGAGATTGGTGATGAATTTCAATAGATTTTTGGCAAAATATTCGAGCACAATATTTATGGAAAGCCAACAGGGTCAAATTTCTTAATTCGTAACTTGTCAATTTGTAACTTGTAACTGTGTGATTTGTCAATTTATATATTGATGTTTTGTAAGTTGTCGATTCGTTAAATGTCGATTTGTATATTGATGTTTTGTAACATGTCGATTCGTAAATTGTCAATTTGTATAAAAATAATAAAATGTTTTGTAACTTGTCGATTCGTAAATTGTCAATTTGTATAAAAATAATAAAATGTTTTGTAACTTGTCGATTTGTATATTGATGATTTCTAACTTGTCGATTCGTAAAATGTCAATGTGTGAAATGTTATCGTTGTATTATGCTAACGATCATTGTGACGACAGATGGCGCTCGGTTTCTTCTTAGGTGTATAAGCCTCCTGTAAGTATGTGCACCCCCATATGGAATATAAATACCAAAGTAATTTAAATCAATTAATATGTACACCACATACATATAAAAGAAAACAAATAGATAAATACATCTGTTTGTTTTATATGGCATGTATACCAGGGACTCGGTTTTATATACAATGTAGAGGTGACCTCAAATAAACATGTTTGTTTTACTGTACATGTAAATAAATAAAGGCAACAGTAGTATACCGCTGTTCAAAACTCATAAATCCATGGACAAAAAACAAAATCGGGGTAACAAACTAAAACCGAGGGAAACGCATTAAATATAAGAGAACACCGACACAACACTAAAATGTAACACACACAGAAACAGACCAAGCATCAGACAAAATCCCACGAGAATAACAAATATAATATCAAAACCAAATACATGAATTTGGGATAGACAAGTACCGTGACACGTCTTATTGCAATGTGAAATTACACTCAAAAATAAGAGAAAACAAACGACGCAACGTTAAAATGTAACACACACAGAAACGAACAATAATATAACAATGGCCATATTCCTGACTTGGTACAGGACATTTTTAAAGGAAAAAATGGTGGGTTGAACCTGGTTTTGTGGCATGCCAAACCTCGCACTTTAATGGCAATGTTAAATATAACATTGAAATGACAACATAATATTACAGGACTACAATACAAATAAATAGGAGAACGTATTAGACAAAGAAACACATGATTAATGAATAACAAAAAGCATCAGGTTTAAAATTCAATACGTCAAAAATGCGCCTCGTCCACACAAGACTCACCAGTGACGCCCAGATATAAAAGATCGAAAGCGAAAAAAAAGTACAAAGTTGTACAGCACTGAAGATCAAAAGTTGAAAAAGGCTGTGTCAAATACGGCTATGTTTTTATAAACCTGGGATGGGCTGTGTCACTTCCTGTATTAAGGTATATATCGATGTGTCGCTGGAACGGGTTTCCTTATCAACTTCGCAAATATACAACTTTCACTTGGCAAGAAATTTATACTTTATATTCAACCGGGTCAAAATATGACTAAATAAATGAAATATAAGACGATGCTTGAACATTTATACTAATATTGTCTTGGGCCGCAAATTTTGGCCCGGGACTAAATGTATATACTAGGAGAAATGGTTTGACACCCATTATTCCTTAATATTATAATCTCAATATGAACATTTCAGAAAAGAATGAAATTATCTAATGATGTTTTAATACAAGAAGCAAATGTAAGAACAATTTTTATTTATTTGGCTCCTGAGTAATGAAGATAAAACATGTTTTATTATATCATATTTGTACTTTGCAAAACAAACTGAATGAAAAAATATTTTAAATGAGTCACTTAGTTAATGTATAATACTATGTATTAAAACTATTGAATATGCACTATTTTGTTATAAAATCTAAAGGAACGAGAAAACTAAACGAGGACCTAAAATGGACTACCAATATTTTAAACGTAGCCAAGAACGCAAATTAACACTAGGATTCCTGATAAGAAATTTGAGATAATATCCCTCGGAATGCAAGAAAACCGCATATATTGCAATGGTCAGGTCAATAATGGGATATCATATGGTCAATAGTATGGGACCAGTACAAATCTACAAACATCAATAAGCTTGAAAGAATACAGCGACAACCTGTGAAATTTATGACAGGAGACTACAAATCCAGAGAAGTTGGTTGTGTCTCAAACACGCTCACCAAACTGAAACTACAAGACATACAGACAAGAAGCTCAAGCCATGCAGAAGCTAGTATTTCTGTACAAGGTGGTCGAGGGGCTGGTTTCTCAGTGCTATAGAACCAGACAATTAAAAACAAAAGCTCGTCCAAAAAGAACACTGAATTGCTGCCAAGGGCCCGATAAAACAATTATCAACCAAGAAATGTTGTGAAAAAACATGCAGATCAAAAACTACACAAAGTGTTTTGAGATCTAAACGAGCAAAATACCACAATTTTCTAACTCATTTTTCGTAAAAACAGTTTTCGAATGGAACCACCTTGAAGAACTGTAGTGTAAACACCGAGCGTTGACAGCCGTTCAGAAACTTCTCTCGTGCATCGTCAATACATCTACGGCACTCTCTTTACCGTTGTATTAAGGCCAGTATTTGTATCTACAACGTTTTCCTACAGATACAGATACAGATCTAGAATGAGCATGGTACTAGATCGAAATATACAAGGAGGTGGCTCCTTAACAAATATGTATACTAGTTCAGTGATAATGGACGTCATACTAAACTCCGAATTACACACAAGAAACTAGAATTAAAAACCATACAAGACTAACAAAGGCCAGTGGCTCCTGACCCCCCCCCCCCCTCCTAATACACCCACTTCTAATCAAAGTGACGCCCTATCCTTTAGACTTGTTACAGAAAAGATCTCTCCATTTGCATGACAGCGGCAATTATCTCCAATATGCTTACACTTATTATATTTCTCAATGAAAATATTTTTGCACATGATTTGGGGTTTTGACCAGGGGTATGTATTGGGTCATTTTAGAGTAAAATGATAGCCTGGGATCCTGAATGACTGCTCGACAGAAGAGACAGGCGGAATACAACATGGTTTGTGAATTGGACATTAGGGTTATATTATCACGAATTCATTGCAAATGACATGCAAATTTAAAACAAAATAGCTTTATTGATTTACATCGTGAATCATTTCTGTTAGTTAACGATCCGATCAACAAAATATTAGATTTGGTAAGGTTGCCGGGCTATAAGGAGGTGTGGCATCCAGAGGCAGATTTAGAGGGGGCCCGGGCCCTCCCTTTTCTTGGAAAAATTTGGTTGCTTATAAAGGAAATCAGTGAAACATGACCAGAGCGGCCCCCCTCTTAGGCAGTCAATGGGCCCCCACTTATGAACATTTATGGATCCACCAGTCGGCTTTCGGGTGGGGTTCATATAGTGAGGATTGGGCGTTAAACAGCTGTTGAGATTGAGGGACTGTTGAATATTTTGGTCTTTTTGGTTGTAAATTTTTATAGAACGGAAATCTGGTAGCGGCAATTTTTAAGCTTCTTGCCCAGAAAAATTCAGTAGGCATGTATATTAATATATATATGCCAGCCCTCTCCGCTCCTGTCAGAATAAAATGGTCCGATTATAGCATTTTAATTGTGTAGCCTTTTATAGCCGACTATATGGTATCAGGTTTTCTCAATGTTGAAGGTCGTATATTGACTATACTTGCTTACATCGACTTTTAAATTATTTGAACTTCGCTTTGGTGGATAGTTGTCTCATTGGAAATCATAAGGTTTATTACCACATCTCCTTATTGTATTTACCTGAAGAATCCAGTTCAGGTATTGAACTTGTATTCCACTGACCAACGACTATTTCATTTACCTCGCAATTAGGATAGATCGATTACATCGAGGGACTGAACTAGTCGGGATGCATTTTTATATAGTTTCCGTTCTCGAACGAAAGTCCACGTCAGTAAACGCAATTTTGTTTTGCTTTCTTTAAGACGCATTTGCTGTAATTAATTGATTAAAATTATTTAGGTATATATTCCATATGGAGATGCTCCGACTTACAGGAGGCTTATATACCGAAGAAGAAACCGAGCGCCATCTGTCGTCATAATGATCGTTAGCATTTCACACATTGACATTTAACGAATCGACATGTTACAGGTTAAATAAAAACTCAAAAATACAAATAAACAATTTTCAAATCGACAAGTTACAAAACATCAATATACAAATTGACATTTTACGAATCGGCAAGTTAAAAAACATCAATTATATACAAATTGACAATTTACAAATCGACATTTAACGAATCGACAAGTTACAAAACATCAATATACAAATTGACAATTTACGAATCGAAAAGTTACAAAAAATCAATATACAGATGGACAAATCACACAGTTATAAATTGACAAGTTACGAAGTAAGAATTTTGACCCCGTTGGCTTTCCATAAATATTTGGATACTTTTTTCTTGCACAGAAGTAACATACTAAAGATTGGAAAACTATTTCAGTTAAAAATAAAAAGTAAAAAAAGCTGTACAAATTTATCAGGGTTATTACTTTTCAAGTAAGTCTTCCTGGTTAATCACCACTCCTCGCTATACTACCGTTTATTTTATTTTATATTTTCAACTCATCTTGTCATACGTGTTCGCAAACTTTATGTTATGTTATAACTTTCGATGAACTTCTTTGTACCATTGTATCTATATGGTGTTTGAGAAATAAAATAATCTGTGTTAAAGAAAACCTTAGAATATGCCAGTGAAAAGGCTTGACAAAAGAGTACCGGTGATACTATAGTAGCGTCCCCTAACATTGGTCTTCCGCCTGAAACTGGAGTTCATTTTTAAAAGTTTTGAGTTCAGTGTAGCTAGTATTGTTGACTGTTATACAAACATGTAACATATATATATATATATATATGCATACTTCTTGGCTATCCTACATTGTCGATTTTGGCGGGGGAAAGTAAAAATAAAATGTATTAAGAATACCACGTAGAATGAACTAACTCTCCAAGGTTGTCTTTTTTTTTTTAAATATCAGATGTACAGTAACACGATAAGTATTAAAATTCACTTAAATTATTTCGAATACTCTGATTATTAATAATTATAAACATTTCATGTCGAATGCAGCTATCTACATGATAACTATTTAGCGTGAATTTCCTGTTAAGTATTCTTTTTACATTGATGTTTCGAAATTGTTGATATTTATCTAATGTTTAACTCTCTGAACCAAAGATTTGATTGATGAATTGGAATTATTTCAGACTGCACCCAGTCCCATGACAAATAATAGGCAAATCCGATCTCGTTTAATTTAATGAAATAAATCAACGTTCCATATTGTCTCGTCAAGAAAGTAGTATATTTCATTGTATATTATGCTTTCATACTAGCCGGTCTTGGATAACAAGTTTGACGAATTATATAAAAGCATTCATCGAGGTTATTCAATTTATCGCATTGTACATTTTGTTGAAAGAAGAATAAAGGACAGAATAATTTTGCCTTTTTTATTGTAGTTGTTTTGCAGTTTTGACATTGAAGTGTTTGTATGTACCACATGCACATTGTATAAATGTGAAAAGAAATAGATGAAAATAGATAAACGACTTTAGTATCATTCTTTCTTTTTTTTTAATATCAGTCCGATTGATGAAACAGTTTATCCACCAATTTTGGATTTCATTCCAATAAAGTGTGACAAGTTTAAACCGTAGAGCGAGAGAGAATAGATCGGGATGGGGTGTGAATGAACTGAATATTCCGACGATGACACTGCCTTTACAATATAAAATATTGCTAGCTATTTAAATAATCATATATCAACATAACTTGACTGAAAGATAATATTGGTTTTTCTCGTCCGTAATTTATGAACGAATATCCTGGAGACTTTACATCCGATCGCGATACCTTGTGTAATATGTGTGCCACGCTCTGTACGTTAACCCTTGCACCATTTCTGAGAGTTCTGATTCTGGCATGTTACAAGGCAAAATTTCTGCTCCGTATCTATATCAGTAATAGTCAGTATTTCCGCCCTTCATCCCGGTCAGCCTACCATTTAAACTCTAGTTGTTGTATCAATTGTTAATTGTTTCGAGTCCAGAAAATGTATAACATAATTTCCATATGACGTTAAACAAGCAACACGTGTCAGTCAAGCTAAGCGAGGCCCAAGACATCGTGATTGATTGTACATCTGTCATGACTTTTTTTGTAATCACGGAAAACTAGTGCCGAATAATGAACAGATTATGAACTTTCTCAGTTTCTTTAAACGCGGTGTATTTACTTCCACGGCATATTTGTGTTTAAGTGGTTACCTACCGTCATAAAAAGTCTACCCTATCTAAAATACCAACATATTAAGGTCAAAGGCTATTCATTGTTAATTTGTTGTAATAAATATGCATCAAAATTTTCCCACTGGACGTTAAATGTAAGACTGCAATCAATTATCGGTCAGAGCTAAACTGCTTTAATTTATAAATATAAATGCTTGAACTGAACTTTTTATGGGTATAATTCATATATAATCATTTCGAAAATATGTGTTTGTCCCTATTTACGAGATAAAAAACACGATTTAAAGTATATCCTTTCAGTATTGTTCATTACAGAAATAATAACGCCATCTTAATCGATTAAAATATAAACCATTAGTTTTGTGAATATATCAGAGAATATCTCGACTACTTTGTAATATCAAAGAATTTCCGACCTTTTCCCTAAAAAAGAAATAAAATTTAAAAAAAAGGGAGATTACAAGTAGTGCATGCTGTTTATGCCCGCGTCACACTGTCCCGATTTTTATATACGATGGACACCCGAATGCGAAAATTTTAAGTTCGTACGAAGTTGGTCCCGATCTCGTTAAAATACCAAAAAGTGACCGAAGCAAGTACGATGAATAACGAAGTCTATACGATGGTGCCGAAATTATATACGATAGCAAAAGATGGACATACGAAGGTTAACCGAAGACGGATATTTAAGCTTCATATCTCAGCCGAAGCCTACACGATGGATCACGAAGGCTACACGATGGATTACGAAGGCTACACGATGGATTACGATGATGGCGCGATGGCCACATGATGTCTAAAAGATACGAACAGAATTTCGACAACATATCGTTTCTGTACAAGTCTGCCATGCATGGCGGGAAATCGATCTTTTTGTCTAATTCTTATAAAGCTTAGTTTATTATCCCCTCGCCTACTACATGTAAGTTGCGTGTAGATAAAATTGTTATGGACACTCTAGAACCAAAATGCTCAAAATTTGGTATGGTGTTACTCGTTAAGAATATCTTAAGCGCTATTGACTTCAAAGTTCAAAGGTCAAGGTCACAGTGGCAGTTGTAATACAAGGCAATATCACCCTTGTGGACACTCTAAAACCAATATGCTTCAAAAGATTTTAACCACATTTGGTATATTGTTCCTCCTTGTAATGATCTGATATTTTTTACGTTCATGGCCAAAGGTCAAGGTCATGCAGATGGACTTGTGTTTTCTCCTTGAAATAGCATTATACACAGGAAATTGGTTGCTCATTTTTTTACCTGCTGGTTCTAAAGACAATATTAAAGGTATTTCCAGTTACTGAATGTTTTGGTTGATTTCTAAAAAATAGTTTATGTATCAAATATGCATATTCAATTTACCATTTTCTGAATGTGTCATATACACATATAGTGTCCGTATTTGTCCCCAATATGTTACATACGAGGGGGTGCCACGCTCGGCATTGCCTTGTTTGAACTGTAAAATGTGTGCACTAGTCTGAATAATCACCCATAATTATGCCCATGTTTACTGATCTATCTTAAAGGTAAGGTAATGGGTTCGTTGATCCCTTTCATTCAAAAAGAGCTCTTTCCAGGAGAATATCATAATAATATAGACAAAAGGAAGGATGTGGGGAAAGCAACAAATGCGGCAAAATATGACGTATAAAAACAAAATGGTTATGGAGTAAACATTTGTGTGACAACAAATCAGACGATACAAAAAAAATCAGAATAATGAAGAAAAAGTTGGTTTCCCTATATACGTGTACCTGCAGTGTTGGTGTACGAGGCGCGTTTATGATTTTCATTATGTTACTTGTTATGAAAAATTGACAAAAAATAATATTTTACTTGTGAAAGTAAATCCTGAGCCTGTAATAGGTGCTTTTCTTGTTCAATTTGAATTAACAGAAACAACGCTTTCGCCTTTCTTGTTCTCATAGAATCATATGATATGAGCTCCATGTTTTGTGAAAGTCTTTCTTAACTGTCGTATTAGACTGACCAGTGCATATCGCGCATGGCACTTCAAATGTATTTTAGCGCGAACATTTATTTTAACCTACATTTAGCTGGATTTATTGCCGTCGTAGTTCCATCTTGTCGCCTTCGTACTTTTATTCGATGGCAACACGACGTGAATACGAGGTCTTCACGAAGTCGTGTTGCCATCGTAAGACCTTCGGGTATCTTCGTGATTCATTCGTGTAGACATCGTAATGTCAAAACTGCCCGATGGAAACGATGGAAACACGAATGCAATACGATGTGCAAAGATATAGTCCCGGTGACATTACGATGGTGAGGATGGTGATACGAACTCAATACGAACCCTCAACATCGGACGCACCTTCGGGGATTTTTTAACATGTTAAAAAATTTAGAACCCTTCTCGAAGTTGTCCCCGAAGGCTAGAAAAAGTGGCAGATGGTTCTACGATGGTTAAAGATGCACTACGAATAGCCCGATCTGGATACGATCAGTCCCGATTTTGAAAATTTCCATTATCGTTTTGCCATCGGAGTAAAAATCGGGACAGTGTGACGCGGGCATTAACAATTTAAGGACCTATTAGTTTGGTGCCGAAAAACTTTGTGTACTATGTTCCGCTATTAATGTATAATCATTTTTTTTTGTCACCCCATTCAAGTTTAATTGAGGTTAGTGATTTTCACTTTTGTTTGCACCACTGAAGGGATAATAATATTCGAATGCGCTTTGGGTGTAGTCAATTGAAATTTGTACTGTTAAATGTTATTATTGTTAAACAATTGCATATTTTTCATTTTTATACGATAGAAATATATATAGTGTACTAAAAATATGACGAATAATTTGTTTTAAGACTAGTTGATTTTGGAAATTTAGTATTATTTTTATATAAATTACAGTATTCAACGAGTGCTCTTCACTGATCAGTTGTAGCTTCGTATGGCCTTAATTTGGAAATTGCTTGGAGTCATGTAGGTGTAATTTGAAAGGCCGCTATTCCCATCAATACAACACGTATTAATCAAGCCTATGATTATCTATTTTAAGTAAAGAAGTCATATTGGTTTGTACTCTGGAGACTGATACTATTTTTGAAAAAAAGGTCATTATGGATTTTTATACGACCCCGCAATTTTTTATTTTTTTTTTTTAGTTTTAGTGAATGGTTCTCTATGAAATTTATTCAAAAAGGTTTGAAACCGCAAAAGAAAGGTTGGGATTTATTGTTGGGGTTATAGTTCCAACAGTTTAAGAACAAGGGGCCCAGAAGGGGTCAAAATAAGTATTTTTCAATTTTCTAGACAATAACTTGTGTGTAAGTAAAATTGAGAATGGAAATGGGGAATGTGCCAAAGAGACAACAACCCGACCATAGAAAAAAAAAACAACAGCAAAAGGTCACCAACAGGTCTTCAATTTAGCGAGAAATTCCCGCACCCGGAGGCGTCCTTCAACTGGCCCCTAAACAAATATATACTAGTTCAGTGAAGTGTATGGATCTTTCTGAAATTGTACCACAAGGTTCCATACCAAAAAAGGAAGGTTAGTATTGATTATGTGGGTTATGGCCAAAACTGTTTAGGAATTAAGGGCCAAAAACAATACTTTTCTAATACTTGGTATAAATTGCTTATTTCTTGACCAATTTCAATGGGGTTTTGTTCTTGAATTCTTGGGGTTCTTTAATATGCTGAATCTAACCGTGTATTAGATTTTTGGAATTTGGTCCCTTTTTTTAAATTGGTCCACATGAGGTTCAAAGGGTACATAATTAAACTTTATTTGCTTTCAATTATTGAGGTTTTTTGATATGCCGACTCTAACCGTGTATTTAGATTTATAATTTTGGGTCCTGTTTTTAAATTGGTCTACATTTTTGTACATTGAGGTCCAAGGTCCAAAATTAAATTTAGTTTGATTTTAACAAAAATTCTTTGGGTTCATTGATATGCTGAATGTAAACATGTATTTTTATTTTCGATTATTGTCACCCCATTCAAGTTTAATTGAGGTTAAGGATTTTCACTTTTATTTGCACCACTGAAGGGATAATAATATTCGAATGCGCTTTGGGTGTAGTCAAATTTGTACTGTTAAATGTTATTATTGTTAAACAATTGCATATTTTTCATTTTATACAATAGAAATATATATAGTGTACTAAAAATATGACGAATAATTTGTTTTATGACTAGTTGATTTTGGAAATTTAGTATTATTTTTATATAAATTACAGTATTCAACGAGTGCTCTTCACTGATCAGTTGTAGCTTCGTATGGCCTTAATTTGGAAATTGCTTGGAGGCATGTAGGTGTAATTTGAAAGGCCGCTATTCCCATCAATACAACACGTACTAATCAAGCCTATGATTATCTATTTTAAGTAAAGAAGTCATATTGGTTTGTACTCTGGAGACTGATACTATTTTTGAAAAAAAGGTCATTATGGATTTTTATACGACCCCGCAATTTTTTATTTTTTTTTTAGTTTTAGTGAATGGATCTCTATGAAATTTATTCAAAAGGTTTGAAACCGCAAAAGAAAGGTTGGGATTTATTGTTGGGGTTATAGTTCCAACAGTTTAAGAACAAGGGGCCCAGAAGGGGTCAAAATAAGTATTTTTCTATTTTCTAGACAATAACTTGTGTGTAAGTAAAATTGAGAATGGAAATGGGGAATGTGCCAAAGAGACAACAACCCGACCATAGAAAAAAAAACAACAGCAAAAGGTCACCAACAGGTCTTCAATGTAGCGAGAAATTCCCGCACCCGGAGGCGTCCTTCAACTGGCCCTTAAACAAATATATACTAGTTCAGTGAAGTGTATGGATCTTTCTGAAATTGTACCACAAGGTTCCATACCAAAAAAGGAAGGTTAGTATTGATTATGTGGGTTATGGCCAAAACTGTTTAAGAATTAAGGGCCAAAAACAATACTTTTCTAATACTTGGTATAAATTGCTTATTTCTTGACCAATTTCAATGGGGTTTTGTTCTTGAATTCTTGGGGTTCTTTAATATGCTGAATCTAACCGTGTATTAGATTTTTGGAATTTGGTCCCTTTTTTTAAATTGGTCCACATGAGGTTCAAAGGGTACATAATTAAACTTTATTTGCTTTCAATTATTGAGGTTTTTTGATATGCCGAATCTAACCGTGTATTTAGATTTATAATTTTGGGTCCTGTTTTTAAATTGGTCTACATTTTTGTACATTGAGGTCCAAGGTCCAAAATTAAGTTTAGTTTGATTTTAACAAAAATTCTTTGGGTTCATTGATATGCTGAATGTAAACATGTATTTTTATTTTCGATTATGGGCCGAATTTTCAAGTTGGTTCAAATTGGGGTCCAAAATTAAACTTGATTTCAACAAAAATTGAATATATGGGGTTCTTTGATATGCTAAATCTAACTTAGGTTTTTGGGCCCATTATCAAATTGGTCCACATGCGGTCAAAAGGGTCTAAATTAAACTTTCATGATTTGATTTTATCAAAAATAGAATTATTTGGGTTCTTTGATATGCTGAATCAATCCATGTATTTAAATTTTCATTGTATATTGGACCATAATAGGTAAATTTTAATTTTAAAAGTTCACTAGACCACATTCATTCTGCGTCAGAAACCTATGCTGTGTCAAATATTTAATCACAATCAAAATTCAGAGCTGTATCAAGCTTACATGTTATGTCCATACCGGCCCAAATTGTCCATAGTTCGACCTCTGCAGTCGTATCAAGCTGATTAAATACCACCACGATCACCCTTTTCCCCTAAAAAAAAAGACTTATGACAGAAAATGAATTAAACACCGTCTTGTTACTGCTGACGTCGCGGTTATTGAAAAACATTTTGGATAACGTTATTGTTGAGATCAAGTTCTTAAGGATGAAATGCTATTCAAGAAAAGCAAATATAAGATATATCTGTTTTCTACTTTGTTAATCACTAATAATATGAATCCTTTAACTGAAACATCAAATCAGCATAACAAATGAAACGGTTAAGTACAGGATTTTCGAAAGGAAACGTAACATCAGTTGCAAAGGTTATTGATTCAGCAGTAAAAATAAGATCACACTACATGTAGGCAGTATAACGCATTGGTTATCATATAATCGTCCCATTCCACATTTATAATTTATGTTAAAAAGACTTAGTGTATCTGTCGGATAACTTTTCAAGAAAACTTTCCACATTTTTTTTTATTTTCATCTGTCCTACTTTCCTATTGGTTTTATGTCTAATAGTACATAATATTACTTTTAAACTTAATTACGAACATGCAGTTAGTTTAAGACCTTTCTAATTATCAAGACCGATATACCATCGAGATGCAAATTAAAATTCCGTTCAAAAGATTTATAATTTCCTTATTTATTGATCTTTATAAATCTTTTCCTTGTTGTCTTTGTTCATATTAACAATTTGTCAGCACGGGAATTCACTTCAATTACTTGAGCTTATTAATTTACTAACTATGCATTTTAGTGGGTTCATTTATTTAAAATATCAGAAAAGACAAGTCAATAAATATTTTTTATGACTTCATTATTTGTTGCCTACTAATTATATTTTTTTTTATAATAGAAATTCATCATTCTTCATACTCGTGGTATTTTGAAGTTTGTTAATACGGTTAGTTTCTTTGTAAAACCTTTGATGCTTACACTTTTGTAATACGATCAAGTCAAAACATGCTAACCACTTCGTTTTAATTTGTGACTTTTGTTGCGTACATTTTGGAACCTTCTTCATTTCAGACAGGATATAATGAGAACATTATCTAACTTAAATGTGTTATACATATGCAATGCTACATACATGCATTGTGTCTTTATAGGTAGAGTGTCAAGTTTAAAACTTGATGTTTATATGTAGGCAAGTTTAAAACATGGAGGCAGCATGAAACCTGTTCGACGTAGGGAAATGGTATTTATAATCATTCCATACACTGCCAGATAGATTTAATGTATGAATAGGAGAAAACCAAGTTGACAATAGACAATTCAAAAAATTTTGTATAATGAATACGTCATTTAACAATGAGCAAGGCCGTACAGTAAACGGCAGCAACATAACAAAATTTGAGGAAGAAAAAAGTAATCGAAAAAAAAAAATCATATCGAAAAACAAATATCCAACAACCCAACGACAACCATTGAATTGCAGTATCCTTGGGGCTTTGGATAGGACCATGTAGAAATTGATGGAACGTTTGTCTGCGTTGACCCTCAACCTAACAAGGGGTCAATGTGCATCTATTTTTCACGTTCTGTCTATCCGCAGAATTACGTGTTATACAATATTCTTGTGTTATGTTGTTTCATTTTTAGTTTGTTTTTCCTTTTTTCATTGTTTTCTTGGTTTCCTTGATTTCTCGATTTTTTTCCTATTGATTCTGTCTATATAAACGACATTATGTTATTGTAATCTAGTATAAAAAATGTTTGCATGATTATTTTCACCTTTTTTAAAGGACAATTTCAAAATGCACAACTGTCATTCGGGTAGTAGCTTTATCAATTATGTTGCTGCAATACAGAGGACACGAGAGGTAATTGTACAGATATCGGCAACCTTTTGCTGGTAGTGAAAGCCAGAAGGACAGGAGATATAACCACCGACATTAAGCAGGAAACCTAATTATCCTATAGTCGATATAGATTGGAGTCGAATGGATCTACTACGTACCACTCTATTCCAGACCCAGTGTAAATGATTTCATGTTCACGAAGTACTCTAACTACTAATTACATAATATCTTTTTTTCGTAAAACCTCAGTTTATTATCCGACAGAAATGCATTTTTCAAAATAACTTTAAAATGTCAACAATAAGTTTTAAACAGCGAAAGAATGCTGGACTATCTTGACCGTTAGTTTTCTCGTTTGAAATTTTTTACATTTGTCATTTTCGGGCCTTTTATATGGTATGAGCTTTGCTGATTGTTGAAGGTCGTACGATGACCTCTAGTTGTTAATTTCTGTGTCATTTGGTCTCTTTAAGAATTGTCTCATTGGCAATTATACCACATCTTTTTTATATGGACTATCTATCACCATATTGTCACAATAAGTCGTCTGAAAACTTCAAAATATCTTAGTTTTCCTTCTTCTTTGCGATAAAATATGTATAAGCTTCCCTCAGTTGGGTTTGAACCTAACGCTTATTAAAAATGCTACAGTCCCAAGACCACTTGACCAACTAGACTACCCAGCTTTCGATAGTCGAATGAAGCCTTACATCGTCGCTTTCCTCTATGGTGTAACTAACCTGTCTGTATAAAATGATGGCCTACATATATATCGAAAATGTTTGCAGCAGTTTTGTACAAGCAAAATTTTGCTTATGTTCTGAACCCCTTTATTTAGTTTTGTAAATGTACCAATTAAACCACAACCCAACAAACCTCACTAAAACTTTTCCAATTTCTATTTGCTCAACTTCAGTTGGAAAAATTTTCATGCATAATTACAGAATAAAACAAAATCGCGCAATTAAAATTACAACATGTATAAATATCATTAGAACACATGACTGAATAACAATAATAATGATATCAGTATAATAGAAGATATAATATTTCAATAAATAATACCATATCAAAGATTGAATTTTCCTCGCAGTTACTGATATCTATAATTTTTTGATGCTGAAAAACAATAAGAAAATAATTGGACAAACGATTCATGCACGTCAACTGATATGTACTAAAACTTGTTTTAGCAATCATCTGGATAATTATAACCTTCAGCACCACTTTCTATTAGTTATCATACATATACATCTATGAATGAAGTGAATCGATGTCATATTGTACGATTCTGTAAAGTAATGGAATAGAACATCTTTTTGTGTGATCGATGTGGCTTTGCTGTTAAAAGGGGTCGATTTGATATGGTAATATAACGCCAATCACAACGGGACAGTTTGCTAATTGTAAGCAATATTTCTTTTGTGAACAGATTCCCGCTATTGGTTGTTGGGAATGTCATCATATAGACTACTTCTTACCTTATTGAAATGCTAATGCTTCTTATTTGATTGTTTAGTTGCTGTATAAAAGACATTTTAACAACTAAGCAACTGTTGGAGAAAGTTTTTAAATTCAGAAAGGAATAAAACAAAAGAGACATGTTTGGTATAATCTTAGTTTTAAAATCTAATAGAATATATGAATGGATGATAATATATAGAGAATAAGTATACGCATTCAGAAAGGATTTATGTACTTCTAACGATGACAATAAATTGGACGTCGGAGTTTGATGCAAGTATATCTTTGTTTGGTTTTGAAAATTCCTCCATCAATCCGTTTCTAATTTTTGACGAGTTCAATACGACAGGATCCTATAACGATTTTAACATATCGACAGCGATAGCTATACTTACTTTAAAAAGTAACCGTGAGTTATGGCGAGACATACCGCTCGGTTGTACCTTAACCATCTTATCTTTGTTGACCCTTGTTGGAAACGCTTTGGTGCTTCATGCTGTCAGGACAGAAAGACGATTACAAACGGTAAGTAGTACACAAACACACATAGTACTACTGCTAAAATGATTGTTTAAAGTTATAAAGAATTAAATAGTTTTTTTTTCCCACGAGCCTACCGTGTGCGTTTGGGTTTTTACTTGCTCACACAGAGATTTGTTTTATTTACATATACCTGTATGATACCCATTTCAGAAATATTAATGTTTGGGGAATACATTTGTCCAATTTTACACAATTTCAAAATGAGGGAAAAATGAAGAGGTTATTTGGTGAAATGTTGTCATTAGTAAACGAAAAGCAGCAGCTTTTGAAATTTCTTCCTGTTACTTTCAAGATGATTTTTTTTCTTCTATCGCTATCTGCAATAAATAATTGACCATGCAAAATCTCGATTTATTTAAATTTTATTGCAATTCTTTGCTTTTTTACGTTTACTTTACGTTTATAACTAAAAGTGTTTTGTCAATATTTAGGGTTTTTATATAAAAAAAAAAAAAAAGCATTAAGTTTATTTTTCAAGCAACCTGTGTGTTTCCTCTGATGAAAATTAAGATATTTTCAAATCAATCTTAAATTCTTGTTATTTAATTAAGATGTATGACATTTCAATTCCATTCGTATGTTTCTTGTTAGATTTTACTGATCGAAAGTTTGATAATTTAACCACTTGAATCAAAGACATGCACGCAACCAACTCTATTTTATCTTATTTTTTTCATCAAATCGTTCAAAGCAAAACATTGCAATTTTTATCAAATTATTTATTTTATTTTTTTGTCGGTTTATCTATGTTAATTCACATTACTTGAGCTCTTTCACTATATTTGATTGATTCATTGTTGCTTGCTCTGAATTCAAATTGAAAATATTTCATTCACGATCAGAACAAGAACACATTTACAATAAACAATAGATTATGCAACGTAAATTTGAAGGGATGGAGAGCAGAAATTTGGACTGCTACTAGAAAACAAGGTTACTAGTAAGATACTGAATAGAGGTAGTAATTTTCTTTGCAATGGGTCAGATGTAAAAAAAAAAAAAAGTTGCCGGATTCTGGTATCTATGATGAGATTTTTTTTTACAACAAATTGGGTCGATGCCACTGCTATTGGAGTTTTAATTTATTCTCTGAGGGCATGATCAGCAGCCTAGTAGTCAGCACTTCTTATTATCATTCATATGGTCATAATATATAAACCTACTGTTTACTAAACATTTCTCGGGAATTATATTACCTTAGCTGTAATTGGCAAAACTATAAAGAATTTTTGGTCCTCAATGCTATTCAATCTCGTACGTTTCTTGGCCTTTTACATTTTATTGATTCGAGCGTCACTGATTCGTCTTTTGTAGACGAAATGCGCGTCTCGCGAAAATACACAATTTCAATCCTGGTACATTGTATCTGTCTATGATGAGTTTATTTTTAATATGCCCATCTAACTTGGTGTGGCTGTGTTTTAATATAGTCAGTCCTACAGTCAAGGATTTTTTATATTATATTCCCAGTCAACCATCAAGGTGTATGATATTTGTGTTAGAGAGAGAACATTTTCGATATTAAATTATTCCTTTTCCGACTTTATTTTTTTTTGTGTCTTATCATATACATTATACATCATGTGATTTTAGTACTTGATCGTTCTGATTTTGCACAAGTATAATTATTTATAATATTTGTTTTCATACTGCAAGTTTATTCATTACAGAAATAGTGGTTGACTCGGTTTGTTTAATTCACAAACAATGGTAGGGGTAATTGAAGGTTTCGAATCTCTGGTGGATTATAACTTCAAACAATCTAATTGTTAGAAGTTCAAAACATTTATATGTAACAATTTCCTTTAGGATTTTTAACCTCATCGTACGGTACTTATTAGATAAATCACAATGCCACTTGTTAAAATTAATGTTTAAATTATTCCTTATATTTGATCAGCAAAAAAAATAAATATGTCTAACATTCAAGTTGTAATCAAGTCATGCTATTCCTAGAATCATTGTCATGTAAATTACTGACCCTGATTCTGTAAAGTTGAACAAAAAACTCTATACATATTGTATTGTTTGAATCGGAAAATACGCAGTACAAAATGTCAAACAATTGTTCAGCTTTGTTAGGTACGTTGTGGCAAATATTTATACTATAGAGAACTTATCCGTATCGGGGTTTTTGTCACGTACTTAATGCGTACCAGTTACTAACCTGTTTTTTTAACGAAAAAACGGTAACCGTTTTTAAACTGGTGAGGTATGGCATGTGGCGACTGCCAAATGTTTTGGTGCAACAATTTATATAATCCGTTCAGCCAATGCTTTTAAAACTGTATTATTTTGCTACTGATGCCAATTTGAGGTAAATTTCGATAATGACAATTAAAAATTGACCTTTTTCATTCATGACTTATGGTCCACAATATATTGGAAAATTGAACTTGATGTTTTTGTCCGTGACGTGACTTATTTTTATCGTTCAATTATTGATTTTCACATTTAAATGTCTTGTTATTGATGACATCAAGAGTTATGGTCCATGGTAGATCGGAAAATGTTGCCTGTTTTTTTCTTTTCTTGTTCAGCCATGGTCTTGTCAGTTTATTTTCGACTTGTAATATTAAATGTTCAGTTGGTATCTTTCGCCTCTTTTTTATGATTTTATGAACAGTTCAACCAACTCTTTCCTAATTTTAATTTGTTACTGATGACTAAGGGAGGTCAAGTTCAATATTGACGATTTTCACTTTTACCGTGAACGAGTTATGGTCCTTGATAAATTTCAGTCGTTTCCGTACATTTGCTTATGAATTGTTCACCCAATATCGTATCCGTGCAATTACTTATGAACTGTTCACCCAATAACGTATCCGTGCAATTACTTATGAACTGTTCACCCAATAACGGTACCATGCAATTACTTATGAACTGTTCACCCAATAACGTTACCATGCAATTACTTATTTATGAACTGTTCGTCCAATGCTTTTCAAATGTATTATGTTATTATAAATGACAAAATGGAGTTGAAGTTTTATACTGCATATTTTCCTTTTTATCATTAAGGACATTTTTTCCTTGATAGATTAGAAAATAGACTGATAACGCGTCAGGTCAAACAAGCCTGAAAGTGCCATACATCAGAATGCATTTATTTCATCCGTACTAGCTACCATGATTATTAGTTTAACAGTTACCATCTAAATACATTAAAACGGGTTTGCTGTCTTGCTGTCAATTTGACAGCTCATTTCTTGTTGTAAATTGTGTTGCTACTTAAAATGTTGGTATAGTGATTACTGAAAGGTTTAAAAATAATAAGTTTTGAAAAAGATAACGAATGCAAAATAAAATACAAAGAAGACAAAATACTGCATATCAGGAGGCGTGTATCCCGACTTCTGTTTCACTTGCTTTTTAAAAAAGGGGGGGGGGCGGGATAAAAAGTTAAATCACAAAAATACCGAAACTCCGAGAGAAATTATGTATTTCCTTTCGTCTCGCTAGAATTGAATGGATTAAATTTTATAGTCATATTTTTATCTAATTTATTAACCAAACTGGCTGAAAAAAGTGAATTATTATGTTACTATTTGACTTTCATTTATGATGGAACAAAGAAAAACATGTAAATTGGATTTTTCGTTTTATCTCGTAGCTAATTTTCTTTTAACATTGACTTTTGCAAACATAAAAGTTCGCGGTGTTTCTGTCTGGTTGTGAAAAAAGTAAAACTGTATATCTTAATAGTGTTAGAACCAATAATTTCAACATTATAATTGATAAAAATCATAGTAAAGTAATCATTATGATATGTATTAATGATTGAAATATTTTGTTGAAAATAACCAGTTTGCGAAATACATTATAACAGCGGAAATCAACGCCCTACCAGATAAAATAAAAAAAACCTGACAATTATAAATTCATTTATTTTCGTGGATATTTAAATACAGATTATGTGTTGAACATAAAATTTGTGGTTCACATGAAAGCACGAAATTAACGAAAGTACGTATCGAACGAATAATGCTGAATTAAAGGGCTATAAAAAAAAAGACATTACAAGAAGAAAGAAACAACAGGGTTGATATTAATTATTCAACAGAGTTTTTGAGAGTCAGATAAAAAATGTTATATAACCACTTTTAATTCATTCGAAAAACCCTTATGATATAAATTAAAATTTTAGATATTAATGTTCAGTTGATATTTCTACAGTTCAGTGATTACTATGATGACAAGTGAACTGTTTTGACATACAATCTGTTAATTAGCGAATATTTGTTACGTTATATATTAACACTGACTTAAGGATTGTCACAGTTAACACCCTTTATTTCATCCCATTTAATATGTTTTGTGCATACAAAATTTAAGAAAATTGTTAAGCTAACTGAACATAAAAAGGGTCAAGTATATTAAAAAAAGTGATATGCAAATGAAAACGAAAAATGTTGTATCCTCATACAGGTATATATTGCAAATTGTAAAATGTTAAAAGACCGGTCAAGTATGACATTTTCATTGCAATAAAAAGCATAGATTTTTCTTATATAGTGTTGTACTCGTACCTAATGAAGGTTAACTGAAGGGACGAGTACCAACCTTTCTCAGGCAATGGTAGACAGCGGCGTTCTCCCCGATGGTTTGTGGTGTCCACAGCCCTGAAGGAGTAGAACTCCTGTACTGTCATAGCCATTTTGAATGTCTGTCATATTGAAATTTCTCATGTGGATGGGAAACAGTCGTATACAAAGCATTCACTGGGAGAGGAGTAGGGGTCATCAAAGGGTAGGGGTTAAGGGTCGTGTAGGGCAGGTGAAATGATGGGGTGTACTTTTGGCGGTAGCAGTAGCTAGGGTTATGGGTTATGTGTAGGTATGCGAAGGGTTTAGAGGGTTAAGGGTATGATGGTAAAGTCGGTTAAGGGTAAAGAGGGTGAATATTGCAGGTGGATAAGGTCGAGGGGTGTTAATAGCTGGTTTTAAGTAAGGAGTTGGGCTGGCTAAAGATCGAGACTGTGTGTGTGATTGGAGGGAGTGCGAGAAGAGAGAGTATTGAGAGTGGAGAGTACGTGAGAGGACGGACTATGAGTGGGAGAGAGTATAGAGTGAGTGTATGGAGGTTTGAGTGGAGAGGGAGAGGAGAGTGTGTGAAGGAGTTTGAGTGGAGAGGAGAGAGAGAGAGAGAAGAGTGCGTGAAGGGGTTTGAGTGGAGAGGAGAGAGAGAGTAGTGAGTGAGTGTGTGTATTGAGGAGAGTAGAGTAGAGGAGAGAGAGGGAGAGGCGAGTGTATGTAGGGATATGAGTGGAGAGAGAGAGAGTGTGTGTGAGAGAGAAGAGAGTGAGTGGGTGTGTGTATGGAGGGGTTTGAGAGAGAGAAGAGTGCGTGAAGGGGTTTGAGTGGAGAGGAGAGAGAGAGTAGTGAGAGTGTGTGTATTGAGGAGAGGAGGGAGAGGCGAGTGTATGTAGGGATATGAGTGGAGAGAGAGTGAGTGGGTGTGTGTAAGATAGAGTATAGAGTGAGTGTATGGAGGGGTTTGAGTGGAGAGGACAGTGAATGTAGGGGTTTGTGCGAAGATGAGAAAGTGGGTGTGTGAGAGAGAGAAGAGCGAGCGCATGGAGGGGCTTGATTGGAGAGGAAAAGTGTATGTAGGACAGTGTGTTTGTATGAGAGTGAGAGAGAGCACACGAAGGGGTTTGAGTGTGATAGAAGAGTGACAAGGTGTGGTGGGATGGGAAAGACAGAGGATATCAGAGAGGGGAATGACAATTTGATAAAATCTTTTTTTTTCTGAAATAAATAATTCACATTTGTAATGTTATAGATCTAATATAAGCTTTGGATTTCAAATATTTTGGCCACGAGCATCACTGAAGAGACATGTATTGTAGAAATGCGCATCTGGTGCAAGAAAATTGGTACCGTTAATTTTATTATAAGGTAAGATCTTTGATAACTTCCCGCGGAGTACATGTAAAATAAGGAGATAGGTAGTCGATCGAAAATATTGGTACTTTTTGCTGTTCTATTTTTTTCTAAGCACCGCATCCCATATTTGATCGAGTTTTTTTTTGTTTTCGTTCTTTACTATGCATAATTAAACTATTTGGTGTGGAAACATAGCGTGATTATTCAATTAGAGTTGTTTATTATGCCAATATCTTTATAAAGAAAAAATCAGATAACAATTCTCTCATAGGTGCTTTTGGCAGAGATCCCCCTTTTTCTCTCGATGGAAACAATTTGTATGTAAATTTTATTCCATTCCATATGTCTACTAATTTACGCCTTATTTGTATGGCGTTGTCGTGTTTTTAAGTTTTTGAGGGTTTTTGTTTTTTTTTTTCGACTTGTGAGCCTGAAGTGTCCCCTTGGTGTCTTCTTCTTAACTTTATTTTTAAAGACAGACCAAACGGAAAACACCATCAAGAATAAGAATATAAAACATGATTTATCATTTTATATCAATCAACGAAGAATCAAGGCTACTCTTATGACTAACGGTACGCTTCTTTATATATCATGATCTACAGAAATAGTTGAAAACGTATTGTTCGATCTTCTCTTGTATCCAACAACCCTTTTAAGTAGATTTTGCGTACAAGTATTCAAAACTTGAGTTCATAGGCTTAAAATTTATTAAAGATTGAAAATTGTATTCAATAATCTGTTTCGCTTATGATTAAAATATACATTTTCCTTTTTTTCTAAACTAGAATCCCCATCGAGTGACTTCCACTTTCCACAAAGTTGTCAATTTCATTAACACCTGTTAGAATATTTTGATCATTTCAGGGAGCTGAGAAAGGTTATGACTCTGTAATTCGGCCTATCATCTTCTGAGATCACCGGCAACCACACTTTAATTTTTTTTTTATACAATTGGTTCGATTAGGGATATATTTCAATAGAATAAGAAAACAATATATATGTAGACTGAATAATGTCATTTAGACGTTGTTTGGTTATATTAGTCGTTGGATTGCTGTTTCATTGACGTTAAAATCATCCTTTAATTATAATTCAAAATACAACTGTGTTATGCTTGTTATGCGACTACTTTGTTGAATGTTGCTCGCGTCGACGGAATGCCAATTTATTGAATGAGCAAACGAATGGAGAGCTATAACTATTTAAGTGGCAAACTTTTATATCAAAGATTAAAATTACGAATTAAAAGTAAAAAAATAAGACAAAAAACGACCTACAAATTTAACAAGCGAAATGTTAAGTGGTATTAACAAACACACATATATGTAAAACAAATCCCTATCATGCATTCTTCAATAAAAAAAAATAATAATGAAAAATTAAATTTAAATGAAATTAATATAAAACTTAAAATAAACAAGTGAAACTGCGAGCTACTGCTCACTGATGATACCCCCGCCGCAAGTGGATAATATTAATAGTGTAAAAATATGCAAGTGTTCGGTAAACAGGAAGTTGTCGAGTGATGAATCTGAAAACGCATCACACGGTATAGCTGACTTATAAAAATCCTGAAACCAAATTTCAGAAATCCTTGTATTGTAGTTCCTGTGAAAAATATGACGAAAATTTTTAACTTGGTTATCATGTGTAAAATCATACAAGTGTTCGGTAAACAGGAAGTAGTCGAGTGATGAATCTGAAAACGCATCACACGGTATAGCTGACTTATATAAATCCTGAAACCAAATTTCAGAAATCCTTGTATTGTAGTTCCTGAGAAAAATGTGACGAAAAATTTCAACTTGGCTATCATGTGTAAAATCAGACAAGTGTTCGGTAAACAGGAAGTTGTCGAGTGATGAATCTGAAAACGCATCACACGGTATAGCTGACTTATATAAATCCTGAAACCAAATTTCAGAAATCCTTGTATTGTAGTTCCTGAGAAAAATGTGACGAAAATTTTCAACTTGGCTATCATGTGTAAAATCAGACAAGTGTTCGGTAAACAGGAAGTTGTCAAGTGATGAATCTGAAAACGCATCACACGGTATGGCTGACATATATAAATGTTGATACCAAATTACAGAAAAGGTGGATGTGTAGTTCCTGAGAAAAATGTGACGAAAGTTTCATGGGACGGACTGACTGACGGACTGACGGACGGACGGACGGACGGACTGATGGACGGACTGACGGACGGACGGACTGACAGACAGAGGTAAAACAGTATACCCCCCCTTTTTTAAAGCGGGGGTATAAAGACACGTTGTAAATTGTAACAACTAGTTAACGCATGAAGACTGGAATAAAATAGAGAATGAAAACAGGGAATGTGTCATAGAGACAAGAACTTGTTAAAGCTACGTTTATAAGAACGGGTTTTACGAACGATTTTAGAAAACTATATTAAAAATGCTAACAGAGTCGGTTCTTTTATATTACCAATTTCCATGATATAATCAGAAAATTTGTTGTGTATGTTTAAACATTGTATTTAAGATAAGAGACAAAAAGTACAAGGTGCTAATTACCGGACCTCGACATTTAACCACACACGCTGGGATGGAGGGATAACAATGAATGCTCGAGTTATCAGTCCTTGAAATAAATTAAATGACAAGATTGGATTACATCCCTCAAATCGGACTTATTCTTGACAAAAGGGTACGACTTGTGAAAAGGAAGTAGGTTCGATTATGCCCCCATTTCGAATGAGGATTTACATAGTAGTACTTTTGCTAATTAATATTCATAATATGTAAATGATAATTGTACCACGTGACTGGACTTGCTTGATATCATTAAAATCTTAAAAACACGGATCTTATAAGTTGCCCTTCACAGAGTCCTTGTTTATAGGTAGCAATACACAGTTAGGAAAAAAACTTAAAATTGACACTCATAATTTTTAAACACCCTCTTTCCCCTCCTGTCTAACAAAGAAGGCTTTATATGTGTGTTATGCATGTATATACTTATAGAAAGAGAATCTTCCATAGATTTGATTTCTAATGGTCATAAGGGTGAAATATAATCCCTTTTGGGTGTAACCATGGCAACAATCTGCATTTCTTAGATACAAAATATAGCAAAAAAGGGGGGTGAACATGTCACAAAAGTCTCCAAAATTTGGTCTAAAGGAAAATTTCAATCAATTACAGTGATACCTTTCCTGAATCCATAGGTGTATATCTATCAAGTGGTCCAAAAAAAATCACATGCATTTCTGCCCGTTTTTCCATAAAATTGAATTGAAAAGATCGAGCGCAAAATCTTTGTTGATAAACACTACAATAATTTATGGACGGTACAGATAGGAAAATACGGACTGTCAAGCATATAAATGAAATAAAATTGAGAATGGAAATGGGGAATGTGTCAAAGAGACAACTACCCGACCAAATAAAAAACAACAGCAGAGGGTCACCAACAGGTCTTCAATGTAGCGAGAAATTCCCGCACCCGGAGGCGTCCTTCAGCTGGCCCCTAAACAAATATATACTAGTCCAGTGATAATGAACGCCATACTAATTTCCTCCAAATTGTACACAAGAAACTAAAATTAAAATAATACAAGACTAACAAAGGCCAGAGGCTCCTGACTTGGGACAGGCGCAAAAATGCCGCGGGGTTAAACATGTTTGTGAGATCTCAACCCTCCCCCTATACCTCTAACCAATGTAGTAAAGTAAACGCATAACAATACGCACATTAAAATTCAGTTCAAGAGAAATCCGAGTCTGATGTCAGAAGATGTAACCAAAGAAAATAAACAAAATGACAATAATACATAAATAACAACAGACTACTAGCAGTTAACTGACATGCCAGCTCCAGACTTCAATTAAACTGACTGAAAGATTATGATTTCATCATATGAACATCAGGCACAATCCTTCCCGTTAGGGGTTTAGTATCATACCATCATAACATATATGAGAAGAACATAACCCGTGTCATGCCAACAACTGTTTTTAGAATAAATGTGTTTAGTTCCGATGCAAAGACCTTATCAATGACTCAATATTAACGCCAAAATATGCAATCTTTAATGACTTGACAACAATATCGTAATTATATCCCTTCTTAATAAGTCTATTCAAAGGTTTTGTAAGTTTCTGAGGTGAATACTGACACCTTTGTGCTTTATAAAGAATATTACCATAAAAAATTGGATGTGAAATACCTGAACGTATTAGAAGTCTGCATGTTGAGCTATATTTACGAATGATGTCTTTACATGTATATCGATTGGCCTATAAAACATGTTAAAAACAATCTAAATGTTCATATAAACCCACTAAGAAGACTATATCATTCTTCAATTATCTAAAAATCAATTTTATTGTACAAAAACTTTCATATTTAAAAAATTCACAAGGGCCATAATGCGAAACTAAACTTCTAACTGTGTATTGCTACCATAATCACTCTGATATTTCCGTAATGTTGTCAGGCGGTCAAAATCAAAACATTGAACGCAAACTACAATATACACATACATTGTACAAGGTATGGACTTGCTTTTTCTTTGGACATTCAAGTTTGAAGTTTCATCCCGCAACCTGTTTTTGTAATGACCTTGTTAACCATTTTTTTGTTGGCAAATTTGACGTTTCAGCCATTTTAATAGCCTGTATTTTATCATGCAATGTTAAAAGCCTCTCGCTTCGATTTTTTTAAATAGCTCAGAAACCTTGATTTTTGCAAGGACAGTCATTATGTTTCGTTTAAATGGTGAATATTGGTGTGTATATTTATTTTCTGTCCCCGCAACTTGTCTACCACTTAAACTAAAGTTAAAACAGACATTTGTTTTTCAAAATTCCCTATCATTTCAATTTAATTTCCATGACCCTTATCAGATTTCTTTAGTATAAATAAAAATATTCAAATAAGCAAAGTGGCGTTGATTTCTGGATATGATTGACCTTTTTCATAATAAATCATAACTAAAGCAATAACTTAACAGGAAATACCGGTTCTTCTATCTGTTGAAAATTTGCGTTAATTGCTACATTCCTTTTATGACGACAAAAATAGAACCCATTTTGATTTTCCACGAAAATCAAGGTAAGCAGGCATTTTTTGGGGGGATTTTTTGGACTTGAGACATATAACGCATGTGTCGACTGAAAAGAGATTTATTAACATAATGTGTTGGTCAGAAGATTTTACATATCGACTTTAATATAGTTTTTCCAAACCTGCGATCTATGTTTCCTTGGCCTAAATTATGGTTAAATCCGGACTATTTTGTCAAATTTCACCAAAATCTTTTCTTCGATCTGAACTATTTGGTCTGTAAATCTAAACGCTTTGTCAAAGCAGTTGTGCAAAATACTTCTATTTCGCTTTTTCGCTTGTCTTTTTATCAACTTGATTTTTTTAAATTTGAAACAACGGACTTAATATTCGTTGCTAAATGTGACACTTGCCGACGCAAACCACTCCACAATTGTGTGGCGCTTCATTAACGAATTAGTTGTACTTTTAAACAATTAAAATATCTTTCCTTGGACAAGTATGCATAATGATTTCTACGTCATGTTGTATCTAGTGTAGAATTGTCTGCCCATGTTCTTATGTTTCTATGATTTAATATTATGGTTAATACGTATTCTTCTTCGATTGAGCTATACGTGAAAATATAAACGCTATATATAATGAGATATTTTGAAAACAATTAGTCTCAATGTTTTTGACGGTACATTTAATTAGAATAAACCACTATCTCTACCCTATGACATTGTGGTTTCTCTAAATTTGCCACTGTCATCAACAAATGCCGTCTACGTCAAACTGTCAAACTGTTGACTGTTATCAAGTAATCACTGTTTGACACACATCAATTTCAATACATATTATTACAGCCGAGAACGTTTCTGCACATGGGTCGTCTTTTAAATGAGAAAACAATTCAGATACTTATAAAATAAGGAATTAAAAAGCCATCAAATTGTTCACTTGCTGGCTTCGAATCAATGCACTGGAAAAGAACACGTGAATTGTTACTTTTTTCTGCTCCAACTCTTACCAGGATGATTAAACAAATAATGCAAAATCAACACTGTAATGTTTGTTATGTATGCTTCTGCAGATACTGTGATTATTGAATAAATAAGTCAACATCAAATTTTTATACCAGAAAGAATGTGTTAGATTTTACTATGAAAAGATTTTAAGATCCACTTTAAGCGTTATATGCACTTAAGTTGCAAGTGCATTTGGAATTAATTTAACTTGATTTTATTTTCAAGTTTTCTATGTTTAAATATTTTCAATTATACAAAAATGTAGACATCTTTTAAAAAAAAAACCATTATTTACTCTTAATTCTGCCTTTACTTTCAAAAGTATTGCATATAAACTTTAATCATATATTCAAATATACCACTTTGAAAAATTCAAATTGTCATAAAGATACGATTCATTTACCACTTAATTTAAACCAGGATTGACTCATCAGGGGCCTTTTTATCGAAGCACTCTTAGGATTAGGATGTGTCCTAAGACCAACTTAGGACATATCTGAGTCCAAAGTGGGATGACTTCGGTATTGTTTTCATTTGATTTTTATTGCGGGGGACTAAATGAGGGTTTGGGGGGAGAGGCTTGGATTTTTTTTTAGTGTTGTAATCTCTGTCTTTCCTTTTTATATTTCACCCGACACGGTCATGCCTTATTTTGTAAGTTTTAACCTGACTTTATTAACATAAATTGTTATCCTCCTTACTTTTTTCAAAGTTGCTCATCCTGCTTCTTTTTTAAACTCCTGCCTTTCTCAAATGTCATCACCCCGGCCTCCTTTTCCACCCCTCATAAATAATCAAATGATAGCATATGGTTTAATCCTTAGCCCTCTTTTCACCACCATCAGTGGTTGCAAAACTTATCAATTTACCAAAAAAGCAACGCTTTACTCTTTTCCACGTCGTCGAGGAGAGTTTATAGTTTTGCATCGGTGAAATTCGAATTTAGTCTTTTGCTTATATATTGGTTGAAGTACCCAAATTTATATGAACTATGCAACGATGCACGAGATTTTCCTTTGAACTTTTTAGTATGAAACCGTGACACTTCGAATTCAGCTCACTCAAATGATTTTACCGATTTTATATTAAATTTTTAACTATTTACAGTTACAGTTTGTTCAATTCTTATATTGATATAAAACATAATCACGGGTAGTAAGGTCGTCATATCGAGGAGCGTTTAGTACAGTGATTTTGTCATAAATTGGATAAGTTTGACATGGTTAATTTATGTTACTTTCCTAAACTATTGCCTCAGTTCTATTCACACGAGCAGATGAAAAGCAAATAAGATGTTTGAATCTGTATTGGAGGTCAAACGATCTACATTGGAATTGTTGTTTCACGAAATTGTTGCAGAATAAGCAAGATATCGGAATTGCTATGGTTTGGTTAAGAGATTGACATGGTTCGGTTAAGAGTCTAGAAATTCGTCATGGTTTGGTCAAGTTTGTCATGGTTTAGATCGAAATAAATACATATATGTGTTTCACTTTAATACTGAAAATTTGTTTGATAGCGCCATATACACTATATATTAACTGCCTAAGATCTAGAAATTGACAATGAGGGTCGGTTGAAAACAAAACTTTACGACAACAGAGATGATTTCAGCTTTCCAATTGTGAACTTTCCATTTCTAAGTAGCAACATTCCAGCAGCACCTGCATACGGGGTATATATCTCCCAATTTATACGATATTCCCGTGCTTGCATTTCCTATCATGATTTTCTTGATAGAGGGTTGCTGCTCACAAGGAAGCTATTAAACCAAGAGTTCCAAATGGTGAAGTTGAAATCATCCCTTCGTAAATTTTACGGACACCATCACGAGTTGGTTGACCGTTATGGAATAACCGTTTCACAAATGATATCGGATATGTTCCTTACGTCGTAACTACAAACCCCTTCCCTTTCATGAATGTGACCTACCGAATTAGACTATTTACCGGATTTGTTATCACACAAGCAACACGACGGGTGCCGCATGTGGAGCTGGATCTGCTTACCCTTCCGGAGCACCTGAGATCACCCCTAGTTTTTGGTGGGGTTCGTGTTGTTTATTCTTTAGTTTTCTATGTTGTGTCGTGTTTGCTGTTGTTTGTTTGTCTTTTTCATTTTTAGCCATGGCGTTGTCAGTTTGTTTTAGATTTATGAGTTTGACTGTCCCTTTGGTATCTTTCGTCCCTCTTTTAAACAAGCTTTCGATATCATTATACAAATCAATACGCGCTTCATTCTAAAAATGTACGCACGGTTAACGCTTTTACAACCCTATGAAGTTACAAAAAGAAACATTCAATACTTATAATTACATTTTTAGCTAGGATCATGAAAGCACGAATTTTATAAAAAAAAAAATATTTGATTCACCTGTGCACTTTATTGTCGGACCTCGTATTATCATGAATGATAAGTTTTATTGTGTAATGCAATTGCTTAAGGAATAACACGTGATCTGCAGTTAGCCAATCAGAATAACGTGTTATAATGAAACATGATACATCTAATGCAATTATTGTAGTATAACTTTAAACATGGTTTGTTGTTCAGCTCGTTGATATTGAATCAAATTCCGTTTTGTTGTTTTTGGGATGTGATTCATGTTTATTGCTGAATGATGATATCAACATTTCATTTTCACTGTAGAGCGATTCATTACATAACTGTAGTTTATGCGATGCATTTTCACAGAAGTATTTTAATTAATTTTCATCATATAAAGTCGTAATTTAGCTGACTCTCTAACATAATTTATGAAGTCAGAAGGATTGATTATATATGCATACTTTGTGAGTGAAAGTCTGAGGTAATATATCAATAAATGCCGTAAAAATGGCATTTATTGCTCATGGTTGAAGACCGTACGGTTACCTATATTTTGTTAATTTCTGTGTCATTTTGGTCTCTTGTGGAGAGTTGTCTTATTGGCAATCATACCACATCTTCTTTTTTATATTGTCAATTCTATATTCTCTGATAATTTGTTCAGACCCAGATCTATATGTAAGATTAAATATATCCTTTCCTATGACACGCCATCATTGTATACATATATCTTGGACAGCTTAAGTATCAACCATTTGCTTTTCTCATGGGGGGAGGGGAGAGGGGGGCTTTGGATTTTTTAAACATGGAACCAAAGTAACTTTTTCCATGCAAAATAACCTGTATTTTTTTTCCAGGCAAAGTAACTTGTAATTTTTACCAGGGTCAATCAAAAACAAATATTTTTTTTTTTTCACGTAGTGATCCGTGCCTGCTAGGAGGGTTTTGGTCCTCCCCCGCCCATAGGAAAATTTTGAAAATGAGACTATACTCATTTTCTTCAATAAAACATTGATATAGATCTTCTTCCAAAAAACCCTCAGATATATAAACTAATGTGCCATTTCAAGTGACTCCCCCCCTCCCCCCCCCCCCCCCCCCCGAAAATCAAATGATTGCTACCGGAAAAGCAGTTTACGATTTCGGTCTAAATATACAGAACATACTTAAGACTTGCTTGCTTGGTTTGAATTCATGTTTGCCTAGACATTGCACTTGAGATAGAGCACACATTTATACTAAAAAAGCAAACATGCCATCCAAACCGTTTAACTACAAGCATTATGAAAATAGCTCTTATGGATGAATCTATGAAAATCAAAGAGAAGTCACATAAAGATCTTCATTTCACGATTGATGAGTGGTAACGTTTTCGTCTCGCACAAACAATTGCTTTACATTTGACGTCTGGATGGCTGCATATTTTTTTTTTTGTAATGCCATTTTATATACATCTTATACAGTAAAGAAAGTTCGAGCAACAATCGAGTCACCTTGATATATGTTTGAATTTCTCATAACTATGTTCTCGATGTTTTACTTACGAACGGTACAGAACTATGACGAAAAAAAAAACCCATAAAATTAAGTACAGAAAACATATCGATGAACAGAACACAATGTCCGAAATCAACCATAAGTTGGTTAAACCCGTGTATATTCAAGTGATCATCTACGACCAGCTTGCTGTTTAAATATCATCAGTATTAAAGTCATGACTATTTTCAGTTGTTGCACGTAATCATATAAAATAATAATGAAAATTCATCGCACCTGCAAAAATTCCACAGCAGAAATGATTGCACTTTCAGTGATAATTCATCGCAACTATAGTTAAAATGAATAGCATCCAGTCAACGCTATTATGAATTCAGCTGCTTAAATTACACTTGTTTGGACTTTAATCTTTATTTAAACTTGTTAAAATATACATTTAAATCAATTATTTCGTACTTTCAAAAAGTAAACAAACGCAGTTTTCCCCGTCATACTCAGTGAATATAACAGTGAAAATGAACAAACTTGATTCGCACTTTATATACAATGGCAGTAATATTTTACAAATGCATCGTGTATAGTATCACTTAATTCTTTCAAATATTTTACTTTTTATGCAATGATTTAGTATGGTGTGTCCTAGAATTGAAAATATGTATAAATTGGCGTACTAAATTATAATCCTGGTACCTTTGATTATTGAACTATTGTAAGCTCACAATATTGGCAGCAGAATTCCATCCTGAAATTTGATAGGAAGCTATCTTGTAATCATGATTTTTTATAATTTGTTATTGGTTTGAAACTAGGTCCCACTAAATCAACTTTTGATTTTATTGTTTAAAACCGATCTGGTAAATCTTACATGTCTGCCATGGTTAAGACGTAGAAGAGGTTGGGGAGCCCACAAACATGTTTAACTCCGCAATATTTTGTATATACTGTCTCAAGTTAAGTGTGCAGTGAATATCGTTTGTAACTGTATATCATATTTTGCTATTTATTTTGAACAGAAATTAGGCTGGTGGTTTTCTTATTGGAGTTCTTATACATTTAATTTTGTCGCAGCCTTTTATAACTTGCTAAGAAGTATGGTTTTGATAATTGTTGAAAGTTGAAGGCCTCTTGATGACACATAGCTGCTAACATCTACATCATTTGATCTTAGGTGGACAGTTGTCTCATTGGCAATCATATTGCATCAACTTATAACATATTACTACATTGTATATACGTTCTTATGCCCTTTTGTGTTTCAAATGAAACAATTGTTGTTAATTTTGTTAGTAACTCTTCATTATACACGACAAGAATTACATAACTGAACCATATCGAACATGTCGATCTAAACCATGACACGAATGAACCAAACCATGACACAGATATTTCAGTAATTTTGAATTGAGTGCAAAAGTAGGTATTTTTCAGAATAATTGACGGCAGTATTTTATCACAAAGAAATATGTGATGTAACAGACAGAAAGATAATAACTTTTTTATGCACGTTAAACCAATTAGCAACTTTTAAATTTTGACATTCGCAAGCTTTGTTCTGTGTTAAATCATTAACTATATGATACAACTTGTGATGTACTAACATATTTACTTTATACAAAGGTACTTACCAGCTTGAATTATTGATCAGAAGTTCCTTTTACAAAATATCCGAATGTTTACATTTTTGCATTGATTGTCATCAAAAACACTTAACACCGTCATGTCGAACTTATCCAAACTACATGTATGACAAAATCACTGTACTAACAATCCTCGATATGACGACCTTACTACCCGTGATAGTTTTATTTTTTATGTCGTATACTTTGTTTCATAGAGTTCAAATGTACAATTATAATATAGAAACCTATTTATTACCTTTAATTTAAAACTAATAATTATTTTATAATTATTAATATTTTTTTTGAAATTATAGTAATAGGATAAATTTGTTACAATATCTTCATTTTTTTCACTTTTAATTTGCTATTTTCTTTACGACAATACTAAGAACAGCTGTTAGGACATCCTAACTAAGACAATTTTAAGATAGCTTCGATTCGCATACTGAGACGTGTCGTAAGTCGGTCCTAACTTCTGTTAAGAAATTCTTACGACCGATTTTAGGACAGGTTCGATAAACAGGCCCTAGAAGTTCACGTGGATGACTGGTGGATAATTTTGGTCCGATAAAAAAATGTATGATTAGGGCATTCACTAAGTTGTAACTCTTTTTTTTAGAAACGCAGGTTTTGTAAACGGTAATTGTTATCATAAATTTTATTATTTATGACTACAAAGAAAAGCTTTTGGCTATGATATCAATAATTATAATCAATGTATTGTCTAGATTATAAGTTCCAGATGACAAAAAATGTAATTGATAAGATCAGTAAGCATTGGAAGACGCAAATTGATATGCCGTCCACTGTTTCCTTAAGCGTACTAGTTAATGCAAAAGAGATAATTGCGGATTTTTCTCCACAAACGGCGGACATATAAAGGATTCGAATAATACGTGACTCGTCTGCTTAATTTATTTTCAAGATTTTTTTTAAGGTCATTCAATGCAACTATTGTATAAATATACACTGTCTAGATTTGTTGCTGAAGTGATTGTTTCGTAAAGAATATGTTCATTTGAAACACCAAGACCGTGATTACAAAATCTAGATAACATTATATAAATACTGCCATTATTAAAGCTATTGAACATTTTTATTTAATTACTGGAAAATATATTTTATCTTCATTTTTTCATTCACACATCGATCGTTATACAGTGTATTTCTTTTTTGTATTTTAAACAGAAAACAATATTTCATTAAAAGTCGAGGAGATTCTTCATATATTCAAGATATCGCAGCTCCTAGTTTCAGCTAATCACTGCTGTAAAAGAAGTGTATTAATTGGAAAATGTATTCGTGAATGCAACTAATTTTAAATATTTGTACAATAAACAATCGCTCTATTTTCCCATGTGCATGGCTAAATCATTAAATTAGAAAAAGACAGTATGGTAGTTCATCTTTAGCACAATAAATTTACACTTCTGAGTCTTCATTTACGAAGGTAACGACATCAGAGTTACATTGTAGTTCGTGCTAATTCGTTTTTATGCTCTATCTTCTCATTACCCTATCAATTTTACCACAAATGAGACACGTCTTTTTCACAAGTCATGGACAGTGATAAAAGTAAAGCACAATGATGGAAATATAGACAATAGCTGTTTAGTGTCTTTAAATATCAGCTGTATTTGTATGAGGCTAGGGAATAAGGTGTATGCGAGCTTTTAGCGAGCTATTACACCTGTTTCGAGCCGAGTACAAATACAGCTGATATTTAAAGACACTAAACAGTTATTGTCTTTATCCTGCAATTAATTCTGTATATTATTTGTGTTTTGAAAGACACAAAAACAAACGTTTTGCATTTATTTTCGTTTGCAATCCCTGGACGATACAGTAATCACTCATTCAGCTGAAGGCGGGTTCGCAAAAAAAAAAAAGAATCTCGAATGGTCAACAATAATACATCGCTCAAGGTGAATAATTATCTATTTTAACATAACAACTTGTTTCAACAGTAAAAACAAATAGAAAAACATTGTCCAATTTGAAACAGAAGTGTACGAGTTGTCCTTCGCTTCAGACTCGACATTCACTAAGCTGAAATTGACATGGTTGTTTTTGTTACACAATCGTACACATTTAAGTTTTGAAATCGATAGTTGTCATTGCAGAAAAGACTAGCGTTCATGTGTGTATGGTATTAGAAAATTGGTGTGATTATTATTGCTCTAAAGAAATGTTTGAAAACAAACAGAACAATAAAAGTAATCGTTAATTCTCAATTGATACGTCATTGGAATTCGACTGCAATACACATTCTGAGGTCACGCAGGTTCATACAATACTCAGTCCGGCAGTGGGCGGAGCTTTAAAGCGATATCTGTATAGTATGCAGATACAGCATAGCGATATCTGTAGGGCTGTATCTGTATAGTAGAACACCTAATTACAGGATAAAAACACATCTCTATATTTTACATTTGTACATGTAAATGCGTCTTTCGTAAATTTTATAACATCGCCGATACCAACTGTAAAACTGGACAGAAACATGAAATGTCAGTCATAATTTGATTCATGAAATTCATCAATGATTTGTATAGTGACTAAAATCCGTTGTTCTGTGAACATCAATTTCAACACGCTTATTTTGTTCATATTGACGAGGCATTACACGCAATGTCGTTATATATTTTTGTCTACTATTTACATTTATTTCTTTAAATGCAAAGATTAATAAGCTTTGTTTTAAACTCGTATGTCTTTTTAGTTGACTTTGTTTTGAATTTGTGACTTGGTCTGTCTGTTCTTTGTTATACGTTGTATATAGGATCATATAGGAATCAAGCCTGTAGAAAGCAAAAAGGTGCAGCTTCACTCTTTCATTTTGGAGACTTTATGGAAAAAAGATTACCAAGCAAATACAAATTGTAATCATGATACGGTTTGAATCTAAAAAAAACTTGTCCACCATTTCAAGTGCAAGTAATTTCGCGTGTTTAATTCTGAGTCATTTGATTACACTGATGTTATGCGTACTAAAAATTGAAATGTCGATTTAGAAACATGGTACTTTTGAAACACATTAAGAAACCACAGTACTATTATGTAATCATTTTGAATTCTGAAAGAACAGATTACATGTAGCTGTAATCAAATATCTTGATTTTACTTCGACTATTGAAATGTCCTGTAATTTAGTTCACTAAGAACTAAATGGTGCAATTATATCATGCATTCTTTCTTTTCATTAAATCATTTAAGAATTGAATGCTTCTTTTTGTAAATTTATTGGGGTGTAAAAGCGTTGACCGAAGTACATTTTAAAAATGTGCGCACGGTCAACGCTTTTACAACCCTATAAAGTTTCGAAAAGAAGCATTCAATACTTATAATTACATTTTTTAGCTATGATCATGAAAACACGAATTTATATATTTTTTTATTTAATTCACCTGTGCACTTTATTGTTGGACCACGTGTTATCATGAATGAAAAGTTGTATTGAGCAATGTAACTGCTTACGGAATAACACGTGATGTGCAGTTAGCCAATCAGAATAAAGTATTATAATGAAACATACATCTACTGTAATTATTGTATATTGATAGATACGTGTGTCGTACTTCTGAAATGCAATGGCTTTCATATTTTTTTTTTCATTTAACAGTTAGTATTTGTAAATGAGAAATGTATTAAAATTGTTGCATGATTGAAGACACATAATGATGCTCTACATACTTATACATTCGCTTGATAATTTCCCAAATGCTATAACAACAGTTACATTGGTTTTTTGTACAACTGTTAAGCATGACATCTGACAAAGATGTGGAACTTGAAAGAGGTAGGTACGATAACCTAGGAATGCATTTCGCACCAGGACTATTAAGTTAAACGTTTTAATTTAACTCAAATTCATATATATATATAGTATCAAATCTCAATATACATGAACGTACTTTTATGTTCTAACAATATCTTATTTGTTAACAGATTACCAGCAATTTTGGTAAAATTTGAGTCTTTATCATTTTTTTTTTTTTATAAAAACACATTTCTTTAACCAAGACCCAAATCAGTCTTGAATTTATGTAATATCTTTTGGACACAAATTAATTCATTTTGGTAACCAACGACCTTCAATGCATACACGTGCAAAAGAAAAAAAATAAGTTCAATTTTGTTTTGTATGGGATTCATAATAACTGTTTAATCCTGATTGAAGTTTTCTGTTTAGATATAAGATTGTGTCATTTCTCCAATGACCTTACGTGATCAAGTCCCATAAACCATCGAACATTAAGATTATTTTTTTTCTGTAATATCTGGGAAGGAATTAGTCTTTAAATTAATTTAAAAAGACCTTCTATGATAAAGTAATCTTTAAATTGACCAAATACATGTAGATGTATAATGCTTTAAATGTCAGTTCACTTAAAATGCATTTATACTTAATTCCTCGTTCTAACAAAAAAAAATGCATTTTTTAATTAAACAAAACGAAAGCGCTCCATGCACAATATGAACGTTACTTCCTATCATTTAGAATATTTTCTTTAAAGCAACATGCAATTCTAATATTTACAGATCTTCGAAATAAAACATAATTAATAACTTCTCAGCAGAAATTGTTTAGCACTAATATCTAACATGAAATCAATTGTACGTCATAAATAGGCGGAATTTGCGTAATGTAAATGTCGATTTCTATGTAGATTGCTCATAAAATACTAATAAAATTCCAACATCAATTATATATTATATCATTACAATTTATTGTTTAATATTTATATTAATCAGGTTTATTTGCATAATATAATGCTAACTGCAATTTCAAATCAATAAAGTTTGCATATTTTTAAATCATAAAAAAACCCAGCAAAACTAGAGTACTGGGTCAGATTGAAATGAAATCGCATTAAGGCGAAGTGTACGTAATTGCACGCCTCTAGCGGAATACGGGATTAAAAACGTTCGTCGTTAGTTACGCAAGTTATCTCCCTTACTCCAAGAAAGGACATACATTTATTTACGTCTTGATAGTACCTATTGGAATTGGAATTAAAATGAAAATACCACACCAAATAAATTGTTGGTTAAAAGTTGAATTAAACAGTTCCTAAGATAAAAATGCCATTGTACATGCCCAAAATATTGTGTTCGTGTTGTGGGTGATGTCCGTATTTTATCGACTCATTGAGTGTAAAGTGGATATTTATTAATGCAACTTACTTAGTCCATATTCACCATATTGAACGGAAACCCCATTATTTCCCTCATTACTTCAATGCAATTTTATCCAAACTGATGGGCAGATTTTTTATTCCCGAAATAAGACTTTGAAATTTCAGTTACTTTCTCACACAAGAATCCCCATTCATGGTTTCTGGGGACATTCGTGGGGGTCATGACCGACATTTAAGAGAGCAATATTGTTTTGAATAGTAATAGGGTCATTTTACCAACTTGCTGGTTAAAATCTAAATTAAAAATAGAACCATTTACTTAGGTAATCATCCACCCTTAACATTTCAGAATCACTTAAAATTTAACATTAACTTTGAAATTTTAATGAATAGAATATTACCATTTAGATATACTACAATTTTAAGCAACTGTACATAATTTTTTATCTCGGTATAATATCCTTTTAAAAGATGGTAGATTTTTTAACGGACTTCGTTCGTGATGCCGGCCTAAATGGAATCCTTTTCAATAAAGATACTGTGTCGTATGTAAAAGTGCGCATTCGTGAATGTCCATTCGATATTTTATTTGCTGAGTACTTTGCTCATTGAACATTACGCAACCCTTGCAAGATTAGCTTGATGTTTGTATGTGGTTTGCTGCGAAGCAAAATATCTGCCTTATCGAACATATTATATGCCTGTACATTTATTCCAAGTGGTAGTCTTAACTCCCGCTTTTCATTCCGTCAACCGACCGTCTTTATAGACCATTTATACATTGTGGATTAAGTTTAAATATTTTAGCTTCTAAATGTGCATGAAACATTTGTCACTGAACGTATGAGCATACAACAAAGAACCAATTATCTTATCCTTTCCTACTCTACCAACCAACACATATGTAGAAACGTAGAAACAATGAAGCTTTTAAATACAACTTAGACGATCTATAATACTTAAAAAAATGTCAATGAATTATGTGAGGAAAACACTTAGCGAAAAGTTAACAGAGTAAACAGGACTTAATTTTTTGAAAAAAAACCCTACAGACATTCAATCCTTTCCGTTTATTTGCACTTTTCCAAAGAAAATAATAGACTAGAAAACAATTACGTCGTTAATCTTTAACGTTTTCGTGAAAGTATTAAGATCGATGTAATTTTATATGAAATAGCACTTCAAACGTTTCATATTATATAATGTAATAAAACTGTTTTCAGTAGGAACTGTCAACGACTAAATCATATGAGGAATAGTGTTACTTATCTAAAATCTTTCTGTTAAATGATAGATAATTCATAGCGGAAGTATTCTATGGTTCGCAATTAGTAAAATTAGATAACTCTTACTCAAAATTTAAAACATTATGCATCTGTATTGCCGCGGTAGAATCCATTGAAATGTCAGAACCTGTTCCTCCTCGTGACATTGACGTAAACTAATCCTCTCAATCGCATTCTACCTACTGTTTTTGCATATGCCACTGCTTTAATAATCTCGACATTGATGCGTTTTGTGAGCATTCATTTATTGAGCCTGAAATGTCACAACTATGCAAAAAGGAGATGTTGGGTATGCGATAAAAGAGATGCGGAATATAATTAAGGTATATTTAAACTCTTAGGTTTAGTATGACAAAGCGATACCGCCATTAGAAAAACAACTAAAAGACAAACAAATCTATTAAACTTGTCATAGCCACGATCTCAACCTCCAAAAACAGGAGATTAAACTTGTAATAGCCCCGATCCAAACCTCCAAAAACAGGAGATTAAACTTGTCATAGCCACGATCTTAACCTCAAAAACAGGAGATTTAACTTGTCATAGCCACGATCCGAACCTCCAAAAAACAGGAGATTAAACTTGTCATAGCTTCGATCCCAACCTCCAAAAACAGGAGATTAAACTTGTCATAGCCATGATCCCAACCTCCAAAAAACAGGAGATTAAACTTGTAATAGCCCCGATCCAAACCTCCAAAAACAGGAGATTAAACTTGTAATAGCCCCGATCCAAACCTCCAAAAACAGGAGATTAAACTTGTCATAGCCACGATCTTAACCTCAAAAAACAGGAGATTTAACTTGTCATAGCCACGATCCGAACCTCCAAAAAACAGGAGATTAAACTTGTCATAGCCTCGATCCCAACCTCCAAAAACAGGAGATTAAACTTGTCATAGCCACGATCCCAACCTCCAAAAACAGGAAATTAAACTTGTCATAGCCACGATCCCAACCTCCAAAAACAGGAGATTAAACTTGTGATAGCCACGATCCCAACCTCCAAAAACAGGAAATGAAACTTGTCATAGCCACGATCCCAACCTCCAAAACAGGAGATTAAACTTGTCATAGCCACGATCCCAACCTCCAAAAACAGGAGATTTAACTTGTCATTGCCTCGATCCCAACCTCCAAAAACAGAGATTAAACTTGTCATAGCCACGATCCCAACCTTCAAAAACAGGAGATTAAACTTGTCATAGCCACGATCCCAACCTCCAAAAACAGGAGATTAAACTTGTCACAGCCACGAATACAACCTCCAAAAACAGGAGATTAAACTTGTCATAGCCACGATCCCAACCTCCAAAAACAGGAGATTAAACTTGTCACAGCCACGAATACAACCTCCAAAAACAGGAGATTAAACTTGTCATAGCCACGACCCCAACCTCCAAAAACAGGAGATTAAACTTGTCATAGCCACGATCCCAACCTCCAAAAAACAGGAGATTAAACTTGTCATAGCCACGATCTTAACCTCCAAAAATAGGAGATTAAACTAGTCATAGCCACGATCCCAACCTCCAAAAACAGGAGATTAAACTTGTCATAGCCTCGGTTCCAACCTCCAAAAACAGGAGGGAAAGAACAACAACAAACAATCAGCATATTCAACAGGTTGAACATAGTGTCTTTCAAAATATATGAATTCGAAGTCTATACACTATTCTTAAGTTCGAAAGAAAAATAGATAAATTTGAAAATTCGAAAATACACGCGTATAACAATTAAATTAAGATGCATGTTCATAAATCTTATTATTTTGTGTCTTTCTTTTCCTCTTTCATTCAGTTATTTCTTTGTTTCTATTTCACAAAATGTACATCTATTCCTGTAACTATAATTTTCTTTGATATTGATTACCTCTGTTATAGTATAAATTTGTAATAATTTGAGAATGAGCTGACATTCAAACAGAAACGGAATCTAACCAACTGAAGCACATTATTTACATTACAAGATACTTAAATTTGGAGGTATCTCAGCATGGAGGTTGTAATATTAAAATAATTGAACAAATCAAACATTTGAAATCATTTATACATAACTGCAAATCGGCAGTGGTGGGTGATCTTCATTACATCTACATTATATCCTCAATATCAAAAGCACATTGTATTAGACTTTGAGTAATCTGGTTACACGCTGTCAAAGAGAGAACATCTTTATTAAAAACTTTACGCCCCTCTACTGAACGCAATTCCTAAGTAAGATATTCTTTAACGTCACCCTTACAGATTCGATCATAAACAAAATAAGCGATATGCGATTGTATCGATAGCAAGATACGTCTGATATTATACAAATATAGCCTTTGTATGAGGTCGATACAAGGATATATTGACCTGAAAGAAGTATATTGACTGAGGACGAAGTCCGAGGTCGATATACTTCTTTGGGTCGATATATCCTGTATTGACCTTATACAAAGGCTATATTTGTTATATTATTAATTTCCGACCGTGTTTGTATCAAAATCGTCATTTAGGTTTGTTGGAACTTTATAGATATGACAATGTCTCCTTGACAATAACAACATATTAGTTGTTATTTCATTTACTTTGTTTTGGACATCTTATGCATTTGAAGATTTTTTTTCGTTAAATAATCGATCACAGATATCATTTGTTTCAAAACGTTAAACAATATCCTGAAATTCATTACATGACGTCACAAAGTATATCGGTTTTTAGATATTCTAAAAATAACCTTGCAATATGCTTTTTGCCGGTCAATATGAATTTTGCTATCCGCTGTTTTCTCTCTACCTTCGAAAATATAGTTTAACATGTGACTATCCCTAAAAGAATCAAATTTGTTAAAATATACGAATTAATAATATTAACAAATTATAAACAACTGGTACAAAGGAAAATGTACTTCTCAAAGAAAAAGTAAGAGTTTGTATTTCTTTGAAACAGATTGTTATATAATCCAGACTTTTGTATCTTAAAATTAATCAGTGTATGACTTAACTTAGATTTATTAGACAGCATGAAGTAGTCCACTTTCTGTAGCTTTCTTCATGTCTCACATTTTAAAGTAAAATGTTGTGGACGATATTAACGGAAACACATGTGACGGACACCTTTGAAATGCAGCTTTTTGTTTTCAGAACCGTTGAAATTGATGTCTCTACCATAGTGACGGCTAATTATCTTGTATGCCAGTCGCACTCGAATACAAATATGTGTGAGGCAAAATCAAGTACGAAGATGAGGAGCATATTAAAAACTAACCCTAAGTGTTAAAATCAAAAAAGCGATTTTGATCTGAATTTGACCTTTTCACTTTTTCTCTAGTTTTAAAATCTAGTAATATATTTCTATAGAGTTAGATGTCAATTGTAAAGTTAAAAATTTGAATATTATATTTTGAAACAGTGCTGTACTTACAAAGTAACGCTATGATGTAATTGGACAATTTACTTTACTTATATACTTAAACCTGTTCGTCGTACATGCTCCTATTCTGACATGGACTATAATTGTTGCTGTTATGTGTTACCATTGGACGTGCTAGTGCCATCAGCCAAAAAGATTGATTGAAGAGAAAACTGAAAGTTTATTTTTTTGCAACGGATAAAAAATATAACCGGATTCGTTTGCCTTCTAATTTAAACAAAAATAGTGCGCGTACAACAATTCTTTGATGTAATTTCTGATTACATCTTCCAACCTTCCTATAAATGCTTTTAACGAAAACTAATATTTATGTAGGAAGAATGTCACGACTTTGACTGCAGTATAGAAATATCATAAAGGATATATGAATATTTGCTACATTTTACTTAAAATATAAAATATTTTCTTAAATATTTTGTTTAAATTAGTACAAAGTACAAATATACGCGCAATATTTGATCAGGAAGTTGAAATAATGCTGTTGTTTGAAGGACGTTGAGCATACAAACTTCCAGATAAATTTATTCATTTGTGTGATGCTGTTGAGCTTTTGATTTTGCCATTTGTATTAGAGATTTTTCCATTTTAAATTTTTCTCGGAGTTCGGTATTTTTGTTATTTTATTGTTTAAACAATGCAGTATGTTACTAAAATATTTAGATTCAACATTGAAATCGATAGAGAATATAAAATGCTTCAGCTGACCAAAATCTCTTTTGTGCAAAGTTCAGATCTTATGACAAGACTGTCCTTACTAATAGGTCTCTTTGTATTTCATCTGCAATGATCTCCGGTCTGTTAATTTCCGAGAGTGTGAGTTCAAAGCCCGTTCGTGTCCGACTCTGATCCTTGTTAAATATCCTGACGAAGTTCAATGGTTCTCTCCGAGCACTCCTTGCCAATTAAAAAAAAAAACTGAATATCACTATATATATTTAGGTTAAGTACATATAGTCAGTTACAAAAATATACATATGAATCGTTTAAATGTTCTTTCAGCTGTTAAACATTTATGTTGTGTTCCTGAGCATCACTGACGAGACATTGCGTATAATGTTGTTAACAAGTTATAATTTAACTTGTCAAATAATTATTAAGTTTGGTAAATATTCCGAATCTTTTTTATTAAGTTATGTACTTGACTTGCAAATTTTATTTTTATATAAAGAAATTGTAAACACATAAAAGTAGTGCCATGTTATTGTCAGGTGTTTTATTTATAACAAAACTGTAATTTCTTTGCAATATCTGGTTTTCTGCATTTAATATAAAAAGGTATTAATTTTAAATAGATCAATGAAAAAATGCATCTTTAATCTTAAATCTTAACCCTAAGACATATCTGATGAGTTGAGCCTTTTCAACTGATTTTTATAGTTCTTTCTTATGGTGTACTGTTACACCACTGTCCCAGGTTAGGAAGAGGGTTTAGATACAGCTAACATGTTTAACTCCGATTCATTCTATATGTATGTGCCTGTCCCAAGTCAGGAGACTTGTAATTCAGTGCTTGTCGTTTGTTGATGTGTTACATATTGGTTTTTCGTTCATTTTTTTTTAACATAAATTAGGCCTTTAATTTCCTCGTTTGATTTTTTTTACATTTATCATTTCGGTGCCTTTTATAGCTGACTATGCGTATGGGCTTTGCTTATTGTTGAAGGCCGTACGATGAGCTATAGTTGTTTATTTCTGTGTCAGTTGGTGTCTTGTGGAGAGTTGTCGCATTGGCAATCATACCACATCTTCTTTTTTATATTTGAATTGTAATTTTTGGTCAGATAGGCTACTAAAATAAGTGAGCTGACAAATAATCAATCAAAATTCCTCAAAATTGGTACGGTAAAAGTTTCTAAAATTTTTTTTTGGGATGGAACACTATGTAAAGTTAATTTAAATGTCAATTTTTAATGCTCTGCTAAAATAGTTACTTTTGAACTGGTGAAGATATAAGAAAGACAAATTTAAGACTGTTCTCCTTTTTCTATTATTAGTAACAATAACGCAGTTCTAAAAATAGAATAGCAAAAAAAAAATTATTTTCTATGTTGATCAGGTTTCGTTACAATCAGAGCTCCCTCTGCCTCTACACAAACCCCTACCACCACGTCCACGTGTTTTAGAAGATTTTGGTGGCATGACTGTATTGTTTCCGAGACAGAAAAATCTACGTATTAATTAGAAATAGAAGGAATGGTATTGTATTAATAATGAACACGATCTTGACGTTTTAACTGATAACGTAATAAGATCGCGACATGAACGTAACTATAATCGTTGTAAGAACGGACTATGATCGCAGTAAAAGCTTGGTAAGATCGTATTGCAATCGGATAACTCGTGGTATGGTCGTAGTTAGAACGTGATGAGCGTAGAAAGATCTTTATAAGCGTAGTGAGGTCGCAGAATAAGCGCGGTGAGAACGTGGTATAATCGTAGCGGGATCGTTGTAGAAGCGTAATGAGGACGTAGTAGCATCGTGAAAGCAACGAAAATTAAAAATTTTCATGCCGCTCATACCGCGACCTCACCACAATCTGAATTTGTTTTAGATCGCGGTGAGCGTAGTGCGATCGTGGTATAGTGGGACTGGGGCATAAGGTTCCTTTTGAAAGATAGATTAGTAAATTATACTATAAAGGTTTCTTAAAATTACATACTATTTAAACCCCTTATTTGGCATTTGAGGACCAAAAAGGGGGGCACTGTAACCCAGCTCTGTTGTTAACCTCAAATATTTTGCGGATTTTTATTTCATAGTAAGAACTCTTAGACCCCCGTACTTACAATCCTTGATGAAAATGTAAATTATTTTGCTTGTATATTGGCTAATTATGGGCCGAATACCTTAAGATCGATGTAATTTTATATGAAAGAGCACTTCTTACGTTCCATGTATTTAATGTAATGAAACTGTTTTCAGTAATAACTGTCTCCGGCTAAATCATATGAGGAATAGCGTTACTTATTTAAAATCTTACTGATAAATGATAGATTATGTATAGCGGAAGTATTCAGTCTATGTTTCGCAATTAGTAAAGATAGATAACTCTTACACAAAATTTAAATCACCATACATTTGTATTACCGCGGTAGAATCCATTAAAATGTCAGAAGCTGTTCCTCCTCTTGGCATTGAAGTAAACTTATCCTATCAATCTTATTCTCCCTATTGCCGCTGTTTTTGCATATGCCACTTCTTTATTTTCTCGACATGGATGCATTTTGTGAGCATTGTTTAGCCTGAAACATCAGAAACATGCAAAAAAGGAGATTTTGGGTACTATACGATAAAAGAGAGGCGGAATGTGATTAAGGTATATTCAAACTCTCAGGTTTAGTATGCCGAACTGATAACGTCATTGGTAAAAATGAAAAACAACTAAAAGACAAACAAGTCTATTAACATTGTCATAGGCACGATCTCAACCTCCAAAAACAGGAGGGAAAGAACAGCAACCAAACCACAGCATCTAAGAGTTAAACACAGTGTCTTTCAAAATAAATGAATTCGAAGTCTATACAATATTCTTAAGTTCGAAAGAAAAATAGATAAATTTGAAAATTCGAAAATACACGCGTATAACATTTAAATTAAGATGCATATTCATAAGTCTTTTTATTTTGTGTCTTTCTTTTCCTCTTTCATTCAGTTATTCTTTGTTTCTATTTCACAAAATGTACATCTATTCCTGTAACTATAATTTTCGTTGATATTGATTACCTCTGTTATAGTATAAATTTGTAATAATTTGCGAATGAGCTGACATTCAAACAGAAACGGAATCTAACCAGCTGAATCACATTATATTACAAGATACTTACATTTGGAGGTATCTCAGCATGGAGGTTGTAATATTAAAATAATTGAACAAATCAAACATTTGAAATCATTTATACATAACTGCAAATCGGCAGTGGTGGGTGATCTTCATTATATCTACATTATATCCTAAATATCAAAAGCACATCGTGTTAGACTTTGGGTAATCTGGTTCCACGCTGTCAAAGAGGGAACATCTTTATTAAAAACTTTACGCCTCTCTACTGAAAGGAATTTCTTAGTAAGATATTCTTTAACGTCATCTTTACATATTCGATCAGAGACAAAATAAGCGATATGCGATTGTAACGATAGCAATATACGTCTGATATTAACAACTATAAACAACTGGTACAAGAGTCAATCTATATGTGATGACTTAATACATTGATGAAAATGTACTTCTGAAAAAAGAAAAAAATCCGCAAGAGTCTGTATTTCTTGGAAACAGATTATTATTTAATCCAGACTTTCGTATCTTAAAATTAATCGGTGTATAACTTAACTTATTAGACAACATGAAGTAGTCCACTTTCTGTAGCTTGCTTCATGTCTCACATTTTAAAGTGAAATGTTTTAGACGATAAACGGAAACACATGTGATGGCACCTTTGAAATGTAGCTTTTTGTTTTCAGAACTGTCGGAATTAATGTCTCTACCATAGCACTATAGAGTCATTGCGCAAACAGTCGACCTGACAATACAGACAAGGTTTTTTAACATGCCGGATTGGCAAAATCTCATCAAAGATACAGGACTAGTTATCTGGTTTGCCAGTCGCACTCGATTAAAAGAAATGTAAAGTCAAACAAAGTACGAAGTTGAAGGGTATTAAATTCTAAGCACAAAGTGTTAATTCAAATAAGCTATGTTGGACTTAATTTGAAACTTGCACATTGTTGCTCTAGTTTTGGAAACCAATAATGTTTTTTTTTTTGAAAGTTTTAACTGTATCTAAGGAAGTTTAAAACTAAGATACTATATCTAGAAAAAATATTTGGCAGCAGTGCTGTACTTACATAGTGCACTGTTGCAATATAATGGACAATATAATTTTCATCTTCGTACATGTATATACATGCACCTCAAACCTGATTGAGGCACAAGATCATGCTCCTATGCTGACATGGATTATAATTGTTGTTGCTGTGTGTTGTCGTCGGACGTATTAGTGTCATCAGCCAAAAAGATGGATTGAAGAGAAAACTGAAAAGCTGTGTTGCAACGGACAAGGAATATCACCGGATGTGTTTGCCTTTAATTTAAACTAAAATAATAGTACAGTCACGTAAAACCATTATATGATGTAATTTCTGATTACATCTTCAAACCTCCGTATAAAGACTTTTAACGGAAACTACTATTTATGTAACCAACGTGTCACAACTTTGACTGGAGTGTAGCGATATCATAAAGGATATATGAATATTTGCTACATTTTACTTAAAATATAGAATAATTTCCGGAATATTCTGTTTAAATTAATACAGAGTACAAATAGATGTAATATTTGTTTAGAAAGTTGAAATTATTGTTGATTCAAGGACGTTGAACATATGAAGATAAATTTATTCATTCGTGTGATGTTTTTGAGCTTTTGATTTTGCCGTTGTATTGGGGACTTTCCCGGCTTTTTGAATTTTCCTCGGAGTTCGATATTTTTGTTATTTTACTGTTTAAAATATGCAGTATGTTATTTAAATATTTAGATTCAACATCGAAATCACCTGACCAAAATCTTGTTTTGTGCACAGTACAGATCTTTCCATTCTAATAGGGTTCTTTGTATTTCATCTTCATTGATCTTCAGCCTGCTAATTTCCGAGACTGTGAGTTCAAAGCCCGTTCATGTCCGACTTTGATCCTTGATAATTTTCCGGACGAAGGTTGATGGTTCTCTCCAAGCACTCCTTGATAATTAAAAACTGACTGCCACAATGCAGACAAGTTAGGCAATAAGTATAGTTACGTATACATGTACTACAAGCAAATCGTTAAGCGTTAATTTAAATAAATTTATACACAAAAAAACAACATTCCTTTAAATGATAATAAGAGATTTTTGCAGTTTCTTTTTTCCAGATAGCAAATTTCATTGCGTACATATTGGGTTAACCAACAAATATATGCATGCTCCAGGCCTATTCAATGACATAAATATATCATTTACGTGTGATAGACCTAACGAGTGTGGAAAAATATATATTTTTAAAGACTTATAAGGATTAAACGCCCTTTTAAAGGAATTTGTTGGTGTATAAAGTAGACCAAGTCACTCACAAACATATCATAGAAGTCCTTCGGACTTGTATTTGATTGTGAGTGAATTGGTCGAGTTTATACACCAATAATACATGTACTACTAGCAAATCGTTAATCGTTAATTTAAATAAATTAATACAAAAATAAAACAATATTCGTTTAAATAATAATAAGATTTTTTTGCAGTTTCTTTTTAACCAGATAGCAAATTTCATTGCGTACATATTTTTGCGTTAACCAACAAATATATGCATGCTCCAGGCCTATTCAATGACATAAATATACACTTTACGTGTGATAGAGGTAACGAGTGTGGAAAAATATATATTTTTAAAGACTTATAAGGATTAAACGCCCTTTTTGAAGGAATTTATTGGTGTGATAGAGGTAACGAGTGTGGAAAAAAAAATATTTTTAAAGACTTATAAGGATTAAAAGCCATTTTAAAGGAAATTATTGGTGTATAAACTTGACCACGTCACTCACAAACATCTCATAAAAGTCCTTCGGACTTGTATTTGTTTGTGAGTGAATTGGTCGAGTTTATACACCAATAAATCCCTTAAAAAGACGTTTAATCCTATAGTAACTTGTCGAAGTATAAAGTTAAGTAAATAGTCTGAATCTTTTGTATTAAGTTATCATGTACTTGGCTTGCAAATTTTATTTTCATATAAAGAAATTGTAAACACATAAAAGTAGTGTCATGTTATTGTCTGAAGTTCTATTTATAGCAAACCTGTAATATTTCTTTACAATATCTGGTTTTCTGCATTTAATATCTAAAATATATTAAACTTTAAAAGAAAAAAGCATCTCAAATCTTAACCCAAAGACATGTTCAAAGTTGTTTACTCGTCTTGACAATATATTGACCTCTATATGCTTCTGCTATGGGATTGGTTAAACTCCGGAGACCGTCTATATTTTATATGAGGTAGTAGGCAGGGTTTATTTCAATACACGATTAGTAGTGGTGTTACGTCCATTTGTAAAAACAACACATTGTTAAGAAAAAATCTGAGAGGTTTCAGCAGACAAGGACCTTGGTGGTCGTATCTATCAATTTTGTCCAAACGTGTGCAATATATCCTTAGTGATGAATTTAAAGGCTTTTGTAATACATATAATGTTGTTGTGAGTTCGGAGGTTGATGATAACACTTGCTTTATTTAACCGGGCATTGCCCTTGTAAATATCTCCAGCTGTTGGTCAAAAACATTTAGCAAACGCGTGCATGACTGAGATTTTAAATTTTTTTGGCACGCACTAAGTTTGCTTTAGGGTTATAGTATAATGATATCTTCATCCTGAAGCTTTCACTGCCACATCTTTGTGTACACAGGCAGGGACCAAACGCCAATTTCGACGCCTGTTTACATTGGACGCGAGTTCGTCCAATACATTTCTGATGTAGAAAACAAGTATGATCGCTGTAAACAGTTTTTTTGGTGTACCTGGTTAAAAACTATTCGTATATAAGGTCTTCTTTGCGTAAATGCACATTGTAAAAGCCTGATATGGACTCTCCGGAAGAAAACAATTTATAACCTTGGATCTAGAAGGATTTTAAGCTGATCCACTTTGATTGATTATCTACCAAGAACGGTAAATATGTTGAACTTCTTAATTATTTACCAGCTTAGTAATGATAAGTTATAATGTACCTTTCAGAGACAACTTTCTTCGTTTCGATACACTTACATCCGAATCGCTCCGATACTTTGAATGATAGGGGTGTAGTGGTGTATACTTAACAGTTTACCTAATTACTGTTTCTGAAATAACCTTTAAATGGTTATTTTTGGTCAGATAGGCTTGATGATCGCTGGTATAATAAGGAAGGTGACAAAGAATCTTATTGCTATATGTATGTCTGCTCTGTAAGTACTTGTCACATTAAGTCATAATATTATACTTTAAGGAACAGGTGATGCACTCCTCACAATGGTAGTAGCTCTTTAAAGAATCATGGACAAAATAATGTGTCGGATGTAAACAAGAAACTGTAATTTTGTGATAGCAAGCTGTAGAGTGATCCTTTTTTCTCTGGTAATAACTCCAAAGCTTCCTTTTCGAGAACATTCCAGTTTTTGGCGGCGTTGCTGTTGCCTCAGTCGTAGGTTTTTTTAATATTTTGTAAACTGTTGTTTATCATTTGATCGTTTTTTAATTTTATGTTTGCAATGACATTGTCAGTTTATTTTCGTTTTATGAGTATGAATATTTCTTTGGTATCTTTCACCTTTCTTTTAAATATAGATAATTTGTCATCGAGCCTATCAAAATCTAATTAAAAATTTAGAAAAAAAACATTCGAATGATTAGAATCATGCAGTTTTGTAACCTTGAATACAGTTCGGAAGTTTTTAACGACATTGACTGGTTGTTAAGGATGATAAAGTAGTATGGTTGGTAGCCTTGAATGTTTTTTTTTTGTTATATTGTAGCAGATAATTTCATTAACTCCTGGAACTACCAGCATGATTTAGTTTAAATAGCACATCATATTTTACATGTAGCTAGTTTTATGTACATGAGAAGAATATCAAATGCACAGAAACTTCTGAATTTTTAGGGTGGAATTACAATTTTCATAACTTGTACCTCAAAAAGAATTAAAAAAATGAACATCTTCAATTTTTGTCAATGCTTTTTCAAAGATAAAAAAAAAAAGTAATTTACTATTATCAAATGTTTCTTAAAATCTATTTTAACGATAAAAAGTTGGAATATAATTAATGAAGCTATCAGAACAAGTATAGACTGATAGTCGTGATGGACAATTAATATATAGGCATTCAAAAGGGGCATAGTGAGGTTAAACATGTTAAATAGTTCATAAACTTTGACAAAAGTCCTGATAAGTTTGGGGAGGGTTTAACGACTCACACACATGTATCTTGCAGCATGCTTGCTGTGCATGTCCCAAATCAGGTGGTTTGTGGCTCATACTTGTTTTTCGTAAACGGTGATGTTATAAATTATGCCGCTAGTTTTCTCGTTTGAATTGTTTCACATTTGTCATTTCGGGACTTTTGTAGCTGGCTATACTGTATGGAGTTGTTTTTTTTATTATTGAAGGCCGTATAACCTGCGATATTTGTTTCCTATATATATATATATATTCCTTTAATCTAGCTCTGGTGGATGGTTGTCTAATTAACAATCATTCCACCTCTCCTCGATTTTTATATAATAGTATAGTAATGAAGAATCGAGAGTCTTTGATAATCAAACATTATACTCTGTGACCTCGAACTAAACGGCTTTATTGTCTTTACTTGTATATTCTACGAGACAAACGTTTAAGTTAAAATATAATTTATTTGCTTAAATATGCAAAAATGATGAGACACAATTAAATCAGAAGTAAACAGTCTTCTAGCGCTCCAATGTACATTTTATTACAAGCGAATATTTTCAAACAATTATACATTATATATATCATGTGTGATGGTGTGAATGGTTGTACACGAGATACATGTATTCGCACTTTAGTGTGCTACAATACACAATTAGAAACCTCTTTGTCTCTTTAATAAATTCATAATACATTGTTTAAAATTCTTTTATTTTCATTATTAGACATACGTTCAAGATGAAATGACGGAAACAATAAAAACAAAATAAATATAATTTCAAGTAGAATGCTTTTAAAGTAAATAGCAAGGATATTTTTAACAGTTACTGTACATGAAACCTGTCTTAGACCGAGAACTCATGTCTTGTTCTTGGTCAATCAGTATTTTACAATAAAAATAAAAAACGATGAACTTTCGAATATCCTTCTTTTGTTATTTTTTTCGTGAAATAATATTTCCATAATATGAAATGATCCATGTAGCTTAAAAAGTATTAACTTTGTAGTTATGAGGAAGTGTACAATGTTATTCCACAACATTATGTTTTTGGTTAGCATGTCAATGCCATTTAAGTTTACAACGACAATTTAGAAAATAAATGATAATGAAAAGCAAGGGTTTTTAAGTGCTGTCCATTGGGAGCTCATTGTTAAGGTTTTCTAAAATTTTAATGATTTGCAATCAGTGGTTTCATATTGAAAGACGGTTATTTTTTTTATATAAAAAGTAAATTCACAAAAATGCTGAACTCGAGGAAAATGCAAAACGGAAAATCCCTAATCAAATGGCACAATCAAAAGCTCAAACACATCAAACGAATGGATAACAACTACCATATTCCTGACTTGGTATAGGCATTTTCTTATGTGGAAAATGGTGGATCGAACCTGGTTTTATATCGCTTAACCTCTCACTTGTTTGGCGTTTGCATCAAATTTCATTATATTGACAATGATGCGTGAACATAACAAACAGACATAATAGGAGTCAAAATTGTGTTACAATCCCAATCACTAAAATAAACCAAAAATTTTATCTGAAATCGATGAAAATTGGATAATATTGACCTTTTGCAGGGAAAGGGTCTTGTTTCATATAGCTGTATTATTTGATCAAGTACTTTGCACTTTCGAATTCCTTGTTTTATAAAGATTTGTAAACATACAAATAAACAGTCATTTTCATTTATGGTTTTGACCTAAATGTGGCACCCGGATCCATCAGGGTAATGTTAGCGCCACAGATACGTTTTATTATCAGACGTTATAACTAATTCAATGCATCAGCTAACCTTCTTGTTCATTTAAAGATTTGATAAATACAAAATATTTTAAGTTTAAACGATACGTGCTATAATAAAATTGAACAAATATGACAGTTTGTCCTTCGGCTATTTATTATTTTTATGGAGTATGAAATTGATCCATTTGTTAACAGAACTGCCAGATTGTTGCTTGAATGTTTCGTTGTGAGATATTTTCTCGATAGGTTCTAGGATTACAAATTATCCTTTGTTCGATGCTTTTGCACAGCATTTTCTGAAAGCTTGAATACAATTTTCACACAAATAATTATCTATCTTTATTTCAAATTTGTCATGATTTTACTCATTGATAGGGGAGACATTTTCTAATCTACGAAAAATGTATATCAATCAGTTTGCTCCTTTCTCTTTTGAATGCTAATATCGGGGAGTTTAAGAACAAAGGACAAAAACACCCAGGAAAATTGCATTTTCTATATACAATTATTCAAGTACAAAATGGTATATTTGTTCAGATACGGATATAAGTTTTATATCATATTACAACGTTTGTATATACATTGAAGTAGTTTAAACGAGTAAGTGCATGTCATTCCCGGACATTCCGCTAAAATGAAAATAGACCATGTTGAAAAGTTTATTAAACAAAAAATCTTTTCAAGGGAAAACTGAAAAACAAGAAAACAAAACATGAAATGACTTCACAAAAGATCTTAACAGAAACCTTACTATTTAAAATTGTCATAAAAAATACAGGAATATCAGGCCTTGAAGTCATAATTTTTTGTAATCATACTCCAAAGTCAACCAACTAAAGTGCTAGATTTCATGTTTCGAGCACGCTTTATTGTATTTCGAGCACTGATCAAAGTTCTATGGTTCTAACCCCAGGTACTAGTAATTGAAATTAAAGTACGCATTTGCAGATGTGTTACTGGCGCACCAACGGTATCAAGTATTATTTTTGTATCCTAAATAATCAGCTGTTTTTCTTACCATAAACTGTTTTCTTGTCAGCTTAATTTGCGTCATCAATTAAAATGGAAGGATGATCGGTTTGTTAATCTATTATACTCATTAAAAACTTTCGTGTGAAAACATAAACCTACTTTAGTGACGTCTAAACAATCAATTGTTGTGTTTCAGGTTAAATTCTAATAGTCTTCCACGACAAAAAACAATTTGAGGGAAATGTAGTCAAACTAGAACCGTCATATTATTATTCACATAGGCATGGTATCATCACCTAATTCTGAAGGATTTTAAAAATGATTAAGATATACAGGATTGGTTTTAAAGGATAGAGAATTGAATATCTTGAGTTTATTCTTCTATAATAAATTTGCTCCGAAAGATATGATTTACTGTTAATCGTCCGTTCCTTAACAACAAAATCAACAATGAGTATGTTTAGCCAGTTGATCCCTTATACTTCATACTTTAGTCCATGATTTAGCAAGTCTGTTTTCTTCCACTTCATTACCACTATTAATTTAGTATAATTAGTGTAATAACACCAAGACGGATTCAAGCAGAAATATTTCTAAGCAAAAAAAAAACAAAAAAAAAAAAAACGGTGCACCTTGCAATCAGCACGGCTTTATCAGATGACAATGCGTACATTAAAAATCCGAGTTTACAAAAAACATGTTTTTTCATTCGATCATGGACACGCGAAATAGTGCTTACTTTTAACGGCCGTGTATGACGTTTTCATATTATTCTTATGACATATAATTGCAATAATTCTGACATTTGGCATCAAACTTAATTGTGGTGTTGATGCATGATGTAAATTAACTTATGAGTCTATAAAAAGAGTGATATTTTGCATTTTAGAATATTGTCTGTTGATTCGTGACATTTTGTATTTAATTAGAATAGTATAAAGACCTACTGTATTTGTTCTGATTGTTTTTCTTCTTTCGCCAAATTGTGTTACGTGCCCTGTTTTGCGGTTTCGCCAGATGTAGATTTTTTGCATATGAAATCGAACAGTTATTGCGCTTTTGAGACTGACTGACCCTGTTTAAACGAAGACTTTTAATTGTAAAATTATCTCCCAAAACACTTTTCTTTGTGGTAAGATCTCCTCCGTAACTGTAATAGAAAGCGACAAATTTATTTAACAAATTTATCCTGAGGATTTTTTGTCAATTTTGACGGAAGCGATAGGAAGATTCCATGTTAAAAGTTATTTCCCCTAATACATTTGAAAAAGCGAAATGCATTTGCAACTAGTAAACCATAAGTAATAGAGACATAAAGTCTATCGATTTGAGGTTCTTGGTTCAAAGAATCGTTAACTAGGTCAATATCAAAGGTCAAGGTTAATTTCTAAATTTTGACTTTTCTTTCTTTCTTGATCTCTCGTCACTTTTAAAGATATATATATATATATATATATATATATATAAAAGAACTAGTGCAAAATGTTTGCCTAATTGTGATTTAGATATGATGCACTTGGTCTGAAACAATTTAATGACATCTTGTAAGTTATTGGACCTGAAATGTTTCAATTTAAGGTTAATTGATTATTAATCAAACTCTGGTACATGATAAAGCCATAGGATCTTTTGGAAACTGTTGGTAAACAAGTGATCTTGATAAATATCAACTGGTAGTGACCTTGAGTAGACAGGAAGTAGCTATTTTTGCACATATTTCATGGAAAAGTACTTAGAAACGAAACATTTTTAAATATGTATATATAAGCCTCTCATTTCAGACCAGAAGTGTATTTCACAAAACCTATTTGTAAGGTTATATGCACCTAGTATCTCCATATTACAGGTAAAAGTATACAGAAACCATATATTTTTGGAATCAGTGTAAAAAAGAACATTCCTAAACCGGAATTTGACAGTTCTCTTCCTTACGTCAGGCAAACATATAATAGAAACATCTATTTATTGTATCAGTATGAAGAAACATGCATCGACGTCAAATGTAACTTTGAGTAAACCGAAAGTAGCTTCTCATCAAATAAACTCAACATAGATACCAGGATTAATTTTTGTAATTACGCGCGTTTCGTCTTTTAAACTGTCATCAGTGACGCTCGAATCCAAAGAAGTTCAAAAAGGCCAAATAAAGTACGAAGTTGAAGAGCATTGAGGACCAAATTTCCCAAAAGTGTTGCCACATACAGCTAAGGAAATCTATTCCTGAGGTAGAAAAGCCTTAGTATTTAAAAAATCCAAAAGTTTTGTAAACAGTTAATTTATAAAGTGCTGACTACTGGGCGGGTGTTACCCTTGGTGAACTAAAACTCCATAATTTATATATATAGATATGGAATGATCTTCAATTTTTCTCTAGATAACTGGTTTTTAATTGTAGAAATACTATTATTATAACTGCTTGCAGCTTCTTAAAATAAAGTACAATCCTTGTACAGAAATTTACATGAATTACATCATACTATCTCTGTGATTAAATTGGTCTCCGTAATTAACTGCAGTAACAAATCTTTAGATGGTAGATGCTGATTTAATAAAATAAAAAGTTTCTTAAATTTCGTATAAATAAATTCGTTGATGTCCGTTACTTATAACATTTCAAAATTCATTTTAATTCAAACGGCTCAAAAGCTTTGCATAATGAACATTATTAGAATAGTCAAACTCATCCTATGTCACTACCGCAATTGGAAGTCATACAATTTAGGGAAAAGTTTGAATTACAAATCATGTCAGTATCGAAGCACTAGAAACAAAAAATCTCAGGCCTGTGAATTTGCAAAAAATATACGTTTCAAATAGCCATATGTGGAAACAGGAAGACCAAAGCTAAATTTTATAGAGAACAATTTGATATCAAGATATATATTAATGGAGTTTAAGGTTACTTTTTTTGAGAATTAGTACCATGTCATTAATCTATAATATGTTACGGTACATTGTAATTGCTGTCAACTTTTACTCTAAGTCTTTGCTTCCTACCATTGATGAAGCTCGAAGCTCTGAATTAAGCTACGTGTTTGTTCAAATATTTCTTAAGATCTTAATCCATTTACAAATGCATCAAACATCTGTTTGGAACCACATTAAAATCTTTCTTAAAATCAGTATATGTGTCTTTTTTGGTTCTCTTTTATCTAAGATATAAGTTCAGTTGCCTTGCTCTTTTAATCGTGCAGCAACTTTGATCGTCCATTATTAAATCAAAATTAATTGTCCTTAACTAAATAAAGATAAAAGTAAAAAACAATCAGAATTAAAAATTAGTAGTATCGGTTATTATTGAATAAGCAGTATAATGTACATGTCATCTATAGTTCTCTTCCTTACTAGCTTTTCCATAATGTTCCATATGAAGCTGGTACAGTAAGACTAGCTTGTCCCTAATTTCAAGCGTTTTTTTTTTGTTTTTTTCTATTTTCAACAACGCACAATTGTTTTCGTAATTATAAGTACATGGTCCGAGAACACAGTTATTTCGTAGTGCATTTCTTTTAGACAATAAATTCAAATTAAAAAAATCGCACCTGCTCTTTCTCAAAAAGATTTTTACAGTGTACTGCACTGCCAGTGAGACAAATAATATCAAAATTATAGAAACTTCTACCAGCTCTACCTCAAAATATTGTCAATTCTGTGTTAAGGGGGTGTAAATTTCAGTTTGACAGCTTCAACCGTGATAAAATTTGACCTTTTTAAACTGGACCAAATAACTACTTCACATAAAGATTCGGCACTCAAATTTTTTTGACATGTAATTACATCCCCCTACTTAATATTTCATGCATTTGATATCAAGAAATAAATTGGGAAAGTGTATCAAATAAAACATGCAAGTTATACACTGTTTACACTAGGGACTATATTCGTAGACAACGAAAACCAAAGGACGATAACTGTGTCCTTGGACCACATGTATGCATTCTTGTAATCTTACTTTACAAGATACTTTCAAGTTGGACGTCAGAAGAAGATAAGCTCCAATACATGTCGCCTTTAATGTTTCAAGTATCATAAATTTATCATAGTGATATTACTACGTAACGACAGTTTCAACGTCTGAAAGGTTTAAAACAAACAAGCCTATATACTCGTCGGATTTAAAGATGGTTGTATATTTTTACATATCTATTCACATTAATGTCATGAATTTACATGCGTTAGACTTAAATCTAATAACAGTACCACTAAGCTCATGACTACAAGTCTGAGCATCCAATCTAACCATGTGATGCGTTTTTACGTCACACAATAATTGTACATTATAAAACAGGTCTGTTTTCTTCCATCTCTTCCACATAATAGCCAAGTAGAAAATTTTCGTCATATTTTTCTCAGGAAATACAATACAAGGATTTCTGAAACCAAAGGTTTCAGGGTTTATATTAGTCATCTATACCGTGTGATGCGTTTTCAGATTAATCACTCAACAACTTCCTGTTTACAGAACACTTGTATCATTTTACACATAATAGCCAAGTTGAAAATTTTCGTCACATTTTTCTCAGGAAATACTATAGTGTGCTAGTGACCTAATACGGTATATATGGGGTCAGTGAATTCCATATGGGGTGAGAGCGAAGCACACTATGTAACGAATTTGTCTTACCGAATATCTTTACATGTGAAATTTAAACTAGTGACCTATCAAAATGAGCAAGTCTTCAATACTGTTAGCATTAAGAAACTACTTCCATTGATCATACAAAAACAGATGCCAACAATAACAATTTGTTAGGTTTAAAATTGTTTTATGAACTATCAATCTTAATTATCAATTTCTATGTCTGTTGAAACCTTTAAGATTTTTTCTCAGTACCGTTGTGTTTTTATAAAGGGACGTAACACCACTTCAAACAGTGTATAAAACAAGCCCCGCCTCCCTTCTAACCTAATATGGAATATAAAAGGACGTAATACCACTTCTAACAGTGTATGAAATAAGCCCCGCCTCCCTACTAACCTAATATGAAATATACACGGTTTCAACGCGGACGCTTTTAACCAATCATATTCCTAGAAATGTGTAGGAGGTAAGATAAAATACAATACAAGGATTTCTGAAATTTGGTTTCAGGGTTTATATAAGTCAGCTATACCGTGTGATGCGTTTTCAGATTAATCACTTAACAACTTCCTGTTTACCGACATATTAGATCGGGGGTATCATCAGTGAGCAGTAGCTCGCAGTTTCACAAGTTAGTTTAAAAATTAAATTTAATCTATGGTTAGTTCATTGTGTAAAAAAATAGGACGGGTTCAGATAGAAAGATATGTAAGCAGTGAAAACTGTGCACCTTACAATCATCATGACTTTATCAGATGTCAATACAAACACTTAATATCCAGGCTAAACAAAATATTTGTATTCAGTCACGGACCCGAAATATGTGGCGGGTGTGTTCTATTGCTATACTCATAACGTCCGTGTATGAAGTTTTCTTCTCAGTTTTATTTCTGTTGGTGTACATTTGAGAGAATTATGAAATTTATCATCACACTTCCTTGTGGTGTTGATACATGTATAACTAATGAAATGTTCGCATCAGTTTGGAGTTACGAATATGAATTTAAAAAAAAGAGAAATATTTTACAATTTAGAAAAACATCTATTGATTCTTGATATTTTGTTTTTAAATGTAGAAACACTATTGTTGTAACTGCTTAAATTGTTACGGCTTCTTGAAATACAGCACCTGGTCTTGTTATACGTATACATTGTACTTTATTTGGACACCAATTGACATGAGTTACATCATAAGAATTCTGTGGTTAAACGGTTGCCCGTTATTAGCTGCAGTAACGGATCTTTGGATGGAAGATGCAGATTTGATAAAAAATTTGTTTCTTAAATTTCGTATGAATAAATTCGTTGATGTCCGTATTTAATAACATTTCATAATTCGTTTAAATTAAAACTGCTTGAAAGCTTTGCACAATGAACCTTAATAGAATAGTCAAACTCATTTTATGTCACTGCCGCATAAGGAAGTCAGAGAATTTTAATAGGTAAAAGAATATGTTACAAATTATATCAGTATCAAAGCACTAAAAAAAAACACACTCACAGTCCTGTGAATTTTGAAAAAAGAGTTTCTTTCAAATAACCATGTATGGAAACAGGAAGACCCAAGCTAAATTGTATACAGAACAATTTCATTTCAAGACATATAACTATTGAGTTTTAAGGGAACTTCTTTTGACAAATTAGAACCATGTCATGAATCTACAATATGTAATTACCATCAACTTTTACTCTTTGTCTTCTACCATTGATAAAGCTCTGAATTTAGCTACGAGTATGTGTTTGTTCAATTATTCCTTAAGATCTTAATTCATTTACAAATGCATTAAAACATCTGTTTGGAACCACATTAAAATCTTTCTTAAAATAAGTATTATGTGTCTTCTTTTGATATAAGATATAAGTTCAATGGCCTTGCACTTTTAATCATGCACCAACTTTGAAATCATCCATTTTTAAATCAAAATTGTCTTTAACTAAATAAAGATAAAGGTAAAAAAAACCAATCAGAATTAAGAATTAGTAGTATCAGTAATTATTGAATAAGCAATATAATGTACATGCCATCTCTTCCTTATTAACTTTTCCATAATCTTCCATATGGAGCTGGTAAGACTAACGGGTCCATAATTTAAAGCCTGATTTGTTTTTTGTTTTCGATTTTCAACAACGCAATTGTTTTCGTAATTATAAGTACATGTATGCATTCTTGTAATGTTACTTTACAAGATACTTTCAAGTTGGGTGTCAGAATGAGATAAGCCCAAATAAATGTCGCCTTTTATGTTGGAAGAAACAATATATAACATAATGATATTACTACATAGAGACAATTTCAACGTCTGAAAGGTTTAAAACAAACAACCCTATATAATCTGTCGGATTTAAAGATGGTTGTATATTTGTACATATTTATTCCCATTAATGTCAGGAATTTATATGCTTTAGACTTAAATCTTATAAAAATACCACTAAGCTCATGACTGCATGACAAACTCTGCGCATCCAATCTTAAAGTTGATTGAATAAAAGAAAGATTTTAAATTGTCTGTGTAGCAACTGTAGTTCTCGTATTCTAGTTCTAGAAACTTTTTCAAAAATAAGATCGCAGAGTTTTCCACACAGAGGAAAGACAAATGCTCCTTGTAATTTTATGTAAATATCGTGATTCTTACGTTATTTAATGGAAATTTAAATCCTATTGTAATGAAATCATATGTTTTTAAAGAGTTTAAGGAATTTTTCTTAAATTCTTAAATTAAAACGTTATTCACATCTATTCTTTGTATTAAACTAAATACAAATGTATAAAAAAAATGTTTTTGGAATCAATTTGCTTATACAAATTTACTAGTATTACAAATTTTACACTTTTATGTATAATTATGCAGAACATCCTGAGGACAAAATGTAAATTATTCTGAATGTTTTTACTGCTGATATTATTTAATTTTTGCATGGGTTCTTTGATATTTTGATATTTTATTAGGTTTATGCCCCTTCTTTGATAAATCTGTCAAATTTTGTTTAATCATTTTAAAGCATTGTTTTTAAATATATTTTGAAATTGTTCAAACCCTTATGTTAGTTGACATATTTATTTACAATCATTTATATTTTCTTTACACTAGCTGGTGCTTTTCAAAATCCAAGTAAAATTACTACCTTATCAAATGAACTTATATTATGAACACAATATAATCATAGACAAAAGCACTTTGAGTCAAAAGTCCTTAAAAAAAGTTTTTAGGTGTTCCCTTCTGTGCCAATTTCTTGTTCCATCAAATGTATTTGCAGTTGCATTATTCTATTTTTTAAAAAGTCATAGAGGAGACGACAATGTCCAATAGAAGGGCAAAAGGGACATTCAAACTCATTAGCCGAAATGTTTCCCTATCGAGATTAACAGTTTTACATCGTACTTTTAAAGGACCTTTTCTGAACTAAAATTCTTCAATCTTGTTAATTATGTAATTTTCTTTCAGTCGCACTTGTTGCCTACGTCTTCAAATTAAGCGGTAAAGATGTTTGTTTCAACAGATAATTTCAGTTTCAGGGGGGTACTCGTAGCCCTTTTCAGACACTATCAAACGTCTTTGAATGTATGACGATATCTTATCTAATAAGATTGTAGCACTCGACACACAAAGAACACATTTAATGATAAAAAGGTAAATAAATAAGTTACATATGACACTTATTTAGAGTCTTCCTAACGTTTAATTTCTATTTTTCATTTTTTATTTTTGCTTAAAGAGTTATCAAAAGTATGTGTTTTTTCTTGTATTTTTTTTTATTAACATTTTTTTAATTCTATTTAGTATTCAATCAACCACTACTTTGAAATAAGTTGTTGAATGATTTTTCTTATTGTATGTTACAGCCCACTCCTAATGTTTTTATTCATTAGTTAAATCAACACTGTATAATTTAAACTTCCTAAAAGCAATCTTCTCTTTAGATATCTGTTCTTGCTCCCTGTTTAATTTAACACTACAATTAAAGAAGTTTCATATGAAATTAATTAAGATAAAATACAAATAAACATGTGTTTAATGAATCAAATGATAATTTACCTGTGTATATATCAATTAAATAAACATAATACTTTTATTGATGTTTATGAATTATGTATATGCACATACGATTATTAATATTTTCAATTAGAACAAACGTTTTCTCTGTGTTTTTAAATACCACGTAGATGTCTTCATTTTTATTCCTCTGTTGTTTAAATCTCTAGAATTTTACTTGGAATGTATTAAATTTTACTTGTAATGAACATTTTTGTAGCAAATACTTAATTGAAAAACAAAAATATTGATGTCATTATCTCTTACAAAATAATACAGATAGATTACTATTACAATTGGTAAATTGATAAATGGATTGTTTGGTGAATGTCTAGCAGCAAATATTCAATGCATATTTAGTAATTCTGTAGCAGCAGATCGACTTGAATGAGAAGCAGAGTATAAGGAAACATTTTTAGTCTCGACGGACATTTTGTTTGATAAGGATCCTGAAATGAGTTGTTATAAATAAAAATTTCAAGTGCATAGAGTTAATATGCTCTTTCCAAACATTCATACCTTAAAAGTTAAAAGACTAAATCAAATGACGCATATCCCAAACATGTTTCTAGCAGTATTGCTGGATTCAATCTAACTCACACAAGTTTAGCTATTGACACAAATCATATCTTGAAAGTCAATTACACATCTTTTACGTGAACGAGTAAGGTAAATCAATGTTATTTTTACATCTACTACCTTGAACCATTTATTTACCCGGAAGTATTGTCCTCTTGATTATCTGTACTCTTTGATGTGTGCGGATATTGAATGCTTGATTAGGCAGTACATATCTACTTTATCGACATGGTGCTATCAACGTATGTTATGAATTTTACACATGATTTAAAATACCTCAGTAGCTAGAAGACTTAATGAAATGACGCATATGCCAAACATGTTTTAGCCGTCCAAACTCACACAATTTTTAATTAGCTATTGACACAAATCAAATTAAACCAAATGTTCATGTTGACCGCGAGCAGAACTATTCTTAGAAAAAGTCATAAATGTAAGTTCAATAGCATATTCGAATGATTTTCAAAGAATTTGTTGGTGATACATGTATGTACATTTGTAAATGGATATTTTCAATGTCCTTTCAAACGTGTTTGAAATAATAACATTAACGGTACCAATTTTCCTGCACCAGATGCGAAAGTGATGGTTATTTTCCGTTGCGATAGCAAACTTACTGTCTACCTAATTAAAAGCCAAAATTTCAACCGGATAAAGCTGTGCATGAAAGCCTCCTAGAAATCAAAATAAAAGGTCTTGCTCAGTATTTGGTATTCTGACAGTGATCATAATTAACACTAACAGTGTCACTGCGACATCTCAACTGATAATTGTATACTAAAACAGACATTCTTTTCAGGTGGTAGAATTAACATGATCTTAAATTGTTTGAAAAAGTTTGATATGCAATCTAAGGGTTCAAATTCTAAACCTAAAGAAAATTGAACTTTATTCCACTAATGTAATATCTTAAATATATTACATAATGTAAGCTTCGAAGTAAATAAAATGCTACAGCATAATGATTGATGAAGTCTACATTGAAAGATTCGATACATCAACTTGTCTTTATTTGCAGCAAACATTGATCTTGAACCATATTGTACATCAGTTGTCAGACGAAGGTCGTATTATTGAATAACAGAGAGTGAATTGAAAAGATCCACAATTCGCCCTAAGACGTCAAAGACAAATATTTACTTTTCTCCCATTTATAGTCAAGTCGATGACCTGTTTTCTGTAACTTTGGTCTTGACATTGATAAATTTTAATAATTGCAAATATTTCGTTCTAGTTAGGATTTACTTTTAACCTTCTTTCCAGGAAACGCATTTTATTTCATTGTTCAAGTTCAATTGATTTGGTTCTTTTATATATATAAACATGATTACCAACAAGTAATCGTTCAAATTAGCATTTTGGGGGTGTCATATTCTTGTCGACCCATCACGCTTAACTCAAATTTACTCTAGAAACATAATAACATCTACTGCCAGATTACATTATATGACAAATTGCATCATTATACAAAAGAACACAACTCACGAGTTTACTTTAAAAACTAAAACCCTACACAATTAGTGGTCATTCATTTGGTTTTATACTGTGTTTTACTATTGCGAGACATAGAATACAGAAACAAGATAAAAAAGAAGATGTGGTATGATTGCCAATGAGACAAAACCAAAATTGATTGATTGATTTTGGGGTTTTAACAAGCTATTTGCAATATCGTAGCGGTCAGTTTTAGAGAAACATTGACATTATGATGAGTTTATTAGCAGGGAAGCTGAAATTAAGATCGGAGTCAATCACCTATCATGTGCTGATTTTCAACTCTAGTGTTGATATACTAGACGTGAAACGGTAGATGCACTATCTAAACAACTCTCTATTGAGGCCCCCAACGCAAGAGATGTGTGCGCATGAGAGACTGGGTGAACACAATCACATTTTCGGCTTGTCGGCTATATGGAACATCTATGTTTTGTATATAGCAGTTTGTATGTCTATTTAGCAGGGCAGTTTCAAATGCTAGTTTTGTGTTCTGTCCTACATGTTCGGTGATGGCTGGTATCCTTTTTCTGAACATGTTATAAATATAAAAAAAAAATAAATAGAAACCAAACAACTTCAAAGAAAGAGACACATTGTCATAAATACACTGGTACGTAAGCCAGTAAATATGAAATCTAATAATGAGCCACAAACGAAACCAAAACAGCCGTTACTGCGCCACACGGTTTATATCTGTCTATATTACATTAGTATTGCAACAGGAAACAAGAGTCATTCAATCGTCACAAAATAATATAGCAATCATTCAAACAACTTGTAAAAAAAATAATCAAAATGCAAATTTGTTCGACTATTTTTATGAAACCTAGTTTTCTGTGAACTCTATGAAATTAAAATAATAAATCATCTGTGAACAAATATAATATAGATGTAATTATTCAATAACCTCAGATTTATCTAGTCATCACCGATATCTGATTTATCTTTAATTTGTTCCGATACGATAAACTCCTTGATTCCCAAGAATGGGTCCATTTAAAACATAATTTATATATCATCTAAATTATGGGAAGACCTTTCGTCAAAAAATACAAATACAATAAATAAATGTGTTTGGAGGATGCTACAATCTATGAAAAAAAAACCCAACAGGAACAAGGGGTAACGATGAAGAGCTAACATTCTCTGTATATTTCCATGCAATATTTGTTAAAAGTCGTTTCGTTAGCTATTATACTATATCTTGTAAATTCTATAGATCAGTAATAAAAAAAATAAAAAATTATAGAATAAAAATTACAAGTGATATTCCATTTTGGATTTTCCTTCGTGTTCGGTATTTTTGTTATTTTTACATTTTAACTGTTTTTATTCAAACGTCACTATTGAGTATTTGGTAAACACAAGGCTCGTCTGGTGTAATAAGTTGAAGCATGGTATCTAGAATGAGTGCATATGCCTCACGACTGAAACCTGCCAAGACGATAAAAAGAAAAACGTAACATACAAAACCATCGTAAAGTGGTTTTACTAAAACTGCATATGTAATAAGAAAGACGTCTAAACTGTATTAATTTGTATTGATGACTAAAGTACAACGTCATAAGTAAACGACGTTGGATATACAATAAAGCAACGTTACGTTAACGTTCTCTTCTGTGCGCAATTTCCAACATTCTCCGGCCCACGAAAAGTGAAAATTAAAACTTGTAAAATAATTAAAGTCTCTCTGTTAAAATAATAAAATAAAATTATCTTTAAAGTCCATAATTAAAATCAAAACTTTTACCACATTTTGTTATATTACGGTGTCACATTTATTTCACGTTCTTTTTTCTTTTAAGTTTCTCTCTGTAATCCAATTCTTGATACAAGTTGAGCTGTTTGAACTGAAATTTTGATTTTCCCATTCCTGTAAAATCATCGTAAAAGCATTTGTTTTGGTTAATGTCTCTTGTCCACATTAAAGCTAAATTGTCTGTTTCATTTACTTTCAATGGACCAGTAGTTTTTTTGTTTTGTCCTTGAAGTGTCCACAATTGTAAAAATATGTTCAATGTTATGTTAATAGTGTTCCACTCTGTTGTATCCTCGTAAGTGTGCGTATCTTCCGTTTCTCCTGAATTGGTAGTACTAAAGTGTGTTTCGTTGATTCAACTGGTTCTTTTGAGTGGCCCTGAGAGTAGGTATCCCACTTTGGACTTTATTGCTGTTGCTCCCTCGCCCCTAATGATATCATCCTCGACAATATCCGAATATTGGTCAGCTCCAACAAGCAGTCCAATTTCAAATAATGTATCCTCAGTTACGGTGTGTGTCAATCTTAAGTTTTGCAAATACGGCAACTTTTTTGCAGTTTCAATGTTAGTCTTAAATGGCGTGGCGATTTTAGAATGAAATTCAAAACAGTGTGGCTGTGGCCATTGATTGACACATTAAATTCATCCATTGATTGGGACAATTTACGTGAACGTTTGTCTGTAACGACCACTGTTCACGACGTACCTACGATAGACATTTAAACTGTGGGGTCACCAAAGGTTTCTTAACGCCTTTAATTATAAAATAATTCGAAAAATTAATCAGGAATAACCTTTATGTTTTGATTTATATAATTGATATAAATCAAAACATCGTGTTATTTCAGCTTAATTTTTCGAATTACTTTATTAAGGTGTTGAGAACTTTTGGTGACCCCATAGTTTAAGTGTCTTTAAAAAGTACATAGTGAGCAGTGGTCGTTACATACAAACGTTCACCTAAATTGTCCCAGTCAATGGATGAAATTAATGTGTCAATCAATGGCCACAGCCACACTGTTTTGAATTTCATTCTAGGTGCACTCAAAACATCGACTGGTATTTCTTGGCCATAGATAGTTTGTATCTCCACTGTTGCTGTGTTTAGATGTTCAATATAGTTATTCTTATTATCGTGTCCAAATCTAGATAGCGTAATGGCTTCACTTCCTGTAGTTTTAACTCCAATTTCTCTGCTAAATGTCTTGTGATAAATGACCTTGTGGCGCCTTCGTCAAAAAGGATCTTTGCATCAATCGTTTGTTCTTTTTAGCTTAGTGGTGCTATTGGGGTCTTTAATAAAACATTTCGGCGATCACAATTTAAAGATGAATATAAAACTGTTGTCTCAGCTTCCTCCGCGTTGTGTGTTTGTACTGTACATGTACTACTTGTAGTTGCAGTTTCTTTATCGTGGTCTTTGTTGCATAGGCTTGTGTGGTGACGTCTTTTACATTTCTTGCAGTTTGATTTTGATTTACAATCTGCTACACTGTGTCGCCCTAAACAATTAAAGCTTAGTCTTTCCTTTTTTACAATTGTCATGCGGTCGCTTGGATCCGTATATTTAGTACATTCTGACGAATAGTGGGGTTCCTTGCAGTATGCACAGCTTATGGTATGATATTTCTGTGTTGAATTGGGTGAAGTGTTTTTTGGCCAGATTGTACGTGATTTTGTGTTTGAGTAGAACGTAGCTGTAGCGCTCGGACTCACCTGTTTCTGTACTTTTACCAGACTCATAAATGGCCAGCTCCTTAAAGATAGATCTCCTTAGATCACCGAGAAACCAATCTGATGAACCGTGCTCACGTGTTAAGTTTTTTCGTATTTCACCAGGCATTTTGTTTAGTATGACTGGTACTTATAACGAGCCATACGAGTCTTGGGCTTGTCCAAGACATTCTAGTCCACGTATGTATGTTTCTGTTCTGTCATAGTAACTTCTTAGTTGTGAAAGCGTATTTGTGTGGTGCGGGAATGTCTAATAGTGCCTGCATGTACGATTGGATTATCTTATGCTTTTGTCCGAATCTTTCATGTATGCGTTCGATAGCTTTGTTGTAGTTTGTGTGCGTAAGAGCAAATCCGGCAATGGTATATGACGCTTCTCCTTCTAGTAAAGATTTTAGGTAGTTGAACTTTTGATTTTCGGTTAGTGTGTTGTTGTTGTGAATTGCGGAATCAAAAGAATACCAAAAGGATTGCCATTCAAGTACGTTTCCATCAAATGTAGGTAAATTCAATTTCGGTAATTTATGAAAGTTGCTGCTATTGACGCTTGAATTTGAACGTAAAGACGTGAAATTGAGGCCAGTATGTTGTGAGTCGTCTCTTATGTTATATACGGGGCCAACATTTTCAATGGGTTGCAGTGTCTCATTGTGCGGCGAAAAACTTCTAGCGGCTGCATTTAGATTAGATGTTTGAACGTGAATAAATTTACGAATTTTACGTATTTTCGTCTCTAAATTAAATTTATACTCATCTGTGTCAAGTATTTCTTGCTCTATATCCTCCTCTTGTACACTATCTAAAATGTGTGTATCCAAATCCTTCAGACTATCTTGCTTTTCCTTTAATGTATCCAGAATAGTTTCCAATTCGTCCTCTTCCGGTTTATCTTATGCTTTTGTCCGAATCTTTCATGTATGCGTTCGATAGCTTTGTTGTAGTTTGTGTGCGTAAGAGCAAATCCGGCAATGGTATATGACGCTTCTCCTTCTAGTAAAGATTTTAGGTAGTTGAACTTTTGATTTTCGGTTAGTGTGTTGTTGTTGTGAATTGCGGAATCAAAAGAATACCAAAAGGATTGCCATTCAAGTACGTTTCCATCAAATGTAGGTAAATTCAATTTCGGTAATTTATGAAAGTTGCTGCTATTGACGCTTGAATTTGAACGTAAAGACGTGAAATTGAGGCCAGTATGTTGTGAGTCGTCTCTTATGTTATATACGGGGCCAACATTTTCAATGGGTTGCAGTGTCTCATTGTGCGGCGAAAAACTTCTAGCGGCTGCATTTAGATTAGATGTTTGAACGTGAATAAATTTACGAATTTTACGTATTTTCGTCTCTAAATTAAATTTATACTCATCTGTGTCAAGTATTTCTTGCTCTATATCCTCCTCTTGTACACTATCTAAAATGTGTGTATCCAAATCCTTCAGACTATCTTGCTTTTCCTTTAATGTATCCAGAATAGTTTCCAATTCGTCCTCTTCCGGTTTTTCTTCTGTTTCACTTCTCTCCTCAAATCTTCTTAAAATCCTAGAAACTGCGCTTCTGTGTCCCCCTCGTATAGCTTTGAAGTCATCTTCTTCTGGTCACGGTACCAATATGGTAAAGTGGTTTTATTAAAACTGCATATGTAATAAGAAAGACGTCTAAACTGTATGAATTTGTACTGATGACTAAAGTACAACGTCATAAGTAAACGACGTTAAATATAAAATAAAGACGCTTTACGTTCTCTTCTGTGCGTAATTTCCAACAAAAACATTACAGATTCGGGCATATGAACCTCCAAATCAAACCGGTTTACTTATGTTGCTCCAAAGTAATACGCGTTCCCTGCCTAGTATTTATCATTTTGTTCTTGACATGCGGGAAATGCTGAGATTCTAGGAATGGATGGGATGAAAGCTTTACTTGACGAATATTACACATTAAAATCTATGTCTACAGATATACCATTGTTGTCGACCAAGACAGACTCCTTAATGCAGATATATAGCGACCGTTAACAAACTACATTTTTTTCGTAGTTACAAATTTATCCCATAATCGAATGCGAATATTGCCTTGTAATTAAATTAGCATCACGACGGGTTCCAAATGTGTAGCAAGGTATGATTGCCTTTTCTGAGTACATGAGACCATCCCCTGTTTATTGAAATATTTCAAAATAAAGACACGATAGGAAATTTGCATATACAATTTGTCAAGGCAAACCTGACAGCTTTAGATAACAACTAGGGTATTGTATGCAAAAAGATTCTTTTTATTTCCATTTTCTGATGCAGGCAATTTGAAACAAAACTTCTATGAAATTTATTTTCTTGTAGATAGATCTGATGGCAATATCTACATATCGTCAAAATCATAATCTCATAAAGTGATAAAAGTTCTGTCTTGAAACGCTATTCGCCTAAACGACGGACGTTAAACTGCAAATGATTCCATGATCAAATCTATATGTGTAAATCAATTTGAAGTTTAAATTCAATCTCTTTCTCTTATAATTTATGTAAGTTGTCGCTATAGTGACATCATAAAAATTATCAAAAATTAAAACTACCGTACCTGTTTACAATTTAATTTAACGCAAAATATATATAGATCAAATCAATTTTTATTCAAATTTTGAATCACGGCGATAAAATTGATTCTTTTAGGTTATAAATGTTGTTTCTTGATTAATTCATACGTGTCAGAGATGTATTCTTATATTGATCTCATTATTTCCTTGTACTGACAGATCTTGTTATGGGGGAGTTAAAAGATAAAATATCTGGATCAAGCTGGTATAGTATTGACACTTTTGGTATTTAGCTGTATTTTGCCTCCGAATGACCTTAGGTCTACTCCGAATCACCTTTTGACGTCAAGCAACAATTACTTTTATATGTGACGTCAAATGTTTTGAATTATGATGTTAAAGTTTACGGGAACCTGTGTGATTTTACGTAATGGTGGACACATTTGCATACAAATGTAAATACGTCTATGGGTACCAATAATAGCTAGAACTGTTGTTTATCTTGTTTCTAAATCTTTACAAGCTATGCTATTTTGATATTATTATTAACATAGTGTGAAAGTGACCTTATACGATATACATGTGGTTTGTCAACTCCATGTGGGGTAAGAGCGAAGCTCGAATCATCATACCGAATTTACTGACCCCATATTTTTGTATTAGGTCACTAGCACACTATGTAACGAGTTTATCTTACCGACTAACTTAACATGTGTTATTACATGTAAGACAAGTGACCTGTAAACGTGATCAAGTAAAATCACAAAATACTGAACTCAAAAGTAGGCGACAACACGTGTACCTTTATGTTTTTTTAAAACATTGATTCTAATATTAAAGGATTACGGCAATCAAAAAAATACAAGTTGCAAATAATGACATGCATATGTTTCATATGGCTTTGTTGAATAACAGTCTAACCTATTTGTACTGACGTCTCCCTTTGTTCAAGTAAATGATTGCTCCCTTATAAGTCTGCTGTGTTGATATCAAGTTTTCAATCTTACGTAATTCAAACATTATTGGCAGCTCACGTTCGGAAGATATCTATTTTTGTCTTTGTAAACCGTCCTGTTAGAACTACATTGTGTATGACAGATATTTGATTAAGCAGGAAAAAAAAACACGCTAAGAGACAAGATAGTGAATGAATACAAGTTAATTCCTAAATAATCGTTAATAAATCAGATAACAACTCGTAATTTCCTTTGATAAAAAATTATCACAACACACCAAAGGGAGAGCTTATAGATGCAGAGTAAACTGTGAAAAATAAACTTTTGATTATGAACCTGTAGGCGACAGCACGTAACACAATAAAGAAGAGCCAAAACCTAGAGAAAACGTGATGGTGGCTGAACTACGTGAAATCATGTTTTGATTATGTTCAAACAGGCGACAACACATGAAAGTTTTATTTATCACGAAATGTAACATTTGAAAGCAAAAGAGAAATATCAGACACATGAATAGAACGAACAATCTAGTTTTATACTATCCTTATCACATGAAGCTTTCAATTTAAAACGATAACTGCGCCACATACAAACAGTGCATTTACCATATATCAAAGTTTTAAAGAAAAAAATATCGTAAAAGTATCTTGCAAAAATTAGTTAAGCACAGTCAACCTAAAATGCTTTTTTAACCGCGAAAGACTGGTATCGTTTGTAGTGTCTTGTCTCTTCTATCAACCGTAAATAACTGTTAATAGCATATTGTTTCTCAAGTACAGAGCAAATGTGATATCAATCAAATCTATCAGTTCGATGCAAAAAGTAACAAAAAACTTGGATACAGCTAATTGGAAATTATCATTGTAACCAATTACTGTCTGAAACCGAAACGAAAGATATTGCCCAAAGATTGAATTTATTATAGCATTATTATTTATTCAGAGGACTTTTTATTGCTGGAAATTCCGTATGAAGTTCCAAAAATGTAGAAGTACAAATTTGAACAAGTGCTTTTGGAAAAATACTAGTCTGGCTTCATCAAATTAAATGACAGAAAAGTGTCTACATGGAGTGCCTGATGTTAAGTACTACCTACATGTATAATAAAATTTGTATATCCCCCGGTTTTTTTTATCTGATATTTATCAATTTTTCTGTATTATTTCTTCAAATAGTTGTGCAGGAAACCATATATTTATATACGAAATAATTGTTTTCAAAACTTTTGACAGTTTGTTCTTATTTTATAGTGCATCTGACAGCATACTATTTTCTTAATGAAATAGCCCCAAGTGTTGCAATGTATAACGCAATAAAAGGGCCTGGTTTAAACATTCTTCGCTTTTGTTACCTTAAATAGATTCGCAGAAAACAGAACATTCAAGTACATCAAATAATTTCATAAGTACATGTGACAATTCGGTCAAACTAAAATTTGGTTAATTAAACTGTAGTAATATTTTAATTCATACTTGATATTAAACTCAAAACAACTGTCAATAGGCAACCTTATTTGAACAAAAGAATGAATTAAAAAGATAATTACCAAATGAATTGATATGGCTTATATAAAATTCGGTCTCATTTTTTGAACAGTTGTTTGTATAAATTTCAGCTCTTTCTCTATTGCGTTGCAATAACTAGTTATTTAGGAATTAGGAGTTGTCATCTAATTTATAAACAATTTTATTCAGAAAATTCTCAATTCATCCACTATCCTGTCCCAAAGGCGCTTTTTTGTGTATGTAAAATCAAATATCTGTCAACAAGTTAGTTCTAAAAGTTCGAAAGATAAAAATAGAAATTTTCTAAACACGAGTTGCCAATATTGTTGAAATAACGTAACATTGCAAACTTGAACTGAATATACAAGATTTATAAAGAAACAATCATTTACTTGTGAGTACAAGTAGGTAAGACTGTTATACAAACGCATGTATGACATCTTTACGTCACGTATTCGCAATGTGTACTTTTAAAAATACTACACTCGTTAAATATTAGAATTCGATGGTTTAAGGTGGCTCACCCCAATAAGGACCCCCGGTAGAATTTTTTTATTTTCACATATTTTGTAGATCTTTTTATTCTGAATCCAAAAATGCAAAGAAAAAAGGGGGTCACCTGGCTCGTTTCCCCCTCAAATTGAAGCGAAATGTGCGATTTTGACCCTATTTCCAAACATGCCCACCCTTTCAACAATAACGGTTACATCAAATTCAAAGACTTTTAAAACCAAGTCAGTATGATTTTTATGTGAAAAAACATTAGAATTTGAAATTAATACCTTTGCCTTGGTTGTTTTTGACTTAAAAATCCTTTTATTTTCAGATTAATGTCTAAATTTTGCATTTTCTAATTTCAGTTTAAGGCAAAAAACAATTTGGTTTAATCGATTTTTCGTAAAATTTCCCCGGTAGATTTTTTTTAAAAACAGATATGTCAAAGCTATGAACTTTTCGAACATTTTAAGGTAAAATAAAATGGGGGTCACCAGGCTTTTAAAAAAGTTACGAGCTTTTGTTTAACCCCTCTACCCCATAAGATCTGATTTCAATGCACTCCATTAATTACTTAATTGTGAATTCTTTATTGATGGCTTTAATAAAATAATGTTTGTAATTATGTCAATAAACGATGACTGAATATAAATGTGGTTATCGTATTACTGTTTGTTATCAAAATAGCGAAATTTTGATTATTTTGGTGAAATACGGTAATTTTGTCTGGCGCGAGTTGCTTCCCTCTTATTTGGCGCCATTATCGGACCAGAGGAATTTCAAGGTCGCCATTGCCGAGCAGCATACTATATTGATGAATACGACCATGTGCATGCATAACAGACATTGTGGCGAATATACAACGATGAAGGTAGAGTTATTACATAAGAAAACATAGATTTCGATATATTAGGCAGCCAAATGTTATCAGTATAACGAAAAATACACACTTGGGGGTTGTCTCAAAATACTCGCTACTGTTGAAAATCACTGCGACTGAAACCTTGCACGGGCTCAATTTCTGTTCCATGTTTAATGTTAGAGATCGTTATAGCTGGTATCTTATTTATGTGTTTATTTTACCCTTTACAGACAAGTTGTAAACATGTCTGGCCAGTTTTAAAAAATATCCGTGTGCAAACGGCCGAAGAGGAAGGGTGACATCTACTATGAAGCACCACAACTGTCATTTTTACACTACCGTTAGTGTCAATGAATTAGTCTTTTTTAATCATCATTTGTAATATCTAATTTCTTAGCCGAGTCAGGGTCATATGTATGTGGGGTACCCCATAACTTCCCTCGGAACAGTTTCTACTCCTTAGGCTTAGCCCTAACTATATTTCCCTTCCCTTTTTACCCTAAAATTCCCCCCTTTTATTTCAATACTTCCATCTCCTTGTTCCAAGACCAAATAAAAATGACAAAATATATTTCCAAGATACTCCCTTTTCTCTGATTCCTCATTCCCCTGTCCATCCCTCAATTAAGGTCCTCAAGGGGTTTGATTGACTTGTTTATTTTCTTGAGAATATGATATAATTGGCCTAATTTGTAAATGATAAACCCTACACCATATTGAAGGATTCGTCTTGATGAATTACAATTTGTTTACCATAACCCCCCCCTCCCCCTAGGGGGTTAGGTATACCAATATGTCTTAAGGTCTAGTAACAGAAGTATCAGGGTTAAACATGTACAGAGTGTGGCCATAAGTATTTGTCACTTGAGATTTTTAGCTGTACATGTATATTGTATATAAAACTACATTTTTTTTTAATATTTTGGATTTATTTTGAGCATCCTGGTACCAATAGAAGCAGTATTATCACAGGTTTATTTTTTTGGTTATATTTTTTTGTGTCTCATTTTCATTATTTTCTGTTCAGGAATTCGATATATATTCAACCAAATTAAATTATAAAAAAATATTTTATGTGTTCTCAAGGGAAAACAAAAACACATGAAAACGAACCTACAACATGTATTATCAAATAAACACATATTAATTTATACCATTCTACTTCTTTTAAGGTTAACATTGCATTGTCAGTCTTATCAAACTTGCATGTACCTCCCAAATTAGATTTCTGTTCTCCAACTTGAGTGGTGTCACTCTTTTCATTCTTTATGTGCAAGCGGCATTATGAACTAGGGTACATCTATATGCTTTTGAATGTCAATAATTGTTGATTTTCTGACAGAATTATTCTGATATTTAATTTCAGGCTGCAAGTACATTTGTACATGTACATTGCAAATGGAAAGAGTGATCTTGGAATGTTCAACTTTACTTGGAAACTATTGGCAAAGTACTGACAGAATTTCATGAGAAGCCAGTATCATATTCTAGTCTTGCAACCGGAAACTATGCGTAAAGTGCTGAAACTTAAGAACAACATTCTACATGTATATATGCAATATGTGTTGCCACAATCCACTTAAGGAGCTAAGATCAACTATAAATTGGAACTACATGTATATGCTTTAGTGCTGTCAAAATCCTTTAAAAAAATCCAATCAAAAGGACCTACTTCACCTATATATATTGCTACCTGTCCCAATGATGAATACAGATCATATATATGAGTCTTATAAAAAAAAAAACAGTGAAGGAGAATAAAAATAATGAAAATATAGAGCTGATCAGCTAATGATTGTACATGTACATGATGTATAAATGGCAACAATTCTTACATGTATACTAGTACATTGAAATTAATTATATTAATATATGTTTTATAAATTTGATCTCATATATATAGATATTAGAGGAATAAAATCAATCACGTTTCAAAAATTTGATTTAGTTGAGGCTTTTTTACGCTCGTTTTCAGGATATTATGGTATACCATTGACTGTCCGTCGTCAACATGTCGGACATATACTCAAAAATAATAAATACTAAAAGGTACATGTAGTAGATAAACTATTTGCGTGCAATAATTTACAATTCTGTCTGGCAATGTCATTGACCACATAATCACTTGTATGGTTCATTGGTCAACAGTAAGTCCTCTTTTAATATGCTATATTGTGAAATAAATATGTCATCTTCATGTATATTTGGTGTATGAAATGATTATTAAATGTATTATTTAAGAATTGAATGCTTCTTTTTGTAAATTTATTGGGGTGTAAAAGCGTTGACCGAAGTACATTTTGTATGAAGCGCGGAAGCGCTTCATTCTAAAAATGTACGCACGGTCAACGCTTTTACAACCCTATAAAGTTACAAAAAGAAGCATTCAATACTTATAATTACATTTTTTAGCTATGATTATGAAAACACGAATTTTATATATTTTATTATTTAATTCACCTGTGCACTTTATTGTTGGAGCACGTGTTATCATGAATGAAAAGTTGTATTGAGCAATGCAACTGCTTACGGAATAACATGTGATGTGCAGTTAGCCAATCAGAATAAAATATTATAATGAAACATACATCTAATGTAATTATAACAAATTAAAATATCAAATAAGAGGATTTGATATGATTGTAAATGAGACACAAGACTCAAGAGACCAAATAACACAGAAATAACTATACATGTAGGTCACCATATGGACTTCAACAATGAGTAAAACCTATTCTGCATAGTTGGTTTTAAAGGCCTTAAATGACAAGTGAACAATTTAAAACATTTCAAATGAGAAAACTAATGGTGATTTATGTAAAAAAAGAATGAATGAAAAACAAATATGTCTGTCTTGCAGGGTTTATCTGAACTTAAACTCATTTTCATGGACTTGTCTGTTTCTTGAATTCTAAATATGTTTCAAAATATTTGGTTGATGGGATGATTGTTACAAAGTCCGACATGGGGTGCAGGCTCATTGGTTGATTATATTGTGAATAACTGAAGCCGGTCCTGCTTTGGCAGTCAGTCCCCACATTGCCACTGGATAAATAAAATAACTAAGAAAAAAAATTGAATCAGGATAATTTTCTGTCGATATGCACATCTACATAGTATGTCCTTATTATCTAAAAAGGTTTCATGAAATTCTGTTGTGCGGTTTGAGAGGAGTTGCAATGACACACTGTTGCAGTAGTATATTGAAGCAAATAAGTTCAAAGGGGCCTTACTCCTAGAAAAAAAAATGTGTACATCTAAATAGTATGTCCTTATCTAAAAAGGTTTCATAAAATTCTATTGTGCGGTTTGACAGGAGTTGCAAGGACAAACATGCAGTAGTATATTGAAGCAAATAAGTTCAAAGGGGCATAACTCATAGAAAAAACTTGACTCGTAAATTCCTGTCGATATGCACATCTGCATAGTATGTCCATATTATCTGAAATGGTTTCATGAAATTTTGTTGGGCGGTTTGAGAGTTGTGATGACAAGAAACAGGACTGATAGACTGGCTGATGGACGGACGGACGGGTTAAAAACATTATACCCTTCGCCACTTCGTTGCATAGGGTATACAAATAGGAAGATGGGGTATCATTGTTTATGAGGCAACTCTTCACCAGAGACCAATTTACATAGAAGATAACAATTATGTCCCCGAACGGACTTCAACAATTACCATAAACTGATATATCGCATAGTCAAACAAATAAAAGTCCCAGAAATTACGTTTTTATGCCCCACCTACGATAGTAGAGGGGCATTATGTTTTCTGGTCTGTGCCTCCGTTCGTTCGTCCGTCTGTGCGTCCGTTCGCTTCAGGTTAAAGTTTTTGGTCAAGGTAGTTTTTGAAGAAGTTGAAGTCCAATCAACTTGAAACTTAGTACACATGTTCCCCATGATATGATCTTTCTAATTTTAATGCCAAATTATAGTTTTGACCCCAATTTCATGGTCCACTGAACATAGAAAATGATAGTGCGAAGTTCAGGTTAAAGTTTTTGGTCAAGGTAATTTTGATGAAGTTAAAGTTACATCAACTTGAAACTTAGTACACATGTTCCCTATGATATGATCTTTCTAATTATAATTCCAAATTATAATTTTGACCCCAATTTCACGGTCCACTGAACATAGAAAATGATAGCGCGAGTGGGGCATCCGTGTACTATGGACACATTCTTGTTTTATATGATTGCACATAATGAAAATTTAATTTGCATACTGAATGATCACTGGCAAATATTTCAAGCATAATACGGATGACAACATGCAGATAAGTATCAATTATGAAAGTTATGCAAAGTAAGAGGAGCTAGATATATGGACTGCCATAAGAAAATGAATGGACAATTATGCTTGGTGCATGTATAGGCAAAATTCCCCGTTTTTACCCTACGAGGCTTCGTATGTATATATCCAGCTGTTTGAACACCCTGTATAATCAAGGGATCATCTGTCATATTTCTATGTTAACCACACGATATGAAAATAAGCAGATGTGGTATGATTGCCAATGAAACAACTATCCACCAAAGTTCAAATTTAAAATTCAATATTATAAATGAAAAAAAACATTATCTCCTTTTATCATCACGCATAGATCGATGATTAGTTATGCATTTCTTTGCCACGGTAAGATCAAATCAGTGTTCAAAACAAAATTGTCATTCACATTTTTTTGCCGCAATGACATCACTTGACTATATTTTTTTTAATCAAGAACTTTCCTTATTAGCTTACCTTTTAAAAGAGCATGTCAAAAATTAAGATAGAAGTTAAAGTTTGCCAACATCACCGGCTAATAGAGCGTTCCTGTGTACTGGGCGTAGTTTTTAAATTACAATCCAAACTTTTCCTGAACCTAGTAGTAGTATAGATTTTTTTATATATAAAGTCTTTAGTAGTATTTGAGACTGTCCGGCACGCTGCGTGTGTATGTCCTAGCAAAATCCCGACATCGTGAAACCAAAAATTTTGCGGTTCTCCGCAAAGAATGCAGCATTGAGGAATTATATCATAGACCGATATATAAGGTTGGAATACTAGGCCAGTCCCGGTTATTTTTGACAGTGGTGGATCCAGGGGGAGGGTTCCGGGGATTGGAACTCCCCTTTTTTGGACGATAGAATGGGGAAATATAGTTGGAACACCCTAGCTCTTCTGTCCTTGGTTGGGAACCCCCTTTTAAAATGGCTGGATCCGCCCCGATTGATTAATTATCATCTTCATGAAAAGGCGGAAAGCAGCAAATTATTGAAGTGTCGTTTTATTTCTGCAGGAAAACAAATTATCATTTTAGTTAAATAAGTTGCTGGATCCATTAGTCTATTTTAATAACACCCAGTGCTCTGATTCAATTATTTTAGTTTTAATGCTGATATTTGTTTTTTTTTTTTTTTTTTAATATGAACTCGGTTGACATATTGATAGATACGACAGGAAATTGCAAATCAACAAAATAACAATTCAGCAAAATAAGTAATAGAAGAAAAGTATCATAAAAATAGAAAACATTGGCCCCGAGGTCTTAGATTATAGGACTTAGTCTATTGTTCCGGAAATCATGGAATTGTGATACGAGAAAAAATTTCAAATGATTTTCGTGCAGGTAAACAAATCTTTAAATTAAAATGTTAGGTGTGCCTGTCAAGTATTAAGTCTGTTAGAAAATTGGCATGTTCAAATTTGTTTTGGGGAAAATAAAAAAATATTTAACTATAATTATCAAAATTTTGCAGTGGAAAAATATATCGCATACTCGGGAATAAACTCCAAAAAATACTTGAAAATAAAGATATTTCAAGTTTTAAATAGATTTATGACAGAAACAAACTGTTATAAAACGCCAAACGGATTATAGCTTGAAAATAAACCCGCCCCGATGCTTTTAAAGCATACTATACGGGCAGAGACATATATACACATATATGTCTCTGATACGGGTCACACGTTTACATGTTTTTGAAAGCTATACGATGACATGAAGTTGTTTACATCGCTATCATTTGTTTACAGTTAATCATTGCGTCATTGGCAAAACATTTTCAATGTGAAGAAAGCGCTTTGAATTTCTGATCGAACATATTTCCTGTTTTGAAGAACGTTTTGCATCATTTGTTTACATCGTCAAGGGTGCTTTCATACACGCCCGCGTTCCAAGGTCGTCAAAGTTATTTTTGAGAAGACCCCTAAAAGCGACCGTTCCCAAGGCAGTCGTCGTAAAAAACATGCGTTAAAATATGCGCACTGTTAAAGGGCCGAGCCACCTTAAACAAAAAATACTCACCCTGAGCTGACATTTCGTGATAGATAAACTTACACGTGTTGTCGCCTGTTTGAAAATAATCAAAACATGATTTCGTGTAGTTCAGCCACGTTTTCTATAGCTTTTAGCTCTTCCTTTATTGAGTTTTAATAGTTAGTAATTACGGAAGTGGGAGTTGTAATCTGATTTATTTAAAATGATATTTTGAATAGTTTCAATTCATCGTTAATACTGTCCCCTAAGCGCGATACACGTTTAAGTCTAAAAAGACTAAATAAGATTTCTTCCGAGCCCGAGCTGCTAAGATTGTTTGAGTTGCGTAATATTGCATACATAATATGAATATATCGGACTTGTAAGGGAGCAATCATTTACTTGAAAAATAGGAGACGTGAGGACAAGTAGGTTTAACTACTGTAATACAACATTACCATCTTCGTGTCATAAATCGCAATTTGTACTTTTAAAATTCCTGCAATCGAAAAATATTTGAACTAGATGACGTAAAAACAAGAACGGATGGGCTGACTTCGATCACCGTTTGAAAAAGACATAAATGTACACGTATTGTCGACTACTGGTTTATACTCAAAATTTGATTATGTATAGTTCACCCAGTACGAAATTAAACATAACATTAACCTCTTCCTTGTTGTGTTTTAATAATTAGTAATAAAGAAAAATACGAATTATAATCAGATTTATTATCAATTATTTTAAAATAATTTCAAGTCATCCGCTATCTTGTCCCTTAGCACGTTTTTTTTTTTTGCCTAATCAAATATCTGTCATACACAATGTAGTCGTTTTAAAAAGACAAAAATAGATACCTTCCGAGTGTGAGCTGCCAAGAATGTTTGAATTACGTAAAATTGCATACTTGATATCAATGTAGACTTATAAAGCAGCAATCATTTACTTGAACAAAAGGAGACATGAGTACAAGTAGGTTATACTGTAATACAACTTAGCCATATGCAACATATTAATGTCATAAATTCGCAATTTGTACTTTTAAAATTACTGTAATCGTTAAATATTGGAATTAGATGTTGTAAAAAAAACGAACTGTTGGGTTTCCTTCGATTATTTTTTAAAAAATACTTAAAGGTGAACTTGTCGTCGCTTTCTGGTTTATAATTCAAATGTATTTTGTTCAATTCACTCGGCATGATGTTTTTCATAACTTTTCGCTGTTCCTCTGTTGTATTTTAATAATTAGTAATAAAGGAAATTACGAGTTGTAATCTGATTTATTATAGAATAATCCGCTATCTTGTCCCTTCGCGGTTTTTTTTTTATTTGCCTCATCAAATATCTTTCAAATACAATATAGTTCTAAAAGGTCTTTTTAAAAAGACGGAAATATATATCTTCCGAGCGTAAGCTGCCAAGAATGTTTGAATTACGTAACATTGAAAACTTGATATCAACACAGTAGACTTATAAGGGAGCAATCATTTACTTGAACAAAGGAAGACGTCAGTACAAATAGGTTAGACTATAATTCAACTAAGCCATATGAAACATCTTCATGTCATTTATTTGAAACTTCTACTTTTTGAAATTGCTGTAATCGTTAAATAGTAGAATTAAATGACGTAAAACACGAACTGCTGAGCTGACTTTGATCAATATTTTAAAAAATGTAAAGTTACACGTGTTGTCGTTTACTGGTTTATAATCAAAATTTGTGTTTGTACAGTTCACTCGGCACGACATTGTGCATAACTTTTAGCGAATCCTTTGTTGTGTTTTAATGATTAGTTATAAAGGAAATTACGAGTTGTAATCCGATTAATTAACAATTATATTTCGATTAATTTCAATTCAACCACTATCTTGTCCCTAAGCACGTATTTTTTTTTTTTTTTTTCGTTTGTTTAATCGAATATCTTCTGTACATAGTTTAGTTCTTAAAGGTCGTTTTCTCCAGAGCCCGGGTTGTCAAGATTGTTTGAATTCCGTAATTTTGCATACTTGACATCATTCTGCCAGATTTATAAAGAAACAATCATTTACTTGGACAAAATGAGCCATGAGTGCAAGTAGGTTAGACTGTTATACAACAAAACCAAATATGACATTCTCACGTCATATATTCTCAATTTGTACTTTTAATATTAGAGCAATCTTTGAATATTATAAATAGATGTTGTGAAAAATATACACATGCTCAACTGACTGTTTGTTATGTACTGCTAATAAGCAAAAGTAGATTTTTCTACATTTCACTCACTTGTGTTGTTCATATTGTAATTTGTTATCTTTGTACCGATGTATTACGTTGGCTTTATAAGAATGAAGATATATATGTTTAGACAATGTTTGCATAGCTTATGTTCTTTATGTGTTGCGTTGCAATCATTGGTAATCTAGACATAAGGATTTGTTATCTGATTCATTAAAATTATATTGAGAATTAAAAACCAATTGTTCAGAGAACTATTGAAGGTATTTCCACCAAAAACATTGTATTTTAATATGAAAGTTGTAAAATTAAGTTTAAAATGTCATTTCAATCGTCAAATGATAGCTTATTGTATTTGAATATTTACTTGACACTGATTCCAAAAATATCTGGTTCTATATACTTTTATATTAATAAAGTACAAAAATAGCTACTTCCGGTAACCCAAGATCACTTCCGGTTGTTTTTTTCAAGTAAATGGATTGATACCTTTTGATAACAGTCTCATGGCTTGATCATGTATACATATGAGGTAAAAGCAAAGGTCAAAATCTAGAACGTCAAATTAAGCTATTACCTTGAGATCAATTTCAAGGTCATAAACCAAGGACCTCAAATTAAAAGACCATAGGTCTCAATTATATTTGGTTAATGAGTTATATCACCATACGCATATTTTTAAATACAAAAGGGGAGAAAAATCCCTTTTATATTCAACGTACCCTTGCAATCAAAATTTACGTGTTAGGACATGTCGCAACTAACAATTTAGTAAAAATAATTTGTTAATATCTTGACCTTTGACCTTGACCTAATTTTAATTTTTCTAGACCAAGGACCTCAAATTTAAAGATCCTAGGTCTCTATCACTTATGGTTTACAAGATAGAGATGCATATCACTTATATTAAATGCATAAGGGGAAATAACTCTCATATGGAGCGTTCATATTGCTTCGGTCAAAATAGGACAAATCATGCGAAGGATATAATGAGGAATTTAATAAAATAAATTTGTCGTAATCTTTTACGGTTGCTAAGGAATAGTGGACACAAGGAAAACAGTGTTTGAGGGATAACTCCTACAAAGAAAAGTATTGGGTTACGCAGGGTAAATTTCAAAAGCGCATAAACTGTTCGATATCATATACCAAATATCTAAGCGACATATTGCGAAACAAATATTTATCGCAAGAACAAAATAAGGCGGAAAAAAGAAAAACAATAGGTCTTTCCATAGAAAAGTGGAAAGACCTAATTATCCCATTCAACCACTGTCTGGTTGTAATGTTATTTCGTATTTTTGTAAAAACTTTTGTATTTTTGAAAAAAACTAAGGATTTTCTTATCCTAGGCATAGATTACTTTAGTCGTATTTTGCACAACTTTTCAGAAATTTTGGATCCTCAATGGTCTTCAACTTTGTACTTGTTTGGCTTTATAGATATTTTGATATGAGCGTCACTGATGAGTCTCATGTAGACGAAACGCGCGTCTGGCGTACTAAATTATAATCCTGCTACCTTTGATAACTATTTACACCACTGGGTCGATGCCACTGCTGGTGGACGTTTCGTCCCCGAGGGTATCACCAGCCCAATAGTCAACACTTTGGTGTTGACATGAATTTCAATAATGTGGTCATTTTTATAAATTTCCTGTTTACAAAACTTTGATTTTTTTGGAAAAACCAAGGATTTTCTTATCCCAGGTATAGATTACCTTAGTCGTATTTGGCACAACTTTTTAGAAATTTTGGATCCTCAATGCTCTTCAACTTTGTACTAGTTTGGCTTTATAAATATTTTGATATGAGCGTCACTGATGAGTCTTTTGTAGATGAAACGCGCGTCTGGCGTACTAAATTATAATCCTGGTACCTTTGATAACTATTTGTGATCTCTAGTTATTTATGGTTTCCCTTTTTTGCAGATTATCTTTAGCAAACCTCAAAAATATATATTTAGTTGAATATTATAAAATTGAGCATAAAAATTAACGGTCTAAACATCGTATTAAGAAAATTACTGAACAAGTAAACAGTTTTCTTTTAACTAAAAATCAAATTTGATGTTGCGATGTTTTTGTTAATGAAATTGTTGATAGATCAATTATAATCAAGACAGTTAAAAACTTTGCGAGAAGTCTGTTGGAATATTTTTAATAACAATTAAGCCTGCAATTTGAGCGCAGGCGATTTGCTCTTTTTGATGGAATGACTTAAAATTAAAACATGAAAATACACTATGTTTGATTATCATTAAGTTATAAATTACTACTTCCCAAAGGAAACCTTTGCATTGTCACTTAAAATAGACGAAAGTTTTTTTTCTTCGTCTAATTGTTTTTGTATGACAATAGACAAAAAAAAAAAAAAAAAAAAAAAAAAAAAAACCACTCTTGTATCATATATTTTCTTGGAAAATTAATAAATCTTGTTCAATATCCAATTTCATTTTTGGTAGTACAATGAACCGAATGGGGTTAAAGTTTTCCGGATTAACAAATGTTCCAACGTTTTGATTCGTGTTCCTTTATTTATCATTTTTTGTTAGTTTTATTTGTTTCTTCATAAATTAATAAAAGCTTTTTCCTTATGACGTCATAATAAACTTCTGTTGGTATTATTTGAATACAAATAATAGTAATTAAAAAAGGTACTTTTATATATCAAAAAATTGGTTAAATATATATTCTTTTATCTTTTCAGGTAAGCAACATGTACATAGTAAGCCTCGCTGTGGCCGATTTAATTGTTGGTATGTTTGTTATGCCAATTAGTGCTATATATATCTTCACCGAACAATGGTATTTTGGTGTAGGACTATGCCAGTTATGGATATCTGTGGATTACATAGCCAGCACGGCGTCTATATTTAATTTGTTTATATTGAGTGTTGATAGATACTGTTCTGTAAAGTCACCTTTGAAGTATATTAGAAAACGAACGAAAAAGAGGGCGTTATTTATGATATCTTTTGTTTGGTTCTTGTCATCACTGTGGATAATTCCAATTGTTGGATGGCATTTCTTTGTGTTCGGTGGTATAAGAAGTATACCTTCCAATGTTTGTGAGACTGAATATGCAAAGGATTCAGCATTCAAAGTAATAACAGCTTTCTTTAATTTTTATCTTCCACTTACTATAATGATATGCCTTTATGGAAAAGTATTTCATGAAATTCGAAAACGTTCAGCATTAGAACTTGGGCAGAGACACACATCAAAACATCCAACTGTTCAATTTTTACCAAGCTTAGATTCCCAAACATTAGATGATAGCAGTGAAAACAATTTAACAACTTCTCTCAAAGAAGATTCAAAAATGCATTTTTCAAGTGGATTTTACTCAGTTCATGGAAATAATTGTCAACAAACAACTTATAGAACTCGTCGACGTAATAATGTGATACCAAAAGCCTATCGAGAATTCCATGTCACTGAGTTTAACACGCGATATATTCCTAAACGACGTATTGAATACATTTACGATGAGGGTGTATTCGATTCCACAACAGAAAAATTGGAGCGATATTATTACAAAAAACAAATGAATGGTTCATGTCAGAGTGGACCTACATCATATGCCTGTGATATAGGTATAGATCAGTCTCCTCCTTCCGGAACACCGACGGGAAGTTCTAGTAGTGAAGATCGACAGTCTGTAAGGTCGCTAGAGCCTCCGCTAACACAGAAAAAGAAGTCACTATATTCACTCACTAATGGTTTGAAACAAATTCGACAGGCAACGAACATAATGGACCATACCTCAGTTGCTAGTCAGAAAGCCCATATAAACGGTAAAAATCGCTTAACAACACTGAACGATGACTCGCATAGACGCATTTCAAAATTACTTAACATTGGACACCGTCTTCGTAATATTCGTAGAAGTTCTTCATTGACAAAAGAAATAAAAGCGGCAAGACAGCTTGGAGTAATCATGGGAGCTTTTACGCTTTGTTTTCTACCATACTTTATTTTATTTCTCGTTGTCGCATTCTGTGATGGATGTATTGATCCAGGACTTCTAACCGCAATGACGTGGATTGGATATCTTAATTCGACACTTAATCCTTTTCTTTATCCATTGTGCAATACAAATTTTCGAAGGAAATTTAGAAAGATGTTTGGATTTAAATCGCGTCCCAGACATAGACCTGATGTCAATAACACAGAACGAAATAGCTTTACAATGCGATATGATTAATTTGCGTTGGTAAAATGAAAATGGTGCTAATCACATGTAAGCTGCATTTGGACTAGACAATCTAAAACATAATCCTGACTGGTCAATTTGCATAAAAATATCACAAGATCACTAAGTCATGTAAATTTGTGTTCATAAAAGTAGCATACATATTCGAATGTGTAATAGCATTCATGATACATATCACTTTATAGATATCTTTTAGCTTAAGTTAAGTTAGTTTCGTTTGAAATTAACACTCAAAAGATATCGATAAATAAAGGCAACAGTAGTATACCGCTGTTCAAAACTCATAAATCTATGGACAAAAAACAAAATCGGGGCAACAAACTAAAACTGAGGGAAACGCATTAAATATCACAGGAGAACAACGACACAACATTAAAATGTAACACACACAGCAACGGACTAAGCATTAGACAAAATCCGATGAACAATTCGTTCATACATACATGCATCAATGAACATCAAAACCAAGAATGCAAAATAGTTTTGTGACCGAATTTAGATTTAAAGCAGGAACGACACTTTATAAGACACACACAAAAAAACATAAAAAAGACTATTCATTGGTCAACAACTTTAAGCAACTATAGGCTAAAACATAGTAGGCACTTTCTGCTACAATTTCGCAGCTGTCTATAACCCTGTTGTCAATAGTATATAGAGAACCAATGAAGAATGAGTACTAAAGAAATGAATGTCACATTCCCGCCTTAAGCTGCCTACATTGATATCTTAACAATGAATGAACTATTCGAAATACTAAGGATTATTTAGGCATATTTAGCCGTATTTGGGTAATCTTTTTTTGGGTCCTCAAAGCTCTTACTTGTTTCACTTTCTAAGTTTTATGATCTGAGGGTCACTGATGTCTATTGAAGACGAAAAGCACGTCTGGCCTTTCTCAATTTGAAAATATATTGGTGAGGTGACGACTCCTGTGCTATATGTTGACTCAAAAAACAAAGTCAAGAGTAATAGATTTTATATGGGGATTTTTTTTTTAAACAATTTAAAAAAAAATAATTGGATCAATTGAGGATCGAGTGTTGTATTCCAGACATTATTTGATACAGACATTTTGCAAAATTAAAAGACTCATAATAGCCGTTCGTTAAAGGAGTACAAATTAAAGGACAAATCAAGCACACAGTTTTAGAGTAGTGATAACCCAAACTTCCGTAATACAGCTGAAAAAAGATTTTTTTTTTCTAGAAAATCCTCATTATTTCGGTTATAAAATGTCCACAATCAAATTGAAACATTTACATTATAGCATCGAAATTTTAGGCAGGAAATAGTTTTCTGTGTCATTTATTTATAACCACTAAGTCGATGCCACTGCTGGTGGAGGTTTTTTCCCCGAGGATACCACCAGCCCAGGAGTCAGCACTTCTTTGTTGATATGAATTATCATTGATATGGTCGGACTTAGAAATTAACTGTTTACAAAACTTTGAATTTTTGAAATACTAAGGCTTTTCTACCTCAGGAACAGATTACCTTAGCTGTATTTGGCAAATTGTCTTAGAAATTTTTTGTCGACAACATTGCTCAATGTTCTCCAACTTTGTGTTTTATTTGGTCTTTTTAACATTTCTTTATTCGAGCGTCACTGATGAGTCTTTTATAGACGAAACGTGCGTCTGGCGCAAATAAAAATTCAATCCTGGTATTTATGATAAGTTTAAGCACTGGTTATTGTTTGACAATCATTTGTTATCTAAATATACTCCTCTCTTGTATAATACTTCACTTTTGGTATGTGTGTTTAGCTTGATTGTAATCGGCAATATTGTGATTTTCTGTTGTTTTACCTCAAATCGAAGATCTAGCATGCTCGAACTCAAGAATTAAACATGAGTTTAAACTGGTGATTGAGGTCGTCTTAATGTTTTTGTGAAGTTGGAGCCTTGCTATGACTGTGAATTTGAAACGCACCGATACAAAGTAAAATCACGAAAACACCGAACACCGAGGAAAGTGGAAAGTCACCATTTGAATGGCATAATTAAAAACTCAAACACAACTTTCATATTCCTGACTTGGGTTTTTTCGTATGTAGAAATTAGTGGATAAACCTGGTTTTATATAAGTACGAGTTCCTTAGGTTTTGTATTGTCCTTGATTTTGCATCATGAATAAAACACCAATTCGACCCTTCTCGATTTAAATTCTCAGCTTTAAGATACATTGGTGAGGTAATAACTGCTGTGCTACATTTTAACTCGAAATACAAAGTCTAGAAAACAGATTATATCAGGGGATTTGTTTTCAAACAATTTTAATTGAATCAAATGAGGATCGAGTGTTGTATACCAGACATTAATTGATACAGACACTTTGCAAACTTAGATGGAAGGTGAAAACTAAATATTGTTTAAACAGCTATTTTTCTTTTTTAAACAGTAAATTTCAGTTTTGATTTTTTGAGGCATCTTAAAATCATTGTCCCAAATCAAACTGTATGTCACATATAGTAACAAGGAAAGAAATCAGTGACTAATTTCTTATCATGAGACAGATGTATGAGTATATGAAAGGGATGGATTAATTGTTCGATCATTCAGGCAAACCATTCCTTTGCCTACTAATAGTGAAAATAAAATACAATAAGAATAAGGAAAATCTGCTTTATTCAACCTGTATAATACGACACAAAACGTAGGTTCAAAAACAAAATCGACTTATCAAATATCAGTATCAGAAAGCAATTTCTGATTACGTACTGATATATAAATCATACAACCCCTCTGGTGCTGGTTCTATTGCGCAGGGTTGTAATTTCAACATTTTGATCTATCCATGCAGGAAGGCACGATTCAGAACCAAGCGTCAAGTATTTATGAGTGGATATTTTCAACGTAGAAAAAATAAAAAGAATAATTTTATTTTTATATAACTACGAGATACACGAAAAATTTTTTTTTTAATCATTGCCGTTATTAAAGAGAGTGGTAAGATAATAAAGGCCCATCCAAACTCGTTAGTTGCATATGTCTCATTGGTAATCATACCACATCTTCTTATTTTGATATGACATGTTTACAATTGCAAACACTATACAAGACCAAAAGACAAACAACAGTATACAACACACAAAATCTAAGACTAAAGACTGAACAACACGAACTCAACCAAATAAAAAAAAACTGAGTTGATCTAAATAAAGGCAACAGTAGTATACCGTTGTTCGAAATTCATAAATCGATAGGGAAAAACAAATCCGGGTTACTGAGGGAAACGCATCAAATATAAGAGAACTACGACACAACATTAAAATGTGACACACACAGAAACGAACTATAATATTACAATGGCCAGTTTCCTGACTTGGTACAGGACATGCGCATTTTAAAATAAAAATGGTGGATTCAACCTGGTTTTTTGGCATGCCAAACCTCCCCCTTTAATGGCAATGTTAATTTTTGTTTCTCCTGAAGGATTAATAGAACATTCCATACAATTTGCATCAGAAATTAGGTAGGGCACATTTGAGGAAAATATAGCGGCATTATGGTTAAGTCAATCAAAACATATCAGTTCGTTGTGGCGTCCGTAATGCTTTACGAAAATCAATCACAACTTGGAACACTTACAATAGCTTCCATTTCAACCATCTTCCATGCATGAAATTATGATAGGAAATGTACGGTCTTGAAAATTATTTAAACTGGTAAATATTTTAAGTACGAGGACATTATTCGTATAGCGGAGAGTAAAGTTAACAGATAATGCTAGCTTCTTTTCATTCTTCCTAAAACGCTCCTGCATGAAGTCAGGAAACAAGGAACAAATTTGAAAGAAGAAGTTGTTCTCATAAGAATCATGAATGTTTGTTGAAAAGTCCTTCACACATTACAAATATGTTTATCAATCAAGAACATCAAGCATCTTGGACACGTCAGTTTTAGATAATATTCTGTTTTTTTCTTCTTCTCAAATTCGCTTGATTGTTACCTTTGTTCTTCTATTCAAGTTGTCCTTTCGATTTTTAGAAACAAAGGATGAACAATTCTTTAAAGATGGTCGTGTTGTTGAAGGTGAAATTGTCAAATATTATAATTCTATTGCAACAATTAAGATTGTGGTTACTCTAACAGATCTTTGGAATTGTGAAGTATGAACATCTAACTCAAGCCGCTCCTAGAATAGGTATTTTTAAGATCGAAGTATCATGCGTATTTATAGATCCATTGTTTACTTCTAATTTATATCAACAACCTCGCACTCGAAAAGAGTATGTACTGTAATTCTTTTTTTACGTTTTCTAATTGTCTAGTATTATTCCCGACTGAATCTATACTTTTAGGTTGAACATCCTATTGCTGGATTACGGAGCACAATATATCGGGACTTTAAATAACACATTTCTGAAGTGTTATTGATTTTATAAATTAGTTTTATGAATAATATAACCATTATGTAATGTCTGACAAATACCACATTTAAACACCTCTTTTGGGGAGATTTTGAATATTCATAGAAAATTAATTTTGTTTACATACTGGTTCCCAGTTATGCTCTCTGTGTTCCATCTCACAGAGACATAACTTGGGAATGTTACCAGTAAATTTGCAAGTGCATATTGTTCACATTGAAATCTGTGGTAACCTTTCATTCGAGGTAAGGGTAGTTAAGAAAATTAGTGTTAGTTTTAACTCTGAGAAGTTCAGAGCATATAAACGTTGAAAACTTGCCGCACAGCCCTATATTTTGACCTTTGAAAAAAATTGTGGTGCATATGAACTTTCAATTGTAGGCGAAGATTTTTTTTCAAAACTTCATAGTAAAAGTGGTACAGTTTTAGCCGTAAAAGAAGTTCCTATGGGAAATGGCATTGTCAATATTTACAGAAATGCAACCTACATGGGATGTTTTGGTGACATTTTGCAACGAATGTTGTCTTTTAATACAATAAATTATTTTGTATTCCAAAGACAGCATAACTTTGAACAAGATTTTGGGTTTTGATTAAGAATGTCATCTAACTCATTAGTAGACATGAATAATTCAAATTATAAGAAATAAGTGAAAATGCATTAGAATTAATTGCATAACAGTGTGGTCGACAGTAAAACGTTTGTAGGTTGTAACTTGTTTGTCAACGGCTATGATTTTATGCTCACCCAGTCTGTCAGAGGCCTTCCAGTGGGGATTGAAATATTCACTTGTTACACATTCCGATACATAAAATGAAACTTTCTTTTTACAAAGCTTGAAAGGAATTTGTTTTAAATATTTATTATAATCATCACATATAACCGTGTCATTTATAAGACTAATAATGTTCAGAGATGATATTATTTAAAAATAATAAAAAAAATAGGTTTATCCATTGTAAAAAAAACTATTAAGTTGATGGGGTTAATTCACAAAATATCTCATTGATTAAGAGCACAACTACTTCTACGGTGTGATCATTTAAGAATGGCCTACTATTTATTCAATGCGTATACATGTGGGTTTTGTTTGTGAAGAGTTCTGGATAATTAAAAAATCATTTGATTTCTTTGTTTAATACCATAAAACGATTCATTCTTTCAGATATTTGTCACTTTGCCTTATCTTCAAGTCCAACACAATTTCTCACGTTTCTTACAAAACTTATATTCTTGTGATGTATTCTTTTGTTGAAAAAAAATGTATAGATATAGATAGATATAGGAAGATGTGGTATGAGTGCCAATGAGACAACTCTCCTCCCAAGTAATAATTCATAAAAGTAAACCATTATAGGTCAAGGTACGACCTGCAACACGGAGCCTTGGCTCACACCGAACAGCAAGTTATAGAGGGCCCCAAAACTACTAGTGTAAAACCATTCAAACGGGAAAACCAACGAGAAACGAAAAACACATATGAACTACATAAACAGACGACATCATGCATTGTAACTTTTATAGCCAATTAAGTAAAAAATATAATCTGAAAGAACGTGCGATATCATATTAGGAAAATTGATGGTCAAACCATAACAAAAAATCAAGTAAAGATTTTTAAGTATTCAACCTTTATAGCTTGCTGTTCGGTGTGAGCCAAAACTCCGTGTTGAAGGCCATTTTTATTTATTTTCAAATTACAAAGGTTATTCCTGATTAGTATTTTTAATTATTTTATTTAGGCGTTTAGAACCTTTGGTGACCTCACAGTTTAAATTTCTATGATAAGTACGTCGTGAGCAGTGGGCATTACAGACGAACGTTCACCTAATTTTCCCCAGTCAATGAATGGCCATAGCTACACTGTTATGAATTTCATTCTATTTTCTAAAAGTTTTTTAATTTGGTAATCTAATAAGAAATACATAGTAAGTCACATAACACTACAGACCAAACACGAGGATGTGCTACAGCAAATCAAAGTTAAAATCAAAGTCTTTTATGAAAATGGTGACATGCAGATAGATAGACCCTATACACTCTCCTCCTAATTTAAATAAATATATACACATAGATTTGAAATAGAGTTCTCATAAAAAGTGTAAAACTATTAATAATGACGAACATTGAAATCCAATGCGTTTCTTTGTAAGGCATGTAATACAAAAGCCATAGCTAGGATTCAGACGTCATAAGGTTCAACGGAGTAAAAATTCTTTTATTTAGAACTATTTATTAGTATAACTTCTATCGAATTTATTGGATCAAAGAAAATGGCATCTTTGTTTCTAATGTGTTTATGTTTGGTGGAAATCCATTGTTCTGTCGAAAATATTGTATTGTGCTTAATTTTGTTACAACTGATGGTTTAATTATATTTGTTTCTTGATATTCTGCTGTGGTTATTAAGTTTTCTACTGGACGAACTTGACACGAATGTCTAATATGTCAAATACATGAAAAGAAAATGTCTGTTATTAAAGATACGCTATGAACTAACAAACCTTAACCAAACATAAGTAAACGTAAGTTTATTGTATCAACACTTCTTATATTGTTCTTTGTTGAATCTGGTTAGCTTTGATTATAACAAATTGGAACGAAATGACAAAAGTAATTGTTTTTGAACATGTCTGTTCCATGCTGTTATTAACCATATGACAAAATAAATGGTACATAGTCGATATTTATTTGGTTCAATCAGAGTTCAAGGCTTAAGAATACATGAGATAAGCAAGACAATTAGATAACTTAAACTATTTGTAAATCTTCCTAAAAGGGGCATCTGGATGATCACAATCAAATCACTTTATTATATTTGACATTGAAACGTTTTATGTTGACACTTTACACTGTAGCTATGAGCATTGAGCAATAAATAGTTTTATTTATTACTCAACAATATCAGTAATGGGGTTTAACTAAGAAGATAAATACTGCACGTTGCTCTGAGTAAAAAGAATGTCTAAGATTTGTTTATGTTTTAGTAGCCTTCCGGTAGTAAGAGAGGTGGTAAACCATGATGGTTGCACCTTTCAAAATGTCAACGCTGAAATTGTTTTAACAATATCAAAAAACTGAGCTGTGAGGAAAATTCAAAGCTGAAAGTCCTTTATCAAATGTCAAAATCAAAAGCTAAAACACATCAAACGAATGGACAATAACTGTCAAATTCGTGACTCGGTAGAGTCATTTTTTAAAAAGTAGAAAATGTTGGATTAAACCTGGTTTTATCGCTTGCTAAACTCTTTTTATATTTGCTACTTCTCAACTTTCAACGTTTTGGGAGAAATGAAAATATACCTGCCAAATTTTGCACTGAAAATATTTTCAATTCCAACTGGGTAGTCTTGTCATTCGATCGGTTCCCTCATTTCACAAATTCTGCACTACTGATTCATTCCAGGATGGTAGTGCTGCTTATTTATAACAGGAGTAAAAGCAAATGATATTTAGAAAGCGCTAGCGACTAATTGTGACACATATATGAATTTATTTTCGAGTAATTGTGAATAATGAAAGAATAACTATACGCAAAATTAAAAACGGAAACCCATCTCCATTTCGATGTAAGTTCGAATAGTAAAAGTACTGCATTTCTAAGTTAAACAAAGTTAACATCAAATATTCAAAATTGCATCATTAGCTTAAAATAAAGAATACTACCTTAAAAGCAGACACAAAACTATTGTTTCAAAGAATCTAAAGTTGAGTTTCCGCTTTTTTTTCATTGAGTTAAATGTTTCATGCCAAATGTTACTTTATTTTGTAAGATAAAAATTATATACCCACATCGTCACTTCGACAGGTATGTAAACGTTTGTCTTCTTGGCTGTGCATATTTTGATATTTAAATTCCTTTCGGGAATAGAACTGTTTTTTTAAATATCTACTTTTATTTTAAATTTAGATTTTGTCGAGTACACGCACACAAAAAAAATACTACCGTATTTCGGAAATATTGACTATTTCGACATAATATCAAGTTTCCTGAAATATTAATAATATTTTTTTTTGTCAGTTCATCATACCTCAAACGTATTAAAGTAATGTTGTCATTATTGACAACGTGTAGAAGTCCAAAAAACTTACATGTTTAAAAAAAAATAAAAAATTAAATAAATTATTCATTCATTTATTTATTTCTAAAGTTAAACTAAATGCTGTCCTACTCATCGAACGAACATAAACCAAAAGGCAATCACTATTTCTGCGATTTATTTTCCATTATTTCTGTGACAGTTTCAATCAGTTTTAGGCTTTACTTTCGATCATCGACAAACTTCTCTCTGATAGAATGACAAAAGACCGAATCTATTTAACACAAATAACAATATTTCTTGTTCGCTTTATCTGTTCAAGAATGACACAATCCAAACTGTTTTAACTGGCGAATTGTCTGCCTACGAACGCTATAATTATGTTATGGTAAGAAGATTGAATTGCTCTTACGCATTATGTTGAGGTGCTTGAGTCGTACGATGAGTTATGTTGTATTATATAATAAGGAATGCTCACGTATAGCTGTAAATGATAAAAATAATGAAAAAGAGTTAAACAAGGACATATACATTAGTTTGTATTTTCTTCATAAAATTATAGACGAATGGATTTAATAGTTTCATGAAATTGTCTGACAAAAAAAATCGGTTGACAGTTTTAAATACTATTTACAGAATTTAACTATTCTCTTGAAGCAAAAGTTTTTCAGTTTAAAGACTATACACTGGTTGATAATTTAAAAAAAAAATTGCATTGAAGCAAATATTTCATGTCCCGTATTTTCTGTATAATAAAACGCTTATTACATGGAAATTCGGACAGTAACAAATTCATTCTCCCTGAGACACAGACTATTATGGAACGATTGCTGTCTCAAGATACAATCCTGAATTTGTCCTCAAATCCAGTAAATAAGTGTTCATTACTGTCATGACAGAGTGACAAATAATGTGTGTGAATATCAGCGTTGTAGCAAATGCAAAATTATGTAATAAGTTTTCAAGAATATTATTGCAACTGGTTTACATTACTTTCTGTTGACTTGTCCAGAGCGAGTTTCTTCTTGGAGGAAACTATAATTTATAAAACTATGTCAGATATCAACTTTGACAAGTAATTTATTATCACAGCTGACAAAATCTGCACATATATAGAAAGGTTTGTATTTAGGTGCAACACTTCATCAACTAAACAAATTCATTCTATCAATCGAAATATCCTAGGATAATATTAGAGTTCGTAATTATTGTTAAAAGTAATGAATGTTTTCCTATTTCTGTTTTTATTTTACAGGGGTTGTGGGAGGCAAGTCCAACAATATTTTTTCCGATTACTTCTTAACAGATTTGAAATAGTTATCAAAACTAGGGAGTGAGTTATCCTGAGCCCTCAACAGTCAATTATAATTACTTAGTAACTCGTATGCTTTTCATTAGACTTAAATTTTACAAATTTCGAGATAAACCATAATATTTAATGATGTTATATTGGTTATTCTCATCGGATGTTGTCTAATGCTTAGTCCGTTGTGTGTTACATTTTAATGTTGTGTCGTTGTTCTCCTCTAATATTTAATGCGTTTCCCTCAGTTTTAGTTTGTTACCCCGATTTTGTTTTTTGTTCATAGATTCATGAGTTTTGAACAGCGGTATACTACTGTTGCTTTTATTTATTAACTCATATAGCTGATTAGAATATATTTTCGAGATAAACCATAACCTTAAACACATATAGCTGATAAGAATATATTTTCGAGATAAACCATAATCTTTAACTCATATAGCTGATAAGAATATGTTATGTGAAAGGGGAAATCGATACAAACTACTGCATTCACATAAAAAGAATTTCTACATTGCTTTAAAAGTGTTACAATTTTTGCTTTGTAGGTCACAGGAATGTATATATATACATATATATTAGATATCCGGGCACTGTAAAGGAATAGATACACCGTCATTGTATATATATACAATGGCGGTGTATCTATTCCTCAGTAAAACCAAAGATTTGACCTGCCTGTGTCAAGGACAATAATCATCACAGTGCCTATATGTATAAAGAATGATTTAGTAATCATATTATACTATTTTAAGGATGTCATTGTGTCTTACCCAGCAGCTGTCTTTGGTTATCCGATAATATAAGAACAACCTTTTATCATATAGTCTAGACGGGTCTTACTTTCACAGATGATATTGTTGAATTTCCGATTTCAGTATTTGGTCAGCATGAGGTCAGGGCAGACTTTAATGATAAAAATACAAAAGTACTGTTAAATTCAGATAACAGTACCGCACTTAAAGTTAGTGCAATTTCATAGCAGAAAGGTATGGTTTACTTCATTTGTTTGTGTGTGTCGAAGGTGGAGCACACGCCTATGTTAGTTCTACAGGTGAAGTTAATAAGCTGCTTGTTAAAACAAAACCTTCCTGTAAGTTTTGAAAACTTCTGAGTTTGCCTGTTGCAATTAATCATGAGTCTTTTGTAGACGAAACGCGCGTCTGGCGTAAATATGAAATTTCAATCCTGGAATCTATGATGAGTTTATTTACAACCACTGGGTCGATGCCACTGCTGGTTGAGATTTATTTCCCCGAGGGTATCACCAGCCCAGTAGTCAGCACTTCTGTGTTGACTTTAGTTATCATTGATATGTTCATAATTATAAATTAACTGACGACAAAAGTTTGAATTTTTGAAATACTTAATCTTTTCTACCTCAGGAAGAGATTACCTTCGCTGTATTTGGCAAAACTTTTAGGAATTTTTGGTCCTCAATGCTCTTCAACTTCGTACTTTATTTTGGCCATTTTAACATTATTTTATTTTTTTATTCGAGCGTCACTGATGAGTCCTTTGTAAACGAAACGCGCGTCAGGCGTAAATATTAAAATTTCAATCCTGGAATCTATGATGAGTTTATTTTCATACTACATGATTCTGTTGAAGTCGAAATTTAATGTGATTTGCAACGACTGACGTTTTATGCCAAAAAAAAACAGATTGGTTATTCCAAACAGAAAGTAATCCCTTCAAAAGTTTTACCTCGGGGTGTCAGGATTGCTAAAAAAAAGACCTCCCTATGGTCGGTCTTTCATTTGATCAATCCTGTCATCCCTCGGTGTGTTCTACGACAAGAAAAACCTTAAATATGCATTATCTATAACGTATTTTTGCGTAATGTTTGTGTGGACTAGTTCGTCTTTTCGGCGCCTTTCATATTATTTCACCTGTTATGAAGCTTAGGAGAAATAATAACTTATAAAATGTTATTTAAATAATTTAAAGAAAATTGACATGCATTTATTTAACCATGTATACTTGGAAAATTAATGTTCTTTTAACTTTCCATCTTTGAACTTAATTATGTTTTACGCCCCCGCCGGTTAGTGAAAGGGTGCATTAAGTGTAACCATTGACCGTCAGTCTGAAAAAATATTTTTAAATATTATAAGCAAGCTTGAGCAGCGGCATTTGTGTTCTAAGATACATTCTTCTACTATCTTTTCAATAATTTTGCGTTTTTAAGTATTTGAAAAGTTAATAATCAGATAAAATTACGACTTTTTTTTTGTTGAATTAAAATAATTGAGACCTTGACTCATCATTTTAATTTCGTTTGTGGACAAATACGTGGTTTATTTTAATTTTGTTTGTGGACAAATACGTGGTTTACACATCTATCTATTGTTAGTAACCCTTTGTTTTAACTCCAGATTAATTTTGGATTAAACGTGTTTTAGGTTACTGTCTCATTGACCTTTACCCAGTAAACCCTCATCTCATTCTATTGAACGGTGTTTTGATTTTTAATTAATTATTATGTTCCTATTGACAAAGAGTGAATGGTTTTGAAAGGATTATTATGTTTGTGATGCCTGAACTTTTGATATGAGAGGTTAATAGTGCCAGTAATAAGTCAACAGTTGAGGATGAACGTCCGTACGATAAATAATTACTTTCTGTCATAGACCTAAACTTCCGAGAAATATCCAAAGCGAACACAACAGCTTTATAATAGAAAAACACATAATTCTTATTTGTCAATGTCGAGTATAAAACCATTTTTCATTCAAAATATCCTTTGATAATCACGTAGAATAATACAATAATGTTATGGTCGTCATTCTGTCATATACAATTCATTTGCAGCCATCAGAGAAGTGTTCAATAACTCTGTTTACTCAGAGCTAATTTAAAGCCGTTGATAACATATAGAATTATCAAATTAAATCAGCTCTATATGTTGCTTTTCTGTAAATACTGACAATGCCATTTCCCATAGGAACTCCTTTTACGGCTAAAACTGTACCATTTTTACTATGAAGTTTAGAAATCTTATCCTAGAATTGAAAGTTCATATGCACTTTTAATTTTTTCAAAGGTCAAAATATAGGACTGTGCGTCATATGTTCAACGTTTATATGCCATGAACTATCCTTTACGACTCCGTCTGGTGATAAATTTCCCCGCGTCTGCCAATCTACTCTGACACCTTCATTCAAGGGCTGCATGTTTATATTATGAAAAAGTTGTCATGTTAAGCCCTGTCGTTTATTTTTTATTTAATATGGCTCCATTTGCAGAATTTATCACCGGAACTATTCACGCGACTCATCATTAGTTTTGTGTGATCACCTAAAACGTTATAAAGGTCAGATTAAATTAAAATCATAACATGTAGGCATAATTGAAATATACCTTAATGACTTTAGATTAGATGATCATATTGGTTTCATTTTTAAAATTTTCTTCTCTGCTAATGTCAAAGTTTATTTTTAAAATGAAAGTCATAACCTAGTAACTGTTAATTGAAATTATTCAAGCGTATTCCAATTTGGTTGTGTCGTTTATCCTAATCTTATCGTGCGTTGGAAATGCAATGCTCAAGGACGAATAATATGAACGAGTTTAAATATTGTACTATGCAAACTGATTTTGAGAGTTCAGTGATACACACTTCTTAGATAGATAACATACAAATATGTTTCATATGTTAAATAAAAAAAAAAAATTTCATATGTTAAATAAAAAAAAAAAGAGTCATACATGTGTGCAAGGGGTACATGTATATAAGAAACAGATTAAGTCTAAGAGAGTCAGACTACACGACGGCATGACAAAAAAGTGAAATGACAACCATATGGTCTAACGAGCCAGTGTCACTCTGAATGTACATGTATAAACATCTTCTTCAATGGCCACTTTATAACATGGTAGACAAGTGTTCAATGCGAATCTAAAATATCCTTTTTGTTCTTGTTTTTAGTTTACAATTTACTACAAAAGACTGCTTGAAAAAAGAAAATAGTACCATAACGTCTTTCAAAGGTAATAACTCTTTAAAAACCAACTGACAATTTCGGCATTAATTTTTTGTCTTGCTAATCATATTTGCTGTTAATAGTTTCTCTCTATCATCTGAAGTTTTTTGTCATATGAATGGTTCATTGACAATTACGGCTATGTTGACCTATTTGTTGATCTCGTCTTTCTGATCATTGTGTCGTTTATTGTTTTTTTTTATTTTACTACTAAAGGTTTTAGGTAGAAACATAGTTAAGATCACCAATAATTGGATATAACTCCTATAAGTAAGAGTTTTTGTTAGTTTACTTTGTTCGTAACTTATTTAAAAATAGAAAAAATACATCAAATGAATGGAAAGACGTGTTGACAAATAATTGGTATCGATGTTAAAATAAGTAATCACTTGAGGTCACAGCAGCTTCAAATTGAACTTTTGACTTATGATATTACCTATGCCTGATGATATCTATCAATTTATCCCACAAACCGTTAAAATGATATTGTGATTGATAACTTAATGAACGTACCACATCTTATTTTGAAATAAGCCAGATAAACAGACAGCGTGATGCAATCTTCATTTTTGTAAAAAATCTCATGTTAAACTATACACAAAATCTCAAAAATATTTGAAGAAAGTTACAATGAGTTAAGAAAAACATATTGATATTGGTCTAATTCAAATCGGTTATGAAAAATTTACATCTAGTAATGAATGATTGTAATTCGCGATACATGTATTATGAGATCATACATGAAATTATTACGATAATCTACGACCTTTGTCCTTAATAAGAGAAGAGAATAAAGCGATCTTTATATATAATAAGTTAATTGGTTAATTTTATTTTGAATCCAAACGATTCTAAATCATTTGTTTTACTACTTTTACTAAATAAGAATTGCAATTTATATAATATTGTGCGCTCTCCTGGATTAATTTTCATTAGGAACTTTTAAATCCTTTAAACATTGAATGCCAAGGATGTATAAGACATGAAAACGTTAGGAACATTAAAACAAAATAACGTAAACATAGCAATAAAATTGAGAATGGAAATGGGGAATGTGTCAAAGAGACAACAATCCGACCATTGAGCAGACAAAAGCCGAAGGCCACCAATGGGTCATCTTAAGTATACATGTACTTTGAAATACCATAGTCATCCTAAGTGGTCTTTGTAAAAGGAATTTGAAAGCTTATAATCAGAATATATATTTGAATGGAGAGTTGTCTCATTAGCACTCACACCACATCTTCCTATATCTTTAACAGTACTTTGAAATTCTAATATTAATGTTGCGAATGTCTTAAATCTGAAAGATATTTGGCAATTTTCATATCACAAAATAAAAATAAACATAGAGCACGTCTAAACATTTCAGCTTGTAACCAAACCAAATGTGTTTCCCTCGGTTTTAGTATGTAACCCAGAATTGTTTTTCCTCTCAATCGACCAATGACTTTTGAACAATGTGCTCAATTGTTGTACTAAATTTTGTTTTCAATATAAAAAAAATCGATATGAATCATGAACAATGATACGATTTTATAATGTGAACGAAATAAATTTAAAAGAAAACAGCTCTTGATACACATATTTCTTTTGGACTTGATGCATCATTGATAAGTCCTTTTGTTAATTGTGATCTTCATTCTTAACCCTATCCCACTTATCATTAATTTTAGGGTGAGGGATCTGCCTTCAATGTACAACATTTAATTTTAATTTTTGACCTCATCTATTCATTAGGTTCCAACTTACACTGTGAATATCAACATTTTTGAGAAAATGTTCAATGGACGATTGTCAGTCACTCCTTTTTAATTTATTTTTGCATTATTCGACAGATTTTGATCTCTGGTAAAATTAACTTTCTAAATTTAAATGTAAACAATTATCAAATTCAACAGAGTTACAAACAGAGTATGGTATGTTTAAAAGCCTGTGCATTAGATGCGATTCATGAAACTTGTCGATCACGTGCATAAACGTTTTCTGAAATGTAATCAGTTAAACTCTATATATCTTTGAAAATTACCTTCAACTTCAATTAAGAAGAACTTAAAGAAAACTATCTTGAATAACCTTAATCAGGAATGCTCATATCCCTCGACCTTGAAACTAAAGAATATTTAAGACCTGAAAACAAAGGAAGATATATGACGACCAAAAGGGCATACAAAAATAGTAAACTTTGTATGATGGAGTTTAAACCTTATATTCACAATATACTATTTATTCCGTATTCGACTTTGAGGTTCTAAAACATCTTGACATATTTTGGTAGATTTTTTGAAGATATTGAGTAAACTAGTATTTGTATTTAAATCGTACGAAACACATAAATTGACGTTTGTAAAGAAGAGAAAATTGAGAAAGGAAATGGGGAATGTGTCAAAGCGACAACAACCCGACCATTGAGCAGACAACAGCCGAAAGCCAACAATGGGTCTTCAATGTAGCGAGAAACTCCCGCACCCGGATGCGTCCTTCAGCTGGCCCCTTAAAAATATGTATACCAGTTCAGTGATAATGGACATCATACTAAACTCCGTCTATTCTTCAATGCAAAAGTATACAAAACATGTAAAATTGTGCGATATTTTGTTATCGGACTGCTGTCGGTAATTGTTTTTAATTTATCTATGTGTTTGTAGAAATATCAAGATATCTGGTAAAATTCCAATTTTTTCTAATTATTCTTTTCAAAATTGTCGACTTCAATCTAGTAAAAAACATGATATTACATCTTTTCTTTTACGAGAAGGTGGCTTTTATAGCCGGTAAATATAGATACGATACATGAAAATCGGGATAAGCGTTTTTAATAAAAGGTTATATCTTTCACCATATACATCTTGGAAAATTGTCTTTAACTTAAATTAAGTCATCGTTCAGTTGAATTTAATTATATGAAACAGTTAGCATAACAACTAAACAAGTATGTCTTTCAATGGCGAATCAATGGTTAATGCAATGACATTTTATGCGACAGTGTTTCAAGTGAGAGGATAAGCTAGCTATAAAACCAGGTTTAATCATCCTTTTCGACATGGGAAAGTGTCTGTACCAAGTCAGGATGACAGTTGTTACCCATACTTTTTAATGTGTTTGAGCTTTTGATTTTTCTGTTTGATTAGGGACTTTCCGTTTTGTATTTTCCTCGCAGTTCCGTTACTCAAAAAAAACATATAACATATGCATGTATGTTGTCATTCACATTGTACTGTAAATGGAAAATACTTAATGAAAAGAAGTGTATGAATAGACTAATCTATGTATGTGCCTGTCCCAAGTCAGGAGCCTGAAATTCAGTGGTTGTCGTTTGTTTATGGATAACATGTGTGTTTTTCGTTCATTTTTTTTTATATAAGTAAGGCCGTTAGTTTTTTCGTTTGAATTGTTTTACATTGTCATTTTGGGGCCTTTTATAGCTGACTATGCGGTTTGGGCTTTGCTCATTGTTGAAGGCCGTACGGTGACCTATAGCTGTTAATTTCTGTGTCATTTTTGTCTCTTGTGGACGTTGTCTCATTGGAAATCATACCACATCTTCTTTTTTATAATCAAATGAGTATCTTAAATAAACAGTTTCTTATATGTAACAACACACAAGTCCGTGTCCACCAACAAAAAATGTTTTTAATTTAAGATAAATGGATGTCTAATGAAGATTGAATAAGCAGATGTTTTTTTCGAAATCAATGATACTGAATTTCAATATATTGTGAGGAATACAAGTATTGTCAAAACGCACAATAAGCAAACCATTACGCTAAGCTATTATAAAAAACATAAACTATAAATAATACAATAAGATATACAATGAGCATAACTATTGTTGAACAGAACAATTATTAGTAAGTTATTCTCCTTAACAACATAATTTTAAAATCTAAAATTGATTTATAAATATGTTCAATGGGAAATAATAGTAAAAGATTAAAACGAAAAATTTCAGGACATTTACGTTATGTAAATAGTAGGTTAAATATTGTAATATACCTCTTTTATTTCTAAAATTATTAATTTTATCTTGTGGAATTATTCGAACTTATTATTTATTTAAACAAGAATGTGTCCATAGTACACGAATGCCCCACTCGCACTATCATTTTCTATGTTCAGTGAACCGTGAAATTGGGGTCAAAACTTTAATTTGGAATTAAAATTAGAAAGATCATATCATAGGGAACATGTGTACTAAGTTTCAAGTTGATGTAACTTTAACTTCATCAAAAACTACCTTGACCAAAAACTTTAACCTGAACTTCGCACTATCATTTTCTATGTTCAGTGGACCATGAAATTGGGGTCAAAACTATAATTTGGCATTAAAATTAGAAAGATCATATCATGGGGAACAAGTGTACTAAGTTTCAAGTTGATTGGACTTCAACTTCTTCAAAAACTACCTTGACCAAAAACTTTAACCTGAAGCGGACGGACGAACGGAGGCACAGACCAGAAAACATAATGCCCCTCTACTATCGTAGGTGGGGCATAAAAATGGAGATGCTTGGTAAGTACAAATGGGATTGCACGTCGTGTGGATGAATTACCGACCGTACAAGGGATGTATAGGTAATCAAGGTAGTTAAAACTTCCATTTGTTGTTAGATGAATTAAACATGCTTTAAAAGTGAAATGCTTATGATTAAAAAAGTGGGAGGAAAGATACAAGATGGGACCGTCAAACTCACAAATAAACTCATCCTAGATACCAGGATTGAAAAGACACAAGATACATGTAGGAAACTAAAGACTAAGCAACACGAACCCCACCAAAAACAGGGGGTGATCTCAGGTGTTCCGGAAGGGTAAGCAGAGCTTGCTTTCAATAACTGCGCGCTTCTACAATTTTCTTTTGGAAATAAATCTTTTTTTGTTCTTTGATAGCTAGTTGAAGATCTAATATATTGTTGCATGAGTATATATTTTTATTTATAAATTTCTGTTTATATGCCCTTGTCAAGCCACTGATCGAAATAACACAAATGGGATTTGAACTTTAGAAAGTCGTGGATTTCTGTATTTCATTACATCTTAGCGTGTTTGTCTTCTTAGGTTTAATGTCGATTGCAAATCATAATGATTGATAGTGATAGTCTCTGTTATTATATTACTTGTCTAGACATTGTACTCTCGTATACCAACGCTATTTGTATAAGTTTAAGACATCTGCGCACGTTTGGAATCCTGCTATGAAATTTTCACAAAATGACAACAAATAGCCCAAGATATTTGAATCCGTTCGTTGAAGAGTTAAGAGAGATTTCAATCATTTTAAATTGATGATTGTAAACAATATTAATAGTGATTCCATATATCCATAAACATTTACAAGATATTAATTTTAGACACACATTTAAATGCAGAAATAATAAAGATAATAATTTATCGATCCACGGAGTCACATTGCGTATGGCAATTATGAAATTTTGTAAATTAATCAACAGTAACTGTAGTCTCTACTTTATATAAAGTGTTATTATTGTCCTTGTATAACTTGTGGTGTAATTGGAATTCACGTTATCTAGAGAACATCTTCTAAAACGTATCAGTTCTGATCATGATAATTGCAAGCCCATTACAAAATAAAGACTTTCATTTACGATTCAAATTAACTATAATACTGCAAAAATAGTTTGAATTAACATTTCTGTTGATAATGCAACTTGATTGCAAAGTATTATATAAGCGTCTATGAGACGTGAAATTGAACAACATTTAAAAATTAAAGATTGCATATTATAAGCCTTATTAATTCACATAAACTGCTAAGAGAATTAACAGTTTATTTGAACACAGAATAAAATAGATATATAAAAAGAAAACTGCCAATTTTGTACATTCGTCCTTAGCTGAACGCATCGAATGACTTTGACCCTTTGCTGTGCACAGTGTAAATCAGCTTACTTGAAACCAGTCGACATAAATAATTCCATCGCACTTACATTGCTGCTTCACTAGCATTGAAAAATATTTGTGCAATAGTACTGATAAAAGTATATAATACGAGCTAAATATATATTGTTATGATATTTCATCCCATCAAATCAGTCGATTATTTAAAACAAAAATCCGATCTACAAATTATTTTTACTTCCTTGTACAATGTTAAAGTACTTTTTTCTATCTATTATCATGAGTTTTTTTACAACCCCTAGGTCGTTACCATTGTTGGTGTAGGTTTCCTCCCCTAGGGTTCACCAGCTCAGTAATAAACACTTACACATGTATTCTGTCTTGAAATGAATTATCATTGATATGGTCATGATTATAAATTAACTGTTAACTAAACATTGAGATTTTCGAATTATAATGGATTTTCTATTCAAAGAATAGATTACTGTAACTGGATAAGGAAAATACTTCTGTATTTTGGGTCTTCAATGATCTTCAACTTCATACTTAATGTCAGTACATTTATTTTTTTATGGTCACTGATCTGTCTTTGATGAGTTCACTTAATGCTGACCCTCTTGGAATTCAAAGAACAACATGAACGAGCAAAATTCTGAAAATAATTTAGACATAAAGCGAATCATGATTGAGTTTGACTTTTAAACCTTTGATTAATTGGTTGATAGTGGTAGTAAGCCTTGATGGTGTATATACACATTAAACATGCATTACTATTTCTACATCCAAAAGTACATTTGAAAAACCACAGTTACTGATTTATATAAATTAACAAATAGTTCATTTTTTCAAGATTTTCCCCACATCTTCCGTTGAGTATAACTCTGTTAGTTCTGTCGGAAGTACATAGATTTGTTGAAAGTGGTCAAGAGAATGACTGTCTGAGGTGATTGCTTAAGACTTCTTTGTAACATCACTCCTGTAAATATATAGAACTATATTGTAGTAGTACTTTTAAGTTTAAAAACAATACTGGTTTCATCAGACTTTCGTCTACGTTGATCAGTTAATGTAAAAAGACTTTTCAACGGTATTTTTAAATTCAATGTGAAAAATAAAGGTACATGTACGTATTAACTGCATTTATTTTGAAAAAAATATCTTGTCATCTTGACTTTTTTTTAAAGAAAACCACACAATTGCAATTAGCGTAACTGATGAATTCGGTACGAGGCACAAAAACTGCTAACATAAAAATACACATAAATCATCTTTCAATAAAATAAGAGTATTCGAGGTTACTAAAAGCTAGATAAAAGGTGTTATGTCACCAAGTCATAGTACGTTTCATACGAAAATAGGTCGAAAAAAATATTCCCTTGAATTTGATAGTTGTCGGTAATTAATCCTTCATTTCATTGAAATAGAAAATTATGTGTCATCACCATTTATCTTGGGTATTTTCAAAGCACCATTATTTTGTTATTTGGGGTTTCTATAGAATATTTTGGTAACTTGAGGTTACATGATTACTAAAGCTTGAACACACAAGTAAAAAGATTTGATTGTTTAACTTCCAGTGATAGTTATTTTTTTATATGCAATGAAATATATTGTGAAATTTTGTCTATAGTGCTGGACAGGATATAACTTTACTCATGGCAAGTATTTCTTTATTTGAAACACTTTTTTGGAAATTGCAAATTTAGCAAGACTAATAGGGGATAATCAATGGTCGTATTACACCAAAAGAAAAAAAACCTCATAAATAAAGTGTGCCTCCCTAGACTTCATTATCCATCAGTTCACATCAAACAGATTGAGTGAACAGATGTCATTAACTGTCCAATAAATGCATTACCTTTTGCAATGACAATATATATATATATATATATATATATATACAACTCGTCTAAACATCAACCCAACAATGTTAGATCTGTAATTTGCTTTCGCAAATTTTTGGTTCTTCCCTCGCCGGGATTCGAACCCATGCTACTGTGATATCGTGACACCAAATCGCCTGCACTGCAGCCGTCCCGCTAGACCACACGACCACCTGGGCTCTCAAGAAAAGAGCTTTCGCTGGCCGTGTGTTACCTTTCCTCGTCAGTTTTAATCTAGCGGCGTACTACAGTACATGATATATAAGGCATGAAGATGTTATTGTTACAGATCAGCTAAATTATCTATAGTAAAGGATCCTACAAATTAATGTAATATACAGTCACAGAAAATAATTATATTTATAAGTACGTATAAGTCAGTGACAACTCTACAACAGATGTATCCATCGGATCGCCATCAATGATGGTGATACATGGCTGTGTACATAATGTATATACAACTCGTCTAAACATCAACCCAACAATGTTAGATCTGTAAATTTGCTTTCGCAAATTTTTGGTTCTTCCCTCGCCGGGATTCGAACCCATGCTACTGTGATATCGTGACACCAAATCGCCTGCACTGCAGCCGTCCCGCTAGACCACACGACCACCTGGGCTCTCAAAAAAAGAGCTTTCGCTGGCCGTGTATATATATATATATATATATATATATATATATATATATATATATATATATATATATATATATATATATATATATATATATATATATATATATATATATATATATATATATATATATATCTCAATGTTTAGTTAACAGTTAATTTATAATCATGACCATATCAATGATAATTCATTTCAAGGTTGCATTTCTGTAAATATTGACAATGCAATTTCCCATAGGAACTCCTTTTACGGCTAAAACTGTACCACTTTTACTATGAAGTTTTGAAAAAAATCTTATCCTAGAATTGAAAGTTCATATGCACCACAATTTTTTTCAAAGGTCAAAATATAGGGCTGTGCGGCATATTTTCAACGTTTATATGCCCTGAACTTCTCAAAGTTTAAACTTACACTAATTTTCTTAACTACCCCTACCTCGAATGAAAGGTTACCACAGATTTCTATGTAAACAATATGCACGTGTTTATTTACTGGTAACATTCCCAATTTCTGTCTCTGCGATATGGAACACAGAGAGCATAACTGGGAACCAGTATGTAAAGAAAATTATTTTTCTATGAATATTCAATTACTCCCCAAAAGAGGCGTGTTTTGAGAAACAGCTGTATTTACAAAGTGCAACCTATAGACAGAATACATGTGTAAGTGTTTATTACTGAGCTGGTGAAACCCTAGGGGAGGAAACCTACACCAACAATGGTAACGACCTAGGGGTTGTAAAAAAACTCATGATAATAGATAGAAAAAAGTACTTTAACATATATATAAATAAACAGCATCGACAGGATGTAGGACCTTGAGTTAACATATTTTTTTTTGTTATTGAAAACTCATTTTTAAGAATTTATCTAGGTATTTACTCGTCTGAAGTCTAAATAAAATTCTATTGATGTTTACCTCAGACAATTATAATATTTCACACCCCATTAAAATGACGTTTCGTCTATTTTCTGTTAGATTGGTACCAAAGTGTTTCCGTTTTCTGAAGATACGACCTTGTAAAAGATGGCATCTAAAAAGGTTTGTAATTACCAATGGTACATGCTAAATTAGAAAAGAAAGCAATCATAGAAATTAAATATCTAAAAATGTATAATAAACTATTATCTGATTTATACGAAATTAAGGAAATGTATATTGATTGACAATTATTTATAAAGACCAGATGCTTAACATGTAAACCATTACAGTTCAACAGTTCAAAAAGGAAAGACAATGGCATGAATAAATCTAGTACAACAATGAACGTAAAACAAATATGGCAAACATGCACTAGTTTGTTGTCTTTGTTTATAATGATAGGCAAATTAAAAGTGTCGCGCAGTTTCAACGTGTATGCGAGCGCTCACCTGTCCCTCTAACCTGCTTCATCAATGAGTCATATAAATTGGTACAAAGCGCTCAATCCAATAACGCTTCCATCTTTTTAAATGCTGAATATCTAATAATTACTTTTCTATTAGAAGTCAGTTTGATTTAATTTTTAAAATAAGCTAGTAGATAACACCGATGATGTATTATTGACTTGTCACGTTTTTATATAGACCTCATTTTAGAACTTATAAATTTGTATAAAAGCAATTTACGAAAAACAAATATGACAAGATCTAAGCCAACGAAAATCTCTAAACTACATGATCACAACTTTGGACAGACACATTATGCATTGAATCTAAACCCTCTCTTTTACATGGAACAGTGAAGTCACAGCAAAGGAACAAACTGTAGAAATTAGTTGCAATTATCTTCAAGAGACCTGAACGAGGAACACATCCTTCCAACATAAAACAATGCAAACAGGGCACCGAAACCTTAGTACTCGTAGACACTGAAGGCTAGTCCAAAGCCCATTACAATTATTTGATAATTATTGTTTTCCGACGACTTAGGTATCAATTGGAACAATGGATTGGTATCAAGATGTCATAAAAAGTCAGAAACGAATAACATAATCCAATGCTAAAATATAAGTACATTATATGGACTAGACGATTATTCTACAAATTGTTAAAAGTGACACTAAAACTTAATTATAGTCTTATAGAGATACTATCGTGTATATTTGTTGCGAACTAAGAATTAAATGAGAAAAAACAGGAGATTTGTAACAAATTTAAGTAGCACATGTAAATTTGATTGATCGATTACCACGTATTTATAAATATCACATAAAATATCAAAGAATATATATGATACGTTTTATTTATAAAAATAATGTGAAAGTGTGTTAATACCCATAAGATTATAAGCGATTACTTAACTATTACTAATTACAAAGAAAGAGGCGCTTTATGAAACTATTTGATATTAAACCTTAAATCTTCATTAAGTTTAAATATTGTTTTCTCATTACGCCTTTCCCTATTTGTATGTTCAGAAGTAAGATACTGTATAGAAATTTTTACATTAATGGAATAATTAAATAGAGATAAATAAACAGATCTATCTGGTGATACAATGTTATGTAAAGTGGAGAAATGATTGGCATAAATGTAGGTTTCAGTGCAACAATAGCAATAGAACTAGTACATTATCAACCTTTCTTAATTAATATTTATTGTACATAACACTCTAACAACACTGTTACTGATAATAAACAAGTTAACGAGGATAAAGAATGTGTATTTGTTTCATATGTTCTTTTAACCATGCAGCATGCACTAATTATAAGAATATTTGAACATCATACTGAGAAAAAAAGAACTGAACTTTCAGAGCAATGAAAGGAATATATCAGAGTCACACAAACGCATCTGAGTTTTTGAAATTGTGTGAAAAAAGTGTACAATAATCATTATCATTATCATTCTAGTCAGCTAAACAGTATCACTTGTGGAAAATGATAATGAGTTTCATAAATAACGAATGAGAATTAAATATCGCTTTATATCAATCAGAGTTATTTCAATGTAATTGAATTCTGTGTGTGTTATGATTGTTCCAAACGCATTCACCTTTGCGTTCATACCTAAACATTCGTCAACTGTTAACAACTGGCTTTTTTAAGCTTTCTAAATGCTTCAAAATTCAAAAGTGGTTTGTTATAACCAATTAAATGGAATTAATAAAGGCAACAGTACTAAACTGCTGTTCATAAGACATAAATCGATTAAGAGAAAACAAATCCGAGTTACAAACCTGAAACCGAGGGAAACGTATCAAATATAAGAAGAAAACTCTGGAACAACACTACATACATATCCTGCGTCCAAGGCGCTTTTCTGAAATAACCTTTAGTCAAATATTTGAAGGCCAAGGTGGGTGCCACATGTGGAGCAGGATCTGCTTACCCTTCCGAAGCACCTGAAATCACCCCTTGTTTTTTGGGGGGTTCATGTTGTTTATTCTTTAGTTTTCTATGTTGTGTCATGTGTGCTGTTTTTTTGGTTGTCTTTTTCAGTTTTAGCCATGGCGTTGTCAGTTTGTTTTAGATTTATGAGTTTGACTGTCCGGCCCTTTGGTATCTTTCGTCCCTCTTTTGTAACGCAACTGAAAAAGGATGAGGAGCTATATAATCAAAAGGACCTAACAAGATAGTAAAAACCATTCACACTGGGGTCATCTTGAAAATATTTTGATGATGATTTACGGTCATCTTAGCGATTTGTTTCAAATAGAATTTCCCGTTTCATGCACATTTCTCGGTAGTAATTTGTGATTTCCGTGTGAATATTTCATAAATTTACATCGTATCAATGTATGCTATGTAAAGAAAATGAAATAGAAACACTTTAACAGACAATACAGAAACTGACCTAATTTTTCATCCGACATCTTGGGATGACCGTAAATGCAGTTACGGTCATCAGCTTTACCCCAGTGATTCAGGTGCATCTTTGCCTGAGGGAGTTGAAAATTTAGTTTCATAATTTATTAACGGACAATTTTTTAAAAATTGTTAAATATCATGAAAGTCCCAAAGTAATGACTTTTGAACTGAAACTCATCATTGACCTAACCAATATGCCACGACTTCGTAATTCAATGTAGCAAAAGCGATCAAAATTAATCTATTTTTCCATTCTTCAAATACATGATTCATAAAACACTAGGTTTCGTTTGATACGTGAATATTTAAAAACAAAAATCTCTTACAAAACAAAACTCAGAAAATCTGACTGATCGAGACAAAATGACTTAGGCTGAATTCTGATCGAGAAATCAATCAAGCGAATTCATCAGCATGTACCTATAATGAAATATGTTTCCTGATTGTATGTATATACATAAAGACATTATACTGTTCTGATGTCTTCCATGACATACACTGACAACTATCAATTATACTAATCATTGTCCAGCGCGTCCAATTTTCAATATTGCCAGGACTTAGCTTGTGAGACCTATCAGACAGTTTTATGGATAGATGCATTGTTAAAAACTATAATGAATGCGACTCTTTCATCACTCTGACTTCTCCGTTCTGCGCAGTAGCTTTATTGTATGGATGGAATCGTCAAATTAATTGAATAAAGGAAAACTTGTGAAAGTGCTATATTTCATATGATAGTATAGTTACATTTGTCAATAGTCAATGCTTACTTTTGGAATTGGCTCTTCTATTATTCACTTTATTGTTTTTATACGATGATCTATTGAAATACAGTTATTTTAACTGGAATCGATAAAAAAAATACGAAAGGTATACCGTTTTAATATGCGTGTGATTAAGTTAGGTATGTCGATACTAAATAGATAAGCTTTATTAAGAATAGGCATATACTGACAAGGACATAACATAATCTCTATTGAGCTTTTAACCGACATAAATAGCAATAAATAAATTTGGTGTTTTTACTGTCTTCTGATTGGTTAAAATTATTAGTTTTATTTTCAATGTTGTCAATTTTGATGGCGACACGCCCACTCTGACGATGTGTATTCATACGCCAACATGTGTGTACGTTGTTATTGTTAATATAAATAATATAAAAAGTTCTTTGAGCCTTATTTTTGATTGAAATTTATTTATAATGAATGGCAATAATTTATTTTGATTTTATTAAACCATAAAACTAATTTTTGACTCTTCACATTTTACATAATCCGCTTCGCGGATTATTCAATGTGAAGAGTCAAAAATTAGTTTTATGGTTCAATAAATTCAAAATAGATAATAGCCATTCATTAAATGTTTGCAGCAGAAATATCGGTCAGCCAAAAGAATCAAAGCGTATATAAAATTAGCAATTCTAACATGACGTCCTTCAAACCCGTTGACTACACACCCGTGTTAAAATTTGAATATATTGCCTGGGCTGTTCCGATCGTACTCCCACGTCATATACTTTTTTATGAATGAGATTCCCGGCGTCATAGAACGATGACGTTAGAATATAAGCATTTTACGGGAAAATATACGCTTGTAAAACCGAAAATCATCACAAGCGACCGTTAAAAAACGATGCTGTGTTATAAGCCATATTTTGTTTTATACATTTAAGACATATAAGGTAAATTGTCATTTAAATACTTTATTGTAGATATTTTAAGCATGTCACTTATTCAGTTTGCTCCGTTCGTTTACGCCAATTTGATAGTGCGTTTATTTATGGGAACGGCAAACATTTGCCTCTACCTAGAGCGCTTTGATCCAAAAGAACTGCGTATTTGTCCTATTAAAATCGTAATAATTCATTGGGGTAAAAATATATCGTGATTTTACCACGGGTTGTTCCTTCATGCCGATAGTTTATCCCTCGCTATCGCTCAGGGTAAAATATTTTGCATAAAGGGACAGCTCGTGGTAAAATTACGATAAAGCGAAGGGTAAAATATCGGCATTAATGGATAACCTGTAATAAAATCACGATATATTCAACCCCTTGTTTGCTAAGAGTCCCCTGTCGTCAGCTATAGAAAAGTAATATTTTCATTTCACTTGGTGCAGACGCGAGATCACTATTTTTCAGTCTCTATCAGATTTTGGTAGGTAATACATGATTCCATTGAGTAGTTATACAATTATGTAGTATATAAAGATGACAGGTACATGGTTGTTCTATAGGCAGTATAACAAAAAAAAAAAAAAAAACATTTTGCGTGTACTATGGTTTCAAAAGTATTATACTAATACAGATTTTTTTTATTCATAAGTAAATTGAAACTTTTCCATAAGTCGTACATGATAACAATTTCTGCTTGATTGTAAAAAAGTATTTGGTTCCATTTGTTTTTTTTTATCTTAGAGAAAATACTTAATTTGTTTGACATCAATAATTTTGTAAAGAAAAAGCTTGGTGTTTCAATTGAACTATGTATTTTTTTCCAATAATTCAGATGAAATTTATCAAAAATATTATTAGTCCAGATATACTATTGTGAAATTTTTAGTGAAGTGTGAATTAGTGGATGACTTTATCTGTAGGTGTTGTTGTCCGTTAGAATAAAACAATATCCAAGGGAAAAAAACATGGATGGCGTTATGATCAGTGATCTACTAAAGATCAAAATAAGATCAAGAACAGCTTCATCCTGTTCTTCTGTAAGTGTTAACGGAAAATCGAAAGGAACAATAACATAATTTTGCTAGCTATAATAACATTAACGGTACCAATTTCCCTGCACCAGATGCGCATTTCAACAATACATGTCTCTTCAGTGATGCTCGTGACCAAAATATTTGAAATCGAAAGCTTATATGAAAGATGAAGAGCTATAATCCAAAATGTCCAAAAAGTAAAGCCAAATGCGTGAAAGGAATCAGAGCTTTGCATGAGGGAGATACATTCCTTAATTTATAATAATTTCTAAAATTTTGTAACAGCAAATTTTAATAACACAAAAAATCCGTATTTTCATGCCAGTACCGAAGTACTGACTACTGGGCTGGTAATACCCTCGGGGACTAATAGTCCACCAGCAGAGGCATCGACCCAGTGGTAGTAATAACATTAACGGTACCAATCTCCCTGCACCAAATGCGCATTTCGACAATACATGTCTCTTCAGTTATGCTCGTGGCCAAAATATTTGAAATCGAAAGCTTATATAAAAGATGAAGAGCTATAATCCAAAATGTCCAAAAAGTTAAGCCAAATCCGTGAAAAGAATCAGAGCTTTGCGTGAAGGAGATACATTCCTTAATTTATAATAATTTCGAAAATTTTGTAACAGCAAAATTATAAGATGCTTTATCAAGAAACAAATATGCAGTGAACCATCATTTTGGAATTTTGGTTGTAAACTAACATCCCTGGTCGGAGATGCATTTACTTAAGGTGTTAAATGAAGTCAACAAATACACGCCATCTTATCTTATATTTCTTCCAGCCTATCCACGTGCATCTACTGATCCACATTCACTACTTTACCGGAAAATCCTTGCTAATCTTATATCACATACATAATTCGGAGATAACATAGTTATATTTAGAAAAAAAAACTTATTTGAACGACAACATATTCTACGAAAAAATCGAGTAGTTTAACTTATAGAAAGTCATTTCATTTAGACATATATCTAAAAGAGACAAGACATTCTAGTAAGTCCCTTTTCACGGAGAGTAAACAGGCAGAATCGTCGGAATTCACTTTCTTATCACCATCTATTACTAACAACGTAATCGGCCTTCTAGCAAGGACCGAAGGCAGTTGATGTAAGATAGTCGATCACAATTTACTTTTGGTATTCAACCAATGATGGAAACTAACCGTCAATATGAAAGATATTTGTTAGATCTTGAAATTTTGGTAAAAACTAAAACAATAATCGAAGAAGTGAAACGTGGGCTAGAGGAATAGTTGTTCTTGAACGTCTTTTGCAGTTGGCGAAGGTGAAACAGCTTCCGGTTGTAATACGACACATTGTATGAGTATAGCGAGAGAAGATGACATAGAAGATAAATGTTAATGAGTGCTTAAGGAGATGTTTGATAAGGACCATCTTATACATAGACACTGTTCCGGAGGTAACAGCAGTACGTACAGAACATGGATCAGTTGCTTTCCAAATTATAAATTCTTGATTTCTCACTTTCTAGTACTGAAATATAATTACTTTAAAACACCAAAGAATGTCTGCAACATGAATATCGATGATATGATTATTGAAATGGATGCTCCTTATCTACGTAGTAAAGGACGAAGAACAGGTTGCCCATCCATCACTTACGTCATAGCAAGAAAAATGTTCAAGTGTTGACTCCACGAGGTGGCTAATACAACTTCAAACGTTTTGCTACTGTAACAGAATATGTCAAAAAAAAAAAAAAAAAAAAAAAAAAAAAAAAGAGAGGGGAATGTTTAGAACGCCGGTTATAAACAGGCAAACATGATTATGAAGAATGTTCCAATGCAAATAACTGGGGTTTCTCTCAAATGTGATATAGACTGCCAAACTGCATGATTAGATATATATAACATATATTAAGTACATTATTGAAGCCCTTTGCACGTTTGACGAACACCATCCTGATTTGGTTCAGTGTTTTAAATATCTGTGGTACAGATAACTACGGAATTTTTTCTTACTTGTAATAGCCACAATCCCATCATTTTTTCCTCGATTCACAAATCACCAAATGTGTACCTGCTATGAGCAACACTGCGAGTGCAACATATGGAACTGAATCTGATTACCCTATTGAATTTCCTGAGATCAACACCGGTTCTTGATGGGATTGATCAGTTTTCCATGTAACGTTTTTGTGAAATTGAGAACTGTTGATTGTCTTCTAGACGTTATTCGTTTTTGACCATGACATTGACGATTTGTCGTCGACAAATGTTTTTAAATTGTCCCGTTAGTTACTTCTGGTTCTTTGTTATCACAACGAATCATGCATCTCTTTTTCATGTACTTTTTTGTATTCAGTCCAACCTCAGTTTTGATTTCGAGGTAAGTAAAGATATGAAGTAGACCTATCTGTACTATCATTACTGTATTTCAAATTAACCGTAAAACTTCTGTTGATATATGTGAGTGGCGGATATATAATATATCTAAAAAAAGACGTATTATAATTCACTTGACCTATGTCATGCATAAGATGTATGTATCTGAAACTATATTGCACATTTAACGGTCTACAGTCAATATAAAGTACAAATCTGCTGTTTAAAGCTTAATTAAATTATAGTGCACAATAAGAGCATTCTGAGATTATAGTCGTGATGCTACCTAAGGCATTTCTATGTTGTGAGAATAAGTTGTCTGGCGTTACTTTTGTTTGCGTTACAGGATATGTTTATAATTAATAAAGTACATTTCCTCTTCCTCTTAAATTTATTAAACTTCAACCGTTTGTTATTCTATTAAATGATTTGCTATATATATTTTAAACAAGATAAAAGAATATGTGGTATGACTGCCAAAAAGACAACTCTCAATCAAAATCATAATTTTTAAAAAGTAAAATCACAAAAATACTGAAGTCCAATGGGAATTCAAAAAGAGGTATCTAATCAAATGGCAAAATCAAAAGCTCAAACTCATCAAACGAATGGATAACAACTGGCATATACCTGACTTGGTATAGGCCTTTTCTTGTGTATAAAATGGTGGACTAAACCTCCTTTTAAACCTAGCCTAACCTCTCACTTGTATGACAGACGCATCAAATTCCATTATATTGACAACGATGTGTTAAGAAAATAAACAGACATAATAGGTAGAAATGTCAAAAATAGGGGTACAGCAGTCAACAATGTATTATATTCTTAATCACTATAAAAAAAAATATTTAACCATTATAGCTCAAAGTACGGCCTTCAACACGAAGCTTTGACTTACATCGAACAGCAAGCTATTAAAAGCCCCAGAAATGACTAGTGTAAAACCATTAAAACAAGAAAAACAAAGCTTAATCTATATCAAAACGACAAACGATAAACACTTGTACACCCTATGAAAGGGATAACAGGACAAAACCCACCGCAATCATCAGAGAGCCAGAGTACGGACAAGACAAACAACAATAACAAACACATTGTATTGATAAATTGACTGAGTATATAATGTGAATTTTTTTGGAAGATACGTATATACATTTCTCAGGTAATTTTCTGCCATAACCAGTACCCGTTTGGTGCGCCAAATAATTTATTTACATATCTAAAAGTACACTCATGCTTTGGAAATAAGTCATCGCTTGAACTATTGTGATTCATAAAAGTTCATTTTGTAACTTGTTGTTTGGTCAAATCTACGTAAGCTTTCTGATATCAAAAGAAATTTTACAACATTAGAAATAATCATCAGTCATCAATACTTAAATAAATAAAAAATAATGTAACATTACTTGTTGATCAAGTATTTTTGGAAATCTCTCTTTGATGTATACTTAACACTATCATTTAAAGTGTAACTGTATGAATTCTAGTTATATATCCAATATTTGCACTTGATGTTCGGCAAATGCACAAAGCTAATTAAACTCGTATTAAAAACCTTTCAGTTATGATACCTGAAATATAAATGAAATCCAATTAATTGTTTCAATTCACATATATACATACAATAATTGCATTTATACTAGTGCAATTGTAAGTTGTATGAAATAATTAGATATGGTTTGATTAAAAATGACTTGATTTATCAGATCGGCACGATCGCCAATTCAATAACTGCTGATCTAAGGATACTTGCAGTCACCAAAAGCTAGTTCGATTCCAAAAATAGATTATAAATAAATCATGTGCCCCAAACTCCAGTATCAACCTTGTGCAAATCCATAAATACAAAATATTGAAGGAACAATTTTCCTACTGGAGAAGCACAATTGGTACACATGGGACTATTCACAAATAGTAAAATCACAAAAATATAGAACTCCGAGGAAAAAGTCCCTATTAGTAATCACATGGCAAAATCAAACGCTCAAACACATCGATAGGTTTTATTGTAAAAGCGTACTTACATGTTGTAAAGTAAAAATATTACAACTGTTTCATTACAGAAGAATGCTCAACTGAGTGGCAGCAAATAAATCTACAATCAGATGTTTCTGGGGACCATTCAAATAATTGAGGAAACTTGTTTTAAAATATTGTGTGGAAGTGTAGCATATTTTCGAAAAGTCATATATGTCAACAGAGACCACGAAAAGTACTCAATTTATATAAGACAGGTTTTCTTACTATATGAAAATAACGAATGCCATCATTATCATATGCTCTTTTTCAAACGTTAATTACGCATTCTTTAGTTTTATTAATAAAGGTGCTACATAAACCCACATAATGATTCCTAGTAGAGGACTAACATAAAGCCAAGAGAAAACAATATTTGAAGTTTTTTTTTAAGTTGATGTACTAAGTAACCAATGTGTAGGTAATGTCAGATGTTCAGAGGATGCCTCTAGCAGAGATGTTGTAGTCACACTTGTTTACCATTCGTTTCTGTGGAGTGCAAGACAATGATGTAAAGAGAATGTATTTCTTCATGTTTAAGAACTTCCGTGAAGTATTTACGTCTTACAACTACCATATGATTGGCTTATTTGTAGGCCTGTATAAATACAAAACGCTTTGCAAGGTGTTGAAGTTGTAATCCTTGAAATGTCTATACTAACTTCTTTTTTGATATTAATCCCTAAATTGTTTTATGCATTTTTATTGGCAATTGTATCGAATAGTTCAGTTAACTTATTATTTCATCATGATTGGGGCTAAGAATATCTGTTCAAGTTTTGAAAGCCGTTTCTAAGTTGTTAAAGAAGTCAAAATTTACTCTAGAATATATTTGTAATTTATGTTTTGAAAATTTTATATTCGATAACTTTTTAAAAAACATTCTTTTATTTTGCTTTTATACCGCAGTCATGAATTATTAAAAAAAAAGATGAAAATAAAAACAATCGAAAACTAGAGACTCACCTTGGTCTATGTGCATATTAAACAAAAGACACAGATGAATTCATGACAAAATTGTGTTTTGGTGTTTGTGATGTGATTTTAGATCTTAATTTACTGTCAATCTTGCTGCTTACAATTATCTCTATCTATAATGAACTTAGCCGAAGTGACAGTGGAAATTTGTAAAAATTTACAAACATTTACAAAAATTATGAAAATTATTAGAAATTTATTTTAAAGGGCAATAACTCCTTAAGAGGTCAATAAACCACTTAGGTCATGTTGCATGTTGATTTATTTGTAGTTCTTACTTTGCTGTACATTAATGCTGTTTACAGTTTATCTCTATCTATAATAATATTTCTGATAATAATCAAAAGCTGCAAAATTTTCTTAAAATTAACAATTCAGGGGAAGCAACCCAACAACAAGTTGCCCGATTGGTCTGAAAATTTCAGGGCAGATATATCTTGACCTTATGAACAATTTTAAGCCAGTAGATTTGCTATTAATGCTTTGATTTTAGAGATATGAACCAAAATACGGCATTTTGCCCTATGTACTATTTTTAGACATGTCGGCCATCTGGTTCCGCGGGCGGGGTCATCGGACACATTTTTAAACTAGATACCCTAATGACCATTGTGGATAAGTTTGGTTAAATTTGTCTTAGTAGTTTTAGAGGAGAAGATTTTTGTAAAAGTTAACGACGACGGACGATGACGGACGACGACGACGACGGACGCCAAGTGATAAGAAAAGTTCGGGCCAAGTGAGCTAAAAATAAGGTTTGAAATAAACTTCATTAAGAGATCTAGAAAACTCAACATTATAATCAATCATTTTTTGTATTTTATTCAAAATGCTTTCGGCTATTTTCTACTCTTTGGTCTGGTTGTTGTCTCTACGACACATTCCCAATAGCCATGCTCAATTTCATTTTAAACAGCTTACATAAAAAAGGTTTGCGTTTAAACACAGACTGTTTATATACAAACTTTTTTCTGTGTATACACAAACTCTTTTCTATGGTGGCCGGATGCGGCCATTTCGACTTTTCGTGTTTTCACGTTTTCTCCTTCCACTTTTACGCGAAATCGAGAAATCGAGAAATCGGGAAATCGGGAAATCGAGAAATCGGGAAATCGGGAAATCGAGAAATCGAGAAAACGAAATCGAGAAATCGAAAAATCGAGAAATCGAGAAATCGAAAAATCGGGAAATCGAGAAATCAAGAAAGCAAAAAAGCGAAAACGCGAAAACGGGAAATGAAATAGATTTCTCGATTTCGCTTTCTCCATTTCCCGATTTCTCGATTTCTCGATTTTCCAATTTCTCGATTTCTCTTTCTCGATTTCCCGAATTCTCGATTTCTCGATTTCGCGATTTCGTGTTTGCAAAGTGAAAGGAGAAAACGCGAAAAGGCGAAATGGCTGCATCCGGCCACCATACATTAATGTTTGCTTCATTGATCCTATAAGATCAATCTTATAAGTCAATCTTTATCTTTCTAACTTTTATTAATTAACACTCAACATTATAAAATTGTCTCCTTCATTGTAAAGTATCATGCATTTCCATCAAAACTATTTATCGCTCAGAAATATTTGTTTAAATTAATTTTAACGATTTTCACCAATGTTCACAGCATTACATTTGCTTTCTTGAGGATTGCAAATCCTCGTTTTGGTTTTGCAAAAATGTTGTGCACTTCATTTTCGCCAAAAAAAAAAATCTTTCAATAGCGCTATAAACCATATTTCTTTTGCGCCAAAATCCAATATTGCATGTGCATCAAAGTTCAAATAAAGGCGATGTGAATAATAATGGGCAACCATACTGCCTTCAATAGATAAAAAAACCAACATACTGTATAGTCGGCTCAAAACGGTTTCGACAAGAAAATTTAAAACTATCGACATGTTTCGTTCACATTTGACAATGTAAATCTTCTGACATCAAACCCCCCAGTTTTTGGTGGGGTTCGAATTACTTAGTCTTTACTTTTCTATGTTGTGTCTTATGTACTATTATTTGTTTGTTTGTCTTTTTCTTTTTTAGTCATGGCGTTGTCAGTTTATTTTTAATCTATGAGTTTAAATGTCCCTCTGGTATCTCTTTTCTGACTCCTCAAACATTTGCATGTGAGAATTGTATAATTTAAATCTAAGTGACTCTAAGTTTTATATTAGAAATGAGTATGAATTCACTCGAGTGGGGATACTGTTTAAAAACATTTTTTTACGATATATCAATGAATATTTTACTTTTTTGCTAAACTTATATGTTACCAATAAAAATGGTTCGAATGTAGTTTTGTGGCAAAGGAAAGATTAGATTTAGTGAAAGTTGGAGCAAATGGCATGCGCCCATAACATTCATCATAGTTTCAGATGTGATAACCACAAGTTGTTTTTGTTTTCCTAATTGATGGCATCTCCCTACTTGCACAAGGGACAACAAGAATGGGAGTTCCTTCATCATTGGAATGTGCAACTTTTAACAGAGAGTGAACTAAAATATAATGGTTAGTAACGAATGTATTGTGGCCGCTTAAGGTCATTTTGCGTGTTCGTCCTTCATATTTTATAGTGTGAAAAACGAATATTCTAACATGACGTGCTTCTTTCGCTTTGTGAATAAACCATGCTCCAAATCCAATAAAATTTGTTTGCACATGCGTATATTGACTGCTGCAGAATAATGAATTTTATCAAATTGGCCTGCATCTAATATATTTCATTAATTTAAAACACTCCCAAGCTTTTAAATGATGCACATGTTGTTACTAATTCATTTATTATAACTGTAATGTGTTGCAATTCGAAATTAACACATTTGACCTAGATACGACAACCGTTCATTCTGGCTGTTCAAAACTCATTCCTTTGAACAATCACACTGCAAGTCTTTTGATTGAATACAAAAAAAAAAGGAGGTTCATGGAAGAGCCTACACAAACCCTTTACACTTATACATATCGGACATATAAATTACCTTAATTGTCCTAATAAGAATCGAAATAATTGATGCAAGCTATACTTTTTTGTAGTTTTAACATGGGTAGGCATTATATTCGTGTTATTTTAGCCCTCAATTTCGCTCGGGCAAAAATGATTCCGTATATAATGCCTACATCAATTATTTCCTAAATATTGTTTCTTTTTGATTTCGTGTTTTTGATTTCGCGTTTTCGACTTCACTTTTTTGGCGATTTTATGTTTTCCCTATTCGTATCGTAAGTAAATCAATGCATTTAATGATAACAAAAACAGCAAGCTATGAACATTGGACCGTTTTGGCTATCTTTTTATGTTGAAAGCACGTGTGTATTGAACTTTAATATATACGGAAAATGGATTGCATATTATCGGTTTTTTTTTTTTTTTGGTGACTAGTAAATATACATGTTTTGTGTGTAGTCTACCATCACTATGATCTAATTAGTTATCAAAGGTACCAGGATTATAATTTAATACGCCAGACGTGCGCTTCGTCTACACAAGACTCATCAGTGACACTCAGATAAAAAAAATCTAAAATAGTGTTGAACAAAACACAAAAACAAACGCACAATAAAATTAGAAAACTAAAAAAGAACTCAACTGATTAAATAATGTTTTATGATCGATAAAATAATTATAGAATAACTAATCGAAGAATTCAAATAGAGAAAAATATTCAACGAGTGACCGAACAACACATTAATTCACGAATGCGCGTAGCGCATGAGTTAATTATCAGTGTTGTTCGGTCACGAGTTGATATTTGAATTCTTTGATTAATTATTCTTTTTATTATATTGGCAAATGGCTCTTTTTTTATGAAATTAATGTAGAAAATGTAAGGAACTATATGTTTTTCCTACGCATGTTTTGATCCGACGTTATCGACGTCTTGACAACGCCTATTGTTGTATGACGTCAGAGAGTGAAATAACCACGTTTATTTCACATGTGAAATTATCGGTTTTTATTTGACTGGGAAATCAATGTAATTCATTGCAACCAATGTAATAATGAAAAATATTACAAGTACATTACCAATGGCTAATCAACCATTAGTGTACATTAGTGAATAAAATATTTGTTGCCATTGAAAATAAGGGAATAATAAAATTGAGAATGGAAATGGGGAATGTGTCAAAGAGACAACAACCCGACCAAATAAAAAACAACAGCAGAGGGTCACCAACAGGTCTTCAATGTAGCGAGAAATTCCCGCACCCGGAGGCGTCCTTCAATGCATTGACATGTTTTAAAAAAGTGTCTTGTTTTCTAATTGTATGTTGTTAAAGGGAAGAATCTGAAATCTATTACATAAAACGGTAATCGGTTTGTGCCAATCCCCCACTACCCCCCCTTCTTTTAACACACACACACACACACTGAGAAAAAGTCCAAAAAACACAAATGGCAAATGCTTTCCTAAATTCATCAAGCATTCATTTATTGTTCTCTTATTTTAGATATGTCAAGTGATTTCAGTTCGATAAAAAAAAGGCGAAAACGCAAAACAGGAAACGTGAAAACGCGAAGTCGAAATGGGAAATCGGAAAGAAAAAATATTAAGCGTTCTCGCCCTATAGAAGATGAAAGACGAAAACGTTAAAACTCAAATACCTTTACCTGCAACCATGCTATTGGATCCTTTCGCTTAATTTTACAGTATTTTCAAATTTTCACGCCGAATAATCATGATCAATTCCTAGAGTTGTCGCATGGGAAGATTGGCGAAATAACAAATATTTCCGTTAAAGTACTTTGCTAATAAGCCGACATATAATAAAACTGTCTTCTACTTCTTCCTCATCTTTATTAAGAACTAGTTGTCAAGTGCTATCTGAGACAGTCGCTCAAGCCTGATTTGTGAGATAACACCATCATACGGTAGTAGGTCAATTGTATAATTTCAGTAGGTTCTAGTGCAGTTCAATCAGTTTTATTTCCCTGCATAGAACTTGTGGGGGTATGTATATATTTTTATGTTGAACTTCATATGTCTGCTTGACCGGTAACCAGACTCAGTTTGCCTACAGGAATCAGAAAGATTGGCAGATAAGTTGAATGAAAAAGAAGCATAGATGCTTTGAAATAACTGAGTATATCTTTCTGTGACAGTTTTAGGCCTTTTCAAATTCTCGTTAATATTATTTATCTGGTTATTTTTAACATTCAAAGTGTCTCTCATTCTATCATGATATATTATTTCAGATAATCATACCACATCTTCTTTTTTATGGATAAAAAACAAAAACTGCGAAATTTTCTTAAAATTAACATTGTACGGGCAGTTTTATTTTGCTGTAAATAGACAGTGTTTTGTTAATTTGCCTTACTCGTAAATGTATGGACAAATGGCTGATTTGTGATGTTTGAACGTATATCTTTAGGATAAAAGAACAAGAGTATGGCTTGATTTTTGTAATTTCGGCGTCGACACACTTGTGTGTATCTTGCGAGATACAAAGACCTCTCAGTTGATTTTATATTTTAAGCAAGTAACAGATTGCAAACAACGATTATTTATTGCAAAAAAAAAAAGAAAGAAAAAAATACGCATCTTGTAGGATAAAATATGTACGTTAGGAACTGGAAAATGAATGAAGTTTAAGACACTATCATGATAAAATGCTTTAAAGTCCCTTTGTTCTATAACAATAGATTAAGAGTCATAAAATATACCAATACTGTGATTGAATTCGTGGCATACAATTTATCAATTGCACTCTAATGAGAATTAAAAGTAAACGGGAAATTGTTTTGTTACACTATATAAATATTTTATTGTCGCGATCATTCTCAAACTATAAAACGCTGTCAGGAACAATCCAAGTGCTACAAATAAATATAATGCAGACATCCTGCTGATAATTAGTTTTGCCAGATATCGCATTTAATACAAATTACTAAATGTTTTCCATATAAAACGCTGGAAGGACAGTCAACATGAATGTTATAAAGAATCGACGAATACAATACAGGGAGAAACAATGTCATTTCTATTTAAAAGTAACTTGTCAGAACAGTAATTGGCCTATTTTAAAAAATAATATGAGAGTTAGAACAAGAAACTATGTATGCATGATTGTTTTTTTCTTCTTTTAATAATGTTTTAATAAAATATAAATGCAAATTAGCGAAATACTGAAATTGCTGATAAGCCTCTGGTGTTCGCTTGAAAACAAATGCTACCCAGGCCCACATATCATTTTAGTAACTTTGCTGTACATACGCAGTGACGAGCTTAAAGATACATTGAATGCTATATTCGCGCATGTAATAATTTCACGACCTGCAATTGTTTTTCATTTTTTTTTTTTGAAAATTACAAAAAAACTGAACTCCGACAAAAAAAAGTCATGAAAAGAAAGTCCCAAATCAAATTGCAATACCAAAAGCTCAAACGGAGGCAAAACAACTGTTATATTTCTGACTTGGTACAGGCATTTGCTAATGTAGAATGGTCTGTAATTGAAAGTGCCGGTCAACATGCCTACATTTTCCAAAACATTTTGTAAAACGATAGTCTTTATTGTCGACCTATTTTCGTGATGCACTAACATTTCATCAACCAGTTGTTTGGAACAACAAATATCCCATGGGACCAAACAAAATCCCATGGGATAATGGTCAATCCCATGGGATTTTGCCCTGTCCAAAGGGATATTGAAAATCCCATGTTTTTTCTAAATCAAATTACAAAATATATGTAATAATTACAGCGAAAAAGCAATGAAATTATTGAATCCCATGTAATTCCCCACATTTTGGTTATATACATGACAATGTAGCTCTAATTTGAGGCGGCGGATTTGCTATATGTTATATCATTGATCCACGGTTTAACTCTTGTGTCCACGCACCATTTTAGTAAAATAAATTATCTTGTTCTTTAAATTGATCGCTAACATGAACATCTTTTTTATGAGTAATATCTTGATTATTGAACTAAAATATCGATTATAATTATCGTGCAATTTTAAAGATAAACAATCGATCATTAGATATAATCGCTTCAACATTTACCCTAAATTTTTCGCCCTCAACTTAATATTAATATTAATTATTTCAAAATCTAATATAAGATATCAATTTAAAAATAAGAGAATTTAAAAAACATAACTGACGGCCAAATTGAGCTGACAAAATTAAACTGTTTACTCTCGGAAGTAAAAACAATTGTAGTAAAATATACAAAAGAAAAGGTTTGTACAATTAACTCTCCTTCACAAGAAAGTAAAATCAACAGCAGTTGACTGAAAAAAGAAAACGGCTGTACATTCAACTACTACCTCAGAAAATGAATATACCAAGTCAGAAATATGACAGTTGTTATCCATTCGTTTAATGTGTTTGAGCTCATGATGTTGCCATTTGATTAGTGACTTTCCTTTTTGAATTTTCCTCTGAGTTCAGTAGTTTTGTGATTTTACTTTTTACCAGGAAGTAAAATCAATTATAGTAGTTGAATGTATATAGAAAAATTTTGTACGTTTTACAATTGCTTTTAATTACATGTACTAAGGAGTAAATTATTAAAATACACTAAAATCTAAATATGAAAAAACTATCGTCCAAGATTTTATTTAGTGTTAAAACTAACCGTAGAAAAGCCGTATATGTTTTTAGTCGCTCAATTACACTCGCGTGATCAAATTGGTAAATCACTGTTAAATTATGCATTACCAGAGCAAATAAATAAATATCAAATTGATATTCAATGTTTAGTTTAAACATTAGCATTAACTTTTGAAAACAGACACTATGCTGTAAACTAGTATGCAATTAGAAGCGAAAAATGCAAGGATACTCGTTTATTTTATGACCTAAGTTGGATTTCTTTCATCAGGGATGATTTTTTTTCAAGTTTTTAACCTGAAGCCGAAAATTCATGATAGCTAGATAATCTTTACTTGAGATAAACATACGTAAATCTAATTATATATTACTTTTCGATTATGTTTTTTGTTTTACAAATACAATCCCAGCTTGAGGAAAAGTTTTACGATACTCTATAGGCAACTATCGGTGAGGTATGACATTATTCCGTCAGCTATGCTGTATAACCAAGCTGCAGGTAACCGTTTCTTCAATAATTAATTATACTTCTTTATCAATGAAATACAATTAAAAAAACGTTTACCAGTCAATTTATATTCCGGAACGGCTAATGTTAAGCTCATTCATTGAAGAGGGCACGGTAGTATTTCCTGGCCCATATGAATAATGATAACTTTTAAAGAATTTTCACCACTTTCTAACACTGCTAAAAATTATGCTAACACAGTTAAATGTACTTTCATTATATTATTCAGAAATGAATTTGAATGTGTCATGACCGTTTACCTTTTTTGCTATCTTTATAATCCTAAGGCCACCAGTACTTTTATGTCTTTTATCGAACAAAATTCACACAATATTACTATGAGTTTAACTGTCCCTCTGGTATCTTTCGCCCCTCTTTTTAATACAACCTAATGACTTATAAACTCTATTCAAGCACAAATTACACTCATAAGAGGGCCAAAGGCATGACAATTACATGTTATAACAACAATATAATGACATTAAAATTTACATACAAAATAAAAATAAACCAAAACATTTAACACAACAAATGACTTCAAGTGCCCCCTGTCCTCAGTTCCATAGACTGTCTAATAAAGGAGCCTAAAGATTTAACTTGCCGACTAGTGGTTGGATTTAGTATATATTTCATTTTATTATGACACAAAATCTTTGTATTGAGTTTTTAAATCATTAAAAAAGACATGTCTTAAATCATCATTTATTTTACAAATTGGAAAGAAATGGGATTCATCATCCAGAACTTTGCACTTATTACAAAGTCTTTGAGGGCGTGGAGAATTTTTATATCTTCCAGTTTCAATAGCGAGAGAATGATCACTTATTCTAAATTAGCATATTATTTCTTGTATCAAGATTAGGGTATGTCAAATAAAATTCTTGTTTATATTCAGTTTTTATATTCTTAAACAATACAAGTTAATTTGCTATTTTGGTCGAGAGATGATATTTTATTGTCATATATTTCTTTATATCTTTGCTGAAATTCATTTTTATAGTATTTTTTACTGAAATTCTTAGTCTCTGATTTTGTGTTTGGTTACATCTTTGGGTTTGCTAATATTATTATCAGACCTAATATGATTTACATATGAGGACCATGAGTATATACCTTGATCATGAAGTGATTTAGAAAGGGAGTAACACTCTTTAGGTAAATCAGATGAGTTTTCACTCAAAAGTCGGTCTTCATATAAAAGTGACTGTGTGGCAATGAAAGAAAAAAGAGGGAATCTTCCTAATTCAGATCTTGAGGCGATACTACATGTACTAGCACACTTCTTAACTCCAAGTGCAAATTTACAAAACTTATTTCGATTTTTTTCAGGAGGACTCTTATCTATAAAACTGAGTTTATCCAAAGGAGAATTATTATTTCTGGCTCTAACAATGGCATTATAGTATGATTTGTTCACATCCATATACCAAATTTCACAATTATATGTAAGAATAGGAAGAACCAAAGAATCAAATAAATGAACAGATAAATTTGCAGGTAATTCGTTCAGACCACTTGCATAGCTTTTGAAAGAGTACATAACTTTTTTGAAAGTGCTTCAGCAGATGACAATAAGTTGCCATTCTGTGAGAGCAAGTTGCCTAAGAACCTAAATTCATGTACGGATTCTAAAACAGTGTGCTTGTAATTAAATGTTATATTTTGCAACTTTTTATGATGATTACCAATAACCGTAGTCTTAGTCTTTTTACAATTAACAGTGAGTTGCCATTTATCACAGTAAGAAGAAAATTGATCTAAGCTTTCCTGAAGACCTTCTTTTGATTCGGACATTATTAATAAATCATCTGCAAACATTAAACTTCCAATAACAGAATTTTTTAGAGTTAACGGTTGACACTCATTTCTGGAGATTAAATTTGGAACATCATTTATATATATGTTAAAAAGGGTAGGGCTTAAACGCCTCTTGCCTAACTCCTCAGTTTACATCAAAGTAGTCAGTAAAACAATTGCTAATTTTCAGTGCTGACGTTGTCTTGGAATAAATACATTTAATAATATTAATCATCTTATTGCCATTTCCGCTCTACTCCTGTAGACAAAAGTTTTAAAAAAAAAGCTTTACGCCACACAGAATTAAAAGCTTTGCGGAAGTCAATGAAGCATGCATATTTTTTTTCTGTTACCAAGATGTATGTATTTATTTATCAAAATTTTTAGTACAAACTGTCAGTTGTCCTCATTTTAGGTCTAAAACCAAATTGAAATTTACTGTATTTGTCTTCCATATAAATCATTACCCTTTTATTTAAAACCAGACTAAATATTTTTGCTACACCATATAAGAGTGAAATACCCCTATAATTATTTGGGTCAAGTGGATCACCACCCTTAAATAAAGGGACTATTAGGAATTAAGCCAAGTTTCTGGATAAAATCCTGATGAAAATATTAAATTAAAAAGTATAGTTACAGACTTAACAATAACAGAACAGCGTGTTTTTATTATTTCATTTAATATGAGATCAGGACCACATGATTTACCAACTTTAAGTGATTTAGTTACTCGTTTAACCTCTGTTATTGTTATAGGTTTATCAGTAATATTATTTTTTTTGTAATTATTTAAATCTGATAGAAAGTTTTCAATCTCTTCTATATGAGTTTTATTTTTAGGTTCTTCCCAGTCAACCTGGGATTGGAAGTGTTTCGTTAAATTTTTGGGTTGAAAATTATCGTTGCTAGGTGTATTGATGTTGTTATGGGTATAACTATTAGCTTCTTTCAACAATTTCCAAAATTATTGAGGATTTTCAGTTTAAGCATCTAATAATTTTTTTATAAAATTTTGTCCCAAGAAAATTTATTTTTGATTTTAAGTTTCCAATGTCACTGTCAGACCAAGGTTTTATAATTTTCTTTTTTTCTTATAGGTGGCACGGTAGTATTTGCATTCCAGAATTTAGGTTGCTCTTTTGTGTACCCTACCTAAGTCAGTGTGATTGGACAAAAAATAGAGTATCAACTGAAATACTTTCTCAGACTGAGGGATGAATCAGGTGTAGAAAAATATGAAATAATTTTACATACAGATGAAAATGAATTTTTGGGATTTTTTAAAAATTTTGTATTCACTGCACGATAAAAGACCTAAAAGCACTAGTGGCCTTAGGTTTTTAAAAATAGCAAAAAAGTAAACGGTCATGATACACATTCAAATTCATTTCTCAATAGTAAAATGAAAGTACTTCAGTTAACTGTGAATGTAGAATTTTTCGCAGTGTTAGAAATGGGTGAAAAATCTAAAAAGGCTCTCATTATACCCTATGGGCCAGGAAATACTACCGTGCCACCTATAATGAATAGGACTTTTTCTTAAGCTGACATCTTTCGATATGTTGTCAAGTATGATTGTAAGGTTTTCAGATGCTGAATTAATACCCGACTCACTGATTTCAATTTTTTTTTTTGCTCGAAGTCTACAATTATATTTATTACTTGCTTAGAGGACAATGTTTTATATTTGTTTTTCTTTAGACTCTGGTGTCCATTTGTAGCTTGTGCAATTTTTTAAAGAGTGGGTCTAATCAATGTTATGCGAAAAGTTCAACTTACATTTCAAAACAAAATAGATCTGAACATGGTCAGAGAGGTAATTAGGACTTTTAGTAAAACAATATTTCACCGAGGACAAGAGGTCCTTGCTAACTAGACCATAATCAACAGTACTACAACCATTAAAAGTATAACATGTAAAATAACCTAAGGAGTCACCTATAAATCTACTATTTAGTATCCACAGTATTGAGGACATATCATATTTAAAAGTGATTTTCCATGACAATTTAAAGTTTGGTCTTGACTGTTTCTTTCGACAAATATATTATCATCATAGTTGGGTGGTAAAATATCTTGTAAAACATGGGAGTCATATGATTCTTGATTGACAAAATCTGTGTGATCACTTACTCTAGCATTAAAGTCACCTATCAATGCAATTTCATATTTAAGAGAAAATTTAACTATTTTATTTTCTAAGTTCTGAAAATCATCATCTAAATGAATAGAATAAGGAGGAATATAAAAAGCACATAAGAATAAATCTTTCTGAAATCCAAAGAAGGACTTATCTAGTTTAAGCCATATTCTATTTGGAGATGAAGGTGCTTTAGATAAATTAGTTATTCCCTTGAAAATTTCTTTTTTAATGTATAAAAATAATGCCACCGCTGTGTCTTTTAGATTTTTTAAGTTTTCTTCTACACTTTGAAATAGAAACAAAATTCTCAATTTGAGTTTCAGCATTCTCTCCTTTCCATGTTTCTAATATAACATTTATATCAGATTTGATATTATCAATAAATAAATCGTCTGTGTATTTATCCCCAAGACCACGGACATTCCATGATGAGACAGTTAGCTCTCTTTGTAATGATGACATGTGTGCAATGATTGTTATGAGCTGGGGAAAAAAGACACCTCAAATTTTAATCTTTATACATGTAGGTCTTTGAATTTCTTGGTAAATATCTTTTATATGACTTTCAAATATATTGTGTTGTATACAGCTTTTATAGGTATATCATAAATATAAAAAAGAAAATACTAACATGTTTGCTGAGAAGACTAGAAGCCAATGGCAGGTAATCAATTTGAATTATCTCCCTTTAGAAAAAACAACTAATACACTGTGACATTGATCAAAAATACTTGTGATTGTGAGAAATAGTATTGGTATTCAGAGGATACCACTAATATATAAATATACATCTTAATATATGACTGTTATACATTTTTATCATATACTTAGCATTAATATGATAGCTTTTGCATATGTGTAATGGGCGGAAGTGCACAAGCCATATTTCCCCACCCGGGCTGATAACCCATATCAAGTGCCTCTCGTGCAAAAACACCATACCAGTGCCTCTCGTGCAAGTTACTTCCGGTTTCCGGTATCGTCTGTTTACAAACAAATTTTATAAGTTCTGCTCAAAACATCTGACAGATAAGAAAATGACGGAGGATAGGTTTTTAAATGTTGGAGAAGGAGACACAACTGAGTTTATCAACTCGATGAAGAACGCTAACACCATAAGAAAAACAAAAAGTGACATTAGCCTGTTTCAAACTTGGCTTTTAGCTACACAAAATGAAGAACGTCCGTTTTCAACGATTGAAAATGAGAAACTGGATCAATATCTTGCCAGATTTTTTATATCTGTGAGGAACAAAAAAGGTGAAGAATATGAACCTGACACACTTAAGTCCATACAGTCTTCAATTAACAGACATCTAAATGAAAATTCTGAGACTGATGTGAACATTTTAACTGATAAAGACTTTCAGCACTCAAGGGACGTTCTGTCAGCTAAAAAGAAAGATCTTAAGAACAAAGGTTTTGGGAACAGAACAAGAAAGGCAGATGCTTTCACACAAGAGGAAATTGATCATCTTTATGACAGAAATTTGCTTGGAACAAGTAAGTGAAATAAAATATGATCTAAACTATCACTTTATGTACATTGAAATTATTATTTTTAAATTATATAAGTGTTCCTATGAATGCGTTAAAGTGTATATTTTCAGGTACTACTATTTGGTATTGTTTCCACAAGAAACATAATACTTATTTTTTCTGTTAAGCATAAACATATTCATATACACTCAATGTACATGTACAGTAAATAATCGAATAGTAATTTAATGCATGTTATTAGTATCGAGGTACATGCATACACATATTTCCCTAATAAAATGATGTTTTAATTACTGGTTTTATTTCAATGTATGCTTTTATTTGACAGGTAATCAAGATGCTTTGACTAATACAGTGTGGCTAAATAATTCAATGCATTTTGGCATGAGAAGCCGCCAAGAACATCAAGATATGAAGTTTGGTGATATTGAGATGAAAGCAACACCATGAGGAGTCCAGTATCTTGAATTTACTGAGCGCCAAACAAAAACAAGAAAGGGAGAGGGAAGTGCAAGGTCATTTGCCCCAAAAATGTTTGCAATTGCAGGTAATTATTCTTAAAAAAGTACTTTTATCATGTTTATTATTCTTAGTATTATACAAAAAGATAATATCATTTAGTATATTTCATAACAAGATAATACCCAGATATAATTCCTCTATAGCTATCAGATAATCTGTTTAAATCAAACACCGGTGAAACTCACTCCGCTACGAAAATATCACACATATAGTGAGTTATACAGACCAACTTAAAAAAAGTGCAAAAAACTTTGATGTTTCTTTATGAATGACAGTGTTATTGATATTCCTATTGTTTTTTCTGTCTCTTATAAAATGACAAGATTGTGTTTACATTTACATCATTGCATATTTTTTAGATAATCCAAGATGTCCTGTGAAAACATTCAAGACTTATATTCAAAGAAGGCCTACTGAATCATTGAAGCCAGACAGTAAATTTTATTTGTCAATTCTTCCTCGTTATCACAAGGGTCATGATGATTTTGACACAGAAAACACAAATACATGGTACAGTATGCAGCCAATGGGCAAGAATAAACTTGGTGAATTAGTCAAAGTAATGTCAGAGAAAGAAGGATTAACTGGTCGAAAAGTTAATCATTCAGCTAGAAAAACAACAGTGACATCATTGCTGCACTCCCATGTAGAGGCAACAACAGTAATGCAGTTAACTGGACACAAAAATGTAGCATCTATAAATGATTATAGTTCAGCATCTTTAGATCAACAAATCAAAATGTCCAACATATTGTCTGATATTGGATCTGGTGGTAAATCAGTGTGTACAGAACCTGCTGTAATGGAAAAACAGACTGTAAACATGATTAAATCTAGTGATATTGATTTTCCAAATGAAGATAACTTAATACTAGCTGATATGGATCTACAAGCCATTGATAATTATGAATCTAGTACAACATGTAGTAAAAATGACCATAATGATAAAACTGTAAATAAAGGCAACAGTAGTATACCGCTGTTCAAACTCATAAATCCATGGACAAAAAACAAAATCGGGATAACAAACTAAAACTGAGGGAAACGCATTAAATATAAGAGAACAACGAAACAACACTACAATGTAACACACACAGAAACGGACCAAGCAACAGACAAAATCCCACGAGAATAACAAATATAACATCAAAACTAAATACATGAATCTGGGATAGACAAGTACCGTGACACGTCTTATCGCAATGTGAATTTACACTCAAAAATAAGAGAAAACAAACGACGCAACGTTAAAAATAAATACTTCTATGCTTCCTACCTCAAAATTCCAAATGTTTCAAAATGCCTCCATAGGAAATGTTACATGTACCATACATATATATGGAGGTAGTGATGATGTTGTTAGTCAATTATAACTTGTATTTGTTGGATTCATTATTTCACTTCTTTATAAAGTGTTTGACTGTTTTAGTTATTGCATTTTTTTATTTGCCTTACATAAAACTATTGTCGGAAGTATATGATAAAGTGATTAATACATGGCCTTCCCATATCAGCCTGGGTATCATCCCTCGACCCATATCAGCACCTCGACTACGTCTCGGGATGATACCCAGGCTGATATGGAAAAGGCCATGTATTAATCTCTATATAACATATTATGAAATACCTATTTTTCTTGTACTTTGTTACCATGTTTGTAAAATAGTCATGAGCTTCTATAATAAATTGCATTTTCATCTTTTCTCCAAAAATTTAAAGTTATCAATTACTGAAAAAATTTAAGAAAACAAATATATATGATATAAATATAAATGCTGTTTTCAACTCAATTTGATTACTTTGTAGTTGCAAACTAAACTCTATTCTGAGAAATTAATCATTTTATTCTAATTATCAGTTCTTTCTTTCTTTCTTTTTTTTTTTAAACACTAAAAGAATTTTGTATTTGCAATTGTTGCTTATCAGTTAGGATATTCAATAAAAACATATCTTTTCCATTTTGTTAAAACATTGATGTAAAATTCAACAATCTGCAGTTAAGAGTTCTGATACTATGCTTATAGAAAGGTAATTCATGTGTGTTTGTGTCCTAAACAAACGATTTCAACGCCAATTCGTCTTCACAATATGCAGTCGATTTGGTTTGCGGATGTTTCCTCGCATGTGGAAACACTAAGCAAAGAAAAGTTAAACAGTTTCTTACATAGGATCTTTTAAAAACATTATTAATAAAAACGAAGATTTAAATCTTTAAAAGCTTAATACCCCATTCAAAATATTCTCTTTCTTTCCTTATTATCATATATATTTTGGAATACACTCACCTGAAAAAAAAATCCAAGCATAAAAAAGACGCGCTTTTATTGTTATTTATATCTCAAAGTCACTAAGAGTCCTTCAGAATTGAGAAACTGTCTCTTTAATGCAAGTTTAGTAAGGCCCTATAGTATCAGATTTCAATATGAACTTAAGACGGCCCTAGTATCAGTGTTCATTGCAATTCTATTCTTGATATCATGTTTTTACGGGAAAAAAAAAAGAGTTGCAGATTAATATAAAAAAAATCAAATAATATTCTGGAAATAAATCTAACAATTCTGTCAAATTTCGCACGATAATTTCATTGTAAAATGCAGAAACAATACAAACTTTTAAACAACCAGTATTTGAATTCGAGCATACTCACTATATAGAAATAGCTGAATTCAGGTGCACATGCATGTTGTGTATACAGTATCATATATCTGTAATGTTTAGTAAATAAAACGTTTCAATATTAATATTCAAGGTTATTTTCAATTGACACTTTCGTCGATCCAAGATATTAGAAAAGAGTTATCTGCTCTCTTATATTCAATCATGTTTGAAAGTTCTATTAATACAATCCATAATTGTACAGACATTTTAGTTTGGTATAATTTGAACAAACAATGATCGTTTCACTTACAAAATAGAAATAGGACAACTTTCCACTTCATTTTGGCTCACCTAGCCTGAAAGACCACGAGAGCATTTGCAATCACTTGGCGTTTATCGTTGTCTGCCAACTTCAAAAATGATCTTTCCTTTGAAACTACTCTGTCAAATGTTACCTTGCTGCTCCTTAGATAATCAAATGTAAAAAAATCATCATGCAGATCCAGAACTTTTCATAAGGGGGAGGAGGGGGACGCTGACTGACCTGAGGGGGCCCCGCTCCAGTCATGCTTCAGTGAGTCCCTATATAATCAACCAAATTTTTCCCACCAAAGGGGGGATCCGCCCTGGATCCGCCTATGCCATGTCCGCTGTTGGTAAAAAAAAGACAGATTTAAAACACTTGATTAGGCTTATAAGTCTGAAACTTGAGCAGTAAGATCATAAGTAATATCATCATGGCATGTTTTTTGTCGAGTCCCCGAGTGGTGATCTTGGGATTTCTTTTTCAACAATTTTTTAGGTGATTAAACTTTAAGAGTTCATTTAAAATTAACTGTCTGTCCTATTATTTGGCATGCCATTGTTATGAGAAGCATAATACCTTTGTTACAGTTGCAGTTATCAGACTCAATTAAAATATGTTTCTAGGCACATGTAATGCAATGGCAGTTTCCTTCTTCGGTTTTGTTTTTTTTGTAGCAGGAATCGGCGGATTTCTATTGTTCATATTAGACCTGTAGCTGTAGCTAACATAAAGACATACAAGAAATCGCCTAACCAGAATACAGTACAACGGATTGGGAAGGTTCGTTAAACTTTACGTTGATCTTACACAGAGTAGACACTGGTCAGGTAGGAGTTGTCTTGCTTTAATCTATATGAATTTACAAACTAATGTAAATCGTCTATTAGACAATGATAATTGCCTAAGCGTCTTTTTCAGGGATTTATAATGTAACTTACTCATGTATAGCAAAGTACTTTCCTAACAAGTTCATGTAACGACATTTTTAATGTCTAAGATGCCTATTTGTTTTACATTTAAACCATAATGCATGAGTACGTGCATTTTAAACTTACATGTCATATGGTGTTAAAAAGCCAAATATATGAAAGCTTATTTGGGTCATTCTATGCTCTAGAGAAAAAAAAATGTAAGTCGTGACCACGGACAATTTTTTTTTCTACAGCATAGAATGACCCACATAAGCTTTCATACTAATATATAATTTCATGTATCCTGAGTACATTGTAGGTAATAAAACACAGTCTACCAAAAAGTCATATAATAATTATAAGTCATGAAAATAACGATATTTTGTCAACAAAAAAAATTACAACCTTAATTATGAAAATACCAACGGAATAGAAATGAGATATACTTTTTATATCGTTGTTAATGGGTGTTCCTTCAACTAATAGGTATATAACCTATTATTCTGAAGCAAATATTATTAGAAAATGAATTCATACGGAACAATTAAGCTGTAATTAGGTTATTTTGTGTTATGTTTCAATAGTATATTTATATCGATTCTGCGTGCTTCTATGAACGATCTACCACACTGTTATCTTGTTTATTATCTTTATTTTCAATTTTGCTGCGTTGCTTTTTTATTTTGCATTTCGGTCCTTGGAATTTGATGCGACTGTCATACAAGTGAGAGGCTTAGCGCTATAAAATCAGGTTCAATCCACCATTTTCCACATTTGAAAATGCTTGTACCAAGTCAGGAATATGACAGTTGTCCTTTCGTTTGATGTGTTTTATCATTATATTTTTTCATTTGGTTAGGGAATTTCCGTTCTGTATTTTCCTCTGAGTTCAGTATTTTTGTGATTTTACTTTTTATAACTGTAGGTAGTATTGTTATTGTATTTTCTATGTAATCTCTTACTAAGCTGTCAACACAAAGACCTATAGTACAAGAACTTGTAGGTTCATATCGTTTGCATTCAATATTTTTAGTTTTAAAAGTATAATAAATAAGTTTTTGGATAAAATACACCTCTTTTATAAATGTGTTAAACATTGAACAACTTTATAATCTACTATATATATAAACTCAAAAGTGTTCAAAGATTAATGATGGACAATGATTGAAAATTAAAAGTAAAGATTAAGGTGGTACCCAACACTTTCACTAAAATTAATTTGTGTCGTTTAATTTTCATAAAATTTTGTCAAAGTATATACTTTGACACTTTAACAAAAATATAAAAAATTAAAAAAAATTTGAACCAACCGTTTTGTCAGAAAAATTACACTGGTTATATTTATAGCAATTTGATAAACGCCAATTTTTATCATTGAGAAGCTTAATATTCCTTTTACAACACAACGTAATTAAAACGTTTAGCTGACTTTACAGAGTTATCTCCCTGTAGTGTTAGGTTCTGTACCACCTTAAATCTACAGAACATGTTTCCATTTTATTTATGCGCAACCAGGTACTCTCACCCGGATTAACTGCTTGGATTTACGATCTGAAAATCGTGTGTCAAAACAAAAATCCTGATTCTGATGGTAAATTAAAAAGCATTCATATTGAACTATTTTTTTAAAACTTTCAATGAATAAAAACATACCTTTCAATTTATTAATTTGTTCATAATGTATAAACGAGGAAGTTCTTTGCGAAATTCAATTTTATAATCACAATTTTTGTTACATTTGTATCTTAATCTCGTATTAAATTTTTAATTGCAAAGGACTTGGCTAAATACTTAATGCATTCATTTTAAAGCAAAAGAACATTTGTCGCTTTCTCTGTTCATGCTTATTTGACTTCACATAAAATTTTAAAATGCAATCTTACAGTTCTATCGTTTTAATATATAATTTGAATTGTATTAGCTATTTTATTCTTGCTTCTAAGAAGTACTTTTGCATTTAAAAAAAACGATTTTTATAGGACTGCAAAAATTTGTTTGCGTTCGTATAATGCAATGATGTGGTCGGCATCGTGAGAAGACACATTTGATTTTCGGACAATAACTTTTACTTAGTTAAAGTGGCTAGATATCTATGAAATTTTACCAGAAGGATAAATACAACAAAAGGAAGGCTGTGATTGATACCTTTGATAACTATTTACACCACTGGGTCGATGCCACTGCTGGTGGACGTTTCGTCCCCGAGGGTATCACCAGCCTAGTAGTCAACACTTCGGTGTTGACATGAATATCAATAATGTGGTCATTTTTATAAATCTCCTGTTCACAAAACTATGAATTTTTCGAAAAAACTAAGGATTTTCTTATCCCAGGCATAGATTACCTTAGCTGTATTTGGCGCAACTTTTTGGAATTTTTGATCCTCAATGCTCTTCAACTTTGTACTTGTTTGGCCTAATAAATATTTGGATTTGAGCGTCACTGATGAGTCTGATGTAGACGAAACGCGCGTCTGGCGTACTAAATTATAATCCTGGTACCTTTGATAACTATTATGGGTTATGGTATCAACAGTTTAAGAAATAGGGGCCAAAATAAAAAAACAAAACAAAACAAAACATTAGCTACAATAACTTTCGTGTCATGGTTTGGATCTCTCTGAAATTGTACCACACGGTTTTATATCTCAAAAGGAAAGCCGGGGTTGAGTTAAGCGGCATTTTTTTTCCAAACACAATAGCAAGAACTCTTTAGTTGAACAGTATTATGCAGTAGCACAGTATAGCGCAAAAGCACAGTATTGTGCAATAGCAAGAAATCTTCAATTGCACAGTTTTGCGCAATAGCACATCATTGCACAACAGCACAGTATTGCGTAAAAGCACAGAATTTCGCAATAGAGCTAGAAATCTTCAATTGAAAAAAAAAATACAAAATTATATTTTTAACCAATTTTCAAGGGAATTAGCTTAAAGTCATAAATTTGTGGGATTTTTTAACTAGTATTACATTTTTGGATATTCATAAATTGGTCTACGTTAAGTTCAAAAGGGTCCAAAATTAAACTGTTTGACTTCATAAAAAACTGAATTATTGCGGCTGAATCTTATTGTGTATTTACATTATTTATTTTTGGCCCTGTTTTCAAATCAGTCCATACTAATTTACATAAGGTTTTTATATGCTTATTTGACCCTGTTGTTAGATTTTGGATATCAGACTATTCTAGGTAAATTAAATGTCCTATTTCAAATTTTAAAGATCTTTTACCACATTTTTTTTTGTCAGAAACCTATACTATGTAAAAAGTTTTATTCCAATCCAGAATCAGGCAGTATCAAGCTTGAATATTGTGTCCAAATTCGCCTCGACCTGTGTGGTCGCATCAGGCTGCGCTCAGCGTAGCATTTTATCTAAGTATAGTTTTCAATAACTTAGAAATAATTATGCATTGGCTGGAAATAAACTTTTCTTTCGAGATCATTTGTTACAATGTATGAAGGACCTAGTCGTAATACAAATTTGACAGTTTTGTGTTATTATTAGGTTGAAAACGCCTTCTATAGGCCTGTTAATTACAAATATTGTGCATCTATATAAAAACAGTAAAAATACAGTATAAAAGTGTCGTGTCATTTTATACATTTACCAAAGGGAAACGTTATTCAAAGTAATACTGTTTAATATGTCACTGCAATGTTGGACAATTGAGATTTGGTGGAAATTACAGCCAACATTTTTGTAAATAAAACGTCCAGACTTTACTATAGAAATTTTCGTTATAAAACTAAAACATATCTTTTTCAAATTAAAAACAAACTTATGTCGATACACTTAAGTCGAGCGCACCCTGGAAGTCCATTTTTATACTAACTTAACCATTTTTTATTTATATACGTGTTTTAAGAAATCATCGCTAACGTTGCATGTAAAAATTATAATATAGGAGTACAAAGGGTAAGGCTGTGGATTTTTTTTTTTAAATATTCGCATGTTTAGACTTTAAGCAACAAAGGGAACCATAATATCCTGAACTCAAGTTGCAGAACAAATTTGTCCTTTTCAACTTTTTCTCATTATATCTACATGTATAAAATTAAAAAAAGGTAAAACAGATTTATTCGGTATGGTCAATAAAATTAACGGTACCAATTTACTTGCACCAGATGCGCATTTCGACCATACATGTCTCTTCAGTGATGCTCGTGGCCAAAATATTTAAAATCCAAAGCTTATATAAAAGATGAAGAGCTATAATCCAAAAGGTCCAAAAACCATAGCCAAATCCGTGAAAGGAATCAGAGCTTTGCATGAGGGAGATACATTCCTTAATTTATAATAATTTCTATCAAAAATGTATATAAGTCTTAATAAATGGAGCTGCTTTAAAAGACAAACACACACGTGGAGAAGTTTTAGTGTTCTGAAGGAAGCGAACAGCATTAAGTCCGTATACATATATACATAAAAGTTGTATGATCTAATATCACATCTTGATTTATTGGAACTTCCTTCGTGTTCAAAAATCCCTTTCTGTCACAAATTTATCTTATATTCGGTTGAAAATCAAATGTACTTTCCATTAACCTTAAATCCATGACAATAAATCATTTCAAAGAAACTTCTTCAAAAGATATTATCGTTAATCTTTGGTTTTTAGAATCTATTTAAAAGCAATTTAATCTATTTATGCTTTCACCAAAATTAATATAAAGTCAATCAAGCAATAGCTTTGTTTTCATTTAAGTTGCATTAATGCCTTAAGGCAGGGAAAATGAACCTTAAGTTGCAAAATGAACATTTAATTATTATATTAAGTTGATTCTAATGTGACTGTAATGAAAACAGTTTTTAACTATTGCCTTCAATTTATTAACTTAAAGGTTAAATCTCGAACAGAACGTATAAATTTTTCAAATTCTCCCATCCTTTTTTCATCTTGATTTCGGTTATAAAATGTAAAACTTTTTATCAGGTTGATGATATTCGTGTGTGCTTATTTTCAAACAATCTTTCAAATGAGACCATAGGTACAACTATCATACGGATCTTGTTAAATACTGACTCACAAGAACACAACCGCGACATCGCGGGTCCATGACAGTATTAAAGTACACGTACCTATGCCTTATTTCTAGCATGGTTTTTTTTAGTATCCGTATTTGTCATCTGGTACATTCATTATGATTATAAGGTGCACAGTTTTCTCTGCTTTCAAAATCTATCGTCCCGGTTTTCTTTCTACAAACGGAAACTAATGTAATGGATGTTAAATTTTGGTTAATTCCCTTAATTTGTACAGATCAGTTATTTAATATTTAAATGTTCATTTGAAGTTTAATTTAATTTAAACATTAAAGATATAAGTCAGGATTGACAATTTAACTGTTTTAACATTAAACTTTGTTTCTTTAATGTTTTAAGATTATTCATTTATTCAACGTTTCTTCAGTATATTCTCTGTCAAAGTTATCTTGATAAATTACAACATTAGGAATTTAATTATAATTAGTCAGCCACTTGATTTAAATTGCTATAGGAATCATTTGCGGCAATTGGAAAATCATCTTATTGCGCCAATTTTATGAAAATATATATTTTCATTATTACCAGTACCAGAGATATATAATACATGTATTATATGTCTCTGTTATTCACAACAAAATGTTACAACACCAACAAAAAATAGTTTATTTTCGTCTCACCATTTATATTACAAAACTTAACATAATACACGAATACACAAAATAATATAAACATAATACACGAATACACAAAATAATATAAATATTCATGGCATTCTAAAAAAAATAATTATGAGACTGGATTTAAAAAAGAATTCTGTGAAATTAGTCTTGATTGTTTGAATGAAATGAGTGCAGTTTCTTTGATATCTGTACAGAGATGTTCCAAATCATTCTTTCAAAATTTGTCTTTGAAATTCTAGTTTCTGAGTATTAGTTTCATGTTATTGAAAACCCCACTCAAAATAACCGTAAAACATTTATCTTAAGGTTTCCCTTTATTATTCTTTATTTTCTTGAACTATATATCAGACATCTTAACATATGAAAATATATTCTGTTAGTGAACAATTTATTTATTGGCGATTTTTCTCAATTTTGATGAGTGTTGAGTTTATTCTAAAGTTGATAGGTCTTCATAGTACATGTTACATGTATGCTATAGGTAAAACAAATGTACAGTTAAATATGGCACAATTTGATTCCATTTATTGGCGTATTTGAAATCATCAGAAAAATAAAGCGTGACGCAACTGATTCATTTTCAAAACTGCAATTGTCGCAAATTGATTCTGCCAAGCAAGTCGGTATACATCATTTAAACTGCACGGCTCTGATGACCCTAGTTTAACCGAACGACGTAGGAGTTATTCCTTAAATATACTCTGATCTCTATTTTGATGAAAAAAATATTCTGGTGACGTAGATGACAAATTGTTCTTATTCTGAATCCTTTAAAAAAAAAAAAAAAAAAAAAAAAAAACAACCTTAGAGTGTTTAGTTTAGAAAAAAAAATATGAACTTGATAGATACCGTCGAAACAATAAATGAAAGTTGGAAAACAAATTCTGACTCATAAAAAAACAACCTTCATTTGAAATTAAATAGTTGCTCTCTAAGTCATAAATAAAGTTGAATTCTTTAACTCGTCGTTTTTTCGTCATGTCGGCTAAGAAACTGGATCTCATTGTTTTAGGAGTTCAGATGTACACTGAGCTTGTTTGTCAGTTTGTATTCGGTTTATGAGTTTTAACATCCCTTTGGTATCTTTCTCATCTCTTTTACATCAAACTTTTCTTTCTAAGTTACACAACTCCATCAGTGGGAGTAATAATTAGTAATGAATTGTTTTTTTTTAATGAACATTATTTTGTCCTTCGTCGTTTTATTTATTATAATGTTGATTTCATGTACTACATTGTTGTACATGTATATAATAACAATATGATAGATAGATAGATTCCAAGATTAAAGTTGACAATTTGAAAACAAAAAATATTGCTCGAATACCGTCCGTATAAAACAAATGTACAATAGATTAAATTTTGTATCTCAACAATTTCTAACATTAAATAACCCATATCCTTATATATCAGTATACATATATATTTCTTAGCAACAGGAAATGAACATATAGGAGTTACAATTCTGCTTGATTACTTATTGTAATTAATGATTATCCCTTTTTAAAATCTTATCTACAATTATAACGCCTCAGAAACAGGCACATGTATAGAAGAAACCATGTGTATCTTTTAAAATTATATAATTGTGTAGGAAATATTAATATGAAAAGTATTCAAGACGTAAGGTAACTTTAAACTTTAACGTTTCATATTCATGTATATATAATACCGGTGTAAGTGCGAAACAGTCTAGCATTTAAACTTTCAGTGATAATCATTATGGAAAATAAAGACTCGATCGATATTTTAAAAAAACTGGATTTTATTGAAAACTTGAGAAAAACGGAATGTGCTAATTATGAAAGACTGGTTACAAATATAAGGAGACGTCAAAAGCAACTCGAAGAAATGTTACAAACGTATTCTGCTTTACTCTGTCAAGAGGCAAACAAAAAATGGATGGAAATAAACCAAATTTTATCAACATATGAAAGACAGTTAAGGACATATTGCAACAAACAACAATCTACAGATTATATCTCCTGCGAGTTACATTGTAATGTTCTGCCAATAGAAAAGATGCATCGATTTCAAGATGGCAACCTGTCTAGAAAATCTATTGCAGACAGTTTTGGATGCATAAAGGAAAATTGTTGTGTTGATGTTGAACTGCACAAACTCCACTCCTTTGACACAAAACTGTCATATATTAATCCAGTATGTGCAGTGAACGATAGTACTGCGTTATTAGGCTGTGCTGTTGACAACACTATAGAATACGCTTCCGTGGGATCTACAGAGACGCATTTAAAGTCATACCAGAAAATTGACGTCTGCTCAATTGCAATACTTCGCTCAGGTTGCCTTATATTTTCAAGCTCAACAAATGATACAACCGTTAAAATATTAGCTGGAGATGGTTCAGTTGAAATAATACATGATTTTCAACCACTTATTCCGAAAGGACTATGTATTTCGAACGAAGGTGGAATTCTTGTTGGACTTCGCGAGAAAACAACTGCTCCTTTTTTGGTTAATAAATTAAGTATTAGACAAGTAAGAAAGCTAGATAATTTTGGTAGAACAAGTCGGATTTATGAATTGGATTCAGAAAAAAATAAATTATTTACTGTACCATTTAGAATATCAACAGACGGAAATATTATTTATGTCGTCGATACTATTGACAACGAACATGGACGGATTGTAGCATTATACGAAACTGGAATGCTTCGTTGGTTTTATCAAGGTTACGAACTGTCAAATAATATGTTTTGTCCAAATGACATTACAGTTACAACTCGTGGAATAATTATAACTACTGATACATTTAATGATGCGCTACACTTCATTTCTACGGATGGTTCGGTTTTACTTTATCAAACCTTGAACTCTTTTGGAATGCATTTACCTTGCAGTGTTAGTATGGACATTCGTGAACGATTATGGGTTGGATGTGGTAAGAAGGGTTTAAAAAAGGCCCAATGCCATATCTTGTCTATATATCCAATTGAAGCGTAGACTTACTATTTATTAACACATGTAACTAATAATATTTAATGTACCAAAATCTTTTTACATTTTTGTTTTTACTTCACTTTGCATTGGTTGATGTGTGGGAGTAGCGTTTGACCCTCCTGCTGTCCGAATGGGTCACAATACCAGAAAATTGGCTGATTCGCCGCTAAGCACGCGGCATTTATGATTAACATCAAAGACTGAGCAAAAACAAAGAGAATTGATAAAGTGTCCACAAAGCAAAACACATATTTGTGAGAAACTCGAACCTCGCAAGAAGCTAAGAATTTAGTGTAATATCGGTGGGTATGCAGTTATATTTTCTGAGTTGTGCAATATTCAGGAGATGGATTATGTAGTTACATTGTCATTGTTCCTATATACACTTAACCTATCTTTATCGGATATATTCGTGTATATATTTTTCTATGTTGTAATGTTATACTATTGTTTCAGAAATGGGAGAAGGTTTGGTACCATTAAAACGTTTAATCCCCTGCAAATGTTTGCATCTGTCCTAAGTCAGGAATCTGATGAACAGCAGTTGTCGTCTGTTTATAAAGTTCATACGCGTTTCTCGTTTTCATATAGATTAGACCGTTGGTTTTCCCGTTTGAATGGTTTTTAAATTACATTAGTAATTTTTGGAGCCCTTTATAGCATGCTGTTCGGTGTGAGCCAAGGCTCCGTAATGAAGGCCGTACATTGACCTATAATGGTTTACTTTTATAACTTTTTTCCTGCAAAAAATAATCTGATGAAATAAATTTTGTGGTCATGCAAGCATATGAGCATACACATATTCTCAAACCAGTTTTCCCTCATACCTTATTGTGTAGTGAAAACTTTGAACCATACCACCCTCTCTTATACATTAATAACACATAGGTCATAACCACACAAAATCAAATACATGTGAATAAAATCATACATAATATTTATATAAATACATATCGAAGTAGGGCATATATAAAAGTAAAGTTAGATAATTCTGATGACATTGTACATTATATTCTCATAAAATACAAATAAATTTAATACATTACCGAATAAAAATCAAGTGCTTGACAATAACATTTTGATAATATTTATATGGATACATAAAATGATCACGAAACGGCGTACATCATCGATTTCTAATTTACCACTTGAACCATTTTACACGAATCATGATTCATGTGATTAAAGTCTAATGAATATGTTTTGAAATTTGAACTAACCCTTACCGAAAAATAAGCCCTGCGGCAAACATTTGCCGCAACCATTTTACCATGCAAATGAAGTTTGCGGCAAGCTTGCGGCAAACATAATTATGCAAATTAGATTTGCCGCAAGTTTGCGGCAATTGTTTGCGGCAAGCTTGCGGCAAACATAATTATGCAAATTAGATTTGCCGCAAGTTTGCGGCAATTGTTTGCTGCAAGCTTGTAGCAATTGGTTGTTGCAAACTTGCGGCAAACTTGCAGGATCTACACATATACCAATGTCATTTGTGTACACACATTCAGTTTATCTCTTTCAAATTACACAGCAACATTTTTAAAAAGTCAATTCCTGTCTTTATACAAACAGTCATTGAAAGAATTCTTGCAAATTCGTGAGATGTGAGGTAATACGTATATGCATTTGAGTTTTGAAAAAGTGGCAGGAGTCATTCTCAAATGACATAATTATACATGTATACCTGTATTAAAAACTGAAAAAGGTAAAATCTCAAGATGTATTGAGTATAAAGCTAGGTATAATTGCATTACAGAATTTAACTTAATCTTAATAAACATGATCATGATGGTGCAGTACATCAGTAACAAAATCAAACTTATAATAGTTGCTTACTTAATTATGTATGATGATAACATTAATTATTTTATTAAAACATGCAGTTCTATGAATCATTTGTACTTACACAATTACATACTGATTATCCCATATTATTGAACCAAAATGCCTCCTTCATCTCTTATATGTGAAATGCATTTCCAAACACAACCAATATGACCTAGCCATAATTTCAAATTGTTAGCATCCAGGAAGTGCCAACTAGGCATGCCCAGTCAATATTGTGTAATTCCTGCAACGTTCTGGCAAACATATAGAATGGTCAAAGTTTTCTGCAATCTTGCGGCAAACATTGAATGGTCAAAGTTTTCTGCAATCTTGCGGCAAACATTCTTTATTATTTTAAACTTTCTGGCAATCTTATGGCAAACATTGATGTTTCTGCAAACTTGCCGCAAGCTTGCAGCAATGTTTGCCGGAAGTTTGCAGCTAGCTGCAAACATCTGCAAACACTATTTTCTGTGTTTCTGCAAACTTTTTGTTTGCCGCAAAAAAACTGCAAGTTTGCGGCAAACAATTCAGTTTCACAAGGGAAGTCCCATCAACTAAATTAAATATAGCAGCAATGGCTATCCATAGTACGTCAACTTTAACCGTGGGCTCTATTCTAGAGCCTACGCTTCTTTAATCTCATTCTGTTACTAAAATAATTAGTTCTCTTTCTGATCTTTATTTAAATACATTGTTTGAATTCGGGATCATGCTATATTTTTAGCGTACTTTTGTTGTCCATTCGTTTAATGTGTTTTATTATTTGATGACTAGAAACCTGAGATGACTCTGAGATGTGACAAAAGACTAGCAGTATCGAAGTTTTTTGTTGGTGACGATGTATATATATGTAAAAACCAGCATGGACTGGCGAATCTGTCGATTCGTAACAGGCAGCCTATCGACAGGGACCGTCAGAAATGAAGGAAAATGACACTTCTGTTGAAAGATTAGAAGAAGTGGTTCCGCAAGTTCATCCGATGAAGTCATGTGGATAATATTTTCATTATTTTGTAAATAATTTTAAGTCTTCATATTTTTTTTTCTATTAGAATGCTTTATGCTATGTTTAGTATATTTTTTTTCCTCATTCTATTTTGTTTGAATAAGCTATAGTTTTAATATCTTTTCATTACGAGAGTGGGCGTGTTGTGTGTATAGTTAAGTAACAAGGGCTGCTTATGTTATTTTAATGTATATATGGGAGTGCCCATGAAGTAGATTGACAGTGTTGGTTATTCTGAGTTCTATGGTGATACGGTCACAAAGATGTGAAAATTGCAGCTAATGAGATGCTGATTTTCGTAGTAAATTAATTTTTATGATTGCCCAGAGATAATGATAAGTTTAGTTTAATTGACGCTTGTGATTATTTTATTATTTCGTTTATGCTTGGATTAACGGTCAAAATTCGCAATTAGACCTTACCATAATGTATTTCAATAGATTTATGATTGTCAAACTTATGTGTAATATATTTTTATGATTTTTGTTTAGTGCCTCTTTTGTAGTTATAAATATCAAGAGTTTGAAGTTGGAAGGATAAATGTTTATTCAGTTTTTAAGAGTAATCTTTTTGCAAGTTTTCCACAACTATTCACGACGTAAATTAATAAATTACATGGTGTAGCAATTATCATTACTTTTTTATTATTAGTTTAGATTTTTTTCAGTTAAAGAAAAAGTTAATTTTTTTAATGTTTTAATTACATTGCCTCCCCTTATCTTAATTTTTACTGATGTAATAACTTTTGATCTTATTTTTTTAATTCGAGTGAAAACGAATTTTGTTTAGCGGGGAGTAATGTGGTGTGGTCAATTACATCAAAGATTTGATGGTCAGTTCTTAATCAGTTTGATGATCTTTCATCTTGATTAATGTGACACTTTATACGATACATGAGTTGCACAGTAAAACTGCAATAACATTTACAAGTTTATCCAAATAATCTAATACGATTAAGCAATGTCTAATCTAAATAAAGAACAGATGTTTATAGCTCGATCTTGTGAGAAACTTTATATTGGTCAGCCGTTTTAAAGAGTTTAAAATAACAAGTTGCATTATATTTGAGAATGAAATAACATGTAGTTTTATATTGGAATTTATAACTGTGAATAGTATCTATACATGTACTGTTACAAGATTAAAGATGTGAACATTAAAGGGAAATTCCGCGTTTTTTACTTATCATCTTAATATGTTCGTCTTTACATAAAAAACACAATCCCAAAGTTTTATATTTATATTCCTTCTTATAACGGAGAAAATCAAGTATTTGTAACTTTTTTGCTTTCTTGATAGGTGTGAGAAAAATATTTCTCATCACTAGTGAAATATTTGTTCTAAGCAAATGATTAAAATTAAATTATGACGTCAAACCATTGAGAATTCATGAAGAAGGCAACCATTCCTAATGATATCACACATAAAGAACACAATTTTTCTGAAAATCTTTGAAAAAGATAAAAATCATTAGAGAAACAGATTTTACCTCGTGTATCCCGATATTTCTCCACTCTCAACAGTTATAAATTTTAATTATCAAAATACCTCGGCAAACACCGGGCTTTGAATATAAGTATCTAACCGTCTCGGGTGAAATAATTTCGTGACACAATATTTCTTTAATTCTCACCTGATTTATACTTTTTCCCAACCCGTTGATTATTTTTATTTCGTCAACGTGTGGTTCGTTTGATCTCAGTTCTCCATTGGTCAAAAATCAATTATGACGTCAAATGTGCTTGCTGTCCTCTAAAATTCACATGCCCATGCCTGTTTCGGCGGAGGACATTTTAGCGCCAAAGTAGAAACCATTTTAGCGCCTGATTTTTAACCAATTTTAGCGAAAATTACAATTTTCAGAGCCCGTTTCAGCGAAATATTTTCAACCCATTATAATATACTTAGTATGATAAATAACAAAATTTAATAGACTTAAGACAGCACAATATAAAACATATAATGTCTAAAAAATTTAATCAAATGCTTACAGTTCGTTCTAGCCTGGAAGTTAGATCCTAGAGAACGTCTGTAATGGGCTCTGGATATACCTCCTGCACAATACTGTTGATTTGCATTAGGAACTGTTCTTTCTCTTTCTCTTGTCTAGATTGTGGTGCACATTCGTCTATAATTCGTATTTTTGTACATGTTTTGTTTGCAATTTGATAATAGTATCAAGAAAAACGTAAAAAGCTGGATGACAACTATAACATTGCTCATTATAATGGTCATGGAATAACTCTGGACCATTATTTTCTCCGGACCATTATTTGTTCCCTTTGTATTACACTGAACTTCCGTCCAAAGCCTAGTGAGTATTTTTCAACCAGGTAAGTTTTCGTTAAAATAGGCTATCGAAAATACAGGTGAACGGATTAATCCTGCGCTAAAATGGGCTCTTATATCCCCTAGGAGTTCAAAATTGTTCGCTAAATAAAAGAAACAGTAGTATACCGCTGTTCAAAACTCATAAATCTATGGATAAAAAACAAAATCGGGTAACAAACTAAAACTGAGGGAAACGCATTAAATATTAGAGGAGAACAACGACACAACATTAAAATGTAACACGCACAGCAACGGACTACGCATTAGAAAAAATCTGATGAGAATAACCAATATAACATCAAAACCAAATACATGAATTTGGGATAGAAAAGAACCGTGACACGTCTTATAGTAATGTGAATTCACACTAAAATATAGGAGAAAAAAAAAACGACACAACGGAAACACAACGTAAAAATATTACACACACAGAAACGAACTATGATATAACAATGGCCATTTTCCAACCTTTTGCAGATAATTCAAAAAGAAGGATTAAGATTGTTTAAATATCGTCTTGAAATCATTGTAGAAAATATTTCCACCACCAAATCTCAAATCTCGTGCAATACGAATTTATCCACTCGACTGTTACATTTGAATATTTTAACTGTCTCAAGTGGTTAAATATCGTATTACACTCTATTCAGTGGTAGCATCTATATATAATACTTACATATATAAATATTTCAATTTTTTTTTTCTTTCTTAATTTCACATACTGTGTTACTAAACGCCTTGCTGTTGACTTAATAAATAAATATAAGATAAACAATGATTGATAAGAAAGCAAATAGAGATTGAGTGATTTCAATTTACTTTATATTACATGTCTTTTAATTTTCAACGTTTTTTTTTCATCATATTTTGATATTAAATAATTGTTTCGGTCAGTCGGTGTAACAAAAAAAAATGAGAGTTTAGCCGAAATTATTTACATTGAATGTCGAAATAGTCTGTATTTTTGTCCATCTGATGAGTTAAGCCTTTTTCAACTGTTTTTTATAGTTCGTTCTTATGTTGTACTGTTATACCACTGTCCCAGGTTAAGGGGAGGGTTGGGATCCCACCACATTATTTATGTATGTGCCTATCCCAAGTCAGCAGTCTGTAATTCAGTGGTTGTCGTTTGTTTATGTGTTACATATTTGTTTTTCGTTCATTTATTTTACATAAATAAGGCCGTTAGTTTTCTCGTTTGCATTGTTTTACATTGTCTTATCGGGGCCTTTTATAACTGACTATGCGATATGGGCTTTGCTCATTATTGAAGGCCGTACGGTGACCTATAGTTGTTAATGTCTGTGTCATTTTGGTCTTTTGTGGATAGTTGTCTCATTGGCAATCATACCACATCTTCTTTTTTATATGATTTATATTTGATACTTACGTCACCATTGGATGGCTACCTTAAATTTATTGACCGGAGAATATGCATACCAATGTTGCGTTTATGCATTCAAACAATCCAATAAATCAGTTTATTTTATTTAAAAATTTGAGACACCTTATACAGTAAAATCATAATTTCGTTTTAATTGTTTTCTATGTAAATGAAGGTCGTGTCTTTTGAATACGTAATGATATGATAACTACTCATAAAGATGTATATCTTTGTCCATATACGATATGACTTTTTTTGTATTACTTTAGTTGTTTTTTTTTTCGTTAAGCAATATTTGTTTACTTAATATATCCCTCGTAGTTATCTACAAATTATTATTGCTAGGCATCTTTATGTGGTTTTGTCACGAAAAAGAATGTCTTTAAAATTCCTTTCGTGTTCACAATTCCATACCAAATATGTACCATCAAAATAGTAGATCGACACTAAAACATATTTATTCTTTCTTTGTAATAAAAATTAAGTTTATAAATATTAAGGAAACAATTGTTCTAGGAAATTAACGACATAAACTATTAAATAAATAAAATAAAAACAGTTTTTTAAGTTTCAAACAGTACATAAAAAAATTACTGCCACAACATATAGTAAGCGAGAAGTAGAATCTCATAAAACGTCCATAAAACTTTTTGAAGAGATGACTTCAACTTTGTCATTTTTAAACCCTAAATTACTCCGATTTCTGTCAAGAGTTACTCAATATTTCTACATATCATTTTAAAAGATTTAGAATAAGTGCAAATTTAAAGATATTTCAGTTAGCAAAATAAAACAAAGCACATAAAAATAGAAAAACGATCATAAACTAGGTAATCAAAGGTAAACTCGTTTTAGAACGGATCAAATTATACTAGATACCATGCACGCTAAATATTTTGTATGCGAGATTTCGTAGCTTAACAGACTCACCAATGACGCTCGATTCGGACAAATTAAGCACCCGAGTCACCCTCAGTTTTTGGTCGGGTTCGTATTGGTTTATTTATAGTTTTGATTTTCATATGATGAAGACATACATGTAATCTTTCAATTAGTTAAATTCTGAGGACCACCTCCGGGTGAGTTGAAGACCTATATGTGGCCTTCGGCTGTTGTATTCTCTTTGGCCGGGTTGTTGTTTTTATGACATATTCCCCGTTTACATTCCCAATTTTATATTCTATGTTGTGTTTTGTGTACTATTGTTTGTCTTTGTCTTTTTTAGCCATAGCGTTGTCATGCAGTTTACTTTCAATTTATGAGTTTGAATTTTCCCTTGAACATTTTGCAATCTTTTGCGTCTTGTACATAATAGATTATGATGTCAATTTAATTTATCATTAGCGTATGAAAAAAAAGAATCACAGACACAACAATCTCATTTTTCGATGAATACAATATAGGAGCTTCCTTCCAGTGTCTCGTTTCAGATGGCATCATATCATATCATATTTAGTCTGCTTGCCGTTTCGTTTCGGTTATATTTTCCTCCTGTATAATTCTAAAAAAGTCTGCGAATCCGACACCATCTGCCACTCGATTATTTTTAATGCAATCATACTACCTTAAAACGTTGAATTCATATTTTTGGACATTTTCTTTAATAAATGTACTGATTATCTTTATGTACTGTCTCAAATGCTTGTACAAAGTCAGGAATATAACAGTTCTTATCTATTCGTTTGATGTGTTCGAGCTTTTGATTATTCTATTTGATTAGGGACTATTTGTTTTGAATTTCCCTAAGAGATAATTTTTGTTTTCCTTTTTTTTTTTTTTAATAAATTGTTAAAATCAATCGGGTCCAGGACCAATCCAATATATCTTATCATAATCCTTCGTTTTTAAATCAATTTCCTATGTGCATACATTTAGAGTAATTAAGAGCTGGTAAACTCAGTGTATGATAAATATTTCCCGTTATGGAATACAGTCTTCTGCATTTATTTCCATATTTTTTTAATAAATTCACAATTGGATGTTTGTAGTTTAATTATTGTGTGTATACTAAAAAAAGGGTGTTTCGGTAATGGTCATGTAGACCTAGGCTTATTCTCATCAGGTATCCCTAGCCTATATGTTTCCTCCTTTGCAATATGAAGAATAGTTCCAATTTCATTTCTCTTATGAGGATACATGTTAAAATCAATGGGGTCCAGGACCAATCCAGTATAGCTAATCATAATCCTTCGTTTTTAAATTAATTTCCTATGTGCATACATTTAGAGTAATTAAGAGCTGGTAAACTCAGTGTATGATAAATATTTCCGGTTATGGAATACAATCTTCGGCATTTATTTCCATATTTTTCTAGAAATTCACAATTGCATGTTTGTAGTTTAATTATTGTGTGTATACTAAAAAAAGGGAGTTTCGGTTATGGTCATGTAGACCTAGGCTTATTCTTATCAGGTATCCCTAGCCTTTCCTCCTTTGTCATATGTAGAATAGTTCCAATTTCATTTCTCTTATGAGGATACGACACCTGTTTTTTTTCTTAATCTTTTTTTTTCTTTCTGTTAGTTTGTATTGTTTCCTCTGTTTTATTTATAAGCTCTTCAATTAGTTTATTGTTCGTGATATTTTTATCTCTTTTATTTATTTCGTCTGTTTATGTATTTTTTTCTTCATTTGAATTCGTTAAATACTCTTTTAGAATATTGTGTCTTTGTGTATGTAACACGTTTTCTCATTGCTTTTAATACTCTATTTGAGAGATCAAATATCTTTTTTGCTATTCTATTTGAGATTACTCTATTTTTGCTATTCTATTAATAGCGGTCTCTATTTGAGAGATTATTATATGTTATACTATGAGATATAAAAAAATCATCTTCAGAAATATTTTTTTGTAGTTTTTACTAATAAATGTATCAATAAATGTACAGTCGAAATTACGTTTTTACACTGACAGCAATTATATCAGGCGAGACACAGGGTTACGTGGGAATAAAACGTCAGGAACAAGTGGTTTGGGGATATCCCAATTATGTCCTAATACATTAAACTTTTAAGTACTGTTTTTCTTATTATTGTCTGCTGTTCCCCTTTTTCATACCAACTCTGAACAACCACTCGAACTTTAACTCAACGGATAGCGATACCCATCCAAAGCACAATTAAACATCGACATATTGAAATCTGTTTAAAAAAAAGATTTTTTCCCGAAATAATCACGTGGTTTTACCTCATCAAGTAATGGTATACAACATCAAATACTGAAATAAACACATGTAGCGTAAATCGTCAATTTTTGAAACATGATTATGTAATGTTAAAACCATATGAAGAATAGGCAAATCATCATTTCGAAATGACAAAACCATATCTTGTAATAAAACAACTACATAACGTTAAGTCACATTGACATCAAGTAATGTTAAAACCACTTTGATTAATGACACAATCACATTGAATAATCTTGAAACCACATCGAGTAATGACAAAACCATATTGAGCAATGACAAAACTATATCAAGTTAATACGAAACCATATCGTGAAATATGGAAATATCATTAGGTAATGACTATTCCATATTGAGTTGTATCAAAACGTCATTATGTAATGTCAAAACTATATTAATTAAGTCTTATATACATGATTTTTTTATTAGTTGTTAATGGCTTTGAACTAGCTGTCTGGTTATAGCGAGTAAACTCAAATTTGTACCTAGTGTCTTTTTATTGCTGGGATGTATAAGTACCCGTCCACATCCACTTGGTTTTTTTGTCTATCTGATAAGTTAAGCCTTTTTCAACTGATTTTGTATATTTTGTTCTTATATTGTACTGTTATGCCACTGTACCATGTTAGGGGGATCCCGCCACATTATGCAAGCATACCAAATCTTTTTTTTTTAAATAAATAGACAAAATATCATCAAGTTATAGTAAAACAACATTATAAAAATAACACATAGCTGAGAGGGTGATAGAGCAGATTGTTACCCCGAGAAAACATTGTCAACCGCGGCGAAGCCAAGGTTGACAATGCTTTTTCAAGGGGTACCAATCTGCTCTATCACTCTCTCAGCTATGTGTTATTTAATTTATTATACTGAATGTCCTATCATTATAGTCTTTTACAGATTAATTTTATTCTAAAAGTATTTTCTATGACGTTACGTACATAACAACGTTATGGGTGTTAGAAAAAAATTAACAAAAGTTATTCAAGATGTTTTATTTTTTTTATTTTGACAGTCAAATAATAAAATCTGAGCCAAAACGTAGATTTTTAGCATTGTATTTAATTACTTCATGTAAATTCAATGCATTGTCCTTTAAACTATCGGTTTTGATTGGTCTAGACGAGAGGGTAACATTCAAAAAAATTGTCACCCTCTCAGCTATATGATAGAGTAAACTAACACCCTCGTATCAGCCAATCAGAATATGGCATTTTAACGTGAAGTATAATAAAACGTAATGTCAGAGTTCCACATAAAGACAGTTTTGGCGTTCCATAGTTGTACATGAAAGCAAGTTGTTCTTTTCAAATGTGAAAAGAGAACATTATTTTGTCAGAATACTACTTTGCTATCAAACATTTTATTTTAAAAGCAATCCGGTACATATTTAAATATTTCTATATAAACCTCATGTTTTATTGTTGTGCCAGATGTTACCTTTGTTGGTATATTGCCATTGCATATGAGATAAAGAGCATTTAAAATTCAAGGAAAACCATTTCATCTTAATTTTTGTGTCTGTTTAATTAACGCATCAATGTAAATATAACAGAATTTGATGAGACTGTCATCAAAGTGAGAGGGTTAGCGCTATAAAACCAGGTTTAATTCACCATTTTCTACATTTGAAAAAGCCTGTACCAAGTCAGGAATATGACAGTTCTTGTCCATTCGTTTTTTTATGCGTTTTGTTATTTGATTTTGCCATGTGTTTATGAACTTTCCGAATTGATTTCCCTTTGTAAGTTCAGTATTTTTGTGATTTAACTTTTTTGTATATATGCGACTTTTTGTGTTTCTTTGGTTCTTATAACTTGCCTCTTTACTTTAAAATATCCCGTCAGTATGATATTGTTTTACTATATGTCATTATGATATATTTCTATTATGAATTAGAAAGTACGTTGAACCACAAACGTCAAAATTATTCAATCGCGAAGTGGAATGAACTTTTTGTGGATTCTTATAAATTCTATATAACTTTTGGACTATTGAAATAACGGTCTATTTCTGAAATTACTTCTTACATACTTTTGATTTTTTTTAACCCTGTATATGCCAATATTGCCCATGTGAAATTTTAAAATTGTTTGTATATACATTGAACGACAAATATATGTGACGTTTAAAAAAATTTCTGACGTCAGACACGCGAATCAATGAATGTGTTTTGTAGATAGATGTTTTTGTGTTCAGTTAATAATAATAATAATAATAATAATAATAAATTCTTTATTTAAAGAGGGTAACTCAATTAGAAATAGTCTAATTTTCATTGAGGCCCTCAAACAAAATACATGCATACAGTTATGAACTGAATTTTAATGTGCGTATTGTTATGCGTTTACTTTACTACATTGGTTAGAGGTATAGGGGGAGGGTTGAGATCTCACAAACATGTTTAACCCCGCCGCATTTTTTGCGCCTGTCCCAAGTCAGGAGCCTCTGGCCTTTGTTAGTCTTGTATTATTTTAATTTTAGTTTCTTGTATACAATTTGGAAATTAGTATGGCGTTCATTATCACTGGACTAGTATATATTTGTTTAGGGGCCAGCTGAAGGACGCCTCCGGGTGCGGGAATTTTTCGCTACATTGAAGACCTGTTGGTGACCCTCTGCTGTTGTTTTTTATTTGGTCGGGTTGTTGTCTCTTTGACACATTCCCCATTTCCATTCTCAATTTTAGTTAACATTCATACATTCATACATTAAATTACAATATATATTACTAGTATATATACACAATTCAATCATTGAAATATACTTTAGGGTAATAAATGACAATATTTGATATAGTTTTGTTAGAGGAAAACAAATTATTTGACTTGCATATAATTTTCAAGAAAATGATTATAACTATGTTTCTTGAATAATTCCACATTAGGACATTTTTTTATTTCGAGTGGTAAATTATTCCATACTTTGGTTGCAGAATAATGAAAAGATTTTTTATAAAAATTTGTATTTGGTCTTGGAACAAAAAGATCATTATTAGAGACAGATCGTAAGTTGTGGCGTTGCACATCATCAATATTTAGTATTGCTAAGTAATCAGGTGTTAGCCCATTTACAATTTTATACATTAGAATTGATTGTTGGTATTTTATTCTTTTAGTAAAAGATAGCCATTTTAAAGAAGAAAACATGAAATTAGATGGAATAGAAATATCGCATTCCAGTATAATTCTTGCTACTCTTTTTTGAAGTTAAATTGTTCCTTTTAAAATTGATACACGATGATGACTGAAGTACACATATTTTGACTTTTTTAAATTCATTATGCCTGTTTAGTTCACGCATCATTGTAAACATACCGCAATTTGATAAGACTGTCATCAAAGGGAGAGGTTTAGCGCTTGAAAACCATTCTACATTTGAAAATGCCTGTACCAAGTCAGGAATATGACAGTTCTTGTCCATTCGTTTTTGATGTATTTTGTCATTTAATTTTTCCATGTGATTATGGACTTTCCGACTAGATTTTCCTCTGAGTTCAGTATTTTTGTGATTTTACTTTTTCCTAACGTCGTAACTACAATCCTCTTCCCTTTCATGAATGTGACCTACAATTAGACTATTACCGGAGTTGTAATAACATGAGCAACACGACGGATGCCTCACGTGGAACAGGATCTGCTTACCCTTCCACATTACTTGAGATCACCCCTAATTTTTGGTGGGGTTCGTACTGCTTATTCTTTAGTTTTCTATGTTGTGTCATGTGTATTGTTATTTGTCTGTTTATCTTTTTCATTTTTAGCTATTGTCGTTGTCAGTTTATTTTCGATTTATGAGTTTGACTGCGGTATCTTTCGTCCCTCTTTTAATGGTGGTTTGGTGGATAATACCAGAGAATTCCAAATATCAGACAAACAGTAAAACACATGACCAGCGAACATCCATGAAAGCTTGGAGAGTAATTACATTAGCAATTTAAAAAAAAGTATTTACGATAAACTCTGTCTTGTCTGCAAATTTCTTTATCATCTCAATTTTAATAAGATTTAGAAGAGTATTCATACGTATGTGAAATCATAATTGTCATTACATTTTTTTTTTCACATAAATCATATATTCACTATCACTTTTTTTGTCTTTTAAGTCTATTTTACTTAATAGCTTACATGTATGTCCAAGAAATATAGGAAGATGTGGCAGGAATGGCCGACATGCATAATCTGTGCTGTATTACAAAAATTCTGACATGAAGGAACATCTTAAATCGGAAATGGGGGAATATATTAAAAATGAGGACAGATGCAGAAGAAAATTTATGTCAGAATACTTTGGGTTTCCTGCACCAACAAACAGAGAAAACTACCAATGTTGTGACATGCGTAAAACATCGTGTACATGTGATCTTTGTTTGAATGTTAGTTCAGGTTCAGAGGATACTCCTTTCAAATTATCCAGAAAGAAACAGGACATTGCAAAGCATATGCTTTTGCAATATTTCCATGCTGAGAACAGCTTAATAGATACATATATATTTCCACATCTACATACTGGGTTTTCCGATAGCTTTGCAGCATCTTTGGCGTCAAAACCGGCATATATAAATTATGTAAAACTGTCAGAAGATTTCCCAATGTTGAAAAATTCATATCCAAATATAAAGGTTTATTATATTTATATTTATTTTCTAGTTCAATGTAAGACCGATGAACTTTGAAAGAATTTGACCAAAAAACTGATGTAAATATCTTTTTCTGTTAGAAAGTTTTTTTTTATCTTTTAGCATTTTATTGACACCTGAATAATTGTGTTTTACTTTAAAAAGCTCACTTTCAATCTGAAACATATCGAAAAGTAAATCATCAAGGTTTATTTTGTCTGCATATTTCATGAGTGAGCTTCCACTCAATATGTTAAGAAAATTTAACACTGGAATTGTTCCTGTATGGCATGTCTTTAAAGGAATTCTACAGTTTGCTATGAAAATACATGCATTGTATTATTGATTTTCTATATCTACGTAATAGTCATAATAGTAGCAACCTGTGACCTAGGAAACAATGTTGTTATAAATAGAATGGCTGTACTATCTTTGAGACATATGTTAGTGATTGATGCTATTTCAAAGAAAAAAGTCCTCTGTTATTATTGGACCACTTCAACAACAATTGTCCATCAACCTTTTTAGAAATTGACCTGGGAATAGAATTGAATTCCTTCTAAAATCTACCACTGGTGTAATGAAATGCTCTAATTTTCTTCATGTCCTGAGTGAGCAGTAACTCATCTTCATCATTTTGTTTCCTGGAATGTTTTTTTTTTTTTATCTGATAATTGTTCAAGCTTCCCTGTCAAAATTGTCTGCGGTCGTGTGAATAGATGGTAATGCAGATGTTCTGTTGTAAATATTTGCACCAAGTTTATTGCTGTACATATGCTTTGTTGTAGATATTTGCACCAAGTTTATTGCTGTACATATGCTTATTGTGTTTTTGTTTATTTTTTACTCTTTTTCATTCCACTCTTGCACGAGATCTTCAGGGACATTTCAGTCAGATTTTCCAGTTGTATTTATGAAACAGGCTTCAAAAACTTCACAAGCCTTATGAAGACCCATGACAGAATACTGTTACACAAGAATTCTAAGTATTTCTTTTTGGTACTTAGGATTCATGGTGTGACCCCGAAGTTGAAGCATGATCATTTTTAATAATGGGAGCATTTTTTGTCTATCTGGTATTTTCACATTTTAAAAAAAAAGTAAATAAATGTCATCCCAACCTGTTAACCATATAATGTATTTATAATCTTTAATTTTGTCAGGTTTATTTTCCTTATTCTAATCAAGTACAGGTGTGGTAATAGGAATATCCAATTCAACACCATTTGCCAAGGTAACTTTAACTACTTGACATGGGCCAGTGTCATTTTGATCATCTCTTACATCTTCTGTAATATAAAAGCAACACTTTAGTGTGAATTTTATTTAAAGGTATTTTATGAAAATCTGTTTACAATGTTCTTTTTTAAAATGAGACATTAGTACCGGGAACCAGGATATTCAATAGACGACTTCGCGGTTAATAACGCCATCTTGGATAGGGGTCTCTATCTAACGACTCCCCGCCGGGTTGTTCAATTCTTGATTTTTAAAGGCGGTTGTATTGAAAAAAATAAAAATTTTATAAGTGTCAAATGTAAAATTAGGCTTAATTAGGAGGAAATCATTATTTCAAATAGTAAATATATACCTATAACTAAAATCTATATGGGCATGTTTATTTTTTTTTTTTTCATATTCATAAAGAAAAAATGGCAAATAAACAATTTGGCGTGGCATTTCGTCAATGAAAAATCAATCAATTTAATTTTCATTCAAAATGTTGGTGGAGCAGGATAGAAAATCGTACAGAGCAGCACAAGATACGACACTGCATGATGAAAATAAATATGCTGCTGGACAAAATGCCAGAAACATTTGAACAATATGTAAATCTGTTCCAAAAAGATGAAATAAATAGCAAATGAATGAATAACCAATTTGAAAAAAATAAAACTTCTTTTAAATCAAATGGCTGACCCCATACGTTCATACCCTCTGTATTTTCATTATGAAAAACATGTCATTGGTTCTAATGCTGTTTCTTTATTATAAGGCTGAATTATACAGGAGGTTAGCATTATCCCTTAACTTTACTTTCCGCTATAAAGATGATGTTCTCTAACTCGATTATTTGGTGGCTGTTCAACGCATCTATCCCATCGAACTAGAGATAAAGGATACACCAGATGCAGTTAAGTCTACCTCATATCTTGACTAACATCAAGAAATTGCCTATGATGGTCGGTTGAAAACAAAACTTTCGACAAAAGGGATGATTTCAGTTTCCAAATTGTGAACTTTCCATTTCTATGTAGCAATATTCCAGCAGCGCATGCCTACGAAGCATATATCTCTTAACAATTGTTACGATATTTCCGGGCTAATGTTTCCTAGTCAGGAATATGACAGTTCTTGTCCATTCGTTTTTGATGCGTTTCTCTTTTTGATACACGTTGCTACTCACAATGAAGCTATTAAACCAAGAGTTCCAAATGGTGAAGTTTAAATCATTCCTTGGTAAATTTTAAGGAGGATACAACGAGGTGGTTGACCGTTATTGAATAACCGTTTCACAGATGATGTCGGATATTTTCCTTATGTCGTAACTACAATTTCCTTCCCTTTTCACGAATGCGACCTACCGAATTAAACAATTTACCGGGGTTGTAATAACATGATCAACACGACGGGTGTCACATGTGCAGCAGGACCTGTTTACCCTTCTGGAACTCTTGAAATCACCCCCAGTTTTTGTTGGGGTTCGTGTTGTTTAATCTTCATTTTTTTTAATGTTGTGTCTCGTGTACTATTATTTGTCTGTGTCTTTTTCGTTTTTAACAATGGCGTTGCCAGTTTATTTTCGATCTACGTGTTTGACGTGTTTTACTTCTGGTATCTTTTGCTCCTCTTTTAGTACCTTGTGTAAATACAACATTTCCCCATTATTGGTAAATTCGTGTTCACTGGGCAAAATGTTGTTATCTGTATGGCCTCATCCTGATCATGAGCTTGGCATGTTTGCCAAATCAGTGGATGTTCTGTTAACCCGTAACCTGCTTTATATAAAAGTCTATCCACAACTCCTTTCCATGACTACATGAACTTTTATCTTTGCCATATAGCTACACCTGTACATGTATTAACTAAAATACATATACATCTGCATAATCATACTAATGTTCTTAATTATGGGAGGGGTTGATCGGTGCAGTCAGGATTCTACTTCGTCAAAATTATCTCCCCATTACGCCAGTTCATTTTCACAATCGTAGAAATGGAAGCCATTGTAGGGATGACGCGCTGCCAATTTTGCTCTTGGAAACCGATAAATTTATCCACATTGCACCATTACGATCCTTATTTGTCAGTTGTATTTTAAAAGACAAATGTATCAACTAGATAATGAGCATCAGTTGATGATCTTGTCTGCATTTATTCAACTTAAAACTGTTGTCTGATTGGTTGTCAGGTGGAATTTTCAAAAAATCATAAACATTTGAAAAAAATCTAATTAAATATTTCGTGGAAGGGCAGACTAGATTTTTTTAGTGGTTGAAGACTATAAACCCTGCATTTTCACCATCCAACTTGAGAGACTGTCGACAAGTACTTTTAGTTAAAAATAGCTATTCGAACACACCTACTCTGTTTTTGTGATTCATTAGATAGGTATTTCACTTGACCTGTTTCATTTTTTAGTACTGTGATTTTTTTATGTTATAAAGTCAAGCTGTAGCTTTGATATATAAAAATGATAGAATCTGAAGCGAGACGATGTATGAAATATTCTTGCTTTGTGCGATATCAAGACAAAATATTTAACTCAAACACGCCCTAACATACAAAGGTGCACTCGAATTTCTCTTTTCGATACAATTGTTACCCATTTTTTGGAATTTTTCTTGAGTAACATAATGGAAAGGCAGACACAAAAATTACTGAACTAATAGATTGATATGTTTTCCGTCCTGGGTAATTTTTTTTTTAAATCGGAGGTTATTCATTTTCTTCATCCAACTTGAAAAATACCTATGTCGTCGACTTGATATCTAATTGTTCTGCTTAACTATGTACTAGATAAATTGAAAACTTATGCAGATGGTGTTTTTAGAATAAAACACTTCGTAATTGAGAAGAAAATTGTCATTTTATTTGTTTCTGTTAACTTTAAAAAATTTTGTCACTATAGAGTAAACATTTATCGCCTTCTCTAACAAAGAGCTTCAATTCTATTTCAACCGGGTTTCCGCCTAGGTGTAGTATGTTATTTGTGACAATGATAGAAGATATTTTGATAAACTGGTAAAAACGTGACATGTTTCTAATTTCGAATTCCATTCTCTGCCAAAAAGACCTACAACTAAATGAAATATGGCACGACACAATCCGTCTAGGAAGACCAAACTGTATAGTGAGAAATATCGTTAATATCTGCCCTTATCATTTTCAAAATGGCGAGAAAGCTTTCCGTTGCCCTGTTCCAATACAATTTTGGAATAATGGCGATTTGAAAACTCGCCAATTAGAGAACTGCATCTGTCATTGTCACAAAAGCGTTGGGAGAGAGAGAAAAAAAAAGGAAACTTACAAAATCAAGAACTACAAGTGAAGATTTAGTTGCTAATACTACCGATAATTCTTACACTCTCTAGATAGCATCTACACAGCTTACACGATATACAGATGTACATGTCCATACTGGGTAGCACAACACAAGACACATTCAAGGTGTTGTTTGACAATTAAAGCCCCAAAAATGTTTGTTAAGCAGTATTAGAATTGCCTCAATAAAATACTCATTTGAAGATGACCCAAACATGTTTTTTCTTAAAGCAGGGCCTGAGAGTAGACTTAAATTAGAAATTGAATTATCATTGGTCATGTTAGATTGATTTTACAATTTGGGTTTAAACTTGAGTGTATTACTGTGGTTTTCTTTCTAATGCAATTTTCCGTTATCCATTTTAAAGGTAGTCAAGAATTTTCCATCCTTCTGTAATAGAAATATCCCAAACAGGAATTAAACATTTGGTTTCAAATGAAACTTTACTACTGCAGCGGGAACATGAACCTACTGCACCAGGACTAGCTGCAAAACAAAGTATGTCTGCTTTAACAAACAGACAACACTGATCAAATTTGATTTCCCGTGGTGTTGTGTTTCCAAAATAGGCAAGAAATATCTTACAGTGACCTTATTGTTTTACCAATATTTTATCGATTCTAAGAAACTAAATGGAATTATATTTTCCACAAACTTTTGCAATCAGTTGTGAAGTTGTAACGTTTTCTTTTTTAAAACATTTTCTGACATTTTTATCTAATTTTATTTATAATTGATGCTGTTATTCGCCCTTTTCTCTTTTCCTTGCACTGTTCATATCTGCTTTGACCTCTAGTTTAAATTTCGATTAAAGCAGCTTCATCAGACGACAATGCCAAACTTTCCGTACAAAATCGTACTGGTTACTTTGCACTCACACAATTACCATAATACAATAAAATCATGTTAAACATCAAAAGGATTGTCTACCTCTATATTTACATTAATTGTTTCTACTGTGTCTGAATTGGAAGATGCACTGTCAGTATTACTGCACTCGCTGCTCGACGACTCCGTAATTAATCACACTCATAGATCCATCAATGACTTGGTTTCTCGCAGTAATGTCCTCAGTATCGAAATAGTCTCAATTGTTATTTCCACGGGCTTTTTATCGGATTCAACAGTGCTTGTGGAAGCGTCAGTGGTACACAAATCTGTACCAGTGGCAGCATCAGCTATCAGCCCCTTCACAAAAGGCATAGTGTTTGTTGCTGTTACTTTACACTCACAACTATCGGTCTGGATATTTACGCTTTTCATACCAGCTAACTTTGGGTCAGCTACCCAAGTAGCACTTGGGGAATAAATAGTCCCATTCGGGAAGACTCCTTTTTCTTTTTTTCCTTACACATCCATAACCATAGGGAATAATGGAACCAACATAATTATTATTGTGAACCGCGGTTTTTCTTATTTGAAATATCTCGGTAGCCTTTGAGGATTTATCAAACTTGCAAGGAGGAGCCAAATATCTCTGCCATTTCTTACCTTGCCCAATAGCAGCCTTGTCAGGTAAGGCCAAGTGGCTACTGTCTTTTTCCGAATGATTGCCAAGAGTTCTTTGCCTTTTCGGAGTAGGAGGAATGGGTGCCATAATTTTCTTAGGTCAAACAAAGTTAAAAGATTTTTCTTTATTGGGATAATATTATGATCCTCAATGCCCAGGCTGATTGTTACAGGCGATGTTGTAAGGCTTGAAGTCTCCTTCAAATCTGCTGCTATATCAATGTGTTTATCCTGTGGACTGTTTGGACTTCTTGTTTTAGTTTTATTGTCTAAAAATTTCGCTTTGGGTCTTCCGGACAAATCTGCATTGTATGGCCTTATAAGATTTCTTACTCTTTCCCAGCAAAGGGTGTGGCAGGAATGGTTACTTCTGAAACACTCAGTTTGGTAACACCATGGCAAACTCTTTGATGAGTCATCATTCACATGTTACATCTGAGCATCTTGTTTGGGTGACTGGTTCTCACTTTCCTCAGGGTCTGCCTATTTCTATTTTGTGCCCCACACTTAAAACAATCAAACATCTGAAAATCATCAAAAAAATTTGTTTTGTTCTTCTATCGCTATGCTATGATATACACATGATACAATGATACATGCATACAGTTATTCTTAGAAGTATAAATGTCCCTTTCTCTCTCATGATTTGGAGAAATCATGAAGAAATGTTTTAACATAACTATTAATACAAAAGTAATAATGCACTAACAAAGTTTTGAGCCTACATTATATATTGTTTATCCCATGTATTACCATATTTATGTAGAATAAAAACAGCTTTAACGTGAAAACACAATCATGAAATAATTGAGGACTTGACTATGTTGTCATACGTGTATCTGAAAATTCTCAGTCTAGTGAAAAGATATACAATTATATTTGACAGTATGAAAGTTATTTAATGATGTCATAATTTGGAATAACATACAAAAATAGTTTATTATTATTATTCCTGTCAAGAACGAAACGTACTTCCACGATAGGGACAGCCGGTGTTGGTAAATCCGTTACATTATATCATCCCTTTTTGCTAATATCAATGTGTTTATAAAGCCTGTAAATTAAGGCAGATAATTGTAAAATTATCATAATGGGGTATCATCTCTTTCATTTAACATCAATGGTGTTTAAAAAGCCTGTATACTTAGACAGATCCATATTATTTCAGTGATACATTGAATAAACTTAATCTTTATGGTATCAATTTAATGTTATTTTAGAATTGTACAAAGAATCAGAAATAATAGCCTTAAACTGCGGATATTTGTTTCCATTAAAATAAAATATAACTATTTTTTTCATCCTGTACTGTAATATTTTCTCCTTGTTGCCTGTAATTCAGTGGTTGTCGTTTGTTTATGTGTTACATATTTGTTTTTCGTTAATTTTTTATATAAATAAGGCCGTTAGTTTTCTCGTTTGAATTGTTTTACATTGTCATATCGGGGACTTTTATAGCTGACTATGCGGCATGGGCTTTGCTCATTGTTGAAGGTCATACGGTGACCTACAACTAATGTCTTTGTCATTTTGGTCTCTTGTGGACAGTTGTCTCTTTGGCTATCATACCACATCTTTTTTTATATTGAATGTTGCAGCTGCTCTATCACAGGTCCCTTCTCTGTCTTGGGCTTTACAGAAATTAAATGATGCTATGTGTCCCTTTGAAGACTTGTTGTTATTGATGTTAATGAAAGTATCTGCACATTTAGACATGCAGCATTATCTGACCAGACGTGTTTTTTGAAACCTTGTTGAGAATATCATAAATTTTTGCTGATGTTTTTGAGTCCTGTGAAATATGTGGATCAAAGATGTGTACAAAGGTCAGAGACGGCAATTCTTCTGATGCAAACAGACATGTACCATGATATGCCTCTTACCAAACAAATGAAGCTGTACAAAGGTCAGAGACGGCAATTTTTCTGAAGCAAACAGACATGTACCATGATATGCCTCTTACCAAACAAATGAAGCTGATCTTCTCTATATGTCAAGGGTAGATATTTCATGGACCAATCAGATACAATACAAATTTTATCTTCTTTCCTAAAATTGAAGAGAAATGATTTAGCAGCTTATTTATTTCGTGCACTCATTATGAAACCTATAGTTACGATTTCAGGTCTATTACAGGGTTATGTTCTGGAATATTGTAGGTTTGGGGCAGAGTTGTCAGATATACATGTAAAAGAGGGACGAAAGATACCAGAGGGACAGTCAAACTCATAAATCGAAAATAAACTGACAACGCCATGGCTAAAAGTAAAAAAGACAAACAATAGTACACATGACACAACATAGAAAACTAAAGAATAAGCAACACGAAGCCCACCAAAAACTAGCTTTCAAATTGGCTCAAACATTGTATTTTTGTTTTAATTTCTTATTGAAAGACAAGAAATCAATTGAGTGAATTTTAAAAATGTTTTTTTTTTTTTTTTTTTTAAATTTACAAGTCAAACATCACAAATAACACAGATTTCTGCATAGAAAGGAAAGGAAATGAGTTCAAAAAGAGGGACGAAAGATACAAGAGGGACAGTCAAACTCATAAATCGAAAATAAACTGACAACGCGATGGCTAAAAATGAAAAGGACAAACAACCAAACAATAGTACACACGACACAACACAGAAAACTAAAGAATAAACAACACGAGCTCCACCAAAAACTAGGGGTGATCTCAGGTGCTCCGGAAAGGTAAGCAGATCCTGCTCCACATGTGGCACCGTTGTGTTGCTTATATATCAAATCCGGTAAATAATCTAATTCGATAGATCACATTTATGAAAGGGAAGGGGATTGTAGTTACGACGTAAGGAACATATCCGATATCATTTGTGAAACGGTTATTCCATTACGATCAACCAACTCGTGATGGCGTCCGTAAAATTTACGAAGAGATGATTTCAACTTCACCATTTGGAACTCTTGATTTTATAGCTTCCTTGTGAGCAACAACCCTCTATCAGGAAAATCATGATAGGAAATGCAAGCACGGGAATATCGTATCAATTGGGAGATATATACACCGTATGCAGGTGCTGCTGGAATGTTGCTACTAAGATATGCGATTTTTCAACCTATGTTACCATCATGTGAAGTATCCACAAGGTCAGCTGAAAGTACAGGATTAACATTTCCATAAGGTTATTTGTTTTTTTTTTCATAACGATATTGTACCAGCAGTAAATATAAAGTCAGTCCTTATTAAATTTATTGAGTTTTAGAAAAATTTGAAGAATTTTTTTATATTTGGGCACAACATCTTATTATTACTGTCCTGTTTTGAAAATTTGGAAGCAATATTTTTGGAAGTGTTTATATTTTTGGATGTGTTTATTCTTTGAAATTGTTTTAAAAGTGAAACCATGTCTGAATTCATATTCTCTGTCTGAATTATGCCCAGCACTTCTAAATTTAACATATATATGGTTCTCACAAATCTGAGGAAGATGTAACTTCATTGCAAAAACCTGTCCATGAAAAGTTAATACTACAAGCGAAATGAAAACTGCTTTTTATTCCCAAAATTGTAATTTATACTAATATTCTTGTTTGAAAAGACTGCATCAAAATCTTCTATCATTGAAATTACTGATAGATTCTACCGTTACCTTGCGAACAGCCAATGTCATAGCTAAGCGTGGGTTTAATTTCTATCATTTAAAAGTTAGCATTTATAAGAAATGACAGATCTGGAATCAAATACATTTGCACAAAGAATTTTGAATCATCTGTAAGAGTTTTTAAATCAGCTAAGATTATTTCAAGTTTATCATATTTTTTTGAAAAGATGGAAAGTCGCGGCTAGGGAGACATAGGGGTTGCCATTTCCGGTAACGAAGTTGACGTGAACAGTTACTGTTACTTTTATCAGCTTTTTCAGAAACTGTTCATGGTTACCCATTGCTATTTGGTCTATAGAATCACCCGAAGGTGTACTAGTCAATGGCAGTCTGATATCTTTCGCCCGTCGACTCAGGGCTCATTGTCGTGGTTCACTGTCAAGTTTTAATGATTATGTCTCATTTATAAAAATAAATACTGCAAAATGAAAGACTGGTATCTTTTACAACCAATAAACACATGATTACACCGTAAATGTATTTTTTTTTATTCAGACCCTGTTTCTTTAGCATGTCACCACTCTGAAAAATGCAATATATAGGTACATTTGAAAAACAAATCACATCTAATATTTTTTTTAACAACTAGCTATACTAAATGCTATTTATTTTGTGTTTGAGTCTTCCTTAGGGCTGGACTCCGTTTACAGGAACCGCAGATTTTACCGGTTCCTTGAGCATGTTGAATTCAAGAAACACCGACGGACAAACGAGTAAAGTATTATATTTCTTATATACATGCTCAAATCATGAACAGACAACAGCCGAAATCCACCAATGGGTCTTCAATAGCCCTCACCCGGAGGCGTGCTTTAGTTGGCCCCTAAACAAAAATGTGTACTAGTTCAGTGATAATAGACGTCCTACTCCACTCGGATATATATCAAAGAAATTAGCACAATAGTACGCACAGTAAAACTCAGTTTAAAAGAAGTCAGAGTCCGATGTCAGAATAGTAACAAAAGAACCTAAACATAATGACAATGCTATATAAATTAACAAAGTACTACTAGCAGTTACTGACATGCCAGCTCAAGACCTCAATTAAAGTGATTAATTATTCAATCATATCCATATCCAGAACAATCCCTCCCGTTAGGGGTTTAGCATCATACCACCATAAAAGATATGAGAAGATCCAAGAACATAACCCGTATAATGCCGAATTACTGATTTTAAAATAGATGTGTTTATTTACGATGCAAGGTAGTATGCTGCTTTGAAAAGGAAAGCCTCTACATTCAGACCAAAATACATTTCCATCACGTCTCAAAGTGGTAAATGCCTTTCAGGAATGTGGTAGTTGTTATCCATTCGTTTTATGTGATTACACATTAAATTTTGTCATTTAGTAATGCACATTTTTACATAAATAAGACCTAAATAGCATTTTTATATAAACTAGAACACACCCGCGAAATCGCGGGCATTCAGAGCGTAGTTTAAAGTATGTAAAGTGTTGTTGGAAGAATTTTGTGAAATATTGAACGACTGGAGAATTTCAACAAAATTATCATAAATCATAGGTTATTGGGGACAGGAAATTTTTTTTTTAATCCCTCCTCCTTTATTTCCAAAATTCCCAATGGGTGGTTTTCTATCAATTTCAATATAAATATACATTTAGTATGTTATGAACATTTAAGTAAGGAGCCTGTACTTCAGTGGTTGTCGTTTGTTTATGCCTTACATATTTGTTTTTCGTTCTGACATTGTTTGTACATAAATAAGGCCGTTAGTTTTCTCGTTTGAATTGTTTTACATTTTCATTTCGGTGCCTTTTAAAGCTGAGTATGCGGTATGGTCTTTGCTCGTTGTTTTTTTTTTTTTTTTTTGGTTTCTTGTGGAGAGTTGTCAACATGGCAATCATGCCACATCTTCTTTTTTTGTAATCAATGAATTTTGTAAAAGATTTATTGACTGGAGAATTTCAGAAAAGGTATCAAAAGTGCACATGAATAATTTTAGCGCTTATCTGTATATTATGAACATTCACTATATAAATAAAGTGTATTTACTTTCAATTCTAAGTTTTCTAATCGATCCATGGTGGTCATTGATATAGTATACAGACCCTCTCTATTTAATAAACTCTGTGACCACCGTGGATAGTAAACTTGAAAATGATAGCAGATAGAATTCTGAAAATACACTTTATTCGTAGTATATGTATGTTCAAAGTATACAGAAAAACGCAAACCGGAAGTATAATCTGACTTAAAATTTTGTCCAATGACGGGACAATATCCGGATGCCCTTTTTCTCGATTTTCTCCCAAAATAACTCAATCTGAATAATCATATGAATGGATGACAAATGCGACTATGCACTGTACCTATAGGACACAGAGGCGTGTTGATTAATTTATTGTGGAAAGAAGAGAAGCGACACCCAAAATGAGGTCTTCTCGTTTAATAGTATAGATAAGGCCTTAATACCATTGTGTTTAACTCCCGGATGGACTGGAATTTTCTACAGATGCAACGCATGCCAGGTAATATCTTCTGCCAATCAAGACAGACCTCCTTGAACCCGGAGTACGAGAAAAACGCTTAATATATACACTGAATATGCTCCAAAGTTTTATAATAGATCCATAAAAGAGGGACGAAAGATTTTAGAGGAACAGTCAAGAATTCATCAGAATATATATTAAGAGTTTATGTAGTAGAGGTTTGATAAGAAAGTCGCGAGTTGATTATCGTTTTCGAATCCACTACTTCTTATCAATTCTCTAGCTTAACCCATTTCTAGTAAAACGACTATCTGTTTCATGATCTGACAATGAATCAACTGAATTTCATGAAACTAATTTCGTATCTTGTCTTTTTTATTGTCTAATAGCTGGAACTGACTAGATCAACACGGTTCACATTTATATTTAACTTAATATCAGTTCAATTGAACTTAAATGTATAGTTATCTTCCCTTTTCTTTACCAGATTTTGTATTTGTAAATGATTATTTCATTCAATGTTGAATCATTTCAAATAATTTATATTGATATTAGATTTTAATATTTTTAATTCATCCAAAAAGACATATAACTAATATACGGATTTTTAAAAATCTTTAAAATTTAAAAAAAAAAAAGAAAAAAAAAAACACACATTCCAAATTACTATAAACATTTTAAAATTCATAATAACAGACACCAGTTGTTGATAAAATAGATACTATGATTGGTCATAATTGAAATATTATATACATTTTGTTTAAACTGGTTACCTTTCATTTTGTTTTGCTTTTTTTTTTAACATTATTGCTTTTGTCATCCATCGTCAATCAGTAAATGAACTAGTCTTATTTGTGGTACGCATCCTAAAACCCAAACAGAATTGCTTTTGCTTCAAATGTACAATATATAATTATATCAATTTTGCAATGAGTCATGTAAGCTGCTCATAGCCGTGATCGTCTAGTCGTTGGCATCGAAAGAAAAAACAACTGTGACATTAACAGTGTCAAGTTCAAGCCTAATACCCGGAATGATTTTTTTGTAATGTTTTTTTTTCTACCAAAATATTGTTTTTAATCTTAGAGGTATCTATATTTCATTTTTACTCTAAAATTGACGATTTTGTTTCTGGTTTCACCGTCAAAGAAGTAGTTTTACAGTAGATAATCACACTTTATTCACTATTCACACAAGAGTCAGTTAAATTTTGATGTATATTTGGACCATTCATAATTAAACAAAGATTAACTAAGTGATCATAGTATGATATCATTATAATCATAAAACTAAAAGATGATGAAAAAGGAAAGGCCTTGTACCTTAAAAGTGTTAAGTGTTATGTGTACATGGACGTTTATTTATCAAGGAATTGTACTAGTAAGTAATATCTACATTTTATAGTGTTTATATATTTCATTAAATAACAAAAAGACAGAAATACAGTTTATTGACATGCGTTGACAGATATACACTATAAGAGTGATATTTAAATATAAAAAAGAAGATGTGGTATGATTGCCAATGAGACAACTATCCACAAAAGAGCAAAATGACACAGACATTAACAACTATAGGTCACCGTACGGCCTTCAACAATGAGCAAAGCCCATACCGCATAGTGAGCTATAAAAGGCCCCGATAAAATAATGTAAAACAATTCAAACGAGAAATCTAACGGCCTTATTTATGTAAAAAAGTGAACGAAAAACAAATATGTAACACATAAACAAACGATAACCACTGAATTACAGGCTCCTGACTTGGGACAGGCACATACATTAATAATGTGGCGGGGTTAAACATGTTAGCGGGATCCCAACCCTCCCCGTAACCTGGGACAGTGGTATAACAGTACAACATAAGAACGAACTATAAAATTCAGTTGAAAAAGGCTTAACTCATGAGATGGACAAAAATACCAGTGGACGTGGCCCGGTACTTATACATCCCGACACAAAAAGACACAATGAACAGATCTGAGAGTACTCGCAGTTATCTGACAGCTAGTTCAAAACCACTAACAACTAATAAAAAAATCATGCAACTAAGACTAAACTATCAATCCGTACACATCCAACACCCAATGGATTTAGTGTAAAGACGTCATAAACAATTAAACAAAAAATAACAATTTGTTATAGTGGTATCATGCATAGACTACAGACTTAACTGTCGAAAACACGCGCGAGTTCGAACTAGTATACTAGTCACTCGTTTTTGAGAGGATAAAATATCGTAAGTTAAAAGTTATGATATAAGTTAGATTAAGTTAACATGGTGGTCAGTGGATTCTTGAAAAATAATCCACCGTTAAAACAATAGACTGACGTCAGAGAAATGGGTTAACATATTCATATATTTGTCTTTATTAATATTATTTTTGTTTTTGGTGAATTCCAATTGACGTGGCTCTGTACTTATACATCTCGTTATTGTGTTATGGGTTAATGATTAGTTCTGTATTTAATTTTTGCTTATGGGCAATATGTCGGAGATATCATCCCGACCAAAGACCAGATAACAGCCGAATCTTATCAAAAGGTCTCTAACGTAGCGAAAAACTCCCGCATCCGGCCTCTTTATAAAAATATGTACTAGTTTGGTAGAAGTTTACAAAATAATGGACGCTAAACTTAACCAACTATATGCCTGTTTGTGCATCTTTTAATGTGTGACTTGACTCTGTTCTTGTATATCCCGTTATTGTGCTATTGTAAATTTTTGTATTTTTGTCTTTCATTTTTTCTAATGTACTTTGTCTATATGCATTTTTGTGCTTCTTTGTCACATATTTGAGTGTATGTGGTGGTTTTTTTAAAAGCAATTGAGAATATTACACAACTTTGCTCTGTGCCCCTATTTGTGAAAATTTTACCTATTTAAATGTCTGTTTTGTTCTCACATCGTTGTCAATATAATGGAATTTAATGCCACTGTCATACAAGTTAGATGATGAACTAGCTATAAAACCAGGTTTAATCCACACTTTTCCACTTAAGAAAATGTCTGTCACAGTTGTTATCCATTTGTTTGATGTGTTGCTTTTGGTTTTGCCATTTGATTAGGGATTTTCCGTTTTGATTTTTCCTCAGAGTTAAGTAATTTTGGGATTTTACTTTATACATAAATTTCTTCCAACAGTTTTGTTCATGCGGAATAGTTTCAGTTTCACTTGGAAACATATAAAATGGTATAATAATTTCAAATAGATGTTAAGTATTTCATTTTTCGTCTTATTTTCTTGGTAAATAATATTTCCTCGTCTTCGCGTTCTTTCTTTTGCAACGTCATTTACGTGACGTCATTAGTGACAGAAATTTATAGAGGATTTTTTTTCACTGTGAAATTATCGGTTTTTATTTGTCTGGATTGCAGAACTACAACGAAATAAAATATTTAAATCATTTAACATACGCTTATGTAAAATTATTAAATTCTTTCGTAAAATTTAAAAAAAAAAAAAAAAAAAAAGGCCATGGGAAGATGGGCTGATGGCTTCTCAATGTTGTACAATCACTTTTACATATTAAGCACACTTTGGTATACCAATGTAAGGTATCATTCACTTTTTGCACATTCCATTCAGAATCCCAAGCAACTGTTACATCTCCATTTATTATATTCCATCCAAAAAAAATAATATCTGGAAGTGACATTAAAGGAGTGCTGCTTTGTTTCCAATACACCTTATCGCTATTTTTCCGCCATTACTGGATATCACACAGGTTCCCGTAAAATTTTGACGTCATAAAACGAAATACGTGACGCACAATGGAAAAGTGATTGTTGTTGACGTCAAAAGTTCAAGCGGCCGGGTCAGCCGGGATTAGCGATAAGGTGTATGCTGCATAACCCAGCAGAATCTTAACATGAATTTTTAATGCTTCTGCTTTTGGAATCATTTCAACCTCTTACACAACAAGTTCCCACATGCTCTTATTTCTTAATAAGTGCTAGGGGTTTATCCAAGTAAGTTTCACATAAGGTGTTGTCATACATTTCCTCACTGAATTGACAGGCTGCAATGCTGCACGGTGTTTTGAAAAATACACACAGATAATGAGGAGGGGAAAAAATACGTAATCCTTTGATGTTATCCTCATTGCAAATTGAAAGATCACTCGCTATGAAGTTGGCATTTTTACGAACTGTCGAAAAGGTTTGTTCTGCCATATCCAAGAAAAAAAGAACACAAAATCACATCCACTTGCTATGCACACCATCTGTATGCAATTCTCTGAATTTTCAAATGTGGAATCTTTCAGCTGTATGTATTGAAGCGCCAACCGTTATTGTAAACGGTTATTTTACAAATATCAATTATAAAGTCAAAGTTATAAAACCGTTTTCAAGTCCAAACTTTGGATAATCAAGAAATAAGATTTGTTTAAATAAATAAAAGCAGCTTTATTAAAAGCTATTATCATTGATGATAGTTATGAATAAATTATAACATATGTGAATAGAGTTGCAGTGTGTGCTTAAACTGAAAATACCTGAATACTAAAATCTAGGTCACTTGCTAAAAATCAGCTGTTCTGTCTGGGATCTAATTTGAAACTGACTACACTTTTCTCCAAACGTTTAAAAGATCAAGTTAATCAATACACCTAAAAATAGGACGTCTGTACACAATATGAAAGTAACCAAAATGTCCATAACGTTGACGAAGTATAATTTGGGATAATTCTAAAATTATAAAAGAATAAATATGGATTAAATAGGGATGCATTAAAAACTTCTGAATAAGGTCATTTCATTGCCTCTGCTTTTGGATTATTGTAACTATAGAAAATCATTCCACATAACAAGCAAGTGTACAAAAGTGAAAATATGTATGACCTAGTTTTGCGGAAAATATAAAGGAAATACGAATGAATGAAGATTATTGTTAAAAGATGACTGCAAATAATCGTGGCACAACACTGCTCCTCTTGAAGAATAAAGAAGTTCTGTCCTTAGAATTGACATAAAATGAATGAATATTCAAATTTCAACATAAAAAACATACATACAATGTGTATAAACAGTAAAACAGTAATATATATATAAGTCTCATTCATTTAAAGTTCAATAAACTCATCATACATACCAGGACTTTTGATTAATGATTAAAAAAAAAATTATATTTTCTTGAATTCTCAACACAAACGGAACTTCTGATCTTCTTAGAGGAATAACATGTAGGTTGAGTCTCTGTTAATTTATTTTTAAGTTTTCTGACTTCTTCTTTCAGATCTGTCTTTCTTTTTTCCAGTCTCTCCATAAAATTACCAAAACGAAGCACTCAAATCTTTGCTTTTCTTTTAATTCTTTAAGTTGATTTTCATGTGATGATTGTAACTCTATTAATTTATTCTCTAATTCTAAAATTTGTTTATCTTTAGGATCAATCTTTACTTCCACAATATCTCCTTCTTCTTGTATATATATTTGATCATTTATACATGTTGATTCATCAATTTCTGTAATGTCCTCACTTACAATTACCACATAAGGATTTATACTTTTCATACAAATATGTTCTTTGTTAACGTGAGCTTTTTAAGATCACTAACGTGTCTTTGCCATTTAGCATTGGAAATTGTCTTAAAATTACAGGTTTTGCATACAAATGAGACTCGGTCATCTGAAGCATGTTTAATTATAAAATGTTGAATTGTGTTTTTCGTATTTCTCCTCGGAAAGGACACTTCGAACATTGAAACAGTACCATAATTCTGTAAAATAAAATTAATCAATACTAAATACTTTATAAAATTAACAAGTATAAAATATTATTTTTAAACAGAAATAAATACATGTATAAAATATTTAGGTTTACACTTAACAAAACATTTATTCTAATTGATTGAGTTTTCTATTAACCCAGTCTGGTATTTCACCTACATAAGGTTTTAATTTATCTATATGAAAAACTTCAGTTTTAGATTTAAAACAGATTTCATAGACCACTGTGCCGAAAACTTTTGAAATTAAAGGTCTAAGCCATGGGAATTTAAATTTTTGTTTTATAGTTTTGTCAAATTTATATACAAGATCCCCTTTTTTATATTTATATTTTGTTAGTCTAGTGTCATGATTCTTTTTAAGTCTTTCTGCATTTGTCTTGAGATGTTTCCTGGCAATCTGATATACATCTTTTAATTTGTCTTGAAGATCTAGAGCATATTTATTTTGCCATATTTCTTGTCTGGCAGTGGATATATTCATTTTATTGGAATACTTATTTCTCGACCTAATGCCCTGCTCGGTTGCATGAATAGCGTTTATTCGAATTGGGGTTCTGTTGGTTTTTTTCCCTAGGAAGCCATTTATTACTAACTCCTCTCTTCTCTGGTGCTTGATTCATCAGTTTTACATCTATCATTTCACCAACTGACTTAGTTATGTCTTTTGTCATGGACTCTCTCATGTCCCGTGCAAACTTATTAAGTCTCTCTTCAGTTACGTACCGCTGAGCTCCTGCTTGTCTTCTCTGCCTGGCATGCATAAGTGTTTCCTTTATTATGACAAAAACTCTTTTGAGATCTTGAAAACTGAACTTCTCAATAACTAAAACTGACCCTGTGCAACCATATTCCTTGCATTCCGATTTGCAATATCCTATTGATATCTCTTTTTTTCTAACTTGGCATACAGGAACATAATTTTTTTTTAAATGACCGTTTATGTAGGTAATGTTCATTTTTGTGAACGATAATCATGGATGTTGTTTTGTGTTCTGTTTTTTTTTACTGTCCTCTTTACCGCTGCCACAAATTGAAGTGCCAACCTTTTTTGTAAATGGTTGGCAGATATTATACAAATATCAATTACATGAATTATAAAGTCAAAGTAACTAAACCGTCCAAACTTCAAGCTATAAGATTTGTTTAAATAAATAAAAGCAGCTTTATTTAAAGCTAATATCATTAATAATAGTTATGAATAAATTACAATATATGTGAATAGAATTGCAGTGTGTGCTTAAACTGAAAATACCTAAATACTAAAATCTCAGTGGCGGATCCAAAAGGGGGGGGGGGGTTCCGGGGGTTGGAACCCCCCTTTTTTTTGACCGATCAATGCATTTGAATGGGGACATATAGTTGGAACCCCCCCCCCCTTTTTGTCCTGGGTTGGGAACTCCCCTTTTTAAAATGGCTGGATCCGCCACTGAATCTAGGTCACTTGCTAAAAATCAGCTGTTCTGTCGTACTGCAAATTTCTTCAAACTTCTGTCTTTGCTCGATCTTCATGAACAGTTCTGAAACAATGAGCCTTTCATGATCACATTTGATTTTTTGCTCTTTTGATATCATGGTCAAATTCATCAATAACATCGGTTGGTAAGGATGAAAGACTTTTGAATGTGGTTTCAATCTGATTAAAGAAATGGTGCACATGACAGCAATTGTTACAACCATCGATATATACCGTTCATGGTTACAGTTACTCTAACGTTTACTGATGATGCAATTTACAATGATCAATACATGTTGAATCAGATGAAAAATTACCTTTCATCTCAAACTTAAAAGTGTTGGTTTGCACTATAAATCATCTGTCTCAATTTCTCTGCTTTTTCTTCCCCTAGCCCAAATGTTTGTAGTCTATATATTTCGTCTGTTATATTTTCAACTGCTGTCATCCCATCAGCTGTTATATTGTCAAAGCAAAGCAGATTGTTTAACAATTCAGAATGTGAAATAATGTAGGTCTACTGAATGTTTTATAGATAAAGGCAACAGTAGTATACCGCTGTTCGAAACTCATAACATTTATATTTATACTTCAGCTGTCGAAAATAATTAATTAACGATCTATGATAGGAAAGCTCCTATAACAATGTATTGTTTTTTCCTATACCTCAAATACCTTCATTTGGCCAACAAATGTACTTGTACAGCAGTTGTGCATCTTCTCACTGCACGATGAGTCGAGGACATTGTAACACAAAAGCGATGATCTAGGTTTCAGATGTAGCAATATACCTAGAATATGAACTGATTTTTTAAAATACTATAACAAATGACTATGTAAAACATATATAACTACATTAATCTTCTGCAACAAAATATTCCTTTATTAATATTAAATTTGATCTTTTATCATAGTTATATAATAAGGTAAAACAAAGAAAACTACAAAACATACATTGGGATTTTCAATCTTTAATTTGTAGAGCCTGCGACTTTTGAAGGTGGAAGACCGAGATGCTTCTTAATTATCTCTTATTTGGCTTTTTTTTTTTTTTTTTTTTTACTCTTTTGGATTCGACCGTCACTGATGAGTCTTTTGTAAACGAAACACGCGTCTGGCTTATATATATAAAATTTAGTCCTGGTATCTATGATGAGTTTATTTACATATAGATGCCTCATGTTACAAACTGTCTATCAGTAACATGTCCAATGTTATTTGAAAATGCCTGTACCAAGTCAGGAATATGACAGTTCTTGTCCATTCGTTTTTGATGCGTTTTGTTATTTGATTTTGCCATGTGATTATGGACTTTCCGAATTGATTTTCCTCTGAGTTCAGTATTTTTGTGATTTTACTTTACCTCATTTTCGTGGTTTAGTAGATTTAGGAAGATGTGGTATGAGTGCCAATAAGACAACTCTCCATCCAAATAACAATTTATAAAAGTAAACCATTAACTGATTATAGGTCAATGTACTAGACGTGTTAAACCATTCAAACGGGAAAACCAACCAATCACATAAGCAACACGACAGGTGGGGCAGGATCTCCTTACCATTCCGGAGCACCTGAGATCACCCCTAGTTTTTGGTTGTTATTCTTTAGTTTTCTATGTTGTGTCATGTGTACTATTGTTTGTCTGTTTGTCTTTTTCATTTTTAGCCATGGCGTTGTCAGTTTATTTTTGATTTATGAGTTTGACTCTCCCTCTAGTATCTTTCGTCCTTCTTCTATATAAAAAAAACGAGAAACAGGTATTAATAACATAAACAAACAACTACAGTACATCAGTGCCTACTTGAAAAAAAGATTTTTTTGTAATATTAAATTCTCTTATCATAAGTAATAGGTAAACTATATTTGGTATGTGTGCACCTCATTGTTGGTCAAATCCATATCTCAGATACAATAAGCAATAGGTCATGTGTATTCGGTGTATGAAAGGACTATAAGGTATAGGTTCAACAATGATAGTAAAAAAACTGACAAAAAACGTTGAATGTAAACGATATCAACCTCCAAAGTCATACATTGTAGGACTAGTCCAACTGGCAGGTGTCATCTGAACTTGACCTCATTTTCATGGTTCAGTGGTTATAGTTAGTGTTTGTGTTTTGGTCTGTTTTGTCTTATACTGTATGCAACAGTTTTACTCTATTTGGTGTATGAAATTATTGTAAGGTGTACATGTCTAGCTGCAGGTTTATACTTATTCTCCATAAATTACATGTATATAAGTCATACTAGTACTGTCAAATGAAATATATCATATTTATCATGTTTGTTTATTTAAAGCTGAATATACCATAATTTCATTTTCTCATTATTAAAGACAGTACAGTTGCTTGTAAATCCTGACATTTTATTCAAATGAACAATTCTTTTATCCTATACATCTTTTTGGCATGTTGTTTGCTGTCTCAATGACACTGCCACTGATGGTATATCTTATAATTCATATTATATAATTGTTTCCACATGTGGAGCAGTAACGCTTGCATACCATTTTAGAGCACTTGGGTTCAATCAATGATATGATGGTTTTTGTGTTGTTCATACTTTTGGTCTTCTGTGAAACGTGTGTAATGGCTACTAATGTTCGTTCTTGTTTCTTTTTACTACTATTACATGTATTAGGATTAGTTTTAAACTTTAGTTTTACCATATATACATCAGGAGCTGTTTTTCTGTCTCTATTGGGGACCTGTCGTGTTCATGGATGGTGGGTATTTCCCCAGTAAGTGATTACTGAGAACAAAGTTGTTCAACAGTGGACCTGCTCATACGGAAATGAGACCTAAATTCATCTATGGTGTAAATCGGAGTAATCGTTTCATAATAGTTTTGAATACGGTTAATATTATTTCTTAAAGGTGTAAAAAAAAAACTGAATCTTCAAATTGAATAAAATAATCAAAAAGTGTAGATGTATCTAAAAAATCGTCTAAAACGGGATAACTATAAGAAATCGCTGGTACAGCGGAAGCCATCTTGGATCAAATCGTATGCCCTTGGATGTTCTATTATCCTGAACCGGTTCCGTCGATACGAACCGGATAATGGAAAACACGCCAGGTCTGTGTAGTTCTTTTAAGCAAAGTAACATATACAACAAGCAGTAAAACAATCCATCATAGTGACAAATATAATCAAAGAAAGATACACACATGAATCAAAATAAATTTCTTACATTTTTAATAAAAAGACAACAATGTTAATTTAACGGTTCAAAAAACTTTGAATCTTTTTATGAATCCCATTCACAAGATCTTTTCATTTTACAATGATTTTGAGTTATTTTTTTATTTCTCTGAAACCGTCAAACTTCCTTCCTTTCACATAGGTAAATGGATCAATTTTCCTCAAAATGTTAATTGCCAGTTCAAATTCTTTTGATGAGGTATGTTTGGCATAACTTGTTTTGGGTTTTGGAATATTTATTAGTAGGTCTTTATTTTCTCCTATTTGATAAATAATAATTGCGGATCAGCTTGTCCTTCTTGTTGAATTCTCGGTTGAGTTTTTTTGCACTATGTTAAAAAATATAAAATTTTGATACAATTATTTTGTAACAATAATATCTGAGCAGAAGTATTAATAAGCATTCTAATATATTGTTACTGATGACAAAGTGGAGGTCAAGTTCAATTTTGACTAACAATGTCTGCACATAATTAAATGTGGAAAATTTCGGTTTGCAGTCATTCTGGCAGCCCTTGTTTTTTTTATACTGAATTGATAGATGTTTTTTTTTTTTTAATCAACTACTCTTACCTAGACCTCTTATAATGTCTTTCTGGTTCCTAATTGAGTGTTCCTGAACCAGGTATGCTTCTTTGTTTTTACGGTCTCCGCCTTTTTCGTTAACATAAGCTCCTTCTAGTACTCTTTTGTACGAGATTACATAAAATTTACTTGAAGGATAGTTTTTACACATTCTGTGAAGTACTTGCTCATGGCTAAGAACTCTCATGTTGGGCATGAGTCTTTTCGTATCTCCTTTGTTGTGGTATCGTACATGTTGATGATCTACATTCCCAATGTAAACAGATAGCAATAAAAGTTGTATATGGAATCATCATTACTGCATCTTAGACCTATTAAAAATAGAAAAACCTTTTGTAACACATAATAACAATCATAAGTTTATAATACAACATATTTTGTTAAAGCTCTAGTGTTCAATGTTCTGTATTACCCTGCACTGCTAAAGATGTTCAAAAATAGAGAAATCCAACTTTCACTTATTATAAAGGTCACCCACATAATAAATTAAAATTCAAAGTCCACCTTCTTTATATGAATCTAAAGATTACTCATCAATAATATGTATACATAAAATCCACCCTCTAAACCCAACTATTATAATCAAATAACACAGCAGTTTTAACTAATCCCTAAATCATTTGTTTTTATTGTTCTTTTTAGAATTGTGAGGGTTTCCCGCATACGGATGGTAGTGGTCTCTGCTAACCAGAGTTAAACTCTGCTCCATAGCTTCCAAGACTGAAGTCTGCTAACCGGAGTTAAACTCTGCTCCATAGCTTCCAAGACTGAAGTCAGAACAGTCAAGCAGATGAAAATTCTCTATTTCCTGATGACCTTTGTACCTCTGGAACTGGTTATTATTCTCATCAATGTTATTGTCATTGGTTGTAAGTACATGTATGTCTTCCAGGCATTCGGCATCATCCCCAACAGACTGGGACGATACAGAGACAGGCCTGGAGATTTCCAGCTACCACAATCTAAGTTATCTTCCGAATCGAACTGAATTTGATCCAAAGATGGAACTGGCGTAAAAGACAATGTATTTTTTTCTTGTGTTCCCATGTTTTAAAATAAAGGATGCGACGGGACTCTTACAATCTTAGTAACAGTAGTTTGTTCACTAAATAAAGCAACAGGCGGACAATAAGGTTATGGAGCTGTCTGCGCCACGAAATTAGAAGAAAAGTAGGGCACACTTAGACCAGACATATAACTAGTATGTTTTAAACATATACACATTCATGGATCTACAATCTGCCGTTACCTGTATCTTGTTTTTGCACAAGGTCATGTTTTTCTCTTAACTATTTATGACGTTTTTTTTACTAAATCCATTGGATGTTTGATGTGTACGGATTGATAATTTAGTCCTAGATACATGATTTTGTTGTTAGTGGCTTTTAACTAGCTGTCAATTTGCAAGGACTCTCAGATCTGTCCCTAGTCTTTTTGTTGTTGGGATGTACAAGTACCCGGCCACATCTACTATTTTGTACATCTGATGCTTTAAGCCTTTTTTTACTGATTTTTATAGTTCGTTCTTATATTGTACTGTTAAACACTGTCCCAGGTTAAGAGTTCGGATTCCGCGCTAACATTTTTAACCCCGCCACATTATGTATGTATGTGCTTGTCCAAAGTCAGGAGCCTGTAATCCAGTGATTGTCGTTTGCTTATGTGTTACAAATTTGTTTTTCGTTCATTTTTTTTTTTTACCAAAATAAGGCCGTTAGTTTTCTCGTTTGAATTATTTTACATTGTCATTTCGGGGCCTTTTAAAGCAGACTATGCGATAAGGGCTTTGTTCATTGTTGACCGTACGGTGACCTATAGTTAATTTCTGTGTCATTTTAGTCTCTTGTGCAGAGTTGACTAATTGGCAATCATACCACATCTTCTTTTTTATGTTAAATTGGAAAATTCTGGTATAACTGCTTGAATATGCTGATGTACAAGTAGCTGTTGATTTCTTCAAAGGAGCTAAATGTTTTGGAGCTATAGGAATAGGAGTATCTGTGTATTTTGGCAAAGTTGGCTTTGTAAGTCTAGGGAATCCGATTTTATTCGAATTTCTCTCGACGCCCAGTACTTTTGTGATTCTGTATACGATTGCTTGACAATATCACGACCATTTTCAAAAAATGTAAGGTACTGACGCATTCTTCAAATAATTTCTCTCATTATAAGATAGTCTATTCTTTAGTAACATTTGGGCTTCTATAACATGCTTTTAACCACGGGTATAATATCAGTAGCAAGCCTGTCTATAGGAGCGCCAAGTCCTATTATTCTGCGCACATATGACATACGGATTAACATAAGTATTAATCTCCTCCTTCATTAACTACCAGAATAAATTCTGCAAGGCTTTTCCTCTTCATTTCTTTTGGCATAAATGTCCTGATAAATCAGTGTTATGTTAATGATACATTATTTCCTGTTTTATTAACGTATAGACTATAAATTGTAAAAAAAATCATCGGTTCCTGCTCATGAAACATTTTTAACAAAATACAATTATATATTTCTAGTGAGCCTCATAGATTAAAATAATATCTACACGCAGGAGAAGACATGGCTATAACCGATTAATCTGCCCCCCCCCCCCCCCCCCCCCCCCCCGCCCCTTTATTTCTTGCTTTCTATAACTACTTTGAGATTTTCATCTTCACTCTGCAACTTTTTAAAGTCAAATTTATTACAGATATCAAAGTTAATTTACTAGTAACTGGATACATTTTCATCTCCTAAACTTTCAGACCTTTATAAGTATAAATATAAGTGAAACAACACCTGAAGTGGTGATTGTGCTGTAGGGTAAAACGAGTAGATACCGCTAGGTATTCACGATCATCTTGAAAAAAATGAATATGTCGACATTAAAGACAACAAAACTAAAAAATTTACCACAAAGTATAAGTTTATTTGGTCTACATGTTTGCCTAGTAGATAGGCATCATCGGGAAAATTATGCAAAGAGATATTGCAGTGAAGTATGAATCTTGCGGTTTAACCGGAAGTGAAATTTAAATACTTGTAGTTATGGTGACGTTATAGAGAGTTAAAGTAAAAGTAAATTAAACATAGAATTAAATATGTGAATACTAGTAGAATAAAAGGTAAGTGTTAGTATAAATAAAATTTGCAAGTTAGTTATTTCTTGTTCTGAAGCACTGATATTAAAATTTGGATCTCTTTCATAGATTTCTGTGTTTTGTTGATATTTTCCTGGTCTGTATTTGTAATCTTCTAGGCCTTGTAGTACAGATCTGTGTCGAGTTTTACTTCTGTATCCTAATTCGTGGTGGTGTATATGTAATTTGTGGGTTCTTCCATTTCTTCTTCATCGCTACTAATGTAGAGGTCGGCGGTTAAGTCAATTTCTTCATTCTTATGCTGTATATCTGCTTGGGCGATTATGCAGATGACTGGTGGTTTTGTCCAGACGATTTTTTTCTGGTCGCTTTCATCGGGGGCCTCCATTCTTTAACTTTTTCTGCAAGTCCTTGTGATTTTTTTCGTATATTGTTATTATACCATTTGAAATGTTAATTTCATGTTCCAATTTTATGTGTCTCTTCGCCGAGTCACGCCTAATAAATCTTTTTTCGCACCATGTGCAAATGTAGTGTAGTACTGTGCATCGAGCATTATATAGAAAATGGTGGATTGAACCGGGTTTTATAGCTAGCTTAACCTCTGACTTGCATGGCAGTCGCCATCATATTCCATTATATTGACAACGATACGTGAACAAAACAAGCAGACCTGATATGTAAAATGTCAAAAATACAGCAGTCAACATTGTGTTTATGAAATAATTCCTTCATGTCATGCTCTATGCTCATTTTAACATGGGTAGGCATTATATTTGTCGATATTTTACACTGAACGTTAGCGAGTGTAAAAAATCGACAAATATAATGCCTACCCATGTTAAAATGAGCATAGAGCATGACATGAAGGAATTATTTCGATTCTAATAGGACAAATTAAATACATTTATAGGTCGAAGCGTACGAAAATACCGTAAAAATGATTAGCTGTTCCCGTTTCCTCCCCGAGGAGTCTGTAATGTGTACATTACGTTTCATATTTGATAAGTTTAAAAACTACGAGCAGGGTAAATATATGTTGTTAATAAAATATTTAATTAAAGTTTATGTTACCTGCTTAAATGTACATATTTTAAAGGATAACGATGAAAATAACGTTAATATGAACAGTAAGTTCGTGCGCATGTGTTATGTGTATATTTTGTGCTCATTAGAACACGGCTTTGTTTACAAAGCGTAATAAGGACGTCATAGTAAAATATAATTTTAATCTCTAAAAAAACACAATTGTGTAACAAAGAAGTTCAAAATGGCACATAGACCAAGCATTTTAGCCAAAATTAAAGACAGGAATACACAAATTTACCATAGTTCAATACCACTATCTCGGGATATATAAGTACAGAGCCACGTCATATATGTAACAAAGAAACATAAAAAGGCATATAGACAAAGCACATTGCAAAAATAAAAAAACTATCAACAATTACCTCGAAGTATCAAATACTGCAGCTGTAAATGATTTTACAAACGTGATACTTGTTAATTCTGCTAAGAAACGTTTTTTTTTTTCCTTTTTGGTTCTTTATAGAACAAGTAACAACAAGAAATTGGGAAAATGAATACAGACTTCGTTATGAAAAAACTTAGTTTCACGAAGATTGTAGAATTGTTAGAAAACACCAAAGAAGAACAGTCTGCAAATCCGCTGTCAACAACCTGGTGAAAGACATCATGAAAAGAATATAAAAAGTATGGGAAAGATGTTCGAAGTAAAAAAAAATGTGTAAAAGAGAAACCCAAAAGAATAGTAGAACGTTCAAATTAAAAGCTCAAAAATAAAACAACCTAAATGAATATATAAATTGAAAATTATGACTTCTTCAAAGATATAATGTAAATTAACAAAAATACCGAGCTCCTAGTAAAATTACAAATGCAAAAATCCAGTGCAAATGATGAAATCAAAAGCTCGCACACATCAAACGAATGGATAACTGTCATATTCCTGACTTGGTACACGAATTTTCTTTTGTAGAAAAGGTGGATCAAACCTGGTTTGATAGCTTGCTCAACATCTCACTTATTTGACAATTAATTGGCAACGATGTGTGAACAAAACAAAGCCATAATAGGTCAAAACGTCAAAGATCGGGCTACAGCGGTTAAATTTATGTTACAATCTTAATCACTATAAAAACAAGCTAATATGTCAACAAAGGTAACCAAAAGGCACATAGACAAAACATGATTCATGGCAAAAATGAATTACACTAATAAAATAATTACCTTAGTACAAAACACAATGACAGGATGTATAAGTACCGAGCCACGTCAAACGGATATAGTCGAAAATTGACTAATTATTAAAAGTTCTAATTCACATAGACAATAAAAACACTATAAGACGTGTTTTTCTTTGTCTGATATGTTCTCCTATTTATTTGTATAGTCTTGTAATGTTATGTTGTCATTTTAATGTTATATTTAACATTGCCATTAAAGAGGGAGGTTTGGCATGCCTCAATACCAGGTTCAACCCACAATTTTTTTTCTTAAAACATGTCCTGTACCAGGAATATGAGGATTGTTTTTTTAGTTCGTTTCTGTGTGTGTTACATTTTAATGTTGTGTCCTTTGTATTCTCTTATATTTGAGTTTGAATTCACATTACTATTAGACGTGTCACGGTACTTTTCTATCCCAAATTCATGTATTTGGTTTTGATGTTATATTTGTTATTCTCATTGAATTTTGTCTGATGCTTTGTCCGTTTCTGTGTGTGTTTCATTTTAATGTTGTGTAGTTGTTCTCTTATATTTAATGTGTTTCCCTCAGCTTTAGTTTGTTGTCCCGATTTGTTTTTTTGTCCATCGATTTACGAGTTTTGAATATCGGTATACTACTGTTGCCTTTATGTACATTATGTATTAAAGATGGTAAACAACGTCAGTACTTAAACTTTAAGACCAACGTGTATTATTTTTGAAATTGATACGAATGTTTAAACACAGTCTTGGTATCTATCGATGAACTATTTTATGAAAATAAAGTAGGTAAATTAAGAGAAAACAAGGAACTCAACTCTTTGGGTATGGAAAATAATGTTCAAAATAATTTGTTAAATGAATAAATTGCACCCGAAGAAATTATTAATTTGAAAAATAACAAGTCCACTGGTGATAACCTCCTTGAAAATGAATACATCAAAGCTATATGTATTCACTCCAAATCTAAAACATCCATGTGGTATCATTTAACTTTAATTTTGGAAACGAGAATTGTACATCCGATATTTAAAAACAAAAAAAATAATCGAGATTTTCTCAATTGAATATCTTTAACTATCTGGTGCTGTTTTAAAAAATAATGTAAATATTTGGGTAACTTCGATTAGAATGAAGACCAAAAATTGTCGTTTGCGTTTTTATACGTCGTGGAAGCTTATAAAATCACGGAGATCAGTTTTATATGCTAGTATTTGTTTTGAGCAAAGTATTTGTTGAAAAACAAACATAAAGCTAGGTTCACACTGCTGATCAGATCATCTCGATCAAGTCAAATTAAGCGATCGGATGACTGGTCTGACTCAATAGACAAGCATGTTCGAGGTGGTCTACCTTGGTTGTCATCGATCTTCCTTTCTACCTGAGAATTTTTGACATGTTAAAAACATTCGTGTAAGGATCGAGAAGCCAGTCACTCGAGAAGAGATGGAGAATTCGTCGAGTAGCGGTCGAATTGGTCGGGAAAGGATCTTGAAGAAATCGAGTGTGGTCGGAAAAACAAAAATATTACCGATGAGTACTCGATCATCTCGACCTTTGTTGACTAATGACCGACCATTTCAAGATTAACTTGATCAATGCCTGTTCGTCTCCAGATCACTGCGACTTCTATATATTATTTTATCCTAGACCAACTCGACCTATACCCGAACCATTCGCAACCACATTCGACCACTCTTCGATATCTACTCGGCCTACACGAGAACACATAACTGCTACACGATTCTCTAAAAGAGTGTGCATATCTGATTAACTCATAACTTTGATTCCGCAAAAATATATTGGCAACAGTATTTTTAATTGTACAAAATTCCCCCATGCATACAGTTCGTTTCTGCACTTTTTGCAAGGAAAAGTAACATTTTAAAAGAGAGGCAAACAATACCAATTAAAGGAACAATCAAACTCAAAGGTCGAAAACAAACCCACACAGCCATGACGAAAAACGAAAACCGACGAGAAGACAAACAGCAGTCCACATAACACAAAGTCCTAGAAAACTTAAAACTTAAGCAACACGTAACCTAACAAAACCTGGGATGATCTCAGGTATTCCGGAAGGGAAGAAAATCCAGCATATTAGCCCAGGCGGATTTTCATTACAAAAAAAATCATCATTAGACTGCTGATGGCTAAGTTGTCTTTCAAGGAACATCAAGATTATGTTTTACCTGATTTATCATGTTTATGTCCAAAAATGTTTGTAGTATATAAAAGAAGATGAAGTAAAATTGCTAATGAGTCAACTCTTTACAGAACACCAAATGACACAGAAATTATTATTAAAAGGAAAATTCGCGATAGGTCACCATACGGTCAAATTTTTTTTCATTCGAAATTTTTGACGCAATTTCACAAAAATAGGACAGAGGACAAATATTTTGTATTTGATCTCGTGATAGATGTATGTAAACAGTTTCGGAAAAGGTATCACTCCAGGGGATTGAAATTCTACTTTTGACCAAAGGGAAAGGTATGATAAGAGGCGTTTTTGGCCCCCTCTCCAAAGAAGCCTTAATTCGTACCATCGCTAGCCTTAGTATAGAAACTTTTTTTTATGTTCCGGTAAAAAGAAGGTTGCCTAGCAACCGTTTTCATTATATAATAGAATAAGCAGATATGAATTGCTGTATCTGTACAAATAACCTTATTTCCAGATAAGATGGTTGGTTTGAGAATGACTTGAAGTTACCAATGAATAGTCACTTCAATTTAAGTTTACAAGATGCCTAGCAACAACCTAACAACAGAAATATTCCCTAGCAACGGTTAATTCAAGGTGATTTTTGTCTTTTAAAGTATTCATCTAGCATTGTTTGTGTTCATATAATGGTATTACATTATAATACAATGTGTGAGTAATCCTAATCTTTTTTTACTAGGTTTATGTTGAGCATTAACTTTTAAGTATCAGTATGATTTCAATTCATATTGTTTCGTTTCGTTCCGCTTTTATTTCGTTTCGCTTTTTACAGGTACCCCTCTTTTTGCCCCTTTTCTATTTTTGATATTTTAATCAAAAATTTAAAAAATCAAACTTTCAAAAAGTGAAATAATCAAAATTTAAAAAATCAAACTTTCAAAAAGTGAAATAATCAAAATTTAAAAAAACAAGGTTTAATATTTTAGAAGTTTGATCAAAATCCTAAACTATCAAATTTAAAAAAAATATTTAGAATTTTAATATTTTAATAATTTGGTTAAAATTTCGAAATTTCAAAACTTTTACACAATTTGAAAATTTTGATATTTTAAAACTTTGATCAAAATTCCAAAAATCCAAAATTTCAAAACTTTTTAAAACTTTGAATTGATAAGTGTTACACGGACCATTAATACAATGTAAGTCAATAAAACAAAAGACTTCGCGTGGTATCACATATCTTTTTTTTTTATTTTGTCCGGCAAAACATGAATATGAGAAAATATCGTCATCTTCATTTCATTCATCGTTCTTCTTTTTCTTTTCTTCTTGCCTCACGCAGTACCTTAATATCTTTCTTGATAGCCTCCCTACTTGAAAACTCTGATATTTTGCATGAATTCCAAATATCTTTGGCCGCTGCATTTAATGAACGTCGTAAAACTTCTACAACTACACACTACACCAAAACACAGTCTACATACCAGACCGCGGAAAGTTCTCCTTCAGTTTCATATTCAGCTCTTCAGCCTCTGGAAAAATACACTGCTTACTGTTGATCGTAAATAAACCTTTCTTGCACCAGAAGAATTTTTTCAAAAGGTATTCTATAATTTCAATGTAGTCAGCCTGGGAATTGACAATTTCAAAGGTTGGTTTATTTCCAAGTGGATCGAAATAGTGAATGAGTGTATCTTTCGGGAAAATGACCGTTAAAATCCAATGGTTTCTGTTAACATTAATTGGTAGGTATATTGAGTCCTTGTCAAACCATGTATCTTTACCCTCTGTTTTGTTTGTCTTGCCAATTCCAATATTAGACGCAAACCAAGATGATGGAATTATCAGGGAATTGCCTAGTTTCAGTGTGGAGAAGAACGTATCTATATTAATGTCAGCAAATTGGCCGCATAAAACCGTGAAACGTCTTCGCATTCCATGTTGTATCCGTTTACTCGCAAAGGTGCACTAAAACCATCCATAAAATTTACATCACAAGTTTGTAAATGTAAATTTAAAATATTGTCCGGTTCAATGAATGTAGTTTCATCTATGATTTGATAGTTGTTGAATGTTTCTGATTCATCAACTTTGTCAGCAATTACAATTAAGTCTAGCATATATTGGTCAGCCACAGATTGGACCTTTTCCATTGATACCTCAGTTACAATGTTCGGGCTTTCGATTTGGAAAATTTCAACGTCTCTATCAATCTGTCTAAACATTGAGCAAATGACTGCTTTCGGAGTGAATTTAGAAATCACTTTTGAAAATCCATCTGGATGCAAAATATCAGAATTGCCCTTGATTATAACTGTTTTTCCATACTTCAATATGCAATGTTTGATTTCCACTGACCTTTCCTCTTTCCAAACTGTGCATCTTTCGGGTTCGTCATTGCTGATGATTGATTTTAAAGGCATTAGATTCTTAAAGTCAATGCAGTTCTTGTGCACTGTATTTGTGTTGGTATGTTGACATGTTAAACAGTTTGTTCGTTTTACTAAAACTAACTTATGAGGGATTTACTTGATGTTGGGTTTGATAGATGTTTTTTTTTAAATCAACTACTCTTACCTAGACCTCTTATAATGTCTTTCAGGTATGCTTCTTTGTTTTTACCTTCTCCGCCTTTTTCTTTAACATAAGCTCCTTCTAGTACTCTTTTGTGTGAGATGACATATAATTTACTTGAAGAATGCTTTTTACACATTCTGTGAAGTACTTGCTCATGGCTAAGAACTCTCATGTTGGGGCATGAGTCTTTCCGTATCTCCTTTTTTTGTGGTATCGTTCATTTTGATGATCTGCATTCCCAATGTAAACAGATTGCAAAAAAAAGTTATAGATATAATCATCATTACTGCATCTTAGACTTATAAAAAAGCAAAAACCTTTTGTAACACATTATAACAATTATAAGTTTATAATACAACGTATTTTATTAAAGCGCTAGTGTTCAATGTTCTGTATTACTCGTTACCCTGCACTGCTAAAGATGTTCAAAAATAGAGAAATCCAATTATTATAAAGGTCACCCACATAATAAATTCAAATTCCACCTGCTTTATATGAATCTAAAGATTACTCATCAATACTATCTATACATAAAATCCACCCCTACTATAATTATTATAATAAACTATGTAACACCACACAATAAATCCACCCTCTCAACCCAACTATTTTAATCAAATCACACCAAATAACACAGCAGTTTTAACTAATCCCTAACTAAATCATTTGTTTTATTGTTCTTTTTGGAATTGTGAAGGTTTCCTGCATAAGGACGGTAGTGGTCTCTGCTGACCGGAGTTAAACTCTGCTCCATAGCTTTCAAGACTGAAGTCAGAACAGTCATGTCGTTTGTCAAACCATTGGCTTCCAACAGTCAAGCAGATGAAAATTCTCTATTTCCTGATGACCTCAGTTTGGCATTTGTACCTCTGGAACTGAAGATCATACGGTCAAATCAATATGGTTATTATTCTCATCAATTTTATAGTCATTGGTTGTATTAAAGTACATGTATGTCTTCCAGGCATTCTGCATCATCCCCAACAGACTGGGACGATACAGACAGGCCCTGGAGATTTCCAGATACCACAATCTAAGTTATCTTCCGAATCGAACTGAATTTGATCCAAAGGTGGAACTGGCGTAAAAGACAATGTATTTTTGTTTGTGTTCCCATGTTTTAAAATAAAGGATGCGACGGGACTCTACAATCTTAGTAACAGTAGTTTGTCCACTAGATAAAGCAACAGGTGTAACAGGCGGACAATTAGGTTATGGAGCTGTCTGCGCCACGAAATTAGAAGAAAGGAGGGCACACTTAGACCAGGCATATAAGTAGTATGTTTTAAACATATACACATTCATGGATCTACTATCTGTCGATACCTGTATCTTGTTTTAGCACAAGGTCATGTTTTTCTCTCGTCTATTTATGACGTTTTTACATTAAATCCATTGGATGTTGGATGTGTACGGATTGATAATTTAGTCCTAGATGCATGATTTTGTTGTTAGTGGCTTTGAACTAGCTGTCAATTTACTGCAAGTACTCTCAGATCTGTCGCTAGTGTCTTTTTGTTGTTGGGATGTACAAGTAACCGGCCACGTCCACTTGTATTTTTGTCCATCTGATGATTTGAGCCTTTTTAACTGATTTGTATAGTTCGTTCTTACATTGTACTGTTATAACACTGTCCCAGGTTAGGGGAGAGTTTGGATTCCGTGGTAACATATTTAACCCCGCCACATTCTGTATGTATGTGCTTGTCCAAAGTCAGGAGCCTGTAATCCAGTGATTGTCGTTTGCTTATGTGTTACAAATTTGTTTTTTGTTCATTTTTTTTTTTTACATAAATAAGGCCGTTAGTTTTCTCGTTTGAATTATTTTACATTGTCATTTCGGGTCCTTTTATAGCAGACTATGCGATAAGGGCTTTGTTCATTGTTGGCCGTACGGTGACCTATAGTTAATGGCTGTGTCATTTTGGTCTCTTGTGGAGAGTTGTCTCATTGACAGTCATACCACATCTTCTTTTTTATGTTAGATTGTGAAATTCTGGTATAACTACTTGAATATGCTGATGTACAAGTAGCTGTTGATTTCTCCAAAGGAGCCAAATGTTTTGGAGCTATAGGAATAGGAGTAGCTGTGTATTAAGGCAAAGTTGGCTTTGTAAGTCTAGGGAATCCAAAGATTTTATTCGGATTTCTCTTGACGCCCAATGCTTTTGTGATTCTGTATACGATTGTTTGACAATATCACGACCATTTTCAAAAATGTAAGGTACTGACGCATTCTTCAAATAATTCCTCTCATTATAAGATAGTCCATATGACATACGGATTAACATAATTATTAATATCCTCCTTCATTAACAACCAGAATAATTTCTGCAAGGCCTTCCCTCTTCATTTCGTTTGACATAAATGTCCTGATAAAACAGTGTTATGCTAATGATACATTATTTACTGTTTCATATACGTAGAGACTATAAACTGTAAAAAAAATCATCGGTTCCGTTCCATCTTGCTCATGAAACCTTTTTAACAAAATAAAATTATATATTTCTAATGATCCTCCTAGATTAAAATAATGTAGTAGAAGACATGGCTATAACCGATTAATCTGCCCCCCCCCCCCCCCCCTCTTTATTTCTTGCTTTATATAACTACTTTGAGATTTTCATCTTCACTCTGCAACTTTTTTAAGTCAAATTTATTACAGATATCAAAGTTAATTTCCTTTTCTGGATACATTTTCATCTCCTAAACTTTCAGACCTTTATTAGTATAAATGTAAGTGAACCAACACCTGAAGTGGTGATTGTGCTGTAGGGTAAAAACGAGTGGATACCGCTAAGTATTCACAGTCATCTTGAAAAAATGAATATGTCGACATTAAAGACAACAACACTCAAATTTTTACCACAAAGTACATGTTTATTTGGTCTACATGTTTCGCCTAGTAGATATTCATCATCGGGAAAATTATGTTGACGTTATAGAGAGTTAAAGTAAACGTAAATTAAGCATAGAATTAAATATATAAATAGAATAAAAGGTAAGTGTTAGTATAAATAAAGTTTGTAAGTTAGTTATTTCTTGTTCTGTAGCACTGATATTAAAATTTGTGTCTCTTTCATAGATTTCTGTGTTTTGTTGATATTTTCCTGGTGTGTATCTGTAATCTTCTAGGCCTTGTAGTACGGATCTTTGTGGAGTTTTACTGGTGTATCCCAATTCGTGGTGGTGTATATGTAATTTGTGGGTCCTTCCATTTCTTCTTCATCGCTACTAATGTAGAGGTCGGCGGTTAAGGCAATTTCTTCATTCTTATGCTGTATATCTGCTTAGGCGATTATGCAGATGACTGGTGGTTTTGTCCAGACGATTTTTTTCTGGTCGCTTCCATCGGGGGCTTCCATTCTTTAACCTTTTCTGCAAGTTCTCGTGATTTTTCTTCATCTGTTATTATACAATTTGAATTGTTAACTTCATGTTCCAATTTTATGTGTCTCTTCGCCAAGTCACGCCTATTAAATCTTTTTTCGCACCATGTGCAAATGTAGTGCATGACTTGTAGGCCTGTGCATTGAGCATTATGTAGAAAATGGTGGATTGAACCTGGTTTTATAACTAGCTTAACCTCTGACTTGTATGGCAGTCGCCATCATATTCCATTATATTGACAACGATACGTGAACAAAACAAACAGACATAATATGTAAAATGTCAAAAATACAGCAGTCAACATTGTGTTTAAGAAATAATTCCTTCATGTCATGCTGTATGCTCATTTTAACATGGGTAGGCATTATATTTGTCGATGTTTAACACTGAACGTTAACGAGGTGTAAAATGTGATCAAATATAATGCTAGCCATGTTAAAATGAGCATAGAGCATGACGTGAAGGAATTATTTCGATTCTAATAGGACAAATTCAGTAATTTATAGGTCGAAGCGTACGAAAATACCGTAAAAATGATAAGCTGTTCCCGTTTCCTCCCCGAGGAGTCTGCACATTACATTTCATTAGCGAGGTGTAAAATGTGGTCAAATATAATGCCTACCTATGTTAAAATGAGCATAGAGCATGACGTGAAGGAATTATTTCGCGTTATAATCCTGGTACCTTTGATAACTATTCATATTTGATAAGTTTAAAAACTACGAGCAGGGTAAATACATGTTGTTTAATAAAAATATATAATAAAAGTTTATGTTAGCTGCTTAAATGTATATATTTTAATAGATAACGATGAAAATAACGTTAATATGAACAGTACGTTCGTGCGCATATTTTGTGCTCATTAGAACACGGCTTTGTTTACAAAGCGTAATAAGGACGTCATATTAGAATATAATTTTGATCACTAAAAAAACACAATTGTGTAAAAAAAAGAAGTTCAAAATGGCACATAGACCAAGCATATTAGCCAAAATTAAAGACAGGAATACACACATTGACCATAGTTCAATACAATACCACTATTTCGGGATATGTACAGAGCCACGTCATATATGTAACAAAGTAAAAAGGCATATAGACAAAGCACATTGCAAAAGTGAAAAACTATCAACAATTACCTCGAAGTATCAAATACTGTAGCTGTAAATGATTTTACAAACGTGATACTTGTTAATTCTGCTAAGAAAAGTTTTTTTTCACATTTGGTTCTTTTAAGAACAAGTAACAACAAGAAATTCGTAAAATAAATACAGGAGTCCGTGATGAAAAAACCTTGTTTAACGAAGATTGTAGAATTGTTAGAAAACACCAAGGAAGAACAGTCTGCAAATCCGCTGTTAACAACCTGGTGAAAGACATCATGAAAAGAATATAAAAAGTATTGGAAAGATGTTCGAAGTAAAATGAAAACTGTGAAAAAGAGAAACTCAAAAGAATAGTGGAACATTCTAAATAAAAGCTCAAAGATAAAACAACCTAAATGAATATATAATTGAAAATTATGACTTCTTCAAAGATATAAAAAGTAAACTAACAAAAATACCGAGCTCCTAGTAAAATTATAAATGCAAAAATCCAGTGCAAATGGTGAAATGAAAAGCTCGCACACATCAAACGAATGGATAACTGTCATATTCCTGACTTGGTACACGAATTTTCTTTTGTAGAAAGTGGTGGATCAAACCTGGTTTTATAGCTTACTCAACATCTCACTTATTTGACATTTAATTGGCTACGATGTGTGAACAAAACAAAGACATAATAGGTCAAAACGTCAAAGATAGGGGTACAGTGGTTAATTTTATGTTATAATCTTAATCCCTATAATATCAAGCTAATATGTCAACAAAGAAAAACCAAAAGGCACATAGACAAAACACAATTCATGGCAAAAACAAAATACACGAATACAATAAGTACCTTAGTACAAAAAACAATGACAGGATGTATAAGTACCGAGCCACGTCAAACGGATATAG